>CM062807.1:656486820-657098608 GCA_031772625.1 Pinus tabuliformis | reverse complement strand
GTTTTCTCCATCGTCTCACCTTGTATCTGACAGGGGGGAAGTGATGGTCATCTAACAAGCTTCAAAGCCACATCAAGCGAGCTTGAGCCACAACTTGCCATACCAAATTCACAGTTGTAGCCAAAGACAAAGATGCCCTTCAGTTGGTGATGCCTCTTCAAAGAATTGGGGACACTTCCTCTAGCAGAAGACTTCAGCTTCTTGCCAGTTTTGAAAGAGTTCCAGGAATTGCATTAAGCATTCCAGAGTTGGTGGTCATCCTTAAACCATCACAGGTTGAGACCTCCTTTTTCAGGTTGAGGTTCTCCCTTTTTATGCGGAGTGAGACCTCCCTTTCAAGGTTGAAGGTTTCCCTCTTCAAAACATGAGGAGCACTTCCTCTAGCAGAAGACTTCAGCTTCATGCCAGATTTGGATGAGTTCCGGGAACTGCACTAAGCGTTCCAGTGTAGTTCATAGAGCACATTCAGCCTAGTGCTTCCATGCATTTTTGCACATTTTGTGCTACAACTCTCTTCTTGGACTCATACATACCCCTCCGGATTAAGGGGGGAATGTTGGACACCTAATCCTCTAAGGGTTGGTGTGGACGCTGAACAGCCAAAGGGAATCCAAGGGACCACATGGAATATGAAACCAAGGGTCAATCCTATGTATTATAAATATGTATCATTGTGAATAGGATATGCAATTCATTGGTTTATCATTCATATTATGTGTCTGCCATGTATGTGTTTAACAATTATGATTTTCAAAGATAATCAGAAAAATGATAATAACAAGGATTTGTTTAATGTCATCTTATGCCACTAATTCATAATCATTAGGCCCAGCATATGTGAGCCATCACTCATTCTCTTCCTTCAAGATTCTGATATTTCATTAGTTATTCCAGAATGCAGTTTACTCAATATGTCAATTAAATGATACATTTCAATTATAGAGAAAGGGAAAGAGTACCTCATATTTATATAGTGCACCTGCTTGAAGATCACTTTCAACTGCATGAAAAATCAAGAGAAAAGATATTTCAATTATCTATAAGTGAGCTTTGTAAACTGTCAGGTTTGAAAGTACTAAACATGTGGGGAATATATAATCAGTGCTCACAATTTCCTGGGTCCATATAGGCAATTGCGACCAAAAATCCGGGCCCAACATAAGCCAACAGCTTCCTCCAGCCATGTTTCTGAAAGGACGTGCAATAAAATATATGTATGGATCAAATAACATGGATAAACAAAAAATGCAAGTTCTCAGTAATCGCAAGATATAGATTAAAAAAAGTATATATCTGTAGTCTCCACGCAGATCTTTTCCACCTATCTTCAGAGATAGTGGATCATTTTACATTCTTAGAAACAAAAAATTAAAATACCATTCATGCAGTGATTAAAATCCATAAACACTACCTAGATTCTATCTGGGTCAAGAAATCGGATGAAAGCTTCATTAAGTCTTTTGTTGGGCCATGCATACACTTATAAAATCAAGCCCATGGTTTTGTTTCCTTCCCAATCCCCTTGTTATTTATATTTTTCCCTTAGTTCACCTTTCAACAGGGACATCAAATAGTGTGAGATATCATTCCACAAAACTTATGTTGGAGTATTAAGTTTTAACACTCCTATACTATAGCTCGATATAATAATGTCATATTACAGTCAAGTGACTATAATAAAAGAATACTTAGTTACCAGTTGTAATGAGTTGAGTAGAAGTTTAGGCACAGAGCTACATAATAAACAAAATGAAAAAGAGTCCTCATTATATCAAATTGACTCCATTTACAAATGTATTTCATATTCTATACTTGTCTATATTGTCTACATTTTTTTTCACATGGTATGAAAGTGATTATTGACCTAAATATGGAGTTAAAGATCAAAAAAGGAGAAATAGAGGATCGAGAGATCACAGATTGAGTTTTGAAAGAAGAGGAAGGCAAGGTTCAAGTTACACCTTACATAAAATAGTATAAATATTTCCAGTTTCCTTGAGTTTGAAGTATGGAAACCTTAGAAAAAGGGTTTTGATTGTTTCAAAAATTCATTGAAAAAAGGATCATTCTTTCAATGATGTACACAGAAAAATGCACAAAACAAAAGTAATGACGCATACTTGCACACAAATCACCTACCTTACCTGCATACAGACAATCAGACACAGACATGTAATATCAGAAATCCCACCCACATGTTTATGAGAAGGTGAATAATTGAAAAAATAATAACGATCGAGGTTGCCATACAGTGTACACATAACATAACACAAACCCTAGCCCAAAAGGGCCTTGATGTAGGAGAATACTTTGCAGAGCCCACGTATTATAGAAAAAATAAGCATACCATACAAGCAACAAAACTGTATGGAGGATAGACACATCAGAAATTTGCAATGTGAGAATAAGTCTAGACACGCAAAACAAAACCCCTAATACAATGAAGATTGATAGAAAGGAGAAGCTATACCAGATGGAAGTATTCCGTAGTTGTTATATTGGGTATTCACCATGCATTAGACAATATCACAATTATGACAGAAAAAGGAAAACAGGCTCATGCCCTAACTTGCAGAGAAATAAAAACATGCTCGATGCAATTTAAAGAAAATTTGCAATGTAAGAATAAATCTAGACACACAAAACAAAGTCCGTAATATGATGAAGATCAAAGAAGATAAATGTTAATTTTAGATAACAATGGTATGTTCTATGCCTAAGAGCAATTTACTTCAATTTTCTTATTATCCTAATACCAATTTCCAGATTAGCAATCACATTAACATGACAGTAAATGCAGATAGAACATAAATAAAACAATAGAAGACAAGCCAAAACAAGAGGACACAAGATATGGCGCCAGCCAGGGACAAACCACAATGTGGAGAAACCCTTTGATCAATTCTTCTTATTATTCTTCAAAAAGTTCAGCAGAGAGAGAGAGTACAATATGCAATATTCACTTGCCCAATCAAAGTGAATTATGTACAGTCAAACAGCAGCCACACAAAGCCCTAACCCAAAAGTCAATGCTGGTCAAATAGTGCAGATTTTGACCTCCAAAACATCTCGGTCAACTCGGCCTCCAACAGAAAATCAAATCAGCCCAAAAACAGTCCGAAAATACTCAGTCAAACTTGGTCAACGCTGCAGTCAACACTGGTCAAACAGTACGGACTGCCTCAATTTCTGTGCCCAGAAATGCGTCCTGCCCAAACAGAAAGTCTCCCACAAAAAAAAACAGTCAAACAAGTCAACGTTGTTGGTCAATGCTTAGTCAAGCTTTCCTGAAATTCAGTCAATGCAGAAAAACAGTCTTCTTCTTCTTCTTCTTCGCACGTGTGGAGAGAGGCTGTCCTAAAATCCATACCCAATCATATGAGGAGAGAGAGATGTGTGAGAAGGTGAGTGATGTCCAAATGAGGCAAAGGCACCTTCTATTTATATGCAAATGTTGAGGATGAATAGACGTGATTATTGGGCTTCTGAGCCTACATTAGTTTGTTGGCCGACCTTGACAATTTGTCCATAAACAAAATAAATTCATAATTCCATTTGTACATGTCAGAATGAGATGATCTTTAGATCAATCCTACACCTCTCAAAGAGAGGAATCCAATAAAAATATCAGTTGCATCATATGAGTTGTCTAAGGTGGAGTTTGGCCCTAGTTGCCAAATTTAACAATAAGAAGCTATACCAAACGGAAGTAGTGTATAGTTGTCATATCGGCATGTATCCATCATGTATTACATTAGAAAAAACACAAGCTGATGCCCTAATTTACAGAGAAAGAAGACATGTTTAAAGCAAACAAGGGCATTTTTTAATCCTTCAACAGGTTTGCAGAAATATACATTGTTTGTTATTAACATTGAAGGAATGTTTCTAAATTTTTTAGTTGAGTAGGATATTTTGTTTTTGACATGGAAAGACATGATGTTAGAAAAATTTGCACATGGAAGGTGATAATGCAATTGCATGTAATTCACATAAACATATAGAGCGTTGTTAGCGAAATAGAAAGAAAACCCACACAACATGAAAAATTAGAGTGCACAATTAGAGATGATACAGCCAAATCCGGCATTGATTTAGCTATGTTCGATACTCAACTCAACAATTTAGATTTGACAAAAAGCACAAATAAATTATGGCAGCAACTGATAAACCTATTTGGAGAAAAATTTCGCAATAGAAAGTTTCTATTAATGACAATGAAAGATGAAAATCAACTCTGCAATTACACAAGTATTGGACAGCTGAAAACTTCATTTATATGCAAAAGAATGAACTACATGTACATACCAGAGCTACCACATAGCTAAAAAAATCTTTCAAGCTCTCAAAAGCAATAGCTAGAGAAGTCATGAAAATCATAGCCACCACCAAAGATCTCCAAAAAGCAAGCATTGACACCAAGAAGTCTTCCTTAGCAACAACAAGCTTTTGCACACAATCTCTCCTCACTAGTATAATTGTCTTCCTTAAGGTTTTCAAACCATAGCCATGTTGCATCACACAAGTACATAACAAGACAATTCTAGTGCTAGCCTCTAAATCTACATGTCCATCCTAGGGTTTGAATCCTCAAACCCTAGGTCTTCCACTCTTGCATCATCACAAACACCAAGAACTCAATCGATCATCAAGAATACAAGAACTCTACAATCTTTCCCCTAGCCTCACATCCCAAAAGAATAAAGCTCCAAAATCATGTAAGGCATTGGCTCCAATCTACATGTCTTCTACTGGGACAAAAACCCTAGTGGAACAACAAGAATCACAAGAACCATCATTATCTTCAATGTCATGTTCTTATCTAGGAAATGTATATAGAACAAACCCTAGTCCTCACAACGGTAAACCTTATCATCACAAAAGAATAATACCTCCAAGAACATCCAAGATGTCCCTCTTTCCCCTTTTCTTCTCCTAGGGTTTCCTCATGAACCCTAACATCTAGCTCCTAGGGTTTCTTCATGAACCATAGCATCTCCAAGACAAATACAAAGAGTACAAAATGATGGATGAATACATGAGCTCTCTCCTTATATATACAAGTAGGAATCAAGAGAGGGAAGCTACCATAAAATAAGGACATGTGTCCATACAAGTAACGGACAGAGCAACTCTACATGGACCGTTCTACAATACAAGGATGTACATGTGTCAAACTAGGGTTTATCCAACCCCAAAAATGAAGCACCCTCCAAGTCATGATCTTGGGCTCAATGCCCCTCATCCAAGATGGTGCACACTCCAACAATATGTCCAACACTCCCTCTTCCATGGTGGTCCACTATACAAGTGTCCTCATGCAAGGCACTCCTCTAATAGTGTGCCACATGCCCTCTCATGTGTGTCAATGTGGCCAATGAGCTCCAATGCTCCTTAACATGTGTCTAGGTCCATCACCAACCTCTATGAACTATACTCCTCACCCCAAGCATCCTCAAGTAAAATATGTTAGAATTCCATGCACCCCAACTCTAGTCTATATTTTGGCAGTTTCACAAAACAGAAAACAATGAACATAAACACACTGAAATACCTAACTTTAAAACGTTGACACATCGGAAAACACAACAGCAATTAGATCATGCACAGTATGTTGAATTTTGTAGCTATGGGCAGTCTTCATAATTAACATTTTAGCCCTTGAAATATACAATGAAAATGCAAGGCATGTTCTTCATGTCATTTTATTGATTAGCCATTGAAAATATTAATATAAGACATGTTCTTCATGTCAGTTTCAAAAGAAAAAATTTCAGATTTTGAATTTTGAATTTTTGGCTCCAAACTTGTCAAGTTGACCCTAGTGAAGAGACACCCATTCAAGCCAGGCATAACACTATAAAGGCATTCGACCTCCTCCATAAGACATTTCGATCTCACAAAAAGACAAGATATATTCTGGGCATCCAAGCGGAGAAGGATGAATTCATCTCTAGTATTTCTCTCTCTCTCTTGACTTCACACGTGTGAATTTATGGGCATATTCTGGGCAGCACGGCCGAAACTCTGGACAGAATATTCTAGGCAGTAGGGCCGAGTTTCTGGGCAGATTTTAAAAGGCTGAATTTCATCCTAGACAGATCAAATAGGTCCGAGTTTGTTGGGCAAAAATATTGACTTGAGAAGAGGGTTGTTTGACCAGGTTTGACCATAGTAATGTTGTTCAGTTTGACCATCATAGTTGACTAGCAGTATTAGGTGTATCTCTTGTTGAACTGAAGAATTTCTCTAAGGAAATGGTAGTTGAGTTTTTCGCCCAAGTGGGTTTTCCCAGGGTAAATCTTTTGTTGTCTTTGCACATTGTGATATCTATTGTCTGTATGCATTTAGGGTTGGATTTCTGAAGTGTAATTGCTTAATGATAAACTGGAAGTGCTAAAACAATATCTACATCATTAGAAGTAATTATCAGTATTTCATAAATTAGTGCTAGTATGTATTGCATTTCAAAAATCAACATGGTTTCAGAGGTTTGGTGAAGGAAAGGACATTGAGATCACTCTTAAAGAGCTTTGGTAAAGGAAAGAGCTTGTGAAGAGACCTACATCTACAATTTGATTGTTTGTCTATAACCGTGGGTTCCTCTATGAAGTCAGAAAACAAGCTTGAAGGAGCTACAAATTTCAAGGCTTGGAAAGCAAGGATTGACCTCATCCTTCCAAAGAATGATGTCTCGGATATTGTGAAAGGTAAGGTTATTAATCCTTCAGATGATGATTCAGATGATGAAGGGAAAACAAAATATGAGAAGGATGACATCACAGCTAGAAGTTGTTGAAATTATAACTAGGTTCGGTCTTCATAATGTATATTTGTCATTACGATTTTGTAAAGGGTCAAAAAAAATTATTTGAGTCAAAAGGAAAAATATTTTATCATGTCCCATTTGGACATTTAAAAGGCAAAAGAAAATTGAATTTTTAAAGTTTATTTTTTTGTCCCCAAGTTGACCAAGTCAGCCCTCCAGAAGCCAAGTCATCTCAACCTTTAAAGGCACCTTTTCGCATGAGGAAACAACTATATATTGGCATCATTCCTCCACCATTTGGCAACCAATTTGGGTCTCTCTTTTGTGGAAAGCAATTCAGGTCTGTGGCATGCGAATCTGAGGCACATTCTTCTGGAATAAAACGATTTTTCTATGGCACCTTCTCTTTGTGATGATGCAAGCTTCCTGTGGCACTTCTCTCTTCATATGCAAGCTTCTTGTGGTGCCTATCTCTCTGTGATATACTTTTTACTTATAGCACTACATCTCTATGTAATATGAGCTATATAAGACACTTTACTCCTATGGACTGAGGTTGTTTTGAGAACAGACAAGTGGCATCTCATGAACAGTGTTGTGGGCAGTTGTTGCTTGGAGGAGGGCTGACTTGGCACTTGGGTAATTGGTCTACTAGTCAGTTTATCGATGACTTGCATTTCTCTTGTTTAATAAGATTCTATAAGGAAAGGATTGTTAGGCTTTTCCCCTTGTGGGTTTTGCCCTAGCCAATGGCCTAATCTTTGGTGTCTCTACTTTCTTTATATTTTGAATGTATAATTGTTTGATGACATAACTAGATGAAATAAATGCTAAATGAAAACATATATATCAGTCACAAGTAATTATCTTGATTAGAAATTCCAATTTGCAAACGAATTTCAACATGGTATTAGAGCTAGTTTTGGAAAGCAGTTCAAATTAGCTCTATGATAAGGTGGTCCTCTTTGTGTTTCGAATTGCCTCTGTGGTGCTGGACCAAAATTTCTAAAGATACATTTCTGTGAAATTGTGATAAATCTGAATTGCACTCTGACATCCAAGTACTGAACATGATCCTGAGCTAAGACCGAGGTATGTAGAGATCTATGGAAGGGATCTGAAGTTTGTATGCTAATCTGAGCTACGAACCTTATTCTCTAAAGTATGACCAGCAGTCTGAATTACATCAAGTTGACTATGTCTATGATATCAACCCATCCTTATGATCCAAATTATCTCTGTTTTTATGGAACATTCTGAATTACATCACTGTGGTGGCTTTGCTCAACTACTCAATGATGATCAAACTCCTTGATCCAAGCCTCCTACCTCCTGTGCATACATATGTGACAAATCCAGCCTTACTTCTTCAGTCAAGGATACCTCAGTGTCATGAAAGATCAACTGACTTCTCTAGTGCAATTCATTGTGATTTGTTTAATGCAACAGAGTGAGGATTCAAGAAGGCTGAAAGAAGTCTTTCTTGCTTACTCTAGTAAGTAGAACGAAGTCCTCATCGTGTTTCGAAGAACCAAAGAACTTCAAAAGGCTTTCCCTCATAAGTCTAAGGTAGAAATATTCTTAAAAGGAAATCGAAGTCTTTGTAGGTTAGTAAGTCGAGATTATATGAACCTGAAATTTAGAAACCTCAGATCAAAAGGCGTTACAGAGTTCGAGAAACTCAGCAGGATGATTACTTTAGTAGGTCAAGATTGTTGCAAGATCTCAGGATTAATGGTAAGCAAAAAGGTCGGGGATTTTAGCATCCTCTGTCATCAAACATTTCAAATGAGAGGTCAAGCATTTAGAATAAGAATTGTTGATGTTTTTCTCAGTATACTGTGTCTTAAATGATCAAGTTCCTTAAAAGGACTCAAGTCACTTTGAAGGACCAAGATCATACTCAAGAATGATTTCCTGATGTTTTGGAGACATTGTCAGTATATCAAATCAGGAGAAGTGTTGCAATGAAGTTTAGCAAGAACAAAAATAGGTTTCTACAGTTCATGTTTTTGATGCCAACTCCATGCAAGGAAGTCAAGATTTCTGGACTTCAAGTTGCATTGAGCGTCATTATGTTCTTGTCTAAGAACATGTCAAATGCTCAAAAGACGTTTTTTGAAACCTTTGTTGTTAATCAAGAGTTGATATCAAGAGGTGTGGAGGTCCTATGGATAATCCTCCACTAGTATTGCTACAAGGATTGTTGAAGAGTATATAAGCCTTCTAGGATGAGTGTGACATATCTAGGGTTTGTAATGGGTTATGAAAATCTAGGGTTTTGAAGTTAAAAACCCTAGCTAGACATTTGAATCTCTAGGATGCAAAAGGTTTTGAACAAGAATGCCCTAGCGTTTATGGAAAAAAACCCTAAGATTAGTTGTTCCCGTCGAAAGAAGAAAACCCTAACCCTAGCAAGAAAGAAATGCCATCATGATAACGATGTGGATGAAGATGGCGAAGATGCAAGTTGAGTACAACAAGTCTAAACCTTTCTCTCAAAGTATTTTGTAGCTCTCCTCTTTGATTAAGACTATTGTTATTATCTTTAATTTTTGGTTAGTCTCTTGGTTATGTACTCTTTGTTTAACTGTAATCTTTCTTCCTTATCCTCCAAATGAGGACTACAGGTAAATGACAAGGGTTGCCTAGGTTTTGGCAGCAGAAGAATGATACGGAAGAACGAAGCATAGATAGAGGATTTTCCAGATTTATAAGAGACCTAAATATTGGAAGAGCAAATCTAGTAAATGGCAACATAAAAGCCGAAGGTTCTCCCAGTAAGAGAGAGAGGATCATGATAAGAAGTTTGTCTCAGTTGGAAGAGTTTCCCATGGATTTTGAGAGCACCTCATGATTGAAGAAGACCTCATATCTTGAGATTGATTAATTAAGAATGATCTTAATGAATTTTTTTCCCTGACGATAGGACTCTTGAGTTAGAAGAAAAGATGTTGCCTTCAAAGGGAGCTGGGAGTTGAACTTGACATGAAAAATCTTGGATTGATACACAGCTACATGAGACTTGAGGTTGGCAATGTTGATGATGAAAGAAGTACTATTGGTAGTTGTTTCTGCTTGAGATTTGTTATGGTTTCTTGGTGTTGAGATATCTAGGGCACAAACTAGATATGATTTCCCTCCACAAATAACTACTTCCAATGATTCAGTGAATATTAATTTCACATATTATTTATCCAACATCATTAAGTTGTTATACAAAAGAAAAATCAACCATTAAAACATGAAAGAGCAGTAAAATAATCATGAGACAATGAGACAAGAGACACAAAAATTAGGCTCACAATCAGGGCAAAACCATAAGGAGAAACCCAAGAAAAGTCTTTCCCTATGAGAGAGAGAGTTTTAGATTTATCAATACATCATAAATAACCATAGCAAGACAATAGCCAAACCAGTAATCAGAAACAAGATAAGTGCCAAGCCAATGTCCAAGCTCCCTTTCAAAATTTCGGCCCCCTTCTCCAACTTCGCTAGATCAGAGATAGATAAGACAAGTTCAATGTGCAAATGAGGAGAGACGATCTCCTTTATAAAGCCTTCAAGTGGGGGTTGAATGGGTACCTCTTACGGGCCCAGCCGACCTACACAAAATGAGGCCGACTTGAAAATTTTAGAGGCAATAATAAAAATTTTAATTTTAATTTCTTTTTCAAGATGAAAATACCGTTCATGACTACCATATTTTCCAACACTTCCCTCTTAGTCAAGGAGGTACTTTTCATTCTCTTTCTCAAGATCAATCTTCCGGACTAATCATAGGTCTCATAGCCACAACCTAAGGAAGAGATCACAAATACAAATCGTTCTTTGTCAAGATCAATATCCCTGACCAATTATAGGTCTCACAGCCCACAATCTAAGGGAGAGATCATCGGTCTCATCATAAGGGAAGACACACAGCATCCAACTCATCTCAATACATCTCCCCGACCACAAGGTTTCGCAGTGCACAACCTAAGGGATGAATCACCAAATCAATGCATCTCCCCGACCATACGGTCTCATAGCACACAGCCTAAGGGAGGAGTCGTCAAGTCAATGCATCTCCCGGACCACAAGGTCTTGCAGCACACAGCCTACAGGAGGAATTATCAAGTCAATGCATCTCCCAAACCACAAGGTCTCACAACACACAGCCTATGAGAGGAATCACAAGTCAATGCATTTCCCAGACCACAAGTTCTCACAACACATAGCCTACAAGAGGAATCAAGTCAATGCATCTCATCAACCACAAGGTCTCACAACACACAGCCTAAAGGAGGAATCATGATGCTATGTACGCTTTTTCTCAAGGGATTCTCAGCCATTCCAGTTTCTTCATATAAACATCAGCAACCAGATCAACAGCAAAAATGTAGCCATGGTGGATCTCAGTACTTTATCAAACATTTCAGCAAACAACAGTATTCAGTCTTTATTTGGAGCTTCTCACAGAAGCAAATATCAGTAACCATAGTCGAATCCAGCACACAATAAGGGGCTTCTCACAGAGGCAAATATCAACAACATGTTCATCAACAAAAGCAGAAGATCAAATAGATCAGCAACCAACTTCACAAATCAGCCACATTTCTAGCTTCAATCGTGCTATATGTAGCAGGGTCATCCATGTCATTTAGACCAATAGAATTGTTCAGAACACATAAAGTCCAGATAGAGTTAATGGTTCTATGCATCATGTGGTTCAACAAGACAAACAAAGGAATTCATCAGCAAAGTCTCATAGTTTCTCTATCATTGAGCAAGTGTCCATGGACTCATAGTCCATCATGCCACAAGCTCAGTAGGAATTCGTTATACTTGCAATCTTACAGTTCTTCAATCAGCTCCTTCTTACACTAGACGAAGAGGACCTCAGTCCTTGTCATATCAATACATAGCAAAAAAATCATGGGCTCAACTTCATCATATTAAATCATCATCGTTCTTCACAAATCAGCCACATTTCTAGCTTCAATCGTGCTATATGTAGCAAGGTCATCCATGTCATTTAGACCAATACAATTCTTCATAACACATCCAGTCCAGATAGAGTTAATGATTTTATGCATCAGGTGGTTCAACAAGACAAACAAAGGAATTCATCAGCAAAGTCTCGTAGTTTCTTTATCATTTAGCAAGTGTCCATGGACTCATAGTCCATCATGCCACAACCTCAGCAGGAATTTGTTATACTTGCAATCTTACAATTCTTCAATCAGCTCCTTCTTACACTAGATGAAGAGGACCTCAGTCCTTGTCATATCAATACTTAGCGAAAAAATCACGGGCTCAACTTCATCATATTAAATCATCATCGTTCTTCAACATTTCTAACCATCTTCATCTTAGAGGTCACATAAATCAGAAGCGTGCTTCAATCAAGTTGATGTTGTCTACTCCCTTTGCATCCAAAGTTAATCCAATCACAAGTCTTCTTGGCACATTGTTCTTCCATCCATTTCCAACGATTGTCTCACCTTTGCAATTATCATTATGTCCCTGCAATCCTCGCTAGGAGGTTCTGGAAGAATAGATACAGCCAAGCAAGATATTCAAAGACGAGACTCATAATGAAACAATCAAGAAAGTACTTATCTCTTGAGAATGTGTCAACTCCCTCTTGATCTTAGTCTTCTTGGGTTCAATCAACCTTGTTCAACTCATTAAGGAGTTATTCTCGTCGATATCATTATCATCAAGGAATCCACATTATCAAAGAGTCTACATCATCATCATTAAGGAGTCTACAACATAAATGAGTCCACATCATCATCATTATCATCAATGAGTCCACACCATCATCATTAACATCATCAACGAGTCCACATCATCATCATCAACGAGTTCACATTGTCATCATCAACATCATTAACAAGTCCACATCATTATCATCAACATCATTAACAAGTCCACATCATTATCATCAGCATCATCGACAAGTCCACATCATTATCAAGGAATGCACATCATCATCATCATCAAGGAACTGACCTTGTCTACATCATTTATCAGGGGGTTTGCATCATCATCAAGGAATCCACATCATTAGTAATGATTTAATATAAAAACAAAGTACAAGATACTTATATTTTTGAGAACTTGTCAACTCCCTCTTATTCTTTAGCCTTCTCAAGTCTAGTTAACCTCGTCCAATTCATCAAAGAGTTAATCTTGTCTACATAATCATCATCAAAGAGTCTATAACATTATCAAGAAGTTAGGGTTTCCTCTTTCAAATGAACATAATCAGTTGTAGGATTTGGCCCATTTTCATCTCCAACCCTACCTAGGGTTTACAAACCATAAACAATCCCATGTCAGTAACGATTAAAACAATAAAAGAAATACAAGATACTTATCTTTTCAGCTCATGACAACTCCCTCTTGATCTTCAATCTTCTTGAATCCAATCCTACAGATCGCCCTCATCATCAAGATGTCAAATCTTCTTGGGGCTAGGGTTTTCTTTTATGAAGCAGAAGAAGACCATCCACAAGCCCTGGTTTTTGTTTTCAACCCTTATGACTTGATAGGGTTTTAACTTCAATCCTAATGATCTTACAAGCCTGACCTTCATCTTTCATTCTTACATTATTTTTCAATCTTCATCATACTTGCTATCATACTAGGGATATGTCCATACATTCCAGGTTATTCTTGTTCAACTCAATTTCAAACTTCCAAACCCTAGGGGTTTTGTAATCTTAATAAATTTTAAAACTGACAGCAATGTTCTTTAGATCAAGAAATTTCTTTTGACATGATTGTAACAACATAGTTCCATATAATGAATTCCATCGATCAGGTCTAGGCTTTCTCAAGCTAGCACTTCAATAAGCAACGTCTGTTGATCCTTGAAATTTAAGGTAGCGTCCATTGATCAGTTTGACCATCATAGTTGACTAGTAGTATTAGGTGTATTTCTTGTCGAACTAAAGAATTTCCCCAAGGAAAAAGTTGTTGGGTTTTTCCCCCAAGTGGGTTTTCACAAGGTTAATGTTGTGTTGTCTTTGTGCATTGGGATATCTAGTGTCCTTATGCACTTATGGTTGAATTTCTAATGTGTAATTACTTAATGATAAACTGGAAGTGCTAAAGGAATATCTACATCATTAGAAGTAATTATCAATGTTTCAGAAATTAGTGCTTGTATCTATTGCACTTGAAAAATCAACACAGTATACAGAATTTAATGCCCAAAATTGATTTCTTATTATTCCTTTAACAAGAAATCCAAGGGCTCCCGTACCAAAGAAAGTGGCCCTTTACAATCCTTGTACAATACCAAAAACATAAGAACAAACACACCTATGTTTTCCTGGGCTAAGGCTGAGTTCTTTTAGCCCTTAACTGCCCTACAAAATGCTTCCATTTTAGTTGTTTCCCTTCCTTGAATGGCCACCATAGGCCATTGATACCTCTTGTACCTTGTTTGGATCAACCTAGGGCTTTCCTAGCCCTCTCAAACAACAACATTGGCCCCTCCTTCTTGCCGTAGTTTGTTCCTAACACAAGTCCGGCCCTAAACTAGGGCATGAATTCATTCCCCTTGACTTGCAAACTAGCCAAAAGCACCAGTCGACCCCTCCATAGGCTTGACTCCTACATGACTACCTTATCAATCAACCAAACCTCCTTAGGGCACAAGTCCTTCTTCCCTTAATTGTGGTTTTGTCCCTCAAACCAGCGGCTAGCTTCCTCTACCTTCAATGGCTTGTCCTTTAGCCTTTGGATGGTAGATTCCCACAGGTTTGACCCTTCCTAGGGCACGGACTGCCTTTAATGCCCTCAATTGCTCCTTTCCTCCTTGCGGCCTTTCCTTCCTTGCCTTTAGAATAGCCTAATGGCCTCCTTCAATATTTGTCCTAACAGATTTGCCCCATGAACCAATTTACTCACATCCTTCAAGAGTACCCTACTGCTCCTTCGCACATCTATGGTTTCCTCAAAAGAAATCGCAGAACCCTAATCAAGAAGAAACATCCATTATTCTCCTCTCCATGACGGATCTCAAGCCTCTCCATTGGCTTCTAATTTATACCTTTTCAAAGGGTGCAATACCATGGGTTATCAAAAGACCATGGGTAGATACCATGGGTCTTAGCCCATACACTCATTACATCACTTCTATGAGTGTTTTTCTCTCACATACCCAGCACCAAGGACAGGTGAGAGCGCCTCTTAATGCTACCAAATTTCAACACTCCCTCTTAGCAAGGGAGGAACTTCCATTCCCTAGAAGTCTCTCTATTTTCTATACTAGAACACATTCATCATAAGCATCTTCTTTCATCACTAAAGAAAATCATGTTCAAGACTTGGACCTTTCTTCAAAGACATCTTGCTTCTTGAAGCTTCCTACTCATGAGCATCCTGCATGGCTATCTCATACCACGACATCTTCTTGACAACTTTGGAAGACTCCTCTCTCCTTTTTGAACTTGAAGGCACACTCTTCTGGGGTTGCTAACTCTCCCTCTAAATCTGTGAACTCCCTCTGAAACTTGACTCTCTCTAAGTCTCTGGAACCTTACTTAGTTGTCAAATCTGCGGCAACACTTCAAGACTATCGCCACCTATAAACAATCACTTCATCCCCCTCTTAAAGTTGTCTCTTGTGCAATCTCTAATCCAACTGCTCTTCAAAGTGGCTCTGATACCATGTTAGAATTCCATGAAACCTAGGTTTGGGCTATGTTTCGGCAGTTTCAAAAAACAAAACAAAAATAAGCATAATGAAATGCCTAACTTTAAAACTTTTAAATAGCAAAAAACACACCAGCAATTAGATCATGCGCGGTATATAGAATTTAATGCCCAAAATTGATTTCTTATAATTCCTTTAAGAAGAAATACAAGGGCTCCTGTACCAAGGAAAGTGGTCGTTCACTATCCCTGTACAATACCAAAAATATAAGAACAAACA
Source organism: Pinus tabuliformis (assembly GCA_031772625.1). Taxonomy (NCBI): domain Eukaryota; kingdom Viridiplantae; phylum Streptophyta; class Pinopsida; order Pinales; family Pinaceae; genus Pinus; species Pinus tabuliformis. Next base: position 657,082,904 of record CM062807.1, on the reverse strand, counting down.
CACATGTGTTTTCCTGGGCTAAGGCTGAGTTCTTTCAACCCTTAACTACCCTACAAAATGCTTCCATTTTAGCTATTGTCCTTCCTTGAATGGCCACCAAAGGCCAGCGGTACCTCAATGCATTCAACCTAGCACTTTCCTAGCCCTCTCAAACAACCCTCGACCCTTCCTTTTTGTTGCGGCTTGTTCCTGCCACAGTTGAGGCCCTAAACTAGGGCAAGAATTCCTTCCTCTTGACTTGTGGACTACCCAAAAACACAAAACAGCCCCTCCACAGGCTCAGCTCCTACAGGGTTACCTTATTAGTCAACTGACCCTCCCTAGGGCATAGTTTCTTCCTCCCTTGACTGTGATTTTGTCCCTCAAACCAGTGGCTAACTTCCTCTATCTTCAATGGCTTGTCCTTCAGCCTTCGGATGGTAGATTCCCACAGGTTCAACCCTTCCTAGGGTATGCACTGTCTTTAATGCCCTTAGTTGCTCCTTTCCTACTTGCAACCTTTCCTTCCTTGCCTTTAGAAAAAACTAACGGCCTCCTTCAAGATTTTTCCTAACAAATTTGCCCCATGAACCAATTACTCACATCCTTCAAGAGTACCCTGCTACTCCTGCACATGTTTGTGATTTCCTCAGCAAATCAAAACCCCAATCAAGAAAAAACATCCATTATTCTCCTCTCCATGATTAATCTCAATACTTTCCATTGGTTTCTAATTTATACCTTTTCAAAGAGTACAATACCACGAGTTTATACCATGGGTTATAAAAATACTATGGGTCAATATCATGGGTCATCAAAATACCATGGGTTATCAGAATACCATGGGTCGATACCATGTGTCATCAAAATACCATGGGTCTTAGCCAATACACTCATAAAATCACTTCTATCGGTGTTTTCCTCTCACATACTCAACACCAAGGGCACATGAGATTACCTCACAATGCTACCAAATTTCAACAAAATATCCAACCTTCGAGGCAAATATCACATGGTCCAAAACACACAAGCATAGACAAGAATACACTTAGAATGAGAAAGAGTTGATTAATTCATGCACTAGATGAAGCAATCTCTTATTACATAGTAGGAGTATGTTATGTAAATCCCTAATACCTAACTAATAACCGCAACATTAATTACTATATGAAATGTGTACTTATTACATCACTTTATTAGTGAGACTTTATTATTACATCTAGTGTAAGTCCTAATATACCTAAATTCCAAATATGACCAATATCCCTAATGAAAAGCCTATTCTCAATCATTCACATCGTCTCCTAAGTTTTAGGGATCTCCTAATTGTCAAGAGCATCTATTTTTAGCATTTCAATAAACTAGTGATTAGCCATTGTTCCTTCTATTTCTTAGTCTTTAGGGGTTTCTATTATTTTATTGTTTATTTATACATTCTCCAATTCTAGATTTTACTTTATTTGTTTGGCTAGTGATTAGTTATTAATGAAAAGTTTTCACTAGTATAGTATTAGCGCTTTATTTAAAGTTTGACTTCTATCTGTCAGTGCATCTCATTCCTCATCCATGGTGTGTGCTACATGGAAACAAAATCCCAAATCTACTTGAGATTGCTTGACGCTGTCAATGAAATTTAGTACATTGCTCTCTCCAGCAAGGTGCCTCACTTAGAATAGTTAGTTTGACAATTAAGAAAAGGAAGAGTTTTGACATATTCCCCATGTGTTTCATCAAAAATTCCAAACTTGTGGAATTCATGGGATGATGGTATGATGACATTGAAGCTCTTTCAATCAAGGAAGCTGTTGTAGGAAGTCTGGATGACCCAAAGGAAAAATGAGGTATGTGTGCTTACATTTGATATTGTAGAAGTCATGTCATATGGTTGCAGGTAACATGGATCAATGCTCTATCTTGAGAGCATAATCAAAGGAAGGATCTCCTCCTTCGAAGGAATGCAGAAATGCATGGGTCACACATTCACTAGATGAAATCAACATAATATGTCCTCATATGAAGTATGAGGTGGTTGACTACAGTTGAGGAATTCTGATTGGGAGCTCCTGGGAATGAAATGTGTGAAGAAAGGAAGGAAGAGATCATGGGATATGCAACCATGGAAGAAGGCAATCAACATCCAAAGACCAAGAAGATTTGACTAGGATATCTCCATGGAAGATATGAAGATTCTGATGGAGTCTGAAAAAGAAAGAGACCCTTGACAATATATATCTTTGGGAGATGTGTCGATATGTATGCAGGATGTTGATGCAAACTAGAAGACGTCATGATGAAAGACGAAAAAGGAAATGTTGATTTTAATATTCGTTCCTTTATTTCTGAACAGATATCTCGATGGGTTTATGCAGGGCTGCCAAGGGAAGATCTATGGATGTCTTCCACAACCGATGTACATGTAGTAGGATGAAAAATCCTTAAGTAAACATGGCATGAAGGAAGGCCAAATATGGACTGATGGATCACTTTCTGATGATGACATGGCTGACTCATGGATGAAAGTGATGGATGGTCGGTGCCCTATGTAGAAGTCCCAAACATGAAGACTCCTATATAACGAAAGGAAATTCATGACATCATGAAGAGGAGTTCTTCAAGCAGTTGGTTGTCCCATCATCTCCACCTGAGGAGCTGTTGTAAGTCCCTAATTAAGAGGGATCCTAGAAACAAGTTTCTTACTTGAAAGAAACTTGGAAATTCCTAAGCCAAGAGGGAGCTTAGGTACATTCCTTCCGTAGGAATGAGTACATTCCTTTATTGGAATAGATATGTCCTCCCTAATTAAGAGGGAGAGATAGACACATCATTCTTGTCTTCACTTGGGAAGACATAATGGAGGATTGGGTAAACATCTGGCATCTGATACTCTTTGAGGATGAGTTAGGGCATCCAAGATAAGAGTAGTCGTAGAGGACCGATATTCTTTGAGGACTAGGAATCCAAGATAAGAATAGTCCTAGTGGAACACACCCTGAGAACCCGGGTGGGGTATGTTCCGAGAGAGACAATGATGAGGGTGTCTATACATCATTGGTCTCGCCAGCATTGTGCTCTGATCTCGTGGAGAGATAGAGCTGTTAGTCAAGGCCTTGCTATGTTACAATGCTGGTTGATATGATGCTACACAGATGGGTTACCAATCCGACCCTTCTTATGAGAAATTCTTCAGATTGAGAATGACCAAGTATCATTATGAATACCTCCCTAGTTAAGAGGGAGTGTTGAAAAGTGTAACTAGGTTTGGTCTTCATAATGACGTGTAATTGTGATTTTCTGTAATTGATGAAAAGAAGAAAAATAAAATTATTATTGTAATGTTTGTCTCATGGGTTTCATGAGCAAGGAATTTTATTTTAGTGATGGCTCCCATTGTGAGCCTTTAGGATTTGTCATCTAGTCATAAAAGTCAATTTGATTCTATGTCATGTATGAAGGACAGTGTGAATTTGTTAAAATTGGCAACTAGGGCCAAACTCCACATGGGTCATCTTATTTATGACAGCTAATATTTTTCTTGGATTCCTCTCTCCGAAAGGTGTAGGATTGATCTAAAGATCATCTGATTCCGACATGTAAAAATAAAGATATGGATTTATTTGTATTATGGACAAATTGTCAAGGTCGGCCAGCAAGCAAAACAGGCATTCAAACCCCTCAACGTTGCATATAAAAGGAGGAGACCTCAAGTGATTTCATGATCATCTCATCTCATCATCTCTCTCCCTCCTCTTGTGATTGGGTATGCAAATCCATGAGGGCATTCTCTCCTTTAGAGAAGGACTTGGTGGAAAGGAGGATCTCAAGCCCTAGCCGCAGCAAAGAAGGAGCCTAAAGACAGCGTGAAGGAGCCTGGAAGAACAGCGTGGGAGTTTCTGTTTGTTGTAGGTGACGGCGTGGTGAATGAGGTTGTTTTAGGGCATGAGTTAAGGGTTGTTTTAGGTGTGTTTGCAAGGCAGGGAAATCGCAACTATAAGGAGAAGTTATGTGTTGAAGAGGTTTGCCCTAAACAGCACGGAGTGGGTTGTAGGTACAACGTAACTCTCAGATCTGTTTTAGGCTAAGGACAAATTAGCATAGGGCTTGATGTGTATGCGATTGGGTGCTTGAAGGTGCAGACAGCCAGGCCGAGTTCTTGAAGGCTAAAATGTTGCCGATTTGATGGTGTTTGGACACTATTTTGGGGACCGTTTGCTACAGGGGTGGTTGTGTGCTAGGCCGCAGGCCATAACACCACAACAAGGGATGCCTAGGGCAATCAAGGGTTGGCATATGCCCTCAGGCAGCATCGTAGCAAGGGAGGAGCTCCTCAAGGGTGTGTCGCAACCCTCTAAGGGATTGTTTGGAGATTGTCAAGGGAGTCTAGGGTTGCAGCAAGTGCCCTAACCAGAACAGCAACCAATAGCGAAATGCAAATAGAATTATGATCAGTATTTTGTGCTGATTTGGCTTGCTGTTGGAGGCCAAAGTTAACTGGGTTTAACCGAGCTACTTAAAGGAAGAATTCTACCCTGTTTGACCAGCGTTGTTTTTTCTGGTCAGGATTTTTTTTTTGTTGTTGTCATAAATTATCATATTTGTAAATTTGTATTATCTCTCTCTCTCTGTTGAACTATTGAAGAATATAAGAAGAATTGATCAAGGGTTTCCCCACATTGGGGTTTGTCCCTGGCTGGTGCCACATCTTGTGTCATCTTGTCTTGGCTTGTCTTCTACTGTTTATGTTTATGTTCTATCTGCATTTTACTATCATGCTGATGTGATTGCTAAACTGGATATTGATATTGGGCTAATAAAGAAATTGAAGTAAATTGCTCTTAAGCATAGAACATACCATTGAACCTAAAAGTAACATGGTATCAGAGTTGAGGTGAAGACAAAGCCCAAGCAAGAGTGAAAGAGCAATCACCGAAGAGAGTTGGACAAGGACAAAAAGGCTCTATAGGTTCTTCATCCCACTTCTCGGCTGATGACAAGCTCCATGAAAAGTTTGACTATCATGGATGGAAGATGTCTCTTGATCTGACCTTGGAAGAACAAGAAGTGTTGGATTATGTGAAGGGTAAAATCCCTGAGCCTCCTTCAAATGCATCGGCTGCTGCGAAGACCAAGTACAATAGGGTTGAAGTCAAAGCAAAGAAGATTATCAGAGATTCCAGTGACAAGTGTATGGTGGCCTACATCTTCAATTTGAACACCTCCAAGGAGATCTACGACAGGTTGGTTAGCATGTTCAAGGGTTTGAAGAATTGATGTCAAGATGCATTCAAGAAGAAACAAGAATGGTGGAGCAAGAAATACCTTCTAATAGAAGCAAACCCACTGCTTTCTCGCTCATGCCAAAAGGAGAAATAATGCAAGGTCTAAAGGTCATTTCAATGGAAAGCCTGGATCTAAGGGTGGAGGAAGGGCAGGTGCTTTGTTTGCAATAAGTTTGGCCACTATGCAAGGGAGTGTCTAAATAGAAGGGACACATCACATGATGATGATCACAATCATTCCAGGGGCAGCTTCAACAAAATCAAAAGAATGGCAAGTACAATGGCAAAGGAAAAAGGAATGTGGGACATCAAGGAAATGGTCAACCCTCCAAGAAAGCAAGGAACTCCGGGTATGAAGAATCAAATGTTATTAACAATAAGCAAAAGGAATACTATCTTATATCGGGCCTCTCCACTACCTCTCCACCGGACACTTTGGGGAATTGGCTAATCGAGAGTGGTGCCTCAAGGCACTTCACTGGATACAAGGAAGCTCTCTCCAATCTGATAGAAAAGGAGACAAACTTGGAGATTATCCTTGGAGACGATGCCACCTATCCCGTGAAGGGAGTAGGGAATATTATCCTTCAATTGAATCAAGGTAACACAATTCATTTACGAGAAGTTCTATATGTACCTAATGTCAAGAAGAAATCGGTGTCCATTTCAGCAATGGAAGACAAAGGATACAAGGTGGAAGTCATCGATGGAAGGGTACATGTTTGGAAAAGGAATTTCAAAGATGCTTTTACTCTTGGGTTCAGGGTTGACACTTTGTATCAAGTTTGAGGAATTCCATTGGGAAATATGTCTTGCGACACATCTCTACAATCTGAACTATGGCACCGGAGGTTTGCCCATCTTCATTATAAGGCTCTACCCAATGTGAGTCAGATGGTGACAGGTACGCCCGAGTTCAAAGTAGAGCATGAAGGTGTATGTCCGGGATGTGCCAAAGGAAAACTTACAAGGGGACCATTCCCCTCAAGTAATAGCAAGACCACAGATATATTGCAGTTGATCCACTCCGACATATCTAGTACTGTAAACTCTTTGGGAGTATACTTATATTATCTCACCTTTAAGGATGATTATTCTCGCAAGAATTGGATCTACTTCTTAAAGAAGGATGAAGTGTTCACCCGGTTCTGTCACTTCAAAGCCATGATCAAAAACCAATCCAAGAAGAAAAGAAGTGCAGAAAATTTCAAGGCTCGCTTTGTTGCTTGAGGCTTCTCTCAAAAAGAAGGTGTAGATTACAATGAGGTATTTGCACATGTTGCCCGATACACCACCATCCGCTCAATCATAGCCCTTGCTGCCTCGCAAGGATGGAACCTACATCAAATGGATGTCAAGACCGCTTTCTTGCATGGCTCGATCAAAGAGGAAGTCTATGTGGAACAACCTGAGGGGTTTGAGGTTCATGACCGGGAATCTCATGTATGCAGGTTGAAGAAAGCACTCTATGGCTTGAAGCAAGCACCCCGGGCTTGGTATGAGAGGGTTGATAGCTATCTGATGAAACTGAGATTCACTAGAAGTGAAGTCGATCTGAACATTTACTTTAAGGTTGACGATGATAAACCTCTCATACTGGTAGTTTATGTGGACAACCTCTTTCTGACGGGTGCAAACCCTCTCATTCACAAGTGTAAGAGGTAGTTGGCTTCTCAATTTGAGATGAAGGACCTAGCACTAATGCACTACCTCCTAAGGTTGGAGGCCTGGCAAATCTCAAGGAAAACATGTTGTGAAGATATTGGAAAGATATGGGATGGTGGACTACAAGCCAATGACTACCCTGATGGAACTTAACTTCAAGAAGTTATGCGGTAGTGTTACTGGACCTGAATTGGGAAATGCTTCTAAGTATTGTCAACTCATAGGAGCGTTGATGTTCTTGGTGAACTCCCATCCGGACATATGTTTTGCAGTTAACACGTTGAACCAATATATGGTTGAGCCTCATCATATACACTGGATTGGTGCCAAGAATCTTCTGAGATATCTTCGGGGCACAATCACTCATGCACTAAGATACACTGCCGGAAATGTGAGGCTGCATGGTTATTCCGATGCTGATTGGGTTGGTAGTGTTGTGGATCGCAAGAGCACTTCTAGGTGTTGTTTTTCTTTGGGTTCTACTTCGATATCCTGGATGAGCAAGAAGCAAAAATCGGTTGCCTTGAGCACTGCTGAGGCCAAATACATAACTGCTAGTATGGCCTCCTGTGAAGCTGTCTGGTTGAGGAAGCTCTTCAGTGAGCTGTTTGGACATGTGTTGGATACCACCGCGATCCTCTACGACAACCAAAGTGGGATCCAATTATTAGAGAATCTTGTGTTTCATTATCGCTCCAAGCACATAGATATCAGGTACCACTTTATTCGGGATATGGTGCAACGAGGAGAAATAAGGCTCCATCACATTGGGACTGATGAGCAGGTCGCCGATATTCTGACAAAGCCCTTGGGGAAGGTCAAGTTCTTAGCCTTCCAAGAACTACTTGGAGTCGTGGAGAGACCCTCTTCTGAGGGTCCTGTATGATATGAACATTGAGCTCTGGGAGCTCCGGGGGGCTTAGGGTACTTCTTGGAGTGATGAGAAACCATAGGGTGAGTGGTTCAGCGTTCACCTAGTGGTTTGTTGTGTACAGGGTGAGTGGTTCAGCCTTCCCCTGTGATACCCCATGGCGACATGTAGGCAGGATGAGTGGTTCATCCCTCTCCTACTAAGACATCCTACCCATGCAGTTTGAGACTCATGGGAAGTACCTCTCATCTGGCCAATGAGTAGGGAAATGAGGATAGGGACCATAGTACTACCGATGGACGCATTGTGTAATACCGTACTCCCTATGCTAGGATGACCGATATTGATCTAGGATCAACTGGAACTGACTTCAGGTCAGTAAGAGTGGTATGACACACTCTCATTTGGAACTGACTTCGGGTCAGTAAGAGTGGTATGAGACACTCTCTTTTATTTGGGACTGACTTCGAGTCAGTAGAGAATGGTATGATACATTCTCGATCACTTTTTCTTCCTAGTTCAGCAGACCAGACCAGAGCAGTGTAGAGCAGTGCATTGATGGCAGAGATAGTACTGACTGGCAAATGGATTAGCAAATGAGTTCTCCCTAGTTGAGAGGGAGTGTTAAAATTGGCAACTAGGACCAAACTCCACATGGGTCATCTTATTTATGACAGCTGGTATTTTTCTTGGATTCCTCTCTTCGAGAGGTGTAGGATTGATCTAAAGATCATCCAATTCCGACATGTAAAAATAAGGATATGAATTTATTTGTATTATGGACAAATTGTCAAGGTCGGCCAGCAATCAAAACAAGCATTCAAACCCCCCCAACTCATCCTCAATGCTGCATATAAAAGGAGGAGACCTCAAGTGATTTCATGATCATCTCTCTCTCTCCTCTTGTGATTGGGCATGCAAATCCACAAGGGCATTGTCTCCTCTAGAGAAGGACTTGGTGGAAAGGAGGATCTCAAGCCCTAGCCGCAGCAAAGAAGGAGCCTAAAGACAGCGTGAAGGAGCCTAGAAGAACAGCGTGGGAGTTTCTGTTTGCTGTAGGTGACAGCGTGGTGAATGAGCTTGTATTAGGGCATGAGTGAAGGGTTGTTTTAGGTGTGTTTGCAAGGTCGGGAAGCTGCAGCTATAAGGAGAAGTTATGTGTTGAAGAGGTCTACCCTAAACAGCGTAGAGTGTGTTGTAGGTACAGCGTAACTCTCAGATCTGTTTTAGGCTAAAGACATATCAGTGTAGGGCTTGATGTGTATGTGGTTGGGTGCTTGAAGGTGCAGACAGCTAGGCCGAGTTCTTGAAGGCTAAAATGTTGTTGATTTGATGGTGTTTGGGCACTGTTTTGGGGACCATTTGCTACAAGGGTTGTTGTGTGCTAGGCTGCAGGCCATAGCACCACAGCAAGGGATGCGTAGAGTAGTCAAGGGCTAGCATATGCCCTCAGGGAGCATCGTAGCAAGGGAGGAGCACCTCAAGGGTGTGTCTTAGCCCTCTAAGGGACTGTTTGGAGACTGTCAAGGGAATCTAGGGCTGCAGCAAGTGCCCTAACCAGAACAGCAACCAACAGCGAAATGCAAACGGAATTATGAGCAATGTTTTGGGCTAATTGGGCTTGCTGTTGGAGGCCAAAGTTGACTGGGTTTGACCGAGTTGCTTAAAGGAAGAATTCTGCCCCAGTTGGCCAACGTTGTCTTTTATGGTCGAGATTTTTCTGTTCTTGTCATAAATTATCGGATTTGTAAATTTGTACTATCTCTCTCTCTGTTGAACTATTGAAGAATATAAGAAGAATTGATCAAGGGTTTCCCCACATTGGGGTTTGTCCCTGGTTGGTGCCACATCTTGTGTCCTCTTGTCTTAGCTTGTCTTCTATTGTTTATGTTTATGTTCTATCTGCATTTTACTATCATGCTGATGTGATTGCTAAACTAGATATTGATATTGGGCTGATAAAGAAATTGAAGTAAATTGCTCTTAAGCATAGAACATGCCATTGTTACCTAAAATTAACAGGATTTCATTAGGACAGGATTTCAGTGAAGAATTTCGGTGGTTTGCAATTCGATTAAGGTCTAAGGCAGAGAAAGAAGCATGAAGGAGCCTAATAACCAGCGAGGAAGAAGGAAAGGAGCAACGAAATTTCTAGTGTTGTTTTGGGACTATTTTTGGGCCAACTTATCTCCACACGTGCGAGATTGCAAACTTGTGTATTGCAGAAAGAAGGCCAAGTTATTACAATCACAGTGAGAGAGGATTTTGGGTGAAAGACAAAGCCAAAGTGTCAAGAAGAAGTCTCCGTCTAGACCGAAGAGGATATAAGGTCAAAGTTGGTCAAGCTCATGCGTTAAGGATTTCTGAACTAGAACCAAGGAGTGCAGTACTGAACCAAGGGACCGAAATTCTGAAGAGTAGCCATGAAGGAAGAAGAAGTAGAGATTTGATCATTGCAGGAAGAATCTCATCAAGGAGGATTTGTGTCTTGGTCTTGGAGTGGCAAATAGGTCAAGGGTCTTGGTCTTGGTATTCATCAATTGGAATCTCTATAAGAAGAAGAATTTGTTCGGGTTTTCCTCTCAAAGAGTGAAAGGTTTTGGCCCTAGCTGATAGCCTATATTCTGTGTCTCTTGTCTCTTTATGGTTTATGCATTGGTAGTTGTTTGATGAAGAAGAACACTAATAACCTAAGTAAAAGAAGATCCTAATCTACAGATTTAAAAAGCGCTCACAAGCAGTTACTAATAGAAGAGAAATCACTTAAACTCTATGCCCTAGATTTCTCAACACCTTGATGTATTTGGCCAACAACAAACAAGATATATATTTTGCAGTGTGTTAACCACTGGAGTGGCACCTGATGATTATATGAAGACTCCATGCCCAAGGATAATCCAGAGGACACTTGTACCATCAGATATCGTCAGTCAATAGAGTTTTTTAAACTCTACTTCTATCTTTTCATCATTTTTCTTGTACCCAAATTCCACACCCTACGGGAATTGTAATTAGTGATACTGGTAATGATGAATTTTGAGTCTGTAACAGGCCTAGAATGTTGGGACTCGATCAGCAAATGAGTACACCTTGGAGTGTTTTTTTATTTGGTTAATTATCCGTTCTTTTTCAGAGGCGGATAATTTTCTAGATTTTTTCACTCACGTTTTACCCCAAAGTCGGAGTGACGGTTTGAAGGTTGAGCCCCTGACACATCTTAGTGTCTAAAGTCGATGTATATTACCATACTAGATCACACACAAAAAAATCGTGGAATTTGGTTAGGTCTAGGTAGTCATTTTTTAATTTTTTAGATTTCCCGCAGATCAAAAATTGCAAATAAAATTGTATTTAAATTGTAATAAGTGTAGTCTAGAGAAGTTGTATGGAGTATGAGTAATCAAAATTATACCTCTCACCCTAAACTTTCTACTATGACACACTTTGAGGGGCTAATAATGTGTTTTGGACCATCAAAACCCATTTTTTCTAAGTTTAGTGGGAAATCTAGCAATTAATTAAACCAGATTAATTAAATATCCACACATGCTAAATGTTATGGAAATGAGGTGGAAAATTATGTGGGAATTAAAGTGAAGTCCCAAGGTGATGTGGACTCCTAAAATCAAGGAAAGGACATCTGCTCAAATAAAATCGAATTCCTGGCATTAAATGTAAAAGTTGTTTGGAAATTCGAATTTGTAAAGTTAATGCACATTTGGGAGGATTTGGGAGAATATTTGGTGGAGATTTTTGTGGGAAATTGTCCCCACATGGGTTACCACCCATATACACTTGTCATTCCACCATAAAATTCGAATTTGGCACATAAGGGAAGAAGAAAATGATGTCCACTTGCCAGAATTCGATTTTTACACTTGGCATTGGAGCTCCATTCAACAAATTCGAATTTCTCTTTGGGATTGTCACCTCATGCCACTTGTTTAATCACTTCGACATTGGTATTGGCTGCAATGCCATTTGTCATTGTCATTCTTCATTGGGATTTGCTCCCAACTCTCTATATAATAGAGCCATGGGCTCTCACATTGCATAATATTGTTACTAGCTATTGTGCTTGCGGAAGCGCTGCTGCCTTGTACACTTTCAGAAATATCAATAAAGACTTTGGGGTTTCATTCATGAGGTGTTCCTCCTTTTCAAGTGTGATGAATTGTTGAGCATTGGTATAATTCATTTTACTCATGCTTTGATCTAATTTGCTTCCATATGCTCTTGTAGATTTGTTAATGTAGAGCTATCTTGCATTGACATTTGATTTAGAAGTATGCATTAGGTATAGAATGCTCTAGTTGGTTTTAAATAAATCTCTAGAGTTTTTTATCATTATTTATTGCTAAATCTATATCAAAATAATTCTTGATTGAAGTTTTGTAGAGGGAATATCTTGTTGGGATTACAGAATCAAGCGTGAGGGGAAGTCTTTGGAGAGACCAACCCACTCTTGATACATTCTTAAAGGAGCTCTCATTTGTTCTTTGAACCTTCATAGTCTTATCTTACAAAGTGGTTTTGCAGGGATTTCGGCACATAGCTTGTACACAAGCCGAGAACTTCTAAATTTAAATCTCTTTTAAAAAAAACATTGTACTTCATTTCTTTCATTTGCTATCTAAGAGCTTGAAGATGGCTAAGCAAAAACGAGAGTTTACTCTCACTCTTTAGCTTAGCCTTTTGTAAATTATAATTGTACATATACATTTTATCTTGTTGATTTTTCCATTAATACTTAACTTATTTTGCAACCATTGTTTGGATTGTTTGCTAACTCTTGTGTGGCAGATTTTGAAGAGCAACTTCCCGCAACATCTAACAAGTGTTTGTAGGACCTTTGGCAAGTGTTGGGGGTTCGATTTCCAAGGATGTCGTGAGCCCTTTTGAGGCTTATTTTGGCCAAGTCGAGTTCACTAGAGGGCTGCCCATTTTCCTCTCTAAGCCGTGGGCATTTGGAGGAAACTCACACCTTGTTTCCCTTGCATAAGTTTTGTGAGATCTTGTCACTACTTTCTCAATAAAAGAGGTTTAGTGTCCAAGTTTCAAGCAATTATTGTGAGGACTCTCCTTGAAGTATAGTTGAGAACTTTGAAGGGCCCTCTTCTCATTGTGATATTAATAAAAAATCTAACTTGCTTGTGGGAGCTTGGGATTTCTACCATGGTACCCTATCTCCCCATTTAGAGGGAGGATTCTCTTGGGTGGATTGACATTTGCATGGTTTAAGCTTTCATACTTCATTCAATTACATACATGCTTTAATTTGAGGAATTAACACAATTTGCATTTCATCTAGGCGTTTTAGTGTAGGAAGACCCCAAGTCTCATTACAATATTACCTCCAACATAAGTTGGTTGAAGTAGACATTTTAGGGATCCTCTACTCCTCTATTGACTCCTCACTGTGAGATCCATATCATTGGGCGAGGGTGAGGTCTGAGGATTGAAGAGTTAAATTGTAATCTTGTTGTAGAGCTAATTAATAAAATTAACCAAAAGCACTTTCCATTACATTTACTTTACTTGTCTCTTGATGGTTTGAGTTTTCATATGCAAAGTTTATTCCAAAAGCAAGTATTGTAATCATTTCAAACAAGTGTTTTATTTTCATGTTTCAAGTCTAATTGCATGTTGATGTCTTGGTTTAGCACTTTCTTTCTTTTATATTTCCAAGTTAATTACTATTTTTTGGGTTTTGGCAAGATATTTTTCACATGTTTTGATTTATAAAGTTGATTATCTCAAAAGCATTTTGTATCTTACATATCTTGTGCTAACAATTCTTATTTACATTTCAGGGTGACTTTGTTTTCTCTTTTGAGAGCATTGCATTTTAATTTGAGCAAATATATCTTTAAATTGTTGAGCAAATTCCTTATAAGGCACTGGTTTTATGGTTTTTGATCATATTATTGATTGGCATTGTTATTTCAAGTTGCTCACTTCATATTTGCTCATAAATCCTTAAAAGTAATCCATTTTCACTATAACATTCTCCTAGAAACTCACATCTTTTAACTTAACTTTTCATTAGGGACACCCCCCTTAGCTAACCTAGGAGATAGCTCAAACGGAGAGAGTCTGGATTAGTGTGACAACCCCTTCTCTGAGTTCCCTGCCACTAACCACACCTTGTGGGGTTGAAGGCTTTTCTCACTAACTTGTAGGTAGGTGTAGGCGGCAGGGTCAACACAATGAACACCTTGAGTCAATTCCTGGTGAAGCCGAGGTAGAAGCATGGCATAGCAACAAAACATGTGATCAAGAATTTGAGGGGCACAATGGAGTATGATCTAAAATACCTTGGAGATGCTGAGGTGAAGCTGTAGGGGTATACATATTCAGATTGGACAAGTAATGTAGTAGACAAGAAGAGTACCTAAGGTGTTGCTTTAGTTTGGGATCAGCCATGACATCCTGGTTTAGCAAGAAGTAGACCTTTGTGGCACTTAGCTCAACAAAGGTAGAATATATGGTAGGTAGTACAGCAAGTTGTGAAGCCATTTGGCTTCCCAAGTTGCTTGCAGATTTATTTGATCAAGAATTGGATCTCACGATGATTTACTATGATAATCAAAGTTGGATCAAACTCTCTAAGAATCCAGCGTTTCACAATCGGTCCAAGCACATAAAGATCAGATATCACTTCATACAAAACAGGATTCAAAAAGGAGCAATGAAGCTTCAATATATATCCACAGATTAGCAAGTAATTGATATTCTGATGAAGCTCTTGGCAAAAGGGAAACTTCAAGCATTCAAAGACAGATTTGGATTTGTGTAGAATTCCTTCCTCACTAAGAGGGAGGATTGAGAAATATAGCTCGAGCAGAAGCTTCTTGCATAGGTTAGGTGTGAATGTGCAAGAAGTAGTTCAAGACAACTTCTAGTGACCACTTAGTAAAAGTGGGAAATAATATCATCTTGTAATTTCACTTAAATAAATAAAAGTGAAAGTCAAATTTCCTATGTTCTCCTAGTCTTAGAAATCTAAATGAAATATTCTAGAAATTCTAAAATATTAGTGAGTTAGATTTTATCTAATCTTAGCTCTACACCTCGTTGTTGAGATAAAGTAGTTACTAAAGATTTGGGAAATCAGTTGCCAAGATTAAGGAGATTAGTTAGTAAGATTTGGAAAATTAGTTGCTAGGATTGAGGAGATTAATTATCTCTCTCGAACCTTAAATAGGACAAGATAGGAGAAATTGTATACGCCCATTTTGTACATCAAGAAGACTCAGGAGATCAAAAAGAGATCAATTGAGCAGGTTCAGAGCATAAGAGGGGAGCCAAGGTCGAGAAGCAGGCCAAAGGGCAAATATGTGCAATCTATGGATAGAGTCAAACAATGCCGTACAACAGTTCAGGTAGACAGATTCTCCGTTGTCCTACAGGCAGGTTTCTCTCAGTAAGTGTCGATCTCTGATTTTTTGTGTATACCGTCAGCCGTTAGTTTGAAAACTTGTGAAGGTTTCCTTGTAAACTTGGAATACTTAAATGAAAAGCTGAACTGAAAGGGTAACTATCTGGGTATTGTGTTTATGCTTTCACTATTCATTTTCTAGCTATATGTCTGATTGTTGCATGGCTAGAAATATTTATTTCTGCAATTAATAAGTCCAAATCTAATTTAATTAATTAAGAAAAAGTTAAAAACATAGAACAGCAGTCACTAGGGCTTGAAAATTTACATACCCTACATGTAACATACTATTGTGAAGATTTCAATTAAAGCAGCACTTCACTGTTCTAACCCTTGTGTTGTTAACAGCTGTGCATACTCTGCAGAGATTGAGGTTTTGTTGAAACTGGATCCATTACACACTCAACTATGCCATACTTAATTTCCCCGTCCCCTGATTCAACTGGTTTGTCATTCCCTACTAATGTCTACCCCAAGTTTGCCCCGTTCGCAAAATCCCTCTGCCAGAAGCCTGTTTTCTTTTATTTCCATTTCTGTTTCAAGGGGACACATAAGGTTCTGAACATTGTCTTGCCTTCTGTAGATATACTACATTCTAGTTATTTCGTTATCCTAAACAGTCCCGTTCCTACCTTCTGAGACACACGAGTGCACCCCATGAATGTCATGTATGAATCTTTAGTCCTGTTGTTCTCTGGGTGTTGTCAATGTGATCCATCAATGCTAGACGGTTTATATATATATATATATATATATCGTGTCAGTCCATTTTGAAGTGCACGCCATGAATGTCATGTATGAATCTTTAGTCCTGTTGTTCTCTGGGTGTTGTCAATGTGATCCATCAATGCTAGACGGTTTATCTACGAATAAACGGATATGGCGTGAATGACTAGGGCTCGCACAATCTGAATTGTCGTTTCTGGGATCTGTGCATCCATCTAGATTTGCACTCTAAGCTGACTAAATTTTTATGGAAAATTGCACCATGAAAATCTCATTCAATGCAGTAACTCTGCAAGTGATATACCCTGAAGTTACACCCGTTCAACTCGGGTCTGCAGGAGCGGGCTATCATCTCTAATGTATATTTCCTGCCAGGACATTTTTCCAATCATTGATCCAACTGTATACAACATTAGGTCTGAAAAACTTCGAATACTTTCTCAACGGGTTTCATTTGGAGGACAGGTACTGCTATTTCAATGTGATGGACCCTATCAAGAATTATGATCCGGGCAAATATAATTCGAGACAATTATTGATGTCATGACCTGCGAATCAGATGAACTGAAGTTCTGAGGCATCAATTATACATGAAATTGTTGATACCAAAGCTACTTGGAAAGAAAACTAGATTAATGTTCACAAAGGACCAAATTAGATATTTGGGTGTTGGGTATATTGATCCAAATCGACGAGATATATGGGTGTTGGGTATATCCAATCCTACTGAGGTGTGAAGTATGATCATGTTAAATCACTGATTGTGTGCTTTATTACTGATGAAAGATCTCTATTTCGGTTCGTCAATTGGAGGTCTTCGTGGCTTCAGACGAAATTCGGGAAATAATGATGTTTTTCTACATGACTGTTAATGTAAATTTTAAAAACTTACCTCGGGAACGTTGATTTGTGTGATCTTCAGGTCTCGCTGAACTGCGAGATTCGCATCGAAGGGATCAGGAACTCCATCTCCTCCTCCTTCCAGAGGAATCGGAGTGTACTTGTTATCATTCGACGTCCTCTTCTGAGCTTCTTGGGCTTCTTCAGGGTGCATCATAGTTATCTATGACTGTAATACGATGCCCTCCTCCTCTGTGCGTATAAAAATGGTGGGGAATAACATGAGAGGTGGCTTGTTCTGTGGCCTATGCATACAGTCGCGATCTCTCCTTTGTCTTCGAAGCCCGTCTTAAAAAGTATGGTCGCTCTTTCTTTCTCGGTCTGGTTACTCCTTTTCTTTTTTTAAGACAGAAACTCCCCTTTCTACGAGAGCGGCAATTGGGGCGAAGACATGTAGCTCGAAATTCCCACGTAGCTGAAAGAGACTTGCAACATATGTATGAAATCAAACTGCAGCCAATGGAAGTACTAACCCGATGGTTGGATCAATTCAACTTACCTCAAATGGAAGCGACAAAGGGAAGTGGGTTCGGCTGGTTTAGTGTTGTGATGGGGTTGTCAAAACGTATTTCAATTTTGGTGTGCAGCGCTTTTATTTGTCCGAAAGTGTATGCTGGTTTTCTTATATTAAAGAGTATTTGCTGGTTTTGGTATATATTTTAAAGCCCTTCATTTATGAACGAATTTAAATACGTGTTTCATATATACGTTAAATTGGTTTAAGTTTAATCAATATTTGTCTTAATAAATTGGTTTAATAAAGAATTTAAATACGTGTTTTATATATACGTTAAATTGGTTTAAGTGTAATCAATATTTGTCTTAATAAATTGGTTTATTTTAATTTTAATGAAATAATTTATTATTTATTAATATATTTTATTTTTGTTAAATGATAATAGTTTAAGAGGTAGTTAGGGGTTTAAATTCATTTCTATCTATGTTTTATTCTCCAAAAACATGTTAGCTTGTGTGGCAAAAATTTGAACATGTTGAAATAAGTAATTCTTAGAAGCACGAAGGAATAGGAAAATTTGAATATCTTAATATTGAGGTGAATAGTGATAGATGTTGTGAATCTGGTCAAAAGCAGTCCTCCAAAGTTATCGATTCACTAGAGATATATATATATATAGGAAAGAAATCAACCTCCCTTGCACTATATATATATATATATATATATATATTGAGGAAATAAATCAACCTCCCTCTCAACTCAAGGGCTAGAGTGAGGTTGTTGATACCAAGTCAGCCCACATGTATACTCACTTTAGAGTTCACAAGGCTCAAAGCCAATATAACAATATTCATAGGCACAAAGTGTGAAATTTCCTCTAAATTGTAGCAACTGGAAATGTATTCTTCTAACCGACTAATTTTGTAGTTTATTTGCTACGGCAAACAATAAATAAATCACACTGAATTTTTTCACAAATAAAATATGCTATAGAATAAAACAATAAATAAATCACATTGAATTTTTTCACAAATAAAATATGCTATAGAAAATAAACTGAAAACTAAGAAAATGATAGCACATACACAATAAAATTGACACAGTTATTTTTGATAAATGTCCTCGGAAAAACTCAATGTGGGAAAATCAGTGCAACAAATGAGGGTTTTATTATTATTATGCAGCAATGAAATTTTTTAGTACAATCTAGATGCCAAATTGGTTATCCTCAGCAAATAATCTAGCCAAAATTATTAGAGAGATTTTTCTCTCTCTATAGGTAATTCCAGCACAACATGTCTTAGAAAAACTAGCTCTCAAGAACCCTTGCACAAGCGTCTACGCAGTGCTTGTGCAGACCCTCACACACACAGCCTGAATTTGTCTCTGATCAAGTCGTTATACATGTTGCTGCTACTAGATGTGATCCTTCGATCCTTTGGAAAATTTTCCCGACCTCCAGTAACTAAATCACCCTCTTGCTCAGCCAAATCAAACCGCCTTACTAAAGCTGTCTGCACAACCTCTTGTGGAATAACTTGGCCTCTTTGTTGTTGCCTCTCTGGAACTAGAAACTCCTTTGGAATCATTGTCTTTGCATCCCTTCTAGCTCGAACTTCTCTCACTTGCTCGACCTCCGTAGCTGGGTAGCTTGATCTGCCAAAGAACTTGGCCCCTCAAGTGTATTCTCCATCTACCCATCGAGTTACTCTTATAATATCTCATTGGTGAACCAACGACCATGATTAGATCTCCATCAACAGCTAAGATTATCTCCAACTCAATCTGTGTGAGTTTCTAGAGAATTCTCACTTTTTTCCTTTAATTATTGTTAATTAATCACTTTCCCTAAGTTAGACTTAGGAAATATTTAATTATTGACCAATTAACTTATTGAGTCATCTCTAGGTGTTTTCTCCTAAAACTTTTTTATGGGTTTTGAAGATCTAGTGTTTCTTAGCCTCTCTAACCAAAGTTGAGACTAAAACACCTGTTTGATGCTACAAGACTAACACGAAGCCATTACAACATACTTGTCAAGGCATTATAGCTCATCGTGTCACTAACAAGCATATGACCCTACATCGGGAAGATAACAACCATTTTTCTCAACAATGCCATGTGTGTGTGTGTGTCTTTCCTATGGTTCCTTTGCATAGTCATTCATGGCCAGTTTCAAGGGAGGGGACTTATCCCCCTCCTTTAATTAGATTGTGTCGGGAGTTTGTAGAAATGTTGGATCAACCAACAATTCTCCCAAACTCTTCATCATTCGCATCCTTTTCAAAACTTAGATGGAAGAAATGGAGATTCTAGTCACTCAAAGAAACCACTACTCGGAGCATTTTCACAAAATAAAATTCAAGGGTGTTGCTTACCAGAAGCAATGCAAGATCCAAAGTATGAATTAGGTCCAACAATATTACACAATACATCCAAAATACGCATGATTGTGCTCTTAACAACAAGGTCATTAGATTATGGCCCTCTAGAAAGTCCCTAATTGGTTGGGTTCAAAATAAATGGAACCTCAAGGGACAAGTAGATCTGGAGCTAGGAGCAAAAGGGTTCTTCACAGTAATTTTTCAGCTTTGAAGATAGAATGAGGGCTTTTAAATGAGGGCCTTACTTTTTTAATAATGTTGGGCTTTTCATGTGATTCTGAAAAGAGTGGTACAATCCTTGGAAGGAAGACTCCATTGTTGTCCCGATATGGGTTCGACTCTTTCCTCTTCCAAATAAATGTTGGGAGGAAGAGATCCTTGAAGTCTTAGCAATGTCATTGGTAGATTTCTCAAGGTTTTTGAGGTAACTAAGATAAGGAGATACACATCCTATAGAAGGATTTGTATCTATATGAATGTTTCACAACCTCTTCCAACTTCAATAGACATTTATTATCGGGATAATCTTTGGAAACAAACATTGGATTATGAAAATATCCCATTTTGATGCAAGTATTTTCATGGATATGGACATCTTATTAAGATTGTCCTCTGATTGCAAAGAATTTACAAACAGATCAATTGACTCATAAAGAGAAAGATGGCTTTGAAATTTTTCCCTAAAGGAAAAGGAATTTGAGACCTTAGGAAGCCACAAATTCTGGTCCAAACCCCAGATCTGAAAACAGGTTAATGTCTCTCTCCTCTCCAAACGAGACCTCAGTGCAAGAGGATAATCAATCAGACCCTTGACCAGCTACTAGAAGTATTTCCAAACCTTTACCACTTCCAACAGAGCCCGTGAAAAAGAATCCATAAGGTAATCAACCAAACTCTCTACCAAAAGAGCCAAGTAGCTCAATAAAGAAAGAGGATGAGACTCAAGACCTCCCATAATACATGGATCTAGATGATCCACACATGTTGATTACTCTGGCATAGGTCTACCTTGTTATATATCCATAATCCATGTCAAACCATTATGTCGAAACTATTCACAAGGAATATACAAATTGAAGAGTTAAATGGACAATGCTTAGTCTAGTTCAAGTTCTTCAAAACCCATTTAGGACTTCATATGCAATATTTCAAATATCTTCCAAAGATGGTCAAGGAGGAGAGAAAAAGGGGTGTAAGAGCATTAAAGCCTTGATCCAAGAATATGGATAAAATTTAGTCAACTCAAGCAAAGTCATGTCAATGTCAAAGGCATTTCCTCCTTCTCAACCCAAAAAACCATGATGTTTTAATCTTGAATCTTCAGAGAATAAGTATGTTCTTGTTGTAATTATTTGCATTGTCAATCTTTGATAGTTTGTTGTTGATTAATAGATATACTATTGTTTTCGGTTGAAAGGACAAGATTTGTAATGATTTTATGATAAATAACAATTTCTAGACTTTGAAAAGTCAAGCTACATGTAATTTTTTCTTTGATTAATGAGAGGTTATCTCTCCTTTTTTCCCCCGGAAAAACCGTAATTTTATTAAAAAAGAGAAAAATTACATGTTGTAGATGCTAATGGGCATATGTAGTAATAGTAGGTCCTGATTTCTCAAAATCCATAAGAGATTAATATATTCTTACCTACCCTTCTTCTTTTCCACTTTTCGCCAACCACTAGTGTTGGGAGTGGAAGTTACAATAGACATTTGATTCTCATTGATATTAGTTAGATATTCTTTGTCAGAATCAGATCCCTCTACTCCATGGATTTGTTTGTTGCCACTAACTTCTTTCCCTATTGTGTGTTGCTCGTACTGCTGCGAAGGGTTGTTGGGTCGTTGTGTTAATGCAAAGTTGTGCACTATGTTGTCCTTTTGTGGACTGATCTGTACAGTCTGCACATTATTGTCTGCAGTGTTTTCTGTTGTCTCATCTTCTTCTGTTGTTTCTGCTCATGGTTCGGTGCATTGCCAACCTTTTGGTTTTTGAGATTGTTTCTTATGGCTTTTGGGGTCTTTTTTAGCTTGTGGGCATGCACTTTTAAGGTGACATGTTTGTTGACAGCCACGACAGCGGAATGTCATATTTTCATAATCTAGTGGTTGAGTCCATTGTATATTGTTATGGATCAGAATAATGCTATCAGGTAATCCTTGACTAAGATCTACTTCAACACATATTTTGGTGAAGGTAAATATGCCTCTTGAGACTCTATCTGCATCAATCTTGAGAAATTTGCCTAGCATATTCCCCATTCCTTCTAATACTTTGTGATGTCAGAAATGTAGTGGGAGATTGTGTATCCTGACCCAAATAGGCATTTTAGAAACCACCATAGTGGTGGCATCAAAACCTGGGAACCAAGGGGTCATGAAAAGTCCTGCATTACCCCAGAACCATGGTCCCTCATTAAGGGCATATTCGTTATCCTTGACTGTGTCAAATTTGACAATAAAAAACCCCTTGGAACATAGATGAATACCACAATTTGTTGTCCATGTGGAGAAAATCCATTGGTGTAAAGCATCTAATTTAGGCCAAAAACCATTGAATCTACATATAACAGCTTTAGTATAGAATTCTGCATAAAGCTCATTTACCTCAGGCAGAGAGACTGTCAAGGCTGGTATCTGGGATTTTTTCTCCATGATGTAGGGTCCCAATAGTTCTAGTGGTGGTGTTGGTTTGGTGTTGGCTTCACCCTTCCCTTTGACCACATCTTTGAAGGAGCCTGTTCCCTTTGAGCTAGTTTCGGAGCATCCAACTCGCAGTCTTAAATTGAGGATGATGGTTAAATCTGAGACAATTCCATAGTCCTGTAATGTGTAATTATCCTGCATATATCAAGCTTTGCATACTTACTAATATGCCTATATGCGTTTGGATTTCATGCTTTAATTCTTGTATCTGCCTCCCCTTCCAGATCCGCTTGCAGACAGTCCTTCCTTGCATAGTTTTGATGAAAATTTGTATCAGATCTGGATCTGTGGTGGGTGGATCTGTCCTTGACAAGGTTCAATTTGCTATAAGGGGTAATGAAGATGATAGATCTGGGCGATGCGATTCCCAATCCTTTACTTGAAGCGTTTATGCTGGGACGACATATCCATGCTTCTTGGGTTTGCGAGGATACATTGTCCCCTTCTTGTCTTCTGCCTGTAGGGTAGTCAGTGGGGGTTCCTTATCACCCAAAGCAGAAAGGCCATCATCTAAAACATTCACATCATTTTATGAACCAGATCCTAAGTGGCGCTCATCAATACCAATCTCACAATCTTTTGGAGTTCGGATCAGATTCACAGTGCTCGCAGGGAGCCCATTGAAAACTAAGAAGGTCGATGCAAGTTGTGCTTCAACGGATCCCTTTCCTTCTGCACCAGATCTGTGCCAGATTGTAAATCCAATGAGGGCGGCGCTTATGGGATCTGATCCAGAGTAGATGCTAGAAAGTAAGCGTAACGCCAGATTCGACATGTGCATGGACAGATCCTCTTGCACTGAGGGTGAATCCGTTAAAACTATGGGACCCGGTCCAGAGTATGAGCCAGAAAGTAAGCGTAACTCTAGATCTGGCATGTGCATGGGCATATCTTCTTGCAGTGAGAGAAAGACCTTTGAATCTTTGTCAGATCTGGATAGAGGCATGCATTTTAGAGGATAAAGTAGTTTCCCATATCCAATGAGATTTTGTACAGGGGCGAGTATCATTAGCACTAGTTCATGAGAAGAATTTTCCAATAATAACCTAGTCGATTGCCCAAAGCAGGTGGCGGATTTGCTGGATATATCGTGGGAGCCCGAGCTTTGTGCATTGATGTTGCTCAGGAGGTTGACCCGGACAAACCCGTGAATGATTCCTTGAAAGGCTCTCTTTCTCTTATATATATATAGATATATATATCATTATCTGGCTTAAGCTAGTTTTTAATTTTTTTTAGGGGTAAATGTTAGATCGATAAAAATTCTTGGTTTGGTTTTTGTTGGTTCTCAAAAGCACTTTTGTTTAAGTTACATATGATGAGATTTTAGATTAAATTTTTAAAGGTTTTTTTTTCACACTTAAACTAGTGAATATAATATGTTTTCCTTTAGATATGAAAAACAAAACTCTAAATATAATATTATAGAGTTCATTATGTTTTTTTAATAAAAATTAGAGAACTTATATTATATAAAATTATTTCTAAATTAATAAAGTTAATATTTGTGGTTAGATTTTAAGTAAAAGAGACACTTCTTTAAAGATAAAATTTACGAATTTTGGGTAAAAATTGTAACCCTCTCTAACTATATATTTTGTGAAAGATTTTGGTACATATAAAAAAATGACTTTGATATATTAACTTTAGTCCCCGGGGGGTAGCTCAATTGGAGATTGAAGTAATGTGAAATCTGTGAAAACTGAGAGATCTAAGGTTCAAATCCCCTCGGATGTGACCTGGTTTACGGAGAAAAGGACTAGTCATAGACCCCCAGAGGTTTACTATTAGTTACATGTCAGGCGGGCTGCTGAGTTCCTTTGGGATACAAAAAAAAATGGATTCCCCAATGGGGGTGGTGATCCCGAGGCCAAAGGAGGAGGGGTCATATCCTTTCAAACCTCCCCATGGGTTGGCTTGTTAAGAGGGAAGACTCGCACGCAATGGCAAGTTTTTTATGGTAAGTATTTACTTTGGGGTAGGCAACTTGCGGGCTTTGTATTTAGTTGGTGAGGATCTGATATGGTAAGCTATTGTGCTAGTCGTGCATGGTGGAACGGGGTGGGTCTCTCACGATGCTACGAGCACTGATGCTTGACCTACCAAGTGTGTTTGTATGAGAGTGAAGCGTTGGTAGTAACAACGAGGCGTTGGCATTTGGACTCATCTTTTCAGCAATCTTTATGGTGTCTGCCTAATACTCCAGGTAATCTTATTAGGTTGGGCTTATTAGAATTATGGTATGCATGGTTCCAGCTAGCTGATGTTGACATTGGTTCATGATGGCAACTAGCTCATGCTGGCATTGATGTCAACCCTATGTACAGTAGCTAATGTATTGATGCCCACCTTGTAGTATTGTTGCAGTTGGTAGTGTTGACATTAAGATGGTTATGTTGGCATTGATGTCAACCTTGTGTTGGCTTCATAGTGCATTGATGTCAACCTTGTGTTGGCTTTGATGTCAACTTTGTGATGTATTTTTATGCATTGATTGGAGGCATAGATGTTGTTGCTACAGGTGTTGGATATGGTTGCTTAGGTGATCTATGTTGTTGAGTTGGCACACTTGATGAATATTAGGTCTTCATCTAGGTCTTCGTGCGTATGCTCATGGAGATGACTTGTTATAGTGATGGTTTGGCCTCATGATGATGATGGTGTTGAGGTGTTATAGTGGTGTACACTTGTGTTGTAGCTTGTGTGGGTGTTTGTGGAGATTGGAGGACTTGTTGGCAGTCATGCCAAACCTTGTTTGTTGGCCCTTAGGTCAAATTGACTGTGACACTTGGGAGACATGCTTAGGTTATTTTTAAAAGTGACAGTGGATTCCAGAGGTCCTATAGAGGCTTGTCTAGCTGTGGAAGAAGTTTGGGCAAGATCTGAGGTGGTTTGATTGGATTTCTCCCATCCTCTGCCCCAACCACATGGAATTAAGCTTGTGCAAGCAGCTGAGGGCTCCAACGCATGGAAACATCCTTATCCATGTGGTTTCATCCAAGATCAGATAGTTTTGTGCATGCAATTGTGTCTTTAACTATAATTTATTCGCATTCCTCGTGCACATCTGGATTAATTCAACTTGGAAATGTCGGGAGGCTTATAGATTAATTGAAAATGGTCATAATTGGTTTGAAAAGTCTTCCAATGGGTGTGAATGTATTTAGTGCACAAGTAGTGATGGTTGAAGATTTATTTCGTCAATTTTGTGAATTCTTGATCCTAGGTCAAAGGTGAATTTCGCTGAACATGTTTTATATACTTCATTTTGGAGCTAGGTGAGGGTTATGAAGTGAGTATGTGAGTAAGAATGTTGCAAAGAAGTAGAGGAATGCTTCAAATAGAAATGATAGCTTGTGCATGAGTGTTAATGGTAGCAAAATGAGGTGATCTATTTGTTGAAGTAGTGTATTGATTCATAACTTCATATTGCATATCAGAGATGCAGAGAGTTGAAGCAGAGTTTGTTGGTAGAGATGGAGAGCTTGGTATAGCTTCAAGTTTGTGACTCTCACATTTGTTTCGCATATGTTGCTAGTGCATTTGGCAGATAGCCACTATGTTTTATGTTTCTTATTGTATTATGCAGTAATTATATTTTGGAGTGAGGATTTGATTTTATGGCTAATGTGAGATATGTTTATGTTTTTGGATGACTTTGTTATTCGGATTTGATGCATGCATTGTGGCCACTATATTGCTTGAGTGGAGAGCATATTATTAAGGTGAATTTATTTGTTTTGTTGGTGGTGTCTTATTGTTGAGAGTATGATTGAAAAGCTAAATGAGGGTTGAGCAGAGTATCTTGGGATCCAGTGTGAAAATATATGAAATGAGTTCTGCATAGAGTAGAGGAGCAGTGACTTCATCAGTGTGGAGAAATGATTCAAAATTTTCAGTGAAAGGAACGATTTTTCCATTCAATCGGAGTTGGATGGTCCAATCAGAATTGAGAAAGGATCGTTGATCATGGTGGCTTTCAAAGGATGGTAGTCTATAGATCTATGTGAGAACATAGTCGTTTGAGCTAATCAGTAGAATCGAGTCTTATGGCTGATGGTAGTCAGTTGTTTGTGCATGAGGTTGAATCTCCTAGTTGATGGGAGTCAACAAATCTATGTAAGAGAAGTTTGCTTTACGTAATAGAGATTTAGAGCATCGCAACAGCAACAAGGGTGGTTTTTTTGCACGAAGAAGGGTTTTCCACTAGATATCTTGTGTCTCTTTTGTGGATGTGTTTTGATGTGTTGTTTATGTTGCTCTCATGGTTATCTTGTTTTAGTTGCTTATATGGTTTGTGTATGAGACAATATAATGTGTTGTTGGTTAATATATGCATGATTCAATAGAGAAATTTTATTTGGTAAAAATTGTTAAGAAGTCACAATATTGATTCACCCCCCTCTCAGTAGTGCTCAAAGGTTTCCAACAGAGTAGTATTATGGGTGGAGTCTTTTATATATCCTCTTGTTCTGCCTTTCTCTTTGTATTTGGTGTGGTGGCAAGGGTTTCAAGGAGTCGTCTGGTAGTGTGACTTATATCTCGTCTAACGGGGCTTGAGGTCTTGCCCTCGAAGCGTGTTCTCCCTGTCTGGTTTGGGGTCTCCCTTATTTTCCTTTCTTTCAGATCTATCATGGGTTTAGAGGCGTGGTCCTCTTGTTGTGCTGTGATTTTTTTAGCACTTGGTGTTTTCGAGGGTTCTTGCTTTAGAGTTTTTTCCCCTACGAGTCAGGGTTGGAAGTAGTGACCTCCATAATGGTGGTTTTTTCACTTGCAGAGGGGAATTATGGGTGCTAAGTGTGTTATGACTCTTTCCTCCTTAGTTTGTCTCTCATATTTTAGTCTACTTCCTGTTTTGTATTCATGATTGGTGGGAATTGTGTCCAACACAGGTTTTCTATCTAGAGAGTTTCCTATTCTACTATAGGGTGTCTCTTCAGTCTCTGTTGAGAAATCTAGGGCGACAACATATGATGAGTTCTCTTGTAATGATAATTGTTTGTGGCGTGTTTTTACTTTTCTTAATTAGCCTCTTCTTTCACTTGATTATTATTAGTATCTTCTCCAACTCTGTGAGGAAAACCCACAAGAATTCTTCTTCTTATAAAACCTTCAATTGATGAATTCCAAGACCTAGACCCTTGACCAAAAACCCCTCAAAGACCAAGTCAACTTTGCCTATTTTTCCAAGTCAAGTAATTGATTCTTTCTAGTCTTAAACTTTTCCCTTACACGACCTTGAATGGAACTTTGGCCTTTCCTTCTGCAATTTCGATCTGCCTGCAACTTCTGCGATTTTCGACCCTTATTTCAGAAACCCTAGCCACACATGTGAGGTGATGAAGGCAAATTTGAGTGGTTTCTATTCTTTGCTTATCTTGGACACTTCTTATTGTGAATTCAGCTAGAAAAAATACTTCTTCCTTGGGCTATGTCTCGACTCCTTCAAAGTTTGTGATACCTTATTACAGAAACCCTAGTTGCAGTCACATGTGTGAGATGAATGACCCAAAAATAATGTTAGAAGACTTTGATCTTCTTCTCCTCCTCTTCCCTGCTCAAGAGGCTTTCTTCCTTTCCTATTCGCACTTCTCTCTTTGTCGTAGATGCTTGATGGATGATATCTTGAATGAGGTCGAGTCCTCCAATATATAGGCTCTTCTCCCATGCTAGTAGGTCGACTTGACATCATTCCTAGGCCGACATGTCCTCTTAATAGGTTGACTTGCTTCTTTGTAGGCTAACTTACTTGAAGAGGTCTTGAAGGGTATTTTGACTATACTTTGACTCACATAAAATTTCTTTGTTATGAAACCAGCTCACAAAAAGATAGAAAAGATAGATCAATGCCTTAGAATTCAGCCTCTTCGAGGGGGCAACCTCCTTTACATTACATAAATGAACAATTCTTGGATGATACAAACGAAAAGACCTCCTTTCTATATATAGGAGTCTAAGGGGTCATAATATAATCAAAGCCGACATAACAATTATAATGTAAGGGCACAATAATAACAATAGTGGGCTTCTATGGGGCACAATAGTAACAATATGGGCACTACATATATACATCAATATAATAAGGGGGTTGTATTAATAACAATAAGGGGTTACACTAGTAGTATAGGGGCCTAACATGCTCCTCTCCTTCAAAAAGTGTTGTCCTCAGCGCTTGAGTAGTTCTTGATGCTTCTGTATAAAATTCTTGTCCTCCCATGTGGAATCTTCAGCAGGTAAGTTCTTCCACTTGATGAGATACTTTGAAATTGATCGATTTCGTAGCTGTCGAGTTCTTGTTTCTGTGACCGCTCTAGGTTTGAATATGATTTTTCCTTCCTCTTCAATTTCTGGCAATATTGTTTGAATTGGGATCTTTTGCAACTTTTGAATAAGTGGCCATACTTCTTCGTCCTTCTTCCATTCATCCCTTGCTTTGTTTATCCAATCTGGTTGGATAATAGAAATAGCACAAAACAATGCTTCCACATCCTCATCCTTTCTTGAGAGTGCATCTACAACAAAATTTTGTTTCCATTTTCTATAGATGATGTCAAAGTCATAACCCAACATATTTGTGACACATTTTTTCTATTCTTCTAAAGATAATAGTTTTTCTAAAAAGTATTTAAGACTATCATGATCCATTTTTACCTTGAAATGTCTTCCCATTCGGTAAGGTCGCCATTTTTTAAGTGCATGTAGTATTGCCAACATTTCCTTCTCATTTCCTTCACTATGATGTTGATCTACCTGTTTTTTCATTCAATTTTGCACCATGGTAGCGTTATCCTTTAAAAGTTGGAGAACTTGTTGTTGATGCTCGATGTGATCTTTCACTGCTTTAACCTTTTTCTTCTTGATATGTCCTTCTATATTTAGAGTTTGAGGAGTGGTAATTTCTTCCAATCCTTTACAAGATATGGTCAGATTCATTTCTTGATGCTCGATGTGATCTTTCACTTCTTGAACATTTTTCTTCTTGATATGTCCTTCTATCTTGATAGTTTGAGGAGTGGTAATTTCGACCAATGAATTACAAGATATGGTTGGATTCATTTCTTCTTTCTCCATGTGATCTTTCACTTCTTGCACCTTTTTCTTCTTGATATGTCCTTATATCTTGAGAGTTTGAGGAGTGGTAGTTCTTGCCAATGCTTTACAAGATATGGTCTGATTCATTTCTTCTTTCTCTGGGGTTGGGTCCTGGTGTATATCCCCTTCTTTTGATGTTTCTTGATCATTTTCTTCCTCCTCTTCATACTCTATGTAAAATAAGTTCTTCTTAGCACACTTATTATCTTTAGCGCATTTGCTATCACAATTGTAACAAAGCCCTTTTTCTCCTTTTTCTTCCAATTGTTGTGGTGTAACCCTTGTAGGTTGTGGAAGGCTAGGAGAAACAACACTTCCATATTTATAGTTGTGAGGGGTAGACTTCCTTGTTGCCATAATTTTACTTTCCACTATGTCACAAAGCCCTTTTACTCTTTCAAATTGTTGAGGTGTTGCTCTTTGTGTCCTCATAATGTGCTATCATTTCCTCCGTGAAAATTGACCGCGTAACAAGTTGTTTACGAGAGCAAAGCCCTTTATACCATAAAAATTGATCTGGTTCTAAATATGAAGATGCAATACATACCTTTTGTAATAGTGGTACACCATGTAGATCAAAATATTGCTCCATCTGAAGTATCCAATTTACTGGATCCTTGCCATCAAACTTCCTCATCTTGCTTTTTCTTGATTTTAGGAGCTCGATCTTGAAACAACTGTAACTCTGTACTTTCAGATCTTTAAGTTCTGAAATTTCGACCTGCAGTAGCCCTCTGCATCCTCTTTCCAATGCCACCAGTCTGATCCAAATTGGATTCTCCAAGGAAGAGTTATGCCAAATCTCCCAAGATGGCCTGATTATAGACCTTTCTAGAAGAGCGAACTTGTATCAAGTGCCACGTGTCACTGTTTTGACCTTTGGCTTTGAAAAATATATACAAGAAACTATAGTTCGTCCTCTTTCTGTACCTTCTAACAAAATTTCAATCCGATGCTCAGAGAGAAAGTTATGATGATTTTCCCTAGGTCACCTGTTTGGAATGTAATTCAGGAGTCTGTAAAAAAACCAACTTCCTCAGATCATATCTCCGCAAATATAGCGCAAAAAGCTCTAAAATTCAGACCCGAGGTTCAATGCGATTTCGTCTCAAATGGGTTTTTTTAGCTTCTGAAACATCGCAAAAAAAAAATTATAGCGAAAATTCCACAATGTCCTGTTTGGAGCAGCGAAACCCTAGAATCCAAAGCTCTAATACCAAATGTTATGAAACCAGCTCACAAAAAGATAGAAAAGATAAGGGGTTACACTAGTAGTATAGGGGCCTAACATTATTTACAATATGTAACATGCCCATGAAGGATATTTCATACATTACAATGACTTCCTTGACTTGTAGACTGAATGACAAGCCCTAGGAGCTCACAATGGGAGCTTGATCTAAAAATAAATTTTCTTGAGCATGAACCCATGCCTCAAGAACATTAATAATAAATTTATTTTTCTCATTACATCAAAAAATAAAATCATGATTACATATGTCATTATGAAGATTGAACCTATTTACATATTTCAACGGCCTCTACCGGGGGAGGCGAGGCTTTATCTAGAGCAATTATCCTACCTCTTCATCTAGACTTATGTAGGAATGCAACAAAATAAAGAAATAAACATAAACACAGAGATGCAGCAGAACTAAATCTTCATTTCATTAATATCAAAGAACTGAAATATGCTTACAAGAAGAATGGGAATAAAGCAACACGATGATGGTAGCTTATCTCTAAGAAGAGATGTGGGGGCCAAATGCTTCTAAACTATGATACAATGAGGCTCGATGCCCTTTTTATCATTGAGAAACAATGGTAAACCATAAACATCCAAAAACCTAACCCTAGGAGATGAAGAACCAAAAACTTGTGGGCCCCGTTGGGGTTAGTTGGAACGTCAAACTTCCCAGGGTTGTAACTTTGGCATATGATCTTCATTTGACTATCATAATACCTTATTTCGAAGATCTCAAAGAGGAGACCTAAAAGAAACAATTCAATCTGTTTCGCACTCTTCTGGTCTCTCGGTTTTCAAAAAAAAAAAAAAAAAAAAAGGACAAAAACAAAAAACTTTTAGGCACTCAAAATGACTCTTGAAGTTTAGGACCCGAAAAAAATGCTAAAAATAGTAACTTGTACTACAATCAAGTAAAATGAAAATTACAATCAAGGAAACTGAAAAGAAACGGTGAGGGTACAAATGGAATAGGCGAGTGGCCACCAATATCCACCTAGATCAATCCTCCCCTCTTAGGAAGTAATGGTCCCGATTGCATTGAGTGCCTCCATGAGGTGGGGAAACTTTTGCTAAACTTGGTCCTTATTGAGCCACTTGCCTTGGTAAAGGAGTTGGCCTACTTTGAAAACATGATATAGCTAGATCCTCTGTTGGCAAGTGTTCTTGATCTATGTGTCCATCATCCTATCAGTTGTGGCCTGCACAATGAAGCTTGTGTTGAGCTCTGCTAGTGTTAGCTTCTGAGTAACGTTGGATCTGTCCAATAAAGGGGGAAAGTATGGCCGCAATCAATCCACATTGAATATTGGGTGGAGGCCAAGGAACGGTGGAATGTTGAGCTTGAAGGAATTGTCCCCTACCACCTTGGTGATGGTGTATGACCCATATCAAAGCAGGTGAAGCTTATGGTGGGACCCAGCGAGGCGCTCCTTCTGCAAATGTAACCAAACTTTATCGCTCACCTGGAACTTGTGTGGAACTTGATGATGATCATGACATTGCTTGCACTTAACATTGGCTTTGTACAATATGTCATGGACATGCTGACAAATGTGCTGAATGCGCTCAATGAAGTTGTTAGCCTGGTCAACTTCGGACTGGACATGAGTCGAATCTACGTGAGTAGTTTCAAATGGTATGGCCACATCAATGGGACATAGTGGTTGGAATCCCAACCCCATCTGAAAGGGACTTTGGTCAGTTGAGCTATGGAGAGCTCTGTTGTAGTCGTGCTAGACATAGGGGAGGTTTTCATCCCATGTGCATGGATGCTTCGAGTTGTACATGCTCAAAATGTGCATGATCATCCTGTTGACAACCTCTATTTGGCCATCATTTTCGGGGTGGAAAGTCATGGACTTAGTGAGCTTGGTATGTTGGGTTGTGTTATATTCTTTCCATGATTATCGGGGGGCGAAGCACCCCCTTTGTTGTGTTGATGCGTGGCGGGGGGGTCATAGGGGGGCGGCCCTACGTATGGTTTTGTGTATGGATTTCGCACATGGTTTTGGGCACGATGGTTTTTGGTCCATGGTATTTTGCAGATCCGTTCAAGGGAACTACGGTTATGTTCTAATCCAGGGTTTATGGATGCTTTAACATGTATATATATGTATTGTAACATTGAAAGGAATATAATGAAAAATCAATCTGGTAGTCCCGGTTTTGAGATCCAGGGGAAAATCTCTATGTATATTTGTTTTATGTGTTATGCTCTCGCCATTGTTTATTTTTTGTTTTTTAGCATTCGTATGTAGGTAATTTCTATACGGGGTTAAAACCTACAATCCCATGTGCGTGGATGCTTCGAGTTGTACATGCTCAAAATGTGCACGATCATCCTGTAGATGACCTCTGTTTGGCCATCAATTTGGGGGTGGAAATTCATGGACTTGGTGAGCTTGGTATCCCACATAAACTATAGGCTTGACCAAAATGTACTCAGGAACCTATTATCCCGATCTGAGATAGTGGACTATGGAATTCCAAAATGTACCCGCACTCGTTCAGAGAAGATCTTAGTAGTGGCTTCTACTGTGATATTCTTCTTGCAGGCCGCCAGAATGGCCATCCTAGAGAATCTGTCAACGACCACGAACACACAGTCGTTTCCATGCCTAGTAGAAGGAAGGCTCGACATATAATCCATGGAGATGGATTCCCGAGGTCGACTAGGAGTAGGGAGAGGAGTATATAGGCCTTGCTTCTTGATTTTCAGTTTGAAAATGGCACCGACAGTGCATGATCTGATGTACTTCCTAACATCCCGTTGAAGTTTCGTCCAATAAAAATATTTCTGCAGCATTGTTACTGTTTTCTCTACTCTGAAATGTGTAGCAACCTGACTGTAGTGCGCCTCCCAAATCATCTTGGCATGCTCACTTGCAGGAATAGAGAGGTGTCTGATGTGGCACAACAATGCACCCTGGAGGTGAAAATCTAGAACTTGCTTGCCTTCCAGGAGCATCTGGTATGTGTTGTCGAATTCTGGATCACTATTGTAAAGATGTAGTCACCCTGAAGTCTCGTGTCCACAAGAGTCGAGCACAGTGGTCAGTGCCATAATCGATGGTCGACTGAGACAATCTTCAACATTATTGGTATTTCCCTTCTTGTACTTCATGTTCAAATGAAAATTTTGCAGATATGTGGACCATTTATGATGGCAAACATTCTGCAACTTCCCTTGTGCCTATATGAACTGCAGGGGTCAGTGGTCTGTGTGGATGACCGTTTCTTTCCCCAAAATTTAATGCTTACATTGTCGGCAAACCCGCACAATAGAATAAATCTCTTTGTCATAAGTGGGATACTTTCATATTGTATCTAAAAGTGTATCACTGTGATAT
The DNA here is from genome assembly GCA_031772625.1 of Pinus tabuliformis. Taxonomy (NCBI): domain Eukaryota; kingdom Viridiplantae; phylum Streptophyta; class Pinopsida; order Pinales; family Pinaceae; genus Pinus; species Pinus tabuliformis. Next base: position 657,048,811 of record CM062807.1, on the reverse strand, counting down.
GTCACCCTATGCCCTTGCTGGGTAAGAACTGCACCAATAGCATAGCCAGAGGCGCCTGTCTCAATTTCAAATGGTTGTTGCAGGTTTGGTAATGTGAGCACTGGTGCAGAGAAGAGGCGATCCTTAAACTTGACAAATGCCTTCTGTTAGGATTCAGACTAAAAGAACTTTGCTTCATCCATGCCCTTGGTGACTTGACTCAAAGGCCAAGTGATATGAGAGAATCCCAACATGAACTTGCGATAGAAATTGGTAAGACACAGAAAGTTGTGGAGCTTTGTTAGAGTGGTTAGGGCTGCCCAATCCTGAATAACTTGTATCTTGATTGGGTCCACATGCGCACCCTGCTCATCAATTACGTACCCCATATGTTGAACCTGTGTCATACCAAAAATGCATTTCTCCAAATTGGCACACAATTTGTGTTGTCGCAGGGTTTGGAGGACCTGTCGGATATGGTGTATGTTCTCTTCCCAACTCCGGCTGAAGATTAGGATGTCGTCTAGGTATACTACCACGAACGAGTTAGTGAAGGGCCGCAAGATGTCGTCCATTAACCGCATGAAGGTTTTGGGGGAATTCGTCAACCTGAAAGGCATGACCAACCATTCGAAAAGGCCCTCCTTGGATTTGAAGGCGGTCTTCCACACATCAGAGGGTTCAATTGGTACCTGGTGATAACCAGACTTCAAGTCAATCTTGTTGAAATATTTGGCCCCCTTGAGCTAGTCCAGAAGGTCATCAATTCGTGGGATTGGATACCTATTCCAGACAATGATCTTATTCAGCACCCGATAGTCAATATAGAGTCTCCAGGTGCTATCTTTCTTCTGTACCAACATGATTGGGCTCCCAGAATAAAGCCTCGATAGATCGGTCCATTGGGTAGCAGCGCGCTTGGGGTTAAATGGATGGAGTGCGTAATCTGACAATGCAGGGGTACCACTATGGTTGAGGTGAAGATGTCCCCGTACTCTTCCACAACCTTTTCCATCTGGTTGTTGTACGGAGGAACCCTATCTGGAGGTTGTGGATGTGGGCACAATCTTCTTCTTCCTTTGAGGGTGTATCATAAGGAAGACAAATTTCCTGGTATGGGAAATGATCTTACTGCATTGCTTCATAGTGATCAAAGAGATGGCGGTAGGTGGTGTTACCTTCGGTATCCTGTATAACTTATTACCCAAAGAAATAATAACAATGTGAGACTTAGACTCATACACAACATGAATCCTCTACAGGTATGGTTAGCCTAATAATACATCACAAATGTCAGGAGGAGCAACATCACATAGTACCTCATCTGTGAAGGGCTTGATGTTGTAGGGAAGGTGGCACTGTTGGCTGACAAAGGAGATATCATCCTTGGTGAAGCTACCATACGGTGTACAACTACAGGTGTGGTGTGGTTGGTAGGCCCAACCGCTTCACGACCTTTGTTGAAATGAGGTTCTTTTGGATATTACTGTCGACAACATACTACAACGGAGAACCCTTCACCCACATCTGTGAGTGGAAGAGTCGTCCCCCCTCCTCTCGATCTTCGAGTTCAATGTTTTAGATCTTGGCGATGGCAACGGTGGAATTGAGATCTTCATCAATAATCTACTTTCTTTTTTCATTCCCCTTGTCAGTTTCCGACTCAGAGTCGGACACATGCATCTAATTCAGAAGCCTTAATCTTGTCCACAAGTGACTACTTGACTCGACACTTACTTGTGTTGTGAGAGAGGCTCTTATGGAGCTCACACCATTTCCTTGTGTCCTTTTTTATCTTCGTGGTGTTGTTCTTTGCTTGCGACTTTGGCAGGTTGTCCTGAGTTGGGTCGCCTTGGCTTTGTCCTTTGTTCTCCAGTTTGGGGGCACCTTTCCTTGCTTCAGATTCACAGATCAAAATTATCATCTCTTCTATTTAAATTTATGCTCGATCTTAACAGTGTATCGATAGGTTGCGCCAAGTGAGGAGATGTTCAGGAACTCCATCGCATCCTGGATGTACTTGTGTAGATAGCCGCGGTGCTTAGGTACCAAATGCCGCTTAGAATCCTTGATATCCAACTTCGTGCGAAGGGTATGAAAAATATTTGTGAACTTTGGCACATCTTGGTCCCTTGCCTGTCACAGCGTGGTCCACTTTATATATTTATCTTCATATCTCGTGATAGGTTAATATTGTTCCTTGATGGTGTCTCAAAAATAATTCCAAGTGGGTGCGGTTGAAACAAGGAGGGTTTCCTCTCGTCTTTTTTTTCACAGTAGGTTTCCCACCAGTCCTTGACATGAGCAGCGACTTTGAGGAGTGAAAAAGTAATCTTTTCCCGATTGGAAAAGTCATGAACTGAAAAGAAAAAAAAAAAAAGGCAATGTCAAAGTTGACTTGTACCTTAAAAGGAGTGGCACGTCCAGAGTGGTTGCTGGATGAAGATGTGTCACCCGTGGGTAGCCACCGAAGGATATGAGTAATGGTATCCATAATTGCGTTCCTCTATCGCTTGAGGGCTTCCTTGAACAATATTTTGAAAGGATCTCCCGCTCGCTCATCTTTCTTTTCTTTGACCATGGGAGGTTGTCGGGGTTTGCGAGGCTGGTCTTGCAAAGGTTCAACCAATTTGAGCCCTAACTCCATATACCGACCTTGTTGGGGACATGCAAAGAAAAATAAAGAAAGAGTAGACTACTCTGATACCACTAATCCAGATTTATGCAGGAATGCAACAAAATACAGATGTAAATAGAAACACAAAGATGCAACAGAAATAAATCTTCATTTCATTAATATCAAAGAACTGAAAGATGCTTACAAGAATAATGGAAATAAAGAAGCACGAAGATGGTAACTTATCTTTGAGAAGAGATGTGGCAGCTACATGCCTCTGAATTGTGTTACAATGAGGATCGATGGCCTTTTTATCATTGAGAAACAATGGGAAACCCTAAACATCAAAAACTTAACCCTATGAGATGAAGCGCCAAAAGCTTGTGGGCCTCGTTGGGGGTTAGTTGGAACATCAACTTCCCGGGGTTGTAACTTTGGCATACAATTTCTGTTTGACTATCATAATACCTCGTTTCGAAGATCTCCAAGATGAGACCAAAAATAAACAAATAAAATGATTTGACACTTTTTCTGGTCTCGTTGTTTTCCCAAAAAACGTCTTTTAGGCCCTCAAAATGGTTTCAGAACTTTAGGACCCGAAAAATTACTAAAAATAGTAAGTTGTACTACAATCAAGGAAACTAAAAAGTACAATTAAGGAAACTAAAATGAAACGGTGGGGGTTGAAGTGGAATATCCGGGTGGCCACCAATATCCACCTGGATCAATCCCCCCCCCCACCTTAGGAAGCAATGGTCCTCTTTACGTTGAGTGCCTCGATGAGATGGGGAAAATTTTGTTGAACTTGGTCCCTGGTGAAGGAGTTGGTTTGCTCTGACAACGCGATACAATTGGATCCTCTATTGGTGAGTGTTCTTAATCTATGTGTCCATGATCCTGTCAGTTGTGGCCTACTCGATGCAGCTTGGGTTGAGTTCTATTGTTTTCAACTGCTCAGGAACGTTGGACATGTCCAATAATGGGGGGAAGTATAGTCGCAGCCAGTCCACATTGAATACTGGGTGTAGGCCAAGGAAAAGTGGAACTATGATCTTGAAGGCATTGTCCCTTACAACCTTGGTGATGGTTTACGACCCATATCAGGGTGGGCAAAGCTTGCAGTGGAGCGCAGCGAGACGCTCCTTATGCAAATGTAATCAAACTTTATCACCTACCTAGAACTTGTGCAGCACTCAATGTTGATCATGAAGCTGCTTCTACTTAACATTGGCTCTATCTAATATGTCATGGACCTGCTGGCGGATGTGTTGAATGCGCTCAATGAAGTTGTTAGCCTGGTCAACTTCAGACTGGACATGAGCCAAATCTGTGTGAGTAGATGCAAATGGTATGGCCACATCAATGGGACATAGTCGTTGGAATCCCAACCCCACCTGAAAGGGACTATGGACAATTGAGCTATGGAGAGCTTTGTTGTAGCTGTGTTGGACATAGGGGAGGATTTCATCTCATGTGTGTCGATGCTTCGAGTTGTACATGCGTAAAATGTACACGATCATCCTGTTGACGACCTCTATTTGGCCATCAGTTTGGGGTAAGAACTGCACCCATAGCATAGTCGGAGGTGTTTGTCTCAATTTCAAATGGTTGTTGCAAGTATGGTAATGTGAGCACTGGTGCAGAGCATAGGTGATGCTTCAACCCGACAAATGACTTCTTTTGGTATTCAGACCAAAATAACTTTGCTTTCTCTCTGCCCTTGGTGACTTGACTCAAAGGCCAAGTGATATGAGAGAATCCCAACATGAACATGCGATAGAAATTGGTAAGACCTAGAAAGTTTCCAAGCTCTGTTAGAGTGGTTTGGGTTGGCCAATCCTGAATAACATGTATCTTGGTTGGGTCCACATGCACACCCCACACATCAATGATGTATCTGAGATATTGAACCTGGGTCATACAAAAAGTGCATTTCTCCAAATTGGCACACAATTTGTGTTGTCGTAGGGTTTGGAGGACCTGTCGGATATGGTGTATGTGTTCTTCCCAACTCTGGTTGAAGATCAGGATGTCGTCCAAGTATACTACCTCAAACAAGTTGGTGAAGGGTTGCAATATGTCGTCCATTAATCGCATGAAGGTTGTGGGGGATTCGTCAACCTGAAAAGAATGATAAGCCATTTGATAAGGCCCTCCTTGAATTTGAATGTGGTCTTCCACACATCAAAGGGTTCAATCGGTACATGGTGATAACCGAACTTCAAGTCAATCTTGCTGGAATATTTGGCCCGCTTGAGCTGGTCCAGAAAGTCATCAATCTATGGGTTTGGATACCTATTCTAGACAGTGATCTTATTTAGCGCCCGATAGTCAATACATAGTCTCCAGGTGTCGTTTTTCTTTTGTACCAACATGATAGGGCTCCCACAAGGTGATGAACTTGACCTAATGTGCCCTTTCTATAACATCTCCTAAACCTTCCTCTTAATTTCATTGTTCTACAGAATAGTGTGTCGGTAGATCAGTCCATTGGGTAGTGGCGCGCCCGGGGTCATATCGAAGGAGTGAATGACCTCATAGTGCAGAGGTACCCTTGTGGGTGAGGTGAAGATGTCCCTGTGCTCTTTGACGACCTTTTCCATCTGCAACTACCATTCTGAGGAGCTATATTTGGAGGCTTTGGATGTGGCCATAGTCTTCTTCTTTCCCTGAGGGCGAATCACAAGGAAGACAAATTTCTCGGTCTGGGAAATGATCTTACCACATTTCTTCTTAGAGATCAAAGAGATGGCAGTAGGCGGAGCTACCTCTAGTATCATGTATAGCTTATTTCCCAAAGAAATAATAATAGTACGAGGCCTAGACTCATACGCAACATGACGCCTCCACAAGTATGGTTGGCATAATAATACATCAAAAACTTCAAGAGGAGCAACATCACACAATACCTCATTTGTGAAGGGCTTGATGCTATAGGGAAGGCGACATTGTTGGCTGACGCGAAGATCTCGTCCTTGGTGAAGCCACCCGATGTTGTATGAATGCGGGAGTGGATTGGTTGGTAGGACCAACCGCTTCATGACATTTGTTGAAATGAGGTTCTTTTGGCTTCCGCTGTCGATAATGAACTGTAACGGAGAACCCTTCACCCACATGTGTGAGTGGAAGAGTCGTTCCCCCTCTTCTGGATCTTTAGGCTCAATATTATGAATCTTGGTGGTGGCAACGGTGGCACTAGGCTCCGCATCAATAATCTGATTCCCTTTGTCATTCCCCTTATCGGTTTTTGACTCTGACTCAGAACATGCATCTGATTCGGAAGCCTTCAACTTGGCCACCAGTGACTGCTTGGCTCGACACTCACTTGTGTTGTCAATGGGGATCTTATGGAACTCACAACATTTCTCGGTGTCTTTCTTTGTCTTCGTGGTGGTGTTCTCTGCTTACGGCTTCGGCAGATTGTCCTAGGTCACCCCGCCTTGGCTTTGTCCTTTGTTCTGTGGTTTTGGGGTGCCTTTCCCTAACTTTGGATTCTCAGATCCAAAGTCTCGCTTCTTTTGTTTAAATTTCTTCTCAATCTTGACAGCGCATTGATAGGTGGCGCCAAGCGAGGATATGTCCAAGAACTCCATGTCATCCTGGATGTACTTTTGTAGATAGTCAAGGTACCTGAGTACCAAATGCCACTCATAATCCTTGATACCCAACTTCATGTGAAGGGTATGAAAAGTATTTGTGAACTTCGGCACATCTTGGTCCCTTCCCTCCCACAACGTGGTCCACTTTATATATTTATCTTCATAGCTCCCGACAGGGTAATATTGTTCCTTGATGGCGTATCATAAATAATTCCAAGTGGGTGCGGCTAAAAACAATGATGGTTCCCTCTCATCCTTTTGTTCACAGTAGGTTTCCCACCATCTCCTAACATGGGGGGCGACTTTAAGGAGTGCAAAAGTAATCTTTTCCCAATTGCAAAAGTCATGAATCGAAAAATGTCCTTCGAACAGATTTAGCCATCTGTATACAACATCTACATCTATCTGGCCTTCAAATATGGGAATGTGAAAGTTGACTTGTACCTTAAAAGGAGTGGCGCCTCAAGAGTGGCTTCTCGATGAAGATGCGTCGCCTGTGGGTAGTCGCTAAAGGATCTGGGCAAAGTTTTCCATCACCGCATTCCTCTGTCACTCGAGGGCTTCCTTGAGCAATATTTTGAAATGATCTCATGCTCTCTCGTCTTTCTTTTCTTCCACCATGAGAGGTTGTCAGGGTTTGTGAGGCTGGTCTTGCAAGGGTTCAACCAGTTCGAGTCCTAACTCCTTATACCCTGACCTCGTTGGGGACATGAAAAGAAAAACAAAGAAAGAGAAGACCACTATGATACCACTTATCTGGACTTATGCAGGAATGCAAAAAAATACATATATAAACATAAACACAGAGATGCAGTAGAAATAAATCTTCATTTCATTAATGTCAAACAACTGAAAGATGTTTACAAGAAGAATTGAAATAAAGCAGCACGACGATGGTATCTTATCTCTGAGAAGATATGTGGCGGCTACATGCCTCTGAACTGTGTTACAATGAAGCTCTATGGCCTTTTTATCATTGAGAAACAATGGGAAACCCTAAACATCCAAAAACCTAACCCTAGGAGATGAAGCGCCAAAAGCTTGTCATCCTCATTGGGGTTAGTTGGAACGTCAACTTCTCAGGGTCGTTACTTTGGCATACAATCTTAGCCACTAGTGACTACTTTGGTAGACAATCACTTGTGCTATGAGTGGGGCTCTTATGGAACTCACACCATTTCCTTGTGTCCTTGTTTATCTTCGTGGTGTTATTAACATATGAAAAAACCAACCAAGTCAGGTACTTCCACGTACCACTTGATCATAGATTGGGCTGAACCAAATTTTTGTTTTAGCCAATCACCCCCATGCCATATTCTAAGCATGAATTTGGGATCTCATGGGATAAACCAAGACAAAACCAACCAGGGATTCTAGAGGCCAAACCACCTCAACCCTCAACCACAGTGATCTCACCTAGACCATCCATAAGTCACTAACATCAACTAGATCAGTCTCTATGCAAGTTATCTAGGGCTCCAAGAACTAGTAATTCAACCTACAACTAAATCAGGGCTCCAAAGTGTATATTCCAACCTGTGGCTACAGGGACTAATAACTCAACCCACAAGGCTCCAAATCATTTTTCCCAACTTGCAGGCTCCAGAAACTAGTAACTCAACCCAAGTTGTTCCAGGGCTCCAAAGCATTTGTTCCAACCCGCAACTATAGGGAACCTGAGAACTAATTAGAAAAACAAGTTGGAAATCCAAAACACTGTGGTTATCCAGGAAATGGAAAGGCAAGGCTGAAACCACTGTCAATCTAGACAAATATCCATGCGAATGAAAACAAATAATCGAGGAACCACATTCATATACCATGCATCCAAAAATCAACAAGGAAATCAACCTATTACCTGCAAATTATCCCTACTATATCTGTTGATCCAACTGTCTCCTTGTGCTCCTTTTCTTTCTTTCTCCATTCCGAGTGAATACTAGAATTCTCCAAGCATGCTCCAAGAATGCTCTAAGTGTGCAAGAGTATGAGCAAATTAAAGTGTGAGAGCATGAACTAGAGCTCCATCCCAAAACTGTCAAAAGGCTAGCAACTGTTTCTCTGATGCATTTTTATCATTGATCTCCCCTTTTCTTCATTTTCCTTCATTTTTCATGTCATTTCTCTTGCATGCAAATTTGTGTCTCTTCACCTTCCTTTTCTCCTAATTTCCTTTATTTTAACAATTAAATGTCATTTATTACCTCTTTTCCTTTGCCAATTTCCATAGCCATTATTTAATCCACAAGTGATGGCCACTATAATGTTTTACCCAATATTCAACTTGGAATACATGTCCCATGACCTTGCTCTTATTTTATTTACATGGAAAATCATCTAGGGGCTGTTACAAACCCCACCCCCTTGGAGGAACACCATCCTTGGTGTTCAATGGCACTTATAATCAGCAAAACATGTTTCCCATGGAGATTTATAACACAACTCAATGCAACATTTACATCATACCAAAATGCTGAAACCATGAACAACATATTTCTCATTGGAGCTTTATAACACAACTTGATGTAGTATTTACAACATACACACACAAATAAACCAAAACACATACACCAAACACATATGATCAACAAACAAATAAAGAAGGATACAAAGCTCGCATATGATAAACCATCTCCCATGTAGCTTCATTAGGCCCAAAGTTCTTCCATTGCACTTTAACTTGCTCAATTTCTCTATTCCAGAGCATGAGTTATTTCTACTAAAAAATGAACTGAGGTTTTGGTTGGAACTCTCCCTCTAGTTCCACCTACAATATAGACCAATCAATCACATGATCAACATCTTACACATATCTCTTAAGAAATGAAACATGGAAAACATCATGGATTTTCACTGTTGGCGATAGTGCAAGTATGTAGGCCACTAGTCCAATCCTCTCAAGGATCTCAAAAGGCCCACAATACCAAGGTTCCATCATGACACATGACCCACTCTTCAAGGAGCTCCTCTTAGGCTTGATGCGCAAGTACACATGTTCCCCAACCTGAAACTCCTTGAATGCTCTATGTTGATCTGCATAACTCTTCTGCCTATTCGGTGCTGCCTTTAGATTCCTTTTAATAATTTGCATCTCCTGCTCCATCTTAGCCAACAAGTCTGGTCTAATCAACACCCTGTTCACTGTATCACTCCATCTGATAGGAGTATTATAACTCCACCCATAAAGAGCTTCAAATGGACTCATCTTGAAAGACTCTTGATACCCATTATTATATGCAAAATCCACCAATGGAAGATACTCCTACCACTTCCTTTGTTGATGCATGATATACATCCTCAACATGTCCTCAAGAATCCAGTTAACCCTTTCTATCTGTCCATATGTTTGCAAGTGATAAGTTGTGCTGAAATCTAACTCTATCCCCAAGCCTACAAACAAATCCTTCCAAAACTTGGAAGTGAACTTGGGATCTCCGTTTGATATGATCTTCTTGGGAACACCATGCAACCTCACTATCTCCCTGATGAAGATCTGAGCTACCTCGCTATCTAAATTTGTAGACTTCACTACAATGAATTGAGATACCTTGCTAAGCCTATCAACCACATCTACCATGATGGAATCATGCTATCTCGATGTCCTTGCCAATCCTGTAATGCAGCCCATGAAAATGGCCTCCCATTTCCATTCTGGAATAAGAATAGGCTGTAATAGACCAACTGGATGCTTCCATTCTGATTTCACCTATTGACAATCCAAACATCTCACAACAAAATCAACCACCTCTTTCTTCAAGTTCGGCCAATAATAAAACTTCTTAACAATTGTCAAAGTCTTCTAATATCTCAGGTGACCTGAATACGACTTGAAATGAAACTCCCTTAAGATAAGCTTCTTGAACTCACTGCTATCTAGCACAAAAATCGTGTTCCTGAATTTGACCAAGCCATCTGCCATGAGGTGATACTCCTCATAACTATCACCTTCAACCTGTTGTTGCAATCTCTATTTTAGCTATTTGTAGCTGTCATCCTGCTGCCCTGCATGAAAGATCCACTCCTATATATATGTCCCATAAGAGCTCACAACTAAAATATTATTTACCTGCACTCTTCTACTGGGAGAATATCCAACCCATTCTCCTTGTTTTTGATGTACCTCATCTCAAAGTCAAACTTACTGAGGGTATCCAACCATCTAACTTACTTGGCATTCAGATTGGGTTGGTCAAATAAGCACCCCTGTCCATTATGATCACTCATCAAGACGAACCTCTTGCCAAGAAGATAATGTCTCCACATCTTCAATGTATGAGTGATAACTACCAACACAAGTTCACAAGTCACATAGTTCTTCTCATGCTCATTCAACTTCCTTGACTCATAGCAAACCACCTATCCTTCCTGCATCAAGACTCCACCAAGCCCTTCCTTGCAAGCATCTATACATACCATGAAATCCTTATCGTGATATGCAATCTTCAAGACTGGAGCATTTGTAAGCAAATGCTTCAATTGCTCAAAACTAGTTGCACACTCCTTAGTCCATTCAAACTTCTTCCCTTTCTTCTGCAAAGATGTAATAGGATAGCCAATCCATGAGAAGTTCTCGATGAACCTACTATAATAATATGCTAGTCCCATGAATGATCTAACCTAATCCACATTCCTACAAGTTGGCCACTCCATGAAAGCTTTCATATTTTATAGGTCCACTGATATCCCTTCCTTGGAAACAACATGTCCCAAGTAGTGAATCTGAGACTGAAAGAAACTACACTTGTTGAGCTTGGCATACAATTGATGCTCTCTCAACAATCTCAACATCGTTGCCAGGTTCTCTACATGTTCTTCCTCATTCTTAGAGTATATCAATATATCATTAATAAACATTATCACAAACTTGTCAAGATAAGGACGCAACACACTATTCATCAAACACATGAAAGTGGATGGAGCATTAGTAAGACCAAACAAAACCACCACAAACTCATAATTCCCATACCTGGTACGAAATGGGTTCTTGTAAATATCTTCTTCTTTGATGCACACTTGATGATATCCTAATCTCAAATCAATCTTCGAAAACACTGCCACTCCCTTCAACCGATCAAACAAGTCATCAATCCACAACAATGGATACTTGTTCTTGATAGTTAACTTATTAAACTGCCTGTAATCAATGCACAACCTGAGAGTACCATCCTTCTTCTCTACAAACAATATTGGTGCACCTCGAGGTGATACACTTGGCCTTATGTATCCCTTGTCAGGCATTTCCTTAAGCTGCATATTTAATTCCACCAACTTTTGAGTACTCGTCCTATATGGTGCCTTATATGTTGATGCTTCTCCGGACATCAACTCAATAGAAAATTCCACTTCTCTATGAGGAGGTAACTCTGGAATCTCTGTAGGAAACACATCCTGAAACTGCTACAAAATAGGATACCTCTTCAGAACTTCATCATCCTCAACATCCTTCCCTTTGTCACTGGAAATATGAACTACAAACAATAAACATCCTTTCTAGCAACTGTGCTTTGCCTGCATAGTTGTAACCATTCTCACTGATATAAGCTTCTTCTTTCCTTGAAATATTCTCCTTTCCCCATCATCATCCATGCACTCAATAACGTTATCATAGTAATCTACCTTATTCATGTGAATGAACAACCAATCCATACCCAAAATCATACTATATGATCCCAAAGGAAGCACATTTAGATGTGTTGATGCCCATCATCATCCATTCACTCAATAACGTTATCATAATAATATACCTTAGTCATGTGAATGAACAACCAATCCATACCCAAAATCATACTATATGATCCCAAAGGAAGCACATTTAGATGTGTTGATGTAGGCATATCATTCAACTCAAATGTATAATATCTCACCCAATGATGAACTCTTCTCTTGGTCCCTGTAGCCAACTGTACCAACCAAGATTCTGCATGCACTTCTTTATTCAAGCAACACTTATCCATCAGGTTAGGGCTAATATAACTATAATTAGATTCAAGATCAATCAAAATAGAAACAACTTGATCAAGAAGCTTACCTTACATATCAATAATGGATGCCTGATGATCAACCTGCGTACCATCCACTGCTGCATAAATCCGAGGAATACTCTTACCAACATCCCCAACTGTTTGTGCCTCCTGAGCACTATAAATCTTAGGATTGCCACCCTGGTGCAATGGTTAATCTCTCTTGAGATGCTCTCTGCCACAAGTCCAACACTACATAGGCTTCCTTCCATCACCCTTATTTTTATCCTCAAGCTGAAATCCATGTTGTTTGTCAACTACCTTGAGCTTCTTATACGATGCTATGTTCTCCTTATCACCTGCATCCTAAGGTATTCCTCGCTTCTTAGCCCACTTTCCTTTAGTCTTCTCATTACCTTTCCAATCTTGCTTAGGCTCAGACTTGCGCTTAGACTGCTCATAATAATGCTTCAGCTTCTCGATGACTTCCTCCAATGACCAAGGCTCATCATACTCAATTCGATCTTTAAATGCTAAAGAAAACCCACTGATGAACCTTTGGGTCTCTGCCTTCTCATCCTTGAGGTAGGGAACATACCTCAACAACTCCAAAAAACTTGTTCGTATACACTTCATCTGTCATGGAACCCATCTTCATCTCATATAACTCTTTATCCTTTCCATCATAATATCTCTCAGACAAGTATGTCTTCCTCAAGGGTCTTTTAGACTCATGCGAACTAAGATCCTCTACCCTAATGCCTCTGACACACTTCACATCTTCCCACCAGATGCTTTCTCTTCCCTTAAGACTGAAAATAACTATCTTGGCTTTCATATTCTCTTAATAATCAAGCAATCCGAAGAACTTTTCCATCCCAAGAAGCCATCTTCCACATATTCTAGTTTCTTCATATCAAGGCTTGGCTTTCTTGAATTCCTCTAGAAAATACTTCTCACTCCTCCTATAAGGATGTTGGTGGTAATTATGATGATGTATCTCAAAACCGGAGCTAGAACAAAACCCATGAGTGTTAGCCTGCCTATCAGGCGTATCCAAAGATTTTCCACCTCTGACTGTGTCATCCCTGTCCAACCTGTATCCTGATCGAGACCTGTTTCCATATGACCCATTACTCCTTTCCTCCTGTCCATGATTAATCCTCAGCCATCCCTACTTCTACAAATATGAAAGACTTTGAAGGATGGCTGCATTAACCTCTGCTTTCTTTTCGTGAGTTTTGGCAAGCCTTTCATGTGCCTAAATCAACCTAATATTATATTCCTTACAACTTCTGATTTCGACATTTAAACTTCTCAGTGCATCTAATATACCAGGAGAGTACTCTTCTCCTTGTTGCTCAACTAACCTATCCCATTCTGTAGAATTCACATTAGGCCTATAAGGGGAGTGATGTGAGTTGTAGTCCACCATTCTACTCTTCACCTTTGATCTTCTATTTCCTACAAACATGTCATGTTAGATAAAGCAAATAGAAACATAATCAAAATCATACCTTAGTGTATTTCAAGGGAGGCTATCTTGTCTGCACAATCAATCCAGATTAGCACGATAACATCAATCATATCAACATATCAACATCTCAACATCATGCATGATAACACAAATTGTAACACCGACTATATACATGACAACCATAGCCACTACAATGCATGTCTAACCCATGCATGCATAACAATCACATCTAGCCTGTCTTGTCCAAGTGTTTGACCTTGGATGCTCTGATACCACCCCGTAACACCTCACCCCACATTTACCCATTTCTATAAGCTCGCCAGGGTAAACATGAGACAAGTGTCACTATGATATGACCCAACCTCCAAGATCCAGTTATGGAAGTGGGGCCAACACACCGAAAACTTACAGACATCCCCTAAGGACTACAAACCACACAAGAGCCTGCAAACCACTCCAGATGGTCAATCCCTGAGTTGTAGCTCTTTTCATAGGGAAACTCCCCAAGTGCTTGCATAAAACAACATTAGTGCGGTTATGGGGTCTCAACAGCATGCATAGGCCTACTTCCATGCAAAGATGACCTAAAAACTCCAGTTATGTGCTAGCGGTTCCAAGATTTGAGCCACTTTTTTCAGTCTAGCCTTTAGAACGCTGCCCATAACTGCCTGTAACTTTCCAGAAACATAAACCAGATGATGGCAAGGCCAACCAATCAAAACTTAAGCAATAATTTGACCTAGACATGGCTAATCCATGATAAACATTTCGTCAAACATATGGTAAACATGAAAGCTACAGGTCATGAATGCATATCTGATCATAGGGATCTGAAATTCATATGAGAATCACCAAGAAGGCTCCAAGCCCTCTCTAGATAGCTGCAATAACACTTGTTATCCCATGCATTCATCAACCATTCAATGACTTATCAAAACATGTCAAGAGCCATATATATAATACATCATATAACCAACATTTAACCATAATGGAGACCATAAGAAATCAACCATAATGTCAACATGATAACCATTATAAGTGCTCATAGATCGTAATAGGAAAATAACTCTTATTAACATATAAAAATTTCAACCAAGTTAGGGGCTTCCACGTACCACCCAACCATAGATTGTGCTGAACCAAATCTCTCTTTCAACCAATCACCCCCGCACCATATTCCAAGAATGAATGTTGGATCTCATGGGGTAAACCAAGATAAAACTAACTAGGGATTCCAAAGGCCAAATCACCTCAAGCCTCAACCATAGTGATCTCACCTCTACGGTCCAGAAATCACTAACATGAACCAGAATGGTCTCTACGCAAGCTATCCAGGGCTCCAAGAACTAGTAACTCAACCCACAACTAAATCAGAAATCTAGAGCGTTTGTTCCAACTAGTGGCTTCGGGGACTAATAACTCAACCCACATGGCTCTAGAGAATTTGTCCCAACTTGTAGGCTCTGGGAATTAGTAACTAAACCCAAGCTATTCAAGGGCTTCAGAGTGTTTGTTCCAACCCACAGCCATAGGGAACCTGAGAACCAATCAAAAAAACAAGTGGGAAACCCACAACACCATGGATATCCAGGAAATGGAAAGGCAAGGCTAAAACCACTATCAATCTAGGAAAATCTCCATGCCAATGATAACACATAACCAAGGAACCACATGCATATACCATGCATCCAAAAATCAACAAGGAAATCACACATGCAACATGTTACCTGCAAAGTATCCCTACTATAGTTGTTGATCCAACTGTCTCCTTGCGCTCCCTTGCTTTCCTTTGCTTTCTTTCTCCAATCCAAGTGAATACTAGAATGCTCCAAGCATGCTCCAATAATGCTCTAAGTGTGAAAGAGTATGATAGAATGAGAGTGTAAGAGAATGAACTAGATCTCCATCCCAAAATTGTCAAAAGACTAGCAACTATTTCTCTGATGCCATTTTATCATTGATCTCCCTTTTCTCTTCATTTTCCCTCTAATTTTCCTTGCATGCAAATTTGTGTCGCTTCACCTTCCTTTTCTCCTATTTTGCTTTATTTTCATAATTAAATGCCATTTATTGCATCTTTTCCTTTTCCAATGCCTTTTCCAATTTCCATAACCATTATTTAATCCACAAGTGGTACCCACTATAATGTTTTACCCAACATTCATCTTGGAATACGTGTCCCATGACCTTGGTGTTGTTTTTTTTACATGGAAAATCAACCAGGGGATGTTACAGCCGATGCTCGATGATTTTTTCGCCACATGTATTTGTGGTTAACCCCCTCTCTCTCTCTCTCTCTCTCTCTATATATATATATATATATATATATATATATATATATCAAATTCTTGTTCAAATGATAGGTGGGAGTCGTTGGTGGGGGCCAACATTTAAAAATGTTGACATACTTACTTACATCACACCTACATATATCCCTAATACTGGGTTGTAGAGTTCCTCTCAGCGCAATAAAACCATTTACCTTTTTTTTTACTTGGAATGAAAGCATGGGAAACCCATAGTATTTCCCCACATTTCGTGGATGATAAACTGGGTAAATCATTGGCCCTGATTATGAGGCCTCACCCCAAGGGAATTAAATAGAGTCAAACACGTGAACAACAACAACTACCAAGAATATCAAGGAACTTCACATCTTGCTCTATATCGCTTGAACTAACCATTGGGGCTATATATAATCCTTTACTTATGAAACCAGAAAAGATAAATACACTTAAAATCTAGTATATAATTAAAGTTGTTTTTACTGAAAAATATTTTTACACGAACTTTCATAATTTTTTATATTAGCATAATAAATTTAAAACATTTTCGTATTTTTAATATATAAATAAATTTTGTTGTCAGTAAAAAAAACTTATGTTAAGTCATCACAGTAATACATCTTGGAGTCTAGATCATCTCTGCTCTCTTGGATTCACTCTGACCAGATTTGTTAGCCAGGAGAGCAATACAAAAATAGAGAAGATATTGCCATGTTTCATATGAACTCCATAAGCAAAAGGGCCTTACATTCCAAAAAACTAACAACACAAAAAAACCAACAAATGGCATTTACAAAGGAGGAATTGGTGCTTGAGCAACACCTTTATTGGCAAGGTGGCCATGACCGTCATGCATATGGAACTCAATATGATCCATACGAGCTTCTATTTCATCCAGCTGCTCATTGGTTTTGTTTTGGCTTTAATGCGCTAAGGCGTGACGCTCCAAAATTTCCCCTTGGTTAGATTGAATATCATTAATGTACACAATGATTTCATTGCAGTCTTCATACTGCTATTCATGCAAGACATCCAAAATAGCCACCAGATCCCACAATTTATCAACAATCAATGCAAGCAAGGGCACCTACACTACCCAACCCGATGACTAGGTGTGGTTGTGGGAAACCTCACCTTCCTCATCGACTCTCCCCCCCGTCGACTCTCTCCCTGTCCAAATCCCTATGACCACCACCCTGTCGCGCACGACCCCTCTGACAATTCATCACTGCAGTGTGCGCGTTGCACTAAATATACCGTGGACCTAGGGCGCCTAAGCCACACCCACTCCACCAACTAGCACAATTCCACCACTTGGGAGGGTGTTCAACCACCCACCTCCCACAATGGTCACGACTATATCTGCCCACAAACTGACCATTGGAACAAGAGGGTTTCCCAAGTGATCTGAAATGGGACCCCCAACAACACTAGTTCTCCAGGAAAAATAATCATCAAGCCTAAAGATACGCCTATTGCTGTCCAAATTACCGTCACCCTCCAAAAATACAATATTGACAAAGTCGCGAATGAAAGAGGCCCATATAGAACCACCTCTCCCAACGCCCAGAACAAACCATTGACTTAGGAACAAATAACTCAGAATAACCCAATGACTTAGAATGAGCCAGTAACGAAACAAAAACATAGCCACTACCATCGAACACTAACAAGAGGCAGAAAACGAGAGGTAATTAAGACCTATATGAGACCTATCACCTACCCAAATTCTGACAAGAATTCGAAACTTTCGGCTTCAGATGAGCAAGTCAATTCGAATTAGCCAACCAAGTATTACATTCGATGCCACGGGCTTGGTCTGCAAGCAACCCTGACTCCTTTCTCCCCGATCCCACACTATCCTACATGCAACCCAACCGATGTGCCCACTGCACACATACCTCGCTTCACCAGCATCGAGCGAACTCAAACCACTCAAACCAAAGGGCATGCAAAGGTAGCAGGCACATGCATGCTCAGTCTCATTAAAACCTCTTTTCCTTCCTCCCATACCAAACCAACAAAAAATCTCGATGATGCTAGCCTACTACCATATATAACGATCCTGCCCCTTCTCGATGGTTCTGACCTTCCCCTATCACACGTCACGGCTGCTGCTAGAAATCTGAGCACACCTCACACTAAATGAGATCGCCTATTGGGAGCCAAGTTCTGTACCGTCTGTTCACCTACCCCATTGGGTAATATATAACTAATTTTATTAATAAATTTTTATATTATTTTTCAAAATGTGCACGACTACATGCATATGAAAAATGTAATTTTATATTTTTTTTAAATACAATTACAATTATTTTCTAATAGAAAATGTATTTTTTATACTATTTTATAAATGATTTAAAAACTCATTTTTTTAAATACAATTACAAAATGGAAACAAATAAATTTTATATATTATTTTATAAATTATTTTAATAAATTCAATGTATTTTAAATGATTAGGAAGAATGATTATTCATTTTCAATTCTCACAAATCATATATAAAATATGTAATTCTAATGACTTTTATAATAATTTTTAACCTTATTGTTTAATACTTCAAACTTGAAAGAATATTTCATTCAGGTATTTATAATAACTTTTAACCTTATTGATTTACAACTTCAAACAAAATATTTCACCTTTATTAACAAACTTCGAAATGAAATAATATATTTTAAGCTCACGTGTCCCCATTTATCTTTTGGGTGTTACCGCCATTAGCCGTCAAAGAGAAGACTGGAATATTTAAGCAGACTGTAAGTCGGTTAGAGGTGCGAATGGTTATTTGACAACTCGGTAGTAGAGTTGGGTTACGCCTCTCTTAGTGTTTTTGGGGAATTATGGTGAGGAAGCATTTTTAATAATAAGTTGAATTCTCGTTGAGTATTTCAGATAAATTATAATTTTATAATGCACAAATTTGTGTACAATTAAGTTGGTTATTGAAGTATATTAATTAGTAATTACACCGAAAGGTGTAAAGGAACACGGATAGGAGTGGAGGGAATGTGGAAGTAGTAACGAATTGAATTTAGGAAAAATGTTTTTTAGAAATTATTTGAGGGAATAAAGTTTCTTAAGTTGTCTAGACTATACTTACAATGGAAGCGAACAATGCATAAGTAAAATAAAGATATCCTCCAAAGTTTTGTTGTATTTGTATGCCAAACAACCCAAACTAGAAACATATGAATATTGCAGAAGATTGATGCATGAATGTATATGTCCATTTGACATATGCAGTAACCTGACTTCTCTAGGTGGGAACAATTTCATTCACACAAATTATAAATAACTTTGTTGAAGAGGGAAAAGTAACATAGGTACCTCTGTGAATTAGATCATTGATCAATTATACTTGTTAGATGTTGTTATGTCCTAACAACTATCCTACTACTGTTAAATCTTGTGTTTGTACATAATATGCTATCCTCCTACCTCCCTACTTCAAATGGTGCTTCACATGGATTTGTATGGGGAATTATCTGCAAAGGTTGTTCACAAATTTGGTCAGTATTCTTTGAGTTATTAATAACATCACTACATTGTTTTATCATGTAATTTCTACTCGTCTAGCAATATTATTTCATGCATTTTGTCCATAAAGTTTATTAGGTTTTGATTTGATCATTTAGATCCTTGCTATGGTCATGAGTATTTTTAATCCTTTCATTCCTCATACAAGCTTTGTACTATCTTCTTTTTTTTGGTAGGTAAGCACCCACGGGGGATTTGAACCAGTGACCTATCGCAAGGAGTTCCTTAACAGTGCACCCATTCATCGTCAATCCAAAGCCCCGTGGGCAGCTTTGTACTATCTTCATATCAATCTAAATGCAATAATAATAGGTCATAGTGCAAAGCAAAATTTTGTAGCTTTTGATACCATTGTAATAACATATAAGCTAATACTTACATGAAAACCATCTCAATTTGAAGTAACATATTTCTCGCTGATAGGAGTGGTGAAGTAACATATTTTATTGGCTTGCACAGGTTGCAACATCTTTGGATTTTAGTTGTTGCTTCTTGTTGCAAATTGGGATATCACTTCTCATATGGTATGGTAATTCTACAACAATCGAGCAGGCAAAATCAACTGCAAGATTCACAGAGTTCTTAAGAGTAAGTTTTCCTTCAGACCAAAACTCAGAGTTTCCTCCTTGTTTCCCTTATCAGTTACTTCCCAAATGCATATTTTTTGTTAGATTTTCTACTTACAGGTGACTGGCAATTAGGTTGTTGTGAAGTACTATATGAGCTGATTTGTATTTGTTCACTCATGATTAATAATAACTAGAGTAAATTTTAGCACATATTATATATTGAAGCTTAAAATAATGTTTGGGTTTTGACCTTTGGTGGTAATAATATACTTCATGTCTCTATCAACCTGACATTAGTTTAAAAGTTGTAAAGAAAGGGACAAAACTAGCAAGCCTTACCAAAGCTCTTCAGTTGCTCTCAAATGCCATTGCTCTAAAGGAAACCCCAGAGACTAATATTACAAACTAAATGTTTTATTGATTCATGGAGTGAATTTTCTGAAACTTGGATGATTTGAGTGACCCCTGATAACTTTCTATTGCTTCCAAATAATAGAATAAGCTGCTCACATGGCACTGCAGGGCATATTTTTATAGATCCATGTTTTCTAATAGGAAAATTCATGCCTTTTGATCTTTCTTGTTACCTTTTCTTGTGCCCCTCACCAAAATCTCTTCGTCCAACAAAATTGGGTGAGTGGACTTTCCAGACATTTCAATAATGAATCCTAATTGCACCTCATTCATGGTACAAAATTTAATCTCCAAGCCATGAACAAGTAGTTTATGCTTACCTAGGTTTCAACCTCTTCTCAATATCATAGCACAAAGTGAAGGTTCCACCTTAGAGAGAATACCCCTTGACCCAATCAGTCTTTGAAGATTGGATGTTAGTTTCTACATATGACATTTCCCATGTCTTTTGGAGTGAGACCCAATGCTATTAGGACCTTAATCTTGGTCTTCATCCTTCAACTTCCAATTAACCCAGAGAAATATATAGTGTCCTTGATTATAATTTTTCACTACTTGATATTTGTTGACTCTTGATTCTCTCAGTAGTTGGACTACTTCTTGGGTTGTTTGAGTAGATTTTAATGTGAACAATACTAATTTTTTTAGTGGCATTTGATACTTCAGACCGAGACAACCAAAATTCATGGTTAGTAAATCTTTATAATATGGAATTGTTTTTGGGTAAGAGTGTGGTTGTTCTCTCCTAGTTGAAAGCAATGACAGACTCAACAAGTTTTGGGGAAATGGTGAGTGTATTTTGTAGGGAGAAGGTGGCGTGGATGAGAATAAGAGGCTAAATACTTACTGAACATGTTGTTGAAGATGGGCACCGCCTGCAAGCATATGGAAAATGGGAGAATTTGTATGCATCATGTGGGTTGCAAAATAATCATGATGTAGACCAAAACCCACACATAAACTTAAAAAAAATAAAGGAAAATAATTGGAAATAAACCCACATAATTGATAATTCATTAAATAAGAAAGTAAAATGTGTGGTGTCTTGTTAAACTCTGTACTAAGGGTTGTATCTATCAAACATGTGGTGTGTGGCTTGCAGTTTCCGATGTGCATATTGTTGGGGAGATGACTGTACATACACCTAGGAAGATGATGTGTTCTGATATGAACAATTGGAAAAGAACATACTGAATGAAGGATCAATTTCTTTGTTTACATATATAGTGGTGTTTTTTATTAGTAATTCAGCACTTGGAATTCACATCAACATGTTTTAACAAGTCGGTAATGGACATAGACTACCTATATAAAAAGACGCAAAAACACTAAATATAACAATCTAGTCAAATTCAATAGTAATTGTTAAGAGAAGGTACATAAGTAAGATTTTAGCTAGTTCCCACAAGAAAACGTTGTTGCCATGTGCATTGTCTTATTTTGATGTCTGTCATGTGATAAGATAGTGTGCATGATTTGTATAGCATTTATTTGTTTGTAAAGCTTGGAAACATGTGAGAAGATACAAAGGCAAAAAAGTAAAGAAACATAGTTGAAGAGAGTGAAAGCCAACGAATGTGCATGTAAGTATGGGAGGTTTTTGTATAAGACATTGTTAAGGGAGCAATAGTTGACAAAAAAACGTGTATTGTTTGCTACAAAAGCAGAAGCATGGAGCAGATTGGAAAAAAAAATGCTTGAATTCATTTAACCAAAGTGCATGTTTTTTTTTACAGGGAAAATTCCTAGTCGTAAATACAAGATGATGTGTGGCATCTACAACACCAATTGAGATCTAGATTTGGGACACGATCAAGATAATATACTCAAAGTTGCCTGTTTGCATCCATTTCATGTGTATGGATGATGGCATTCATGAAATCTTTAATCCTTTTAAGTAGTTGGGGAATTGGTCACATCCGGTATAGAGGCAAAGTAGGAGAGCGCATAAAACGTGCTTGTATATCCAAAAGAGAAGCCTCTGTTGAAAACAACAACAAGAAATGTTAAAAATAGAATCCATAAATTCCAATTTAATTTGTCCTTGAATTAAATTGTGAATTAAAATTGTAATTTTTTTCTCCTAGCAACTTGTACTATTTAACTAAGTTAAGTTGACTTAGTTAAGTTAGGAATTTCGATTTGGAAGTCTATTTGAAGTCAGGTAAGTGTGATCCCTAAGTTTTAGGGGTCCAAGATGAGTTTATTTATGGGTTGTAACTAGATAACTTAGTTTACTGAGTTATGTTTAGTTAAATTAGTTCCAAATTGTTTGTGGAACTAATAGAGAGTTAACAATCAGTTGGTGCACTAGTGCATCCACAAGTGTCACTCTAGTTAACTAAAGATACCCTCATCAGAAACTCATGCATGTTGATTCAGAGAAAGACCTAGTTGAGACTAGAGTGCATGGACAATGTACTATTAGTTGTATAATTTTTTGAGTTGTAGAGATGGTGCATGCAATCAGGAACTGAATCTTGAAGTGATTCCGTAGTTTTGGATGCACTGGTTTCCCTTTAAGATGGGCTAATCAACCATAGGAATTGTCAACAAAATAGAGGCTCAGAGAACTAGAGAATTGGCTAAGTGTCGGCCAAGAGTTTTGCTTGTGAGTTGGAGATTGGTTTTACTGAGTGTTGGGATTGTTCTTGTGAGAAAAAGCATTGTATTATCATCTTGGATTTCTAATTAATGAAATATAGTTAGTAGGGGTTTTGAGTTGTGACTTTGCCCAAGAAAATTATTGTGTTATGTGTATTTGATTATCTTCCTCTTGTCGATTATTGTTTTCATCGATCTATTGGCTTCTGCTGGTTGATAGTAGAAGTAGTTTCTTGTCTCTTGATTTAGTACATTGCATGAGCTTGTGAATCTACAAGATTTTCTACATGGTATCAGAGATGAGAACAATATACTAGAGGAGATTTCAAAGTTTTGAGTTCATGTTTACAGGTGAAATTCGAATTTGCAATACATACTTTAGGATCGGCAGATGGCATTTTATGGTTTGCGGCTTGAGTATGCCTTGGATGGCAGCTCGAATTATATAGCCTGGAAGGACGGGATGGAGACCGTGTTGGAGGATAATGGGTTGAAGGAATTCATTGATAAGGGCATTCCTAAGCCACCAACATCGGATGCTCATAATCTCGCCAAACATAAGAAGTGTGTAGCAAGGGCGAGGCGGATAATCCTTAAGGGAGTTCGAGACCACATTGTATGGAGTCTCCATGGGAAGGAAACTCCGCATGCTATGTGGAAAGCATTGAAGGACCTTTTCCAGAATAGCAGTGACCAAAGGAAGTTGGCACTGAAAGATAAACTTCGAAAAATCAAGATGGAGGCGGGCAACTCAATTCCAAATTACTTGACCAAGTTCACTCAATGTCGTGATGAACTTGGAAGTGTTGGAATCACGATTGCCGAGGATGATATGGTGAGTCTTGCTCTTCTAGGACTCCCAAAGAGTTGGCATAGTTATCAGGACTCTGTCAATGGTCAGGAGAAGATGCCAGATTGGGAACGACTGTGGTCGGATTTGATGCAGGAGGAGATTAGGAGGAACACCAGAGATGGGACCTCTTCCAAGGAAGTGGAAGAGGATTTTTCCTTAGTGAGTAAGGAAAAGAAGGCCAAGGGAAAGAAGTCCCAAGGTGAGGAGGGTAGAAAGAAGATGGACTTGACGAAAGTCAATTGTTTTCATTGTCACGAGCATGGGCACTATGCCGACAACTGCTCACAGAAGAAAGAAAGCAAGAAGGAGTCGACAATAGTAGAAACATGTGAAGCTCTAGCTTCACAATTCGAACTTTATTTCACTCCCATTGCATGCATGGCTGACACTACCATGGGAGGCGTATGGTATCTTGACAACAATGCCTCATTCCATATGATGGGGAATAGAGATCTTTTTAGTGATTTTGAGGAGAAATGCTTTAAGGAGAGCATAGATTTTAGAGATGACGAGAGGTATAAAGCTACTGGGATCGGTACGGTTACCTTTCAAAGGGAGTCTGGCTCCCCTCTCAGGATCACAAATGTGATGTATGTTCCAGGACTAAGAAGAGTCTTGTTTCAGTCACGGTATTGGAATACTGTGGCTATGATGTGTTTTTAATAAGGGAGCGATTTTCCTTAAACACATCACCATGGGACAGGTGAAACAAATCGGTGCACTGTTCAAGAACCTGTATGCGCTTGAGGTTAAAGATGCATGCAAAGCCTTGAGGAGTAAGGAAAAGTTTAAAGACTTGGTGGTTGAGAGGGAGAGTAAATTACCTCTCAACATGCAGCCCCAGAAGAATCCTCAGAAGCAACTTCAGGAAGTTTTGGAGTAGCCACAACTAGAGAAGCTGAGAGGAGACCAATTGGAGAGATCCACTCAAGCAGAGAAGAAGCAGTCTCAAACAATTGTGGAGCAACCATAACTGGAGAAGCTGAGAGGAGACCAAGTGGAGGAATCCACTCATGCAGAAACCTACAGTAGTGGGAAATTTCGAGCCAAGTGGGCAGAGGGATCACATGCATCCATACCTCTATGTGTGAGGTGGGGCGATGTGAAGTGATAGTCCCAAGAGGGCTGAAATTGAGCAGGGTCCAT
The DNA here is from genome assembly GCA_031772625.1 of Pinus tabuliformis. Classification (NCBI taxonomy): domain Eukaryota; kingdom Viridiplantae; phylum Streptophyta; class Pinopsida; order Pinales; family Pinaceae; genus Pinus; species Pinus tabuliformis. The sequence continues at coordinate 657,023,767 of CM062807.1, read as the reverse complement.
TGAGAGGTTTTATCTCATGGATTGTACCTTGCTACGGGAGCCCACAGTACATAATAGCGGGAGGAATCAGTGGGATTGATGCAGTCAGAGGTCAGAGTGACAGAGGCTAGAACAATCATATATTGAAGAGCGTAGAGAAGGGTTGACAACAATGCAGAAAGGTAGAGTCAACAGAAGCACAGGGTTTTCAGTCGACAGAGGCAATAATAGTCAGAGACTTTGATGACAGAGGCATCATTTTGATTCAAGTTAGATGTTTTTTGTTTGTTTGTTTCTAGAGTCGTTGTAGCAACAACACCAGAGAGTAGTGTTGCATGTAGAACATTCCAAAGGTTCGAGATTGGGATCGAGTTGAATTCCTTTCTTATTGAGAGCGAGTGTTGAAAATAACAACAAGAAATGTTAAAAATAGAATCAAGAAATTCCAATTTAATTTGTCCTTGAATTAAATTATGAATTAAAATTATAATTCTTTTCTCATAGCAACTTGTAATATTTAACTAAGTTAAGTTGACATAGTTAACTTAGGAATTTCAAGTTTGAAGTCTATTTGAAGTCATGTAAGTGTGATCCCTAATTTTTAGGGGTGCAAGGTGAGTTTATTTATGAGTTGTAATTAGACAACTAATTTTACTGAGTTATGTTCCATTAAATTAGGTTCAAACTATTTGTGGAACTAATAAAGAGTTAACAGTTAGTTGGTGCACTAGTGCATCCACAAGTGTCACTCTAGTTAACTGAATATTCCCTCATCAGAAATTCATGCATGTCGATTCATAGAAAGACCCAGTTGAGACTAGAGACAATGTACTATTAGTTGCATAATTTTCTGAGTTGTATAGATGGTGCATGCAATAAGGAACTGAACCTTGAAGGGATTGCACAGTTTTGGATGCACAGGTTTCCCTTTAAGATGGGCTAATTAGCCATAGGAATTGTGCAAGGAAATAGGGGCTTGGAGAGCTGGAGAATTGGCTAAGTGTTGGCCAAGAGTTTGCTTGCGAGATGGAGATTGATTTTACTGATTGTTGGGATTGTTCTTGTGAGAACAAGCATTGTATTATCATCTCGGATTTTTGATTAATGCAATATAGATAGTAGGGGTTTTGAGTTGTGGCTTTCCCCAGGAAAACTTATTGTGTTATATGCCATTGATTTGTCTTCCTCTTGCTATTATTGTTTTCATCGATCTATTGCTTTCCGCTGGTTGATAGTAGAAGTAGATTATTGTCCTGTGCTTTAGTAAATTGCATGAGCTTGTGCATCTACATTATTTTCTTCAGCCCCATGTTCATGTATTTCATGGAAAAATGTGTAGAGTTGGGAAGCATATTGTACATCCATCTGTTTGTGCAAGCAAAGGAAAAGTTTATAAGTGAACATGTATAAATTCATTAACTGAAAGGGAAAGCATAGAAGACAAGTAGTAGCAACCATTGAAAGTGAAAGTATATTAGAAATAGAATAGGTAAAAAAAACACACAATTTTGAAGGTTTTTAAATGAGAGAGAAGATGAAACATTTTCAAGTGAAATGCAAAGGAATGCAAGCTACCGAAAAGAGAAGGTCTTCAAGTAGTTTGATTCATAGATTTGGAGGCAAGGTATGTTTCTTCTCTTCTTCTTTTTCTGGGTATTACATAAGGATTTCTTGCATGTGTGAGTAGCGCGAGAAGGAGAAATCTGGAGAGATGCTAAGATAGTTCAATGATATAACTCTAGATATGGCTGTGAATGTTAGCCTTAATGATCAATGTTGCCAATGTCGATTGTTGCCTTTTGTAGGGTCATGCCTTATGATTTATGGATTGTTAGGGCCCATGCCATGCAAAGGGGAATTTGTGTGCGAGAGCCCCTTGTTATAGGGGGGATTGGCACATATTTTGGATTTGAAACATCCCATGGTGGACCTTTGTAGTGAATGAAATCAACAACAACAAATGATGGGAGCTCCGGGGGCCAAGAACCAAATGCATAGAAAATAGCAACAACTTTTCCAAGTGACCCATTAACAAGGCTTGCTTCAACCCACATGCTGCTTGTTAGAATGACTTGTTGTCCAATGTAGAGAAGCACTTTTACAGTGATTTGCTCATCCTCTTGGTTGTCAGAGGGCATTTGTTTCCTTTTCTCAGCATAACATCGTGCAATTGGTATGTTCAATTTTTTTAGCATGGTTTTATGGTGCAGTGCAACAGGTTCATAGTTTCATAGAGGTGCATAGAATTAGCGAATGTATGTAGCTTATCTAACGGAAGATTGGATTTTGTACGTGCCATGAGAATTTTCCAATCATCCAATGTGGGGGTTTCATTTTGAAGGTTGGGGAGGAGTTGGCGAAATGAAATATGTTCAAGATTTGTGCCTTGTTGGTGAAATATTGTTGAAAGTGTGACAACTATATCAAATCTCCACTAAAGAGCATTTCCATGAGACATGCCTACATACATTGGTGTATCTTTGACAGGTGACAATTGCTTGAGGTCACTCACAAGGATTATAAAGTAGCCACCAAATGGGTTATTTTTATTGGATGGGAATGCCTCTCGCAAACATTCATCAATTTGAGAAAGCATTTTAGGACCAATGATGTTCATCTCATTAATGAGAATGTATTTCACATGCCGAAGTTTTTCTTGAAGGTTTAGTAGGGATTGACATTCAAAAAGTTACATAGACGAGACAAGGATGCGAAGTTCAGAGTGCATGGTTAGTGCATTTATTTGGAATTTTGTAACACCAGTTGGAGCAAGCAAGAGTAGCGGGTTTTATCCATTAGTAGAGTTGGTTAGGAAGGAATTTTTGAGGTAATCCATTAGGAAAGGTTTGTCAGTGCGAACAATGCCTTGGATGAGCATCCTTAATGGTATGGTGGAGGCATTGCTGGAGAAGTGGGAAACAATGATATTGAAATCCATGCTTTGGCCTGAGGACAAGGATGAAAGGGAATGTGGATTTGGAGAGGGGAGTTGGCGAAGTTGTGTGGAGGAGTGGTTGAATTCTATGAAGCGAATGGTCATCTCTTGCAAGTGTGAAGGGATAAGAGAATGGGCCCAATTATGGTTTGCATCAAAGTCACGATGCCCAAGCATGTCAAGCTCATCAAGGAGGATGTTGTTACCTAGGTGGAGTTGAGAGAGGAATTTCCATTCATCCATGTCCATGGTGGGGGTGAGGGAGGGGGGTGAATTTCAGTACCAGAGCAGTCGCCAAATTCAGAAAGGGGCAGTTCTGTAGGTGCTTGATGGACATGCCATGCACGATACATGTTGCTAATTTGTTCCCAATGTGAAACAAATGCCTCGTCGGTTTCGCCAATGTGTTCAGGCAGTCTACGGAAAGGGTAGTACAAGAGTAGTTCACTCCAGAAAAAGTCTACATAGCATTCTGAATCTTTAGATGGGATTGAGGTGTAGCAAGGAATGATGCGTACAACCATGGAAGGGAAGATGTGTTTCCATGGTGATGTCTTCCGACGGGAGGAGAACGACCAGGACTGTGCGACTTCAATAAGAGGCAATGACTCAAGTGAATGAGGTCTTTGCATGTATGAGGTGATGAAGGGTGTTGTTGGAAGATGGGCATCCAAGTTTTGTGAAACATGTCTGAAAACTTTTGTATTAACATTAAGGGAGACAAAAGAACAACTGCATTGTGTTAGTGGGAGTTTTTGGAGCATATGGCATGTTTCTTGTGCACCAATGTCCCTATCAACAACCAATTTGGTTAGGAGTTTGCGGATGACAGTCACAGTAGGGGCATCGGGGAGGGGGGGGGGAGACTCTATGCAAGCCATGCGAGCATGTGGTGATAACTTTCAGACTTCGACTCTGATTTCACCACATACTTTGAGATGTAGTTTAAAATATCATGGTGCGAGAGAACCAACTGGAAGCCAATGTTGGCCCTTTAGATTGAAAGAGTATGAGGGTTATGGATGTTTACCTTGTCATCATTTTTAGCAGGAATGTATGTTTTTCGACCATAATCATCGATGTGCGTAGAAGAGGTCTTGTGCAACTCCCAGGGGGATCCATAGTGGTAAGTTGTTGAGTTATTTCTTTTGCGAAGGAATGTAGAGGAATGACAATTTGTGTGCCTTTAGACATGGTTCATAAGTTCCTCGTAGTATTGGAGCTCATTGGATGTGAGGATTTCATATGTCGCAAGGAGGCAGGGATCACATACTGCTGAGCGATGGATTCTTGGAGTTATGTTGTGGAGGGGTCAAGGGTCCCAAGCAATGACATATGTATCAAAGACAACTTTTGCAGCACAAACGTTTTATTCGTTAGTCTAATCAAGGGCATCCATATCAGGTGTGTTTTTGAACCGTAGGAAACCATGTTATGTACAAAGCCTCTATGTTGCCATTCATAACTTAGCAAACAAGACGAAAAGAAGTAAGTCAGATGCATGAAAAAAAACATACAAAAAGTAGAGAGGAAAAAAAAATGGTAGATTAATACCTTCACCAAAATTCCTTTACAAGGAATCCTTTTAGTAGGACCGCTTTTAAGAAAATTATGAATCTGCAATGGATGTATTAAGAGGCACGATGTGGGTTTGCAACAATGTTTTGGATTCTCCAACGAGTTTGATCATGTGCATTGGATGGAGGACTGGAAGGCATGAACATATGCAAGTAATGCCATTTGGTATTAAATGCACTTAGTGTGAAGAAGAAGGTAGGCCTACCTTATTGAAAAATCATGTCACAAAGCTCCCCTCTAAACCTCGTCCAAAATACTTGCTCCCTCACCGGGACGAGTTGAAGTTGTTTGGAATGGTCAAAGGTGACAGTTGTTGAAGGTTTGCAACAATTGTTGGAAAGCTATTTGCAAGGTCCCTTTTAATGAAAACAGATGTGGTTGCCTAGCTGTGATGGCGCATGATAAGGTTGTGCATGTAATACTGAAATCTAGGATGATGGCCAAAGCGATTGTTATGGTAGCACATTAAATGCAAAGCATATTATTGCATATTAACTTTTATAATTCTTGGTTGGTTAATCATGACAAATCCCATGGGGAAGAGGGTGGGGAAGGCCATGGAGAAGAGGCCGCTTGTGTTGTATTCATTAACTCAAGAAAAGCCAATGTTGGGCCATTGAAGTGAATGGGTGGGTGTGGAATTGGAAGATTTTATGTAGGCAAGTATTTCATCAATCTCCGTATGAGAATTTGGTAGAGTTGCTACAAAGGAGGATGGTTGAAGGTTAGACGGGCATGGGTGGAGGAGCTCATGAGCAGTAGTTCCAAAGAGGGATTCTTGGGGTTTAAGGGAGTTGGTGGTGAGAAGGTGTAGAAGGGCAGAGATATTTGCAAGGATAATATGCAAATTAGAAATCACAGTTGGGTTAAGTTGAACATCTCTCTAGTATGGGTCATTTACTAGTTTGAACTGCAAATCTACAAGAACACGCGATCTACTGACAAAGAATTCATATGATGTGTGGTTAGCGCAGGTTAAATTGACAATAAGGATGTCTATTTCTGAGAACATGCGGGGAAGGGAGGTGACAATATTAGTTATATCTTGAGGGAAGCTAATAGTGTGGCTGAAATATTTGAATTTCCCTCCACGTGCATGGGTCACTTGAATAATGAGGTTGACACAAGAAATGAGCATCTCTTCAAATTAAGTTAGGAAGGAGAGGACACGGGGTAAGTTTCCTGGGTCCATGTTGTTTGATGAGGAGAAACGATGGAGAGTTCGCTCAGAGGTACAATGGGAGTAGGTAGCGAAATCACAATGGTTTTTCATTTTCATGGATGGGTAATATTCATTACAAGTGGAGCATACCTGCAGGGGGTTAAGTGCATCAATCCTTTCACGGAATTGGTGATGTGCATGATGGAGACGGTTGTTGTGGAATTGTTGGGAAGTTGAAGAGGAAGCCACATGGGGGGATGGTTGTACAGGGAAGGTGGAAGGTGAAGAAAGGGTAGGGTTTGGAAATGATTGGTCAGCAAGTGGACATGGAAGGGAAAACAAAAGAGGAGGGGTGGATGGAAGGGGAGGGAGACAAATATGGGAAGGCATGGGAGTTCGGGTTGGGTTGGTTTGAGAGGGGAGGTTAGATCGATGAATGTTGTAGAGAAGATGATGTCGCACATTTATTCTATCCTTGTTAAGTGTGTAGTGCCATTATCAAGGTTCCTTCTGTACATCATTCTCTAGAGTGGTTTGCGTAGCTAATCAAACAAGAAAAGTATTGTCAAAGTTAGAGGTATAAGTGAATTTGGAGCAAAGGCAAGTTAACCATGCATATCAAAGGGAAAGTAGTCTATGGAGCAAAAAATTTGTTGGTGTGATGCAAGAAAAGGCACTTTATTTTGTCCCAATTGAAAAAATTTACGACATAAATAGTAGAAAGGCTAATGGTAGTGGGTCAACAAACATGTATCTTTGTAAAAAAGTAAGCAATATGAACAATTAAGAAAGCAAGGATCAATACATGTCATGTGCTAAGTGTAGAGAGCAAGATGTGGTTTTTTGTATTTGGATATTGTTTTGTTTTTTGGACTTTGTTGAATGAAAAGGAAGCCATGCAACAATTTATGCAAGTGTTGTAGGAACATGGAAAGTAAATGAAGGATATTTTGGAGGAGAAGGTTGTGTGTTTGTTTGTTTACAACAAAAGCTTTTTTGTTGTTGTTGCAAGTAGCATTTAATTGGTGCCACTATTTCTTTTAGCAAAATTGCATGCACTACCTAAGGTGTTGAATATGAAATGTAGGTGAAATACGAAGTTGAAAGTGAATGGTTTTTATTTTGTGTTGCATTTGTTTGAATTGAAGTATTGAATGGTGGGATGTTGAAATGACTACTATTAATATTGGAAGCGATAACATTATGGCTATCTGGCTTGGACTAAAAGGAACCCACTTTTGCATTTGACTATAATTATAAGCATTATTTGTGTATGTTTTCCATAATGAGCATATCAATATCAATGTGTGTATTCGAAACATGTTTGTGTGTTGCAAGGAAGAGAGTAAGGTTAGAGAAATGCAAGTGAGCCAATGTCCATATATTTACAAGAGACATTACAAGTGAGCGAATGCCCATATATTCACGAGAAACATTAAAAGTGAGTGAGTGCCCATATATTTATGAGAAACATTACAACTAAGGGAGGGCCCATATATTTACGAGAAAGCATTATAAAAGTAGGAAGTACCACTGAAGATGGGGTTTAGAAAAAAGAGTAGAGATAGAAGTGTAGACAAAATATTATGACAAGGTGTGAAAGGGAAAGCGAGGACTAATGAGAGTGCATGGGGGGGGGGGAGGAGTTGGCAATAGCATAAGGGAGTGGCATAGTAAGGAAATCGTTTGCAAGGTATAGGATGGGAATCAATGGAGAAGGAGGGGGGGGGGGGGTGTTGAGCACGCTAGTGTTTAAGGGCAAGGGTGTGTAAAACAAGAGCATGGGGAAAAATGAAGGAGAGGGGAAAATGTATGTTTATAGTTGATGAAAAACTTTTTTGGTGGGGGAAAGAGTGTATTGCATTTCCTGCAAGACAAGAGCGGACGCAAAGGCGTAAGGGAGTTCTTCAATGTGCATGTAACAACCCTAGGTTAAAAACCCATGTAATAAAGTTAATAAAGGAAAAATAAGACCAAGGTCATGGGACACATATTCCAAGTTGAATGTTGGGCAAAAAATCCTAGTGTGGGTGTTCATTTGGTTATTATGGCTAAAGGAAATTGGCAAAGGGAAAGGAAAAGAGGCATTATTTAGCATTTATTTATGAAAATAATGGAAATTATGAGAAAAGGAAGGTGAAAGGTCACAGGTTTCATGTGAGGGGGAAAATGAAGGAAAATAATGGAAATTGAAGAAAATAGAGGCCTCATTGATAAAAGGAATTTTGAGGATTAGTTCATATCTTTTGTCATTTTAGTTTTAGATCTCTCTCTCTCATACTTTTTCACACTTAGAACATTCTTGGAGCACTCTAGAATTAGAGAAAGGAATAAAAAGGAAGGGCAAGAAAGCAAAGGAAAGTAAGGATCAAGCGAGGGAAAGGTTGAATCGAGCAACTACATCAGGAATACTTTCAAGTAATAGGTTGCATGTGTAATTTCCTAGCTGGTTCATGGCTGCATGGAACATGCATGTGTATCTGGTTCTCTTGTTATCATTGGCATGGGTTTTGCTAGATGTGGCATTGGTTTCAACCTTTCCTTTCCATTTCTAGATAGCCATGGTGTGATGGGGTTCTTTTACTTGGTTGAGCTCGATTGCTGGATGGTTTTAAATCTAAGCGGGGTGATCTCACAAAAATTCCCAAGGGCTTAGGAATCCCTTGACCGATAATGGTAGGCTACACAGTAAAGCTTTATGGTGGAGATGGGAAATTCCTGACGGTATAGGTGGAGAGATCCGAAGGCACCCATGCTTATATAGGGCATAATGATCCCTTAACTGGTATATGGTAGGATTGTAGTAAAACCTGGTAGTGTATGTTATTGTTTAGGCCTAGGAATCCCTTGATCGGTAATGGTGGGATACACAGTAAAGCCTGGTTGTATAGATGAGGGTTTGGGGCCTAGGAATCCCTTGACCGGTAATGGACAGATACACGAAAAATTCTGAGGGAGCCTTGGTTGGTTTTGTTGCAAATCCCACATTCATGCTTGGAATATGGCATGAGGGTGATTGTCTGAATGAAATATTTGGTTCAACCCAATCTATGGTCGGGTGGTACGTGGAAGTCTCTAATTTGGTTGGCTTTTTCATATGTTAATAAGAACTCTTTTCCTCTTGTATTTCATGAGTATTTATACTTGTTATTATGCGGATTGAATGGCTATTCTATCATTGATATTTCTCTAGTTATATGTTGGTTATAAGCATGGTTTTATGAAAGACTTTAGTTATGGATCTCATCATGTTTTGATTAGAAAATGAATGGTTAAGGAATGCATGACCTAATAGATGATAATGCAAATATCACGAGAGGGCATCAATTGTTCTTGACGATTCTCGGATAAGTATGAGATCCCTATGTTCAGATATGTAATTGTGACTTGTAGATTACATGTTCATGATGCATTTGACGAAATGTTTATCATGGCTAGGCCTTGTTAGGTCAGGTTCTTGTCTAAGTTTTGTATGGAAGGCCTTGTCCATGTGTCGTTTATTGTTTCTGAGAGTTTCATTAAGTTAGGGGCAGAGGTTTGGATCCTAGCCATGAAAAAGTGGCTTAGATCTCGCGGTCATTGGAACAGAACTAAGCAAAAGGGACTGCAGTTTCTCCCTTGCAGGCTTGTGCATGTGGCTAGAGTTTCATTCAAAATTAGATAGTGTTATGCCAACATCCATGGGTCCAGATCAATGAAAAATAAGCTTGATTCAGGGTTTGGGCCCCTGGAAGGGTGGTTTATCCCTTGGGGGTTTTGTAACACCTAAGGGAGGTCAGTAAGGTTTGGTTGAGTCTTTCCACTTCCTTAAGATGATATAGGAGGTTGAGTAATATCATAGTATCTCTTCATCACACATTTACCCTGCTGGATGGGTAAGCTTGGGTAAGTGTGGGAGGAGGGTGTTAAAGATTGGTATCAGAGCATGGTTCAACCCTTGGACTGGATGGGCGGAATGTGTTTGTCATGCATGCATGTAGGTTGTATATGTACTTGTTATGTATGCATGGTGATGGTCATTGTTATCATTGTGTTGTCATGTAGAAGTTGATGATGCTATTGTTGTGATGAGTTTTTCATGAATGCTCGTTGTTTGTATATGTATTTGCTATGCATGTCAGTGTCTATATGGATGATTATGCATGTTGTTATAGTTATGATTGTCATCCATAAGGTCATGGTATGCAGTTGGTGTTGTCATTTATGATGTTGGTATGTTGATGAGATTATGATTATACATGTATTGTGCTAATCTGAATTGATTTGCAGACGAGATAGCCTCCCCTGAACTATACTGAAGTATTGTTATAGATTTCCGAAATAACACTTTGTAATGTATGTGATCCATCCAACGTTTCAGATGGGAATTCGATCCATCAAGGCTCTCTTTGCTCCCTGATGATGGATGGAGTTCCCATTTGAAATGTTGGATGGATCACATACATTACATAGTGCTATTCCAAAAATATATAACAATATGAATCGTTGTGGAAGTCTCCAATCACTCATTTACTAAAGTATGTTGATTTTGTGTATACTTGGTTTATCTGAAATGGTATGCTTGCAAGAGGTAAAAGGAAAATATGAATCGCAGAATGGTGGATTACAGCTCACGATACTTCCCTTATGGATCACATGAGCAACATGGTGATGAATACTCTCCTCACATAACAGGCACACTGAGAAGTTTGAAGGAAAAAATAAGGAGTTGTAAAGCGGATAATGACAAAATCATTCAGTCATAGGAGAGACTTTCCAAGGCGTAGGAGAAATAAGCAGAACTCAATGCGGTTATTCTCTAGAGTTTGTCATACTTGTAGAGAGATGGATAACCACATATCAGTTATGAGCAGGAGGCTAAAACTAATGGGGAATATGCTAACAGGTCTCATGGTGGGCATAGGTCGGATAGGGATGACACGATCAAAGATGACAGGTTCTTGGATACGTTGAATAGGAGAGGTGATGGACACAGGTTCTTGGATACGCCGAATAGGAGAGGTGATGGACACAAGTTCTACTCTAGTTCTAGTTCATACATGTATCATGGTCATCATCGTTATCATCCTTACAGGAGGAATGATAGGGGATATTTTCTAGATGAGTTCAAGAAAGGCAAGCCACCTATCTTTGATGGATATTTGAAGAAGTCGGAAGATGCAAAGGCATGGTTGCTTGGGATGAAGAAATTATTTGTGTTGCATAATTATACAGAGAACATGAAGCCCAAAATAACTATCTTCAGCCTCAAAGGGAAAGCAAACATATGGTGGGAAGATCTGAAGCGTGTTAGAGACATCAAGACATAGGAATTGAGTTGGCATGAATTTAAGGGACTTTTTAGGAATAAGTATTTTTTAGAGAGTTACTATGACAGTAAGGCCACAGAGTTCTATGAGCTAAAGATGGGATAGATGATAGATGGGGAATATACGAGTAAGTTCTTAGAGTTGTTGAGGTACGTACTGTATCTTAAGGATGAGAAAGCCAAAGTTTAGAGATTTGTGAGTGGATTAACATTGACATTTAAACAATAGATTGAGTATGGTGAGCCTCGGTCACTTCAAGAAGTCATTAGGAAGTTGAAGCATTGTTATGAGCAATCAAAGTGTAAGACAGAATATCATCAAGGTTGGAAAGGGAATGATAAGACTAAAAGTAAATGGCAACCGAAAAGAACAATACCCCAGGATGTAGGTGAAAAAGAAAATGTTTTAAGCAAAGTCTTTCAGTAGAAATCACATAAGAGAAACTTTTGGCTCGCACATTTCGAACCAACAAGTGTGGTTCATCATCAGGACGAGATGAAGAGGCTGACTATGGCAAAGGCTTAAATAGAGAGCAACGTAGAGACATAATTTCACGTAACGGCTATATTTGAACAATAATATCTAAATTATGATATTAATTTATTAATATTTTAAAACAAATATTATTAAGTAACGGCTATATTAACCAGCTAGTTTTTGAAAAATAATATTTAAATAATGATATTAGTTTATTAATTTATTAAAAAATATTAATAGGTAATGACTATATTAAACGACTAGTTTTTGAAAAACAATATTTAAATTAATATTAAATTTAATAAATTTAATGTGATTTTCCCTTTTAAATGCTTACATTTTTACAAAATCTGCCATGAAATTTCAATGCTCCTCCCATGCTAAATTGAAATCTTCACAACTTCTTCACCCAACCATTAGAAATAAAAATTTCAATTTTAAATGAATAAAATCTGATATATATATATAACATTTTAGCTATAAGTTTCAGATTTGTATTTCATATAAATTTCGAGTTAATTACATAAATAGTATGAATAATACAATGCATTTAAATATAGAATCTAGGCTTCAAATAATATATATAGAAAGAGAGAGGCAGAGTGCTTGAGTGGGCCTAATGGTAGCATGTATTTCCTCCTAAGAGGTCACATGTTCAAAACTAGGGGGACAAAGTATGTTCAGCTAAAGCCGAGTAACATGCAGTGAAATCCAATCACCATGTCTGCATCGAGAATTCCCGAGTCATCACCAAGATTGATCGTTTCCATCATAGGAAGCTTCAAGAAGCCATTGAAATTGAAAAATGTGCTATTAATCTTAACTGGGACGATGGTTGGAAGTTAAGTAGAAGTTGGATCCCTGCCCTCTTTTCATAATTTTGTTGTTGTTTTGTTTTTTAAATATAATAATTAATAATTGATTATTTTTATTTTTATATTGCAATTTATATCCTCTTTGACCTCCCTATTAAAATATTATCCAATATTTTAATATAATAATATTTAAATATTATTCATTTTTAATAATAACCACATTAAACTTATTTTTAATAATATATTTACAAATATTCAATTCTTATTATATTATTAAATTAATCTAACTAATTTTGAATTCAATATTATTTTAATTAAAATATTAATAAATTAAAATAAAACATAACGAGATAATAATAAATTTATTCAACTAATTTTTTAACGGCTAATTCATAACAACTATTTCCTAACGGCTAACTCTGGAACTGATACATCCTTACTATTTAAACATTGTGACTGACTGATTTTTTCACCTTTGTCCTGATGATGAACCACATTAGATGGTTCAAAACATTGACCAAAAAACTCATGATGTGATTAATCTGAAAGAATTTATTAGAATTATATCTTATTTAATTTGAATTTTGTATTTTAATTAATTCATATTTATTTTATTTGATTTTAATGTATTGATTTGATTTTTTATTTTTTGTAATTATATTGATAATAATGGTTATTAAAATGATAATTATAATTTATAGTTAGAGTATTTCTTAAGAAAAATTATTTTAAGATTAGAATTTCAGATCTTTATTTCAAATAATAATTTTTATAAGTTATAATGATTACTATAACAATTAACTTGATGTAGGGGAAACAAGAAAATTCAAGGGAACGATTTTTGATAACGAGAATATGAGAGGAAGTCATATGCCAAAACTGACAAAAGGACCCCCTTGATGATGTTGGACCCACTAACAAAGGGGATCTCCCCGATGTGAAGTCCCAACTAGACCTCACACTATTTGGTGTAGGAGTCCCATCTGGTATGAAGGCCCGGTTTCCATATACTTAGAGATCTGCCTTGGCTCTAGCTGTCAGCACATGAGAGTGTTACACTGGTATCTTCAAACAACAAGGTACGTGTGCCTAGTGAGTGCGTAATGTAACTGTGTCAAGGTTATCTTACTATAAAGGGGGAGAGTAAAGTGAGCCTCTAAATGAGAGGTAGTAGTACCACCTAGGAAGAGAGACACTCAAACTAGAAAGGTCTGTCCAGCATCCAACGGAATAGTCCACAATGGATGCCACAATCGTTAAAACTTAGGTGAAGGGGACAACACGTACACCACTTAATGGAGTAGTCCACACTGATGTGACGGTCGTTATAACCATAAAACAAAGCTGGTCTGTTGAGTATCTCACAAAGTAGTCCACAAGGATGCGACAACGGTAATAGCAAATACAGAAAGGTGGTCTGTCTAGTATCCCACGGAGTAGCCCATAGGGACGAGATAACGGTGATAAGCAATACAACACATCTTCAACAATGTAAGTACTAAAATAACCAAAGTAGTTAAACTATCTTAGTATAGGTTAAGCAAACATGCATTACGAAGGTTTAAAGAGTAGTCTTACAAACATCTACAAAACATGCATGAAAACATGGTGGACTCAACGAGATTTTGAATTAAGAAAAATTCCCAAGACACATCTGTACACCATACATCACTAGTCCCAGTAGTGGGACATTGGAGCCACTCCTTGCTCCTCAAAGAACAAACTATAGACTCTCAAGGCTATGTGGGAGGAGCCAAGGTGAAAAGTCCTTGCTCATATAATGGGAGGGGTATATATAGCCAAGGGTGATGCTTGACCCTTGTGACTCTTGGACTACCCTCATGACTGTTCAACTTCCCATGACTTTTCAACTGACATGACTCTTCGACTTCTTGTGTGCGTCCATTAGACTTCACTTTACATTACATTCAGTTACAACGGATATGGCCCATAATGGTGATGTGGCCAAGACAACTCATGACACAACTTGACATGACACTGCTGACATGTACTAGCTGACTGTGGTGTCTATGTCAAGCTGTTGCACTGCTGAGTGATGGATGTACTCTTGGTGTGCTTTGTCTTCTCCTTCGCATGGCATAGTGCTGCAAGGTCTTCGATGGTCTTGGTCTTGCTTGATGGTTCAATGCATGTGTTCCTTTTGCTTGTTGCTTGATATGCTTGGTACGTCCATCCAACTACAAGAAATTCTTCTAGCATGTGCGCTCCTTCTTCATCTTGTTCGTCATCTCGCCATGATCTATCAGTGTACCTGTTCCTGTAATTCAGTCATGACGAGTCGACATAAAATCCAAAACCTCCTAGTCTAGCATGATGCATTGTTCTCGTGTACCGGGTGACAGGGAGGGAGGGAAACTCATTAAGATAACGCAACGCGCAACTCAGGCTGGAATGAGGAATTCTGGGAGGAGAACCTGCGTTGTCGGGAAAAATTGTGCAGTGACCATTGGGAGGTAGAATTGCGCAGTGAAAGTCACCAGTGTCAGCTGCAAGGTGGGACCCTGAGGGGGAGTACTTCTGTGCAATTTCCAGAGGGAAGACAAAGAGGGATGTAGAGGGACAAATGGGCAGTTCTGCATAGTTTCCAGAGGGAAGACAGAGTGGGGCTACTGAGGGACAGTTGGGGAGTTTTGCGCAGTTTCCGGAGGAAAGACAGAACAGGGTTGCAGAGGGACAATTGGGCAGTTCTGCGCAGTTTCTAAGAACAATGCATAACATAGTTGCAAGGTACCTATTGAGGCATGATTGCACAATTTCTTGGAACAATGCAAGACAGGCAGCAGAGGTTCAGGTAGGCATGTCTGCACAATTTTGGGGAATAGTACAAAGAAAGGCAGCAGGGGACCAACTAGGTAGTGCTGCACAATTTTGGAGAACAGTTCAGACCCAAGTCTCAGAGAAGTGCAGGCTTCTAGCAGACAAAAAGGAGGCTTGATATGTGTGCTTGAGAAATGAGCAGTTCAATTTGGTCATGGAGGCAGTCTCTGCGCAATTCTAGGAGGCAAACAGGCTGCTCACCTCCGAGATTGCGCAATGCAGCTGATTTGGAGGACAACCTCAAGCACTACGCAGTTTCGGGTAGTAGAGCAGGGTCACTGACGGTTGAGATTGTGTAGTGCAGCTCAGTCAGGGTCAGGTGGAAGAGCGTTGTTTGATCGGACAAATTTTCAGGAAAATGGTTAAGTGTCGAAAGTAAGTGAACTTGTGCAAACTGGACATTGTGATTATACACTTAGCATACTTGACGGTAAGACAACATAAACCACCATGATAACAAGACAAAACATGCCCTCGGTGATACTATCTTAGAGCTGAGAGCGACAAACGCGACACTTGTGATAAACCTTCGAACGACCGTGACAACACTTGCACGAGAATGCTTACAACTTTGTGTGTGAGTACGACCAATGTTCACATGGTGAAGACAACCAAAACACACAAAGACAAACCTTCAAAGTCGCCAAAATAAGATCACAAGCATGACAAAGCAATCAACGTACCGAAAGACAACTGCTAGTCAAACAAGCTAAAGTTGAACAAGATTTCACAAGAGCTCATGGGGTGAGCTCTAGTGTTTGCAACTTTCAAAGGATAAACCAAGGAAGGCTCCATAATTTGGATGCAAGCCAAAATTTTGGAGGGTGTTGTAGCCACTACAACCCTTGGTGACACACTGGTTGAATACCGACTTCTTTGTTTTGGTTCATTTTTAGTGCAGGGCCTTGGCCTTTCAGAGAGTATTGATTCGTTTTGTAGATCACTTCGGCTTCCCAACTTACCTCGTAGACAAACACGATTCACCTTGTACTGACTTGATTGAACACAACACAAAATTCGGCCAAATCATAGTGTTTCAAATTGGGAAGGGTAATTTGGCTTGTGAGCTTAAGATTTTCAGAGTATAGTTTTCATCTCTGGTGTTCCTCCACTGCTAGCAGCCTTGGACAGTACCGTGACAGAGTCATGCAGGAACATAAGCATTGCTCCACTGCCAGTCAGCCTAGATAGTACCCCGGTGGAGTTTCCTGCTTCACCTCTTTACGCATGAAGCCTTTCTCTTCTTTCGCCTTTGTTATTTTTTTGAAAGAGAACTGTGCATAGGCACTTATTTATTTTTGGGGCAGAAGAGGGATCCCGACTTATTGAGAGTAGGAGAGGTTGTTCCTTCAAAGAAGCATATAAAGACCTCTGATTCAGGTTTTCTCATTTAGATTTTCCCCTTCTCCATTTCTACTAGTTGGATAAGCTTGAACACACCAGAGCAGAAAACTGAGTATAGGCATGAGGTTTCCAGACTGGACATGGGTTTATGGTTCGATCAAAACTTTGCTTACCGACGGATCATATTTTCCACTAAGACGTCTTCAACCATAAGTTATAGCCAAGCACAAAGAAGACGGATGCAAGCCTGTCCAAGCACTGCAGTGTCACAAGACTCTTTGAACTTCAGCCACATACCCATTTAGAAACCAGAACACAGTGCAGACACAACACTTATTCACATAGTGAAAACAAATGGAAAACTCAACATGAAAGGAAAAACAAGACAAGAGGAAAGGCATACACAACAAGGAAACAAAACTAGAAGACAAGAAAGAAAAATGACTAAAGCAACAAGATGTAAAATAAGAAAACCATGATGGACTACGAGTGCAAGATGAGTGCAAGGAAGGGAAAACTGAGATGCAACTAATCCTACTCCTATCCTAATAACTAAATGGTTGGGGTTACGTGAAATGAAATTTCCAGTGAATCCACCGTAGTCATTCCCGACTTGCATCCACAAAGATACAAATGATTAAAACAACTAAAAAGTAGTGTGTAATAGAAAATACAAAAACTTGAACAAGCTGCACATGAAAAGGAAGGTCTTGCCTATGGGCAGAAAGATGTGTCACAACCACCCAATACATGTGATTACCTTTTTGATGGATACCCTTTCTAAACAAACCTCAGAAGCTTCTTGCTGATGCGTCCTTGTCTGCATCGAGCTTTTTAGCAAGTGCAAGGAAATATTGCAATCCATTGCCTGCAACATGGCTTGCCAAGTAGGATTGTTCCAGCCATTCAATGATTGGATCATAAAATTCGTGATGGTTGCTTGGAAAGCCTCGTGATCTCTGAAAAGTCGGATTTCTGATTCGAGAGACAGGATCACAATGGGAATCCAGGAAGGAAAGATAAATCGAAGCATTCTCAACAGTCATGCCAAGACAGTGAGGAACTGCCATAACCATCAATGAAGGCTGAAGTGCCTCACCTGCTTGATAAAATTCTGAAGAGAAAGATGGTAAACAATGAAGATCAGAGTGCGAGAAGCAACTGTCATTGGGTGTGCTCATGGGAAAATGATAAGCCAAACGACAGTCACCCAAGATAGAGAAATGACCAGATGAGCTAGTTGAGACGTCAGATTCCCAGTTTACAATGAACAAAAAAAATCATTTGAACAATCTTGCGAATGCTCTGAACAATGGAACCAATTTCACTGTGAGTTAGACATGACGGACCACCTTCCTACAACTGGTGAAAAATTGCACAGGCATCATGGTCATCACAAGAATTTAAAAAGGATGCCAACACTGTGAATGCGTGAAACTAGTTGGGGCATGGTGAATGGAGAGGAACTTGATTCGTGTGATAGCTTGTGTGCTCATCATCACCTAGGGAGATTTCTGGTGTGATGAGTGGATATATTTGTAGTGCAAGGATTACAAGAAGACCGAGGAGTTGATCATGAGAGGGAAAATTTGATAAGTATGATTGTGGGAAAAGATAGTCTTTGAGATGATCAAATTCACAATCCCATGATTTCATGATAGATGAACATTCCCAACTTGAGTTTGACGTGAGAGATTTGCATGAAGACAAATGTGTTGTGACAAATTCGTGAATTTGGTCATAAGTGAAATTTTGAAAATTTGAAAGATCACACCCAAAATACCAAACATTTTTTACACGGGGATCCACACTGAATGAAACCATGCAGATAAACAAATTGTGTGTGAGAAACCATATCTAATTTAGTTCAGAAGTCTTACTAGAGTCGCGAGGTCCTAACATAACCATCAATGGACGTTGAAGTGCCTCAACTCCCTGGTACGTCCCGAAACTTTCCAGAATTGCATAATCATATTTTGAAGCGTGAACCAGATCATGCATGGATTAAGGATGGTTGCTATTTTTGATTTCAAAACTGCTCTTAGGATGGAAGCCATCTCTGTCACAGGTTTCACCATATTTTTCAGCTTCAGTAAGTTGATTTGAAGAGTTGTCTTCATGCACACGAAGAGATGACGGGGAATGGGAAGTACGCTCTATGATTAGACTATTTTCAACTTCATCATGGACAACCTCACTGCCTTGTGTCAATTGAGGAGATAACTCATTAGATAAAGAAACAAGAGAGCATGGAGTACCTTCAACGCATGTGGATGCGTTGTGAATGGTAGGACACACAGGCAAGTGAGGTGAAGAGGAGGTTTTGATATGAATGTCTTCTTTGACCAAAGCACATTCTAGATCTAAGTTAGAGTCTTCATGAGAAAACGGAAGATCACATGATGTGCTTGGGCATTCGTCATGGCACATGGAAGCATGGGAATGATGACTGCCCAATACTGGGGGTTGATCGAAAGAATTGATTGTATAAGATGTTCCATCGAGATTAGAATATTGATAATCATTGAAGAATGGAAGCTCATTATTTTGATGCGTACAATTTTGAAATAGGGAAGGAAGATTGATAGTGTCCTCATCTTTCTGCTTCTCTGCCTGTGTAATGTGACTACCTTGCGCCTGATCACAATTTGAGCCAGCAGTTGGAGAATCAAGAGAATGAAAATAGTTTGCTGGTGAAGTAGATTGATCAAGCGAGTCATGGTACAAGGAGTCATGGCTTGTAGATGATGGAGGATGACAGAGATGTAGATCAGATTCGAGACTTGAGTTATGAACAGTGACATCCTCTTGCGGAATGGAGGAGTGAGTCTTTGTTATACCTGAGCCATTATGGAACTTCCTCCATAGAAGTGGGAGACAGATGAGAAGAGGGTTGGGGACATGCTACGTAGCTTTAGCAACTTTGAAATCACCGCAAGGGGGCACCCACATTGGGACCAAAAAAGGAGGAGGACAAGGAACAAACAGGGTGTTGGGATCCTCCTCTGCAATCTGAGGTGCCTCATGATCCACAAGAGTTGGGGAGGAAGGGAAATCAGGAGGTTCACCATATTATGAACTATGAACCAAGGTTTAAACTCTTCCCTCAAGAATTCAAAGTTCACAAGATATTTAGGAATTGCGTAACATAGGTGAAGGAAGCAATCAACAAAGTCCTCAACTGATTCGTCAGGATCCATACTTAAATGACATATTTTTCATGGAAATCCTGGTGTCTATACTCATCAAACATTTTAATCATCATTTCAGCAAGCTGACCAAATGAATCAATAGAGGCAAAGGGTAATGTGTAACACCAGCATTGAGCACGACCTTCGAATGTGAGGGTGAGTAATACAGTCCATACATCTTCGTACTCTATCTTGTGGCATAGGCAAAAGTTTATAACTTGGCGCACATGCACACGAAAAGATGGTTCACCCTCACCATGGAACCTTAACATGGAAAGGTCATGGATAACTTTCGTGAGGATGGTACATTCGAACTTTGTAGAAAGACATCCCAGGATTATGATGTCAGGAAGAGCCATTTTTAAATAAGAGATTCAAACCAGACTCTACAGGCAAATCTTGTCGTTTGGCCTTCCTTCTAGCGCCATTTTGTTGATGGTTATGGACCCGCTAATAAAGGGGATCTCCCTAACATGAAGTCCCAAATAGAACTCACACCGTTTGGTGTAGGAGTCCCATCTGGTATGAAGGCTCGGTTGCCATATACTTAGAGATCTGCCTTGGCTCTAGCTGTGAGCACATGAGAGTGTTATGCTGGTATCTTCAAACAACAAGGTACATTTGCCGAGTGAGTGCGTAATGTAACTGTGTCAAGGTTCTCTTACTACAAAGGGGGAGAGTAAAATGAGCCTCTAAATGAGATGTAGTAGTACAAGTGGGAAACCCACAACACCATGGATATCCACGAAATGGAAAGGCAAGGCTAAAACCACTATCAATCTAGGAAAATATCCATGCCAATGATAACACATAACCAAGGAACCACATGCATATACCATGCATCCAAAAATCAACAAGGAAATCACACATGCAACATGTTACCTGCAATGTATCCCTACTGTAGTTGTTGATCCAACTGTCTCCTTGCACTCCCTTGCTTTCCTTTGCTTTCTTTCTCCAATCCAAGTGAATACTAGAATGCTCCAAGCATGCTACAATAATGCTCTAAATGTGAAAGAATATGATAGAATGAGAGTGTAAGAGAATGAACTAGTTCTCCATCCCAAAATTTTCAAAAGACTAGCAACTATTTCTCTGATGCCTTTTTATCATTGATCTCCCTTTTCTCTTCATTTTCCTTCATTTTCCCTCTAATTTTCCTTGCATGCAAATTTGTGTCGCTTCACCTTCCTTTTCTCCTATTTTGCTTTATTTTCATAATTAAATGCCATTTATTGCATCTTTTCCTTTTCCAATGCCTTTTCCAATTTCCATAACCATTATTTAATCCATAAGTGGTACCCACTATAATGTTTTACCCAACATTCATCTTGGAATACGTGTCCCATGACCTTGGTGTTGTTTTTTTTACATGGAAAATCAACCAGGGGATGTTACAACCGATGCTCGATGATTTATTCGCCACATGTATTTGTGGTTAACCCACTCTCTCTCTCTCTCTCTCTCTATATATATATATATATATATATATCTCAAATTCTTGTTCAAATGATAGGTGGGAGTCGTTGGTGGGGGCCAACATTTAAAAAATGTTGACATACTTACTTACATCACACCTACACATATCCCCAATACTGGGTTGTAGAGTTCCTCTTAGCGCAATAAAACCATTTACCTTTTTTTTACTTGGAATGAAAGCATGGGAAACCCATGGTACTTCCCCACATTTCGTGGATGATAAACTGGGTAAATCATTGGCCCTGATTATGAGGCCTCACCCCAAGGGAATTAAATAGAGTCAAACCCGTGAACAACAACAACTACCAAGAATATCAAGGAACTTCACATCTTGCTCTATATGGCTTGAACTAACCGTCGGGGCTATATATAATCCTTTACTTATGAAACTAGAAAAGATAAATACACTTAAAATCTAGTATATAATTAAAGTTGTTTTTACTGAAAAATATTTTTACATGAACTTTCATAAATTTTTATATTAACATAATAAATTTAAAACATTTTCGTATTTTTAATATATAAATAAATTTTGTTGTCAGTCAAAAAACTTATATTAAGTTATCACAATAATACATCTTGGAGTCTAGATCATCTCTGCTCTCTCGGCTTCACTCTGACCAGATTTGTTAGCCAGGAGAGCAATACAAAAACAGAGAAGATATTGCCATGTTTCATATGAACTCCATAAGCAGAAGGACCTTACATTCCAAAAAACTAACAACACAAAAAACCAACAAATTGCATTTACAAAGGAGGAATTGGTGCTTGAGCAACACCTTTGTTGGCAAGGTGGCCATGACCGTCATGCATATGGAACTCAATATGATCCATACGAGCTTCTATTTTGTCCAGCTGCTCATTGGTTTTGTTTTGGCTTTGATGCACTAAGGCGAGACGCTCCAAAATTTCCCCTTGGTTGGACTGAATATCATTAATGTACACAATGATTTCATTGCGGTCTTCATACCGCTATTCATGCAGACATCCAAAATAGCCACCAGATCCCACAATTTATCAACAATCAATGCAAGCGAGGGCACCTGCACTACCCAACCCGATGACTAGGTGCAGTTGTGGGAAACCTCACCTTCCTCATCAACTCTCCCCCCCGTCGACTCTCTCCCTGTCCAAATCCCTATGACCACTACCCTGTCGGGCACGACCCCTCTGACAGTTCATCACTGCAGTGTGCGCGTTGCACTAAATATACAGTGGACCTAGGGCGCCTAAGCCATACCCACTCCACCAACTAGCACAATTCCACCACTTGGGATGGTGCTCAACCACCCACCTCCCACAATGGTCACGACTATATCTGCCCACAAATTGACCATTGGAACAAGAGGGTTTCCCAAGTGATCTGAAACGGGACCCCCAACAACACTAGTTCTCAAGGGAAAATAATCATCAAGCCTAAAGATATGCCTATTGCGGTCCAAATTACTGTCACCCTCCAAAAATACAATATTGACAAAGTCGCGAATGAAAGAGGCCCATATAGAACCACCTCTCCCAACGCCCAGAACAAACCATTGACTTAGGAACAACTAACTCAGAATAACCCAATGACTTAGAATGGCCAGTAACGAAACAAAAACATAGCCACTGCCATCGAACACTAACAAGAGGCAGAAAACGAGAGGTAATTAAGACCTATATGAGACCTATCACCTACCCAAATTCTGACAAGAATTCGAAACTTTCGGCTTCAGATGAGCAAGTCAATTCGAATTAGCCAACCAAGTATTACATTCGATGCCACGGGCTTGGTCTGCAAGCAACCCTGACTCCTTTCTCCCCGATCCCACACTATCCTACATGCAACCCAACCGATGTGCCCACTGCACACATACCTCGCTTCACCAGCATCGAGCGAACTCAAACCACTCAAACCAAAGGGCATGCAAAGGTAGCAGGCACATGCATGCTCAGTCTCATTAAAACCTCTTTTCCTTCCTCCCATACCAAACCAACAAAAAATCTCGATGATGCTAGCCTACTACCATATATAACGATCCTGCCCCTTCTCGATGATTCTGACCTTCCCCTATCACACGTCACGGCTGCTGCTAGAAATCTGAGCACACCTCATACTAAATGAGATCACCTGTTGGGAGCCAAGTTCTGTACCGTCTGTTCACCTACCCCATCGGGTAATATATAACTAATTTTATTAATAAATTTTTATATTATTTTTCAAAATGTGCATGACTATATGCATATGAAAAATGTAATTTTATATTTTTTTTAAATACAATTACAATTATTTTCTAATAGAAAACGTATTTTTTATACTATTTTATAAATTATTTAAAAACTCATTTTTTTAAATACAATTACAAAATGGAAACAAATAAATTTTAATTTTATAAATTATTTTAATAAATTCAATGTATTTTAAATGATTAGGAAGAATGATTATTCATTTTCAATTCTCACAATTCATATATAAAATATGTAATTCTAATGACTTTTATAATAATTTTTAACCTTATTGTTTAATACTTCAAACTTGAAAGAATATTTCATTCAGGTATTTATAATAACTTTTAACCTTATTGATTTACAACTTCAAACAAAATATTTCACCTTTATTAACAAACTTCGA
This sequence comes from Pinus tabuliformis, assembly GCA_031772625.1. Classification (NCBI taxonomy): domain Eukaryota; kingdom Viridiplantae; phylum Streptophyta; class Pinopsida; order Pinales; family Pinaceae; genus Pinus; species Pinus tabuliformis. The sequence goes on along the minus strand of CM062807.1, from coordinate 657,000,049 downwards.
AATGAAATAATAAAATACTTTATAACTGAAAAAGATTAATTATTTTTTAAATAATATTTATACAAAGTTCGACCGAAACATTGAGATTGAATGCGTTGAAGCTAAACCAATTCCATAACTATTTGTCAACCGAGCAATCTTACCAAATGAAATAATATATTTTAAGCTCACGTGTCCCCATTTATCTTTTGGGGGTTACCGCCATTAGCCGTCAAAGAGAAGACTGGAATATTTAAGCAGACTGTAAGTCGGTTATAGGTGCGAATGTTTATTTGACAACTCGGTAGTAGAGTTGGGTTACGCCTCTCTTAGTGTTTTTGGGGAATTATGGTGAGAAAGCATTTTTAATAAGTTGAATTCTCGTTGAGTATTTCAGATAAATTACAATTTTATAATCCACAAATTTGTGTACAATTAAGTTGGTTATTAATTACACCGAAAGGTGTAAAGGAACATTGATAGGAGTGGAGGGAATGTGGAAGTAGTAACGAATTGAATTTAGGAAAAATGTTTTTTAGAAATAATTTGAGGGAACAAAGTTTCTTAAGTTGTCTAGACTATACTTATAATGGAAGCTAACAATGCATAAGTAAAATAAAGATATTCTCCAAAGTTTTGTTGTATTTGTATGTCAAACAACCCAAACTAAAAACATATGAATATTGCAGAAGATTGATGCATGAATGTATATGTCCATTTGACATAGGCAGTAACTTGACTTCTCTAGGTGGGAACAATTTCATTCACACAAATTATAAATAACTTTGTTGAAGAGGGAAAAGTAACATAGGTACCTCTGTGAATTAGATCGTTGATGAATTATACTTGTTAGATGTTGTTTTGTCCTAACAACTATCCTACTCCAGTTAAATCTTGTGCTTGTACATAATATGCTATCCGTCTACCTCCCTACTTCAAATGGTGCTCCACATGGATTTGTATGGGGAATTATCTGCAAAGGTTCTTCACAAATTTGGTCAGTATTCTCTGAGTTATTAATAACATCACTACATTGTTTTATCATGTAATTTCTACTTGTCTAGCCATATTATTTCATGCATTTTGTCCATAAAGTTTATTAGGTTTTGATTTGATCATTTAGATCCTTGCTATGGTCATGAGTATTTTTAATCCTTTCATTCCTCATACGATCTTTGTACTATCTTCTTTTTTTTGGTAGGTAAGCACCCACGGGGGATTTGAACCAGTGACCTATCGCAAGGAGTTCCTTAACAGTGCACCCATTCACCGTCAATCCAAAGCCCCGTGGGCAGCTTTGTACTATCTTCATATCAATCTAAATGTAATAATAACAGGTCACAGTGCAAAGCAAAATTTTGTAGCTTTTTGATACCATTGTAATAACATATAAGCTAGTACTTACATGAAAACCATCTCAATTTGAAGTAACATATTTCCAGCTGATAAGAGTGGTGAAGTAACATATTTTATTGCATTGCACAGGTTGCAACGTCTTTAGATTTCAGTTGTTGCCTCTTATTGCAAACTGGGATATCTCTTTTCATATGGTATGGTAATTCTACAACAATCGAGCAGGCAAACTCAACTGCAAGATTCACAAAGTTCTTAAGAGTAAGTTTTCCTTCAGACCAAAACTCAGAGTTTCCTCCTTGTTTCCCTTATTTACTTCCCAAATGCATATTTTTTATTACATTTTCTACTTACAGGTGATTGGAAATTAGGTTGTTGTGAAGTACTATATGAGCTGATTTATATTTGCTCACTCATGATTAAGAATAACTAGAGCAAATTTTAGCACATCTTATATATTGAAGCTTAAAATAATGTTTGGGTTTTGACCTTTTGTGATAATAATATACTTCATGTGTCTATCAACTTGACATTAGTTTAAAAGTTGTAAAGAAAGGGACAAAACTAGCAAGCCTTACCAAAGCTCTTCAGTTGCTCTCAAATTCCATCGCTCTAAAGGAAACCCAAGAAACCAATATTACAAACTAAATGTTTTATTGATTCATGGAGTGAATTTTCTGAAACTTGGATGATTTGAGTGACCCCTGATAACTTTCTATTGCTTCTAAATAATAGAATAAGCAGCTCATTTGGCACTGCAGAGCATATTTTTATGGATCCATGTTTTCTAATAGGAAAATTCATGCCTTTTTGAGCTTTCTTGTCAGCTTTTCTGGTGCCCCTCACCAAAATCTCTTCGTCCAACAAAATTGGGTGAGTGGACTTTCCAGACATTTGAATAATGAATCCCAATTGCACCTCATTCATGGTATGAAATTTAATCTCCAAGCCATGGAAAAGTAGTTTTTACTTACCTAGGTTTCATCCTCTTCTCAATATCATAGCACAAAGTGAAGGTTCCACCTTAGAGAGAATACCCCTTGACCCAATCAATCTTTGAAGATTGGATGTTAGTTTCTACATATGACATTTCCCAAGTCCTTTCCAGTGAGACCCAATGCCTTTAGGACCTTAATCTTGGTCTTCATCCTTCAACTTCCAATTAACTCAGAGAAATATATAGTGTCTTTGATTATAATTTTTCACTACTTGATATTTGTTGACTCCTGATTCTCTCAGTAGTTGGACTGCTTCTTGGGTTGTTTGGGTAGATTTTAATGTGAACAAGACTACCTTTTTCAATGGCATTTGATACTTCAGACCGAGACAACCAAAATTCATGATTAAGAAATCTTTATAAGATGGCATTGTTGTTGGGTAAGAGTGTGATTGTTCTCTCCTAGTTGAAAGCAATGACAGATTCAACAAGTTTTGGGGAAATGGTGAGTGTAGTTTTGTAGGGAGAAGGTGGTGAGGATGAGGATAAGAGGCTAAATACTTACTGAACATGTTGCTGAAGATGGGCACTACCTGCAAGCATATGGAAAATGGGAGAATTTGTATGCATCATGTGGGTTGCAAAATAATCATGATGTAGACCAAAACCCACAAGTAAACTTAAAAAAAGAAAGGAAAAGAATTGGAAATAAACCCACAGAATTGATAATTCACTAAATAAGAAAATAAAATGTGTGGTGTGTTGTTAAACTCTGTACTAAGGGTTGTGTCTATCAAAAGTGTGGTGTGTGGCCTGCGGTTTCCGATGTGCATATTGTTGGGGAGATGATTGTACATACACCTAGGAAGATGATGTGTTCTGATATGAACCATTGGAAAGGAACATATTGAATGATGGATCAATTTCTTTGTTTACATAGATACTGGTGTTTTTTGTATTAGTAATTCAGCACTTGGAATTCACATCAACATGTTTGAACAAGTCTATAATGGACATAGACTACCTATATAAAAAGACACAAAAACACTAAATATAACAATCTAGTCAAATTCAATAGTAATTGTTAAGAGAAGGTACATAAGAAAGATTTTAGCTAGTTCCCACCAGAAAGCGTTGTTTCCATGTGCATTGTATTATTTTGATGTGTGTCATGTGATAAGATAGTGTGCATGATTTGTATAGCATTTATAAGTTTGTAAAGCTTGGAAACATGTGAGAAGATACAAAGGCAAAAACATAAAGAAAATTGAAGAGAGTGGAAGCCAACGGATGTGCATGTAAGTATGGGAGGTTTTTTTATAAGACATTGTAAAGTGAGCAATAGTTGACAAAAAAACGTGTATTGTTTGCTACAAAAGCAGAAGCATGGAGCTGATTGGAAAAAAAAAATGCTTGAATTCGTTTAACCAAAGTGCATGTTTTTTTTTACGGGGAAAATTCCTAGTCGTAAATACAAGTTGATGTGTGACATCTACAACACTAATTGAGATCTAGATTTGGGACACGATCGAGATAATATACTCAAAGCTGCCTGTTTGCATCCATTTCATGTGTATGGATGAGGACATGCATGAAAGCATTAATCCTTTTAAGTAGTTGGAGAGTTGGTCGCATCTGGTATAGAGGCAAAGTAGGAGAGCGCATAAACCATGCTTGTATATACAAAAGAGAAGCCTATGTTGAAAATAGCAACAAGAAATGTTAAAAATAGAATCCAGAAATTCCAATTTAATTTGTCCTTGAATTAAATTGTGAATTAAAATTGTAATTCTTTTATCCTAGCAACTTGTACTATTTAACTAAGTTAAGTTGACTTAGTCAAGTTAGGAATTTCAATTTGGAAGTCTATCTGAAGTCATGTAAGTGTGATCCCTAAGTTTTAGGGGTCCAAGATGAGTTTATTTATGGGTTGTAATTAGATAACTCAGTTTACTGAGTTATGTTTAGTTAAATTAGTTCCAAATTGTTTGTGGAACTAATAGAGAGTTAACAATCAGTTTGTGCACAGTGCATCCACAAGTGTCACTCTAGTTAACTAAAGATACCCTCATCAGAAATTCATGCATGTTGATTCAAAGAAAGACCCAGTTGAGACTAGAGTGCACGGACAATGTACTATTAGTTGTATAATTTTCTGAGTTGTAGAGATGGTGCATGCAATCAGGAACTGAATCTTGAAGTGATTATGTAGTTTTGGATGCACTGGTTTCCCTTTAAGATGGGCTAATCAGCCATAGGAATTGTGCAAGGAAATAGAGGCTTGGAGAACTAGAGAATTGGCTAAGTGTTGGCCAAGGGTTTACTTGTGAGTTGGAGATTGGTTTTACTGAGTGTTGGGATTGTTCTTGTGAGAAAAAGCATTGTATTATCATCTTGGATTTCTAATTAATGCAATATAGTTAGTGTTAGTGTCAGTCTTTCCAGCCTTCCTCCAGTGATCAAATATGCTCTTACAAAGTGGTCTCACAGTGTCAAGGTCAAATTTTGTCATTTCAGTGAGTTTTCAAGCAAAATTTGGTCACTAGGCATTAGGTCTAGGGTTTGCTTTCACTCTTTTCAAAATTGCCCAAATGCCAATCCATGTCATCATTCTGCTGAGTCTATCATCTTTCATAGGGTTCTCATTATCATGTCAGTGTCTAATGAGTCATTTTACACCTTGTTCATGCTTCAGTTGCGCCTAGGTAAGGTCATTTCCCTCTCCTAGGGTTTTGAAGGCAATTTCTCTTGGACGGTCAAATCATCGGCAAAACTTGTATCCTGATGTTCATACACCTTCCCCTATCCTTAAAGTACCTTATTAAATGCTTCCCATCCCTTAGATCCGCCAAATTCCTCATTTTCGCACAAACCCTAGTTTTTTGCTACAACTTGGCAATTTTCTAGGTTGGGCCTGTGTTTTGCCCTTTTGAACCCCTTCCCCTCACTCGATCTCCGTGATTCCACTTTCCCCTGCTTCCTAACATCCCTCCCTACTTCCAAAAATTTCCCCAAGAATTTAGAAGCCTCTTATCCCCTTCATTTCGCTTCATTTCGACAAAATTCCTTGTTTCACACATCGGGATAAGTTTCACTCAAAAGATGTTTCAGAGCAATCAAAGATGAATTTTGGAAAACTGAGAGAGGTTTTTGTCCAAAACATGCCAAAGAAGAAAAACCTCCTTCACTTTTTACACAGGTGTCATGGTTTTAGAGAAATGTCAAAAATACAATCGCCAGATCCAAGGAGGTTGAGCAAAGCACTAAAACGGAGAAAAAGGCCCGATCCACTCCAAATTTTGGCCAAAGCCTCTTTGAATGGGCATGGTACTTGATTAGGGACTCCCAGCCCAAATTTCAAGAAATTTGGAGAAAATTTTGTCAATTGTGAATTTTTTTGTGCCACACACAGGTTTTTGCTCTCAACGCGTAGCGCGCCGCGCGCTACCCTGAAGATGGCAAGTCCATTTCTCAAAAACTCAGCATTTTTGGATTTGTCATGACAAATTACACTTTCTCAGCAATGGACAAGACATGTCATCAGGTTTTGAGCCCTCAGAAGGTCCAAAAACATGCAAAAAATGACTTTCTGCCACTTTTTGGACACACAAGAAGCAGTCTTGGGAGTTTCAATTTTGGAGGGGCAAATGACCACCAAATTGAGAAATTCCACTTGGGTTGGAAAGTAGACATCCAAACCTTTCCAACAAGCCTACTTTTGCCTCATTTGGATGCCGGGAAGTGCCTCAAAAGTTGGCTCAAAGGTGCGCTACGCGTTCAGGATTGGGGCGCTACGCATCAGCACATTTTCTCAATTTTTCATCTACAGCTCAGGAATTCGCCCAGCTTTGACCAGTTTTGACTTGTGATGGGATTTTTCACCCTCTTTGATGTAATTAATGTATTTTCATGTTGACATGACACTTATTTACCTATTCTAGAAGATTCATTCATGAAATAGCAAACATTTAATGAATGAATTGGTTTCCTAGCTTATAGAGGCAAGTTGTTTTGACTGCCTAGATTGTAGTGCTTTGTTTAGAATTGGTTGGAACAGCTCCTAGGATGATGAGCTCGACCCCTAGAGGCAAGGAAAGGTGTTAGCTTGCCTATATTATGTATTTTCTTAGTCATTTTCATGGTTGGACTCTTGAGGGATAAGCTTCTATTGTATTACACTTTGTATCTTTGCAATTTTGGCAAAGGAAAGACCAGGGTTTTGCAGCACTATTTGGGATTCCTGTGGTTATTTGTGTTGATGGTGTGCTTCTCTCATGTACTTGTAATATTTGTTATGTGTATCAATTTCCTATTTCTCTTTTCTGCACATTAAGTAAATGAAGTGTTAAGGTAGAATTCATAATTTATATGCTCTGCCTTTAAGTTTGCTTAATATCTATGTTTTCCTCTATCTAAAGAGAACTCTCGATGGTTTCTTGCTCTCTTTAGCTCCTCACTGGTCATTCCTAACCATTCACTTAAATAAAAGGCATCAAGACAATCTCCTACCTTGCCCCAAAAAGACCTCTGCAAAAGCTGAGTCTCATCCCCGCACCCAAAATTGCTCTCCCCCTGTTTTCCACCAAAACCCTAAAAATCTGAAATCAAACCTTCTCAATCAGTTTACTAACCTAAGATCAGTGTTCTTTATTGGTCATCTCTGCCCTTTGAAGACCTTTTGCCGAGATAGACCCGGAGAGAGCCCTCTCCTGCCCCGTAGGGCTAGCTACGAGGCTAAGTGGTTTGATGTTGCCTTGGATTTTGTCTTTTTCAGCCTGAGGCCAAATTCAAGCGCTAACAGTTAGTAGGGGTTTTGAGTTGTGGCTTTCCCCGAGAAAACTTATTGTGTTATGTGTATTTGATTATCTTCCTCTTGTCAATTATTGTTTTCATCGATCTATTGGCTTCCGCTGGTTGATAATAGAAGTATTTTCTTGTCTCTTGATTTAATACATTGCATGCGCTTGTCAATCTACAGGATTTTCTACATGGTATCAGAGATGAGAACAATATACTATAGGAGATTTCAAATTTTTGAGTTCATGTTTACAGGTGAAATTCGAATTTGCAATACATACTTCATGATCGGCAGATGGCGTTCTATGGTTTGTGGCTCGAGTATGCCTTGTATGGCAGCTCGAATTATATAGCCTGGAAGGACAGGATGGAGACCGTGTCGGAGGATAATGGCTTGAAGGAATTCATTGATAAGGACATTCCTAAGCCACCAACATCGGATGCTCAAAATATGGCCAAATGGAAGAAGTGCGTGGCAAGGGCAAGGCAGATAATCCTTAAGGGAGTTCGAGACCACATTGTCTCGAGTCTCCATGGGAAGGAAACTCCACATGCTATGTGGAAAGCATTGAAGGACCTTTTCCAGAATAGCAGTGACCAAAGGAAGTTGGCACTGAAAGATAAACTTCAAAAAATCAAGATGGAGGCAGGCAACTCAATTCCAAATTACTTGACCAAGTTCACTCAATGTCGTGATGAACTTGGAAGTGTTGGAATCACGATTGTCGAGGATGATATGGTGAGTCTTGCTCTTCTAGGACTCCCAAAGAGTTGGCATAGTTATCAGGACTTTGTCAATGGTCGGGAGAAGCTGCCAGATTGGGAACGACTGTGGTCGGATTTGATGCAGGAGGAGATTAGGAGGAACACCAGAGATGAGACCTCTTCCAAGGAAGCAAAAGAGGATTTTTCCTTAGTGAGTAAGAAAAAGAAGGCCAAGGGAAAGAAGTCCCAAGGCGAGGAGGGCAGAAAGAAGATGGACTTGACGAAAGTCAAGTGCTTTCACTGTCACAAGCACGGGCACTATGCCGAGAACTGCTCACAGAAGAAAGAAAGCAAAAAGGAGCTGACAATAGCGGAAACAGGTGAAGCTCTAACTTCACAATTCAAACTTTATTTCACTCTCATTGCATGCATGGCTAACACTACCATGGGAGGCATATGGTATCTTGACAACAACGCCTCGTTCCATATGACAGGGAATAGAGATCTCTTTAGTGATTTTGAGGAGAAATGCCTCAAGGAGAGCATAGATTTTGGAGATGACGAGAGGTATAAAGCTACTAGGATCGGTACGATTACCTTTCAAAGGGAGTCTGGCTCCCCTCTCAGGATCACAAATGTGATGTATGTTCCAGGACTAAAGAAGAATCTTGTTTCAGTCACGGTATTGGAAGACCATGGCTATGATGTGGTTTTTAATAAGGGAGTGATTTTCCTTAGACACATCACCACGGGACAGGTGAAACAAATCAGTGCACGGGTCAAGAAACTATATGCGCTTGAGGTTCAAGATGCATGCAAAGCCTTGAGGAGTAAGGCAAAGGTTAAAGACTTGGTGGTTGAGAGGGAGAGTAAATTACCTCTCAACATGCAGCCCCAGAAGAATCCTCAGAAGCAGCTTCAGGAAGTTTTGGAGTAGCCACAACTAGAGAAGCTGAGAGGAGACCAAGTGGAGAGATCCACTCAAGCAGAGAAGAAGTAGTCTCAAACAATTGTGGAGCAACCATAATTGGAGAAGTTGAGAGGAGACCAAGTGGAGGAATCCACTGATGCAAAAACCTACAGTAATGGGAAATTTTGAGCCAAGTGGGCAGAGGGATCATATGCATCCATACCTCTAGGTGTGAGGTGGGGCGATGTGAAGTGATAGTCCCAAGAGGGCTGAAATTGGGTAGGGTCCATTGAGAGGTTTTATCTCATGGATTGTACCTTGCTATGGGAGCCCAAAATACATAGTAGCGGGAGGAATCAGTGGGATTGATGCAGTCAGAGATCAGAGTGACAGAGGCTAGAACAATCATATATTGAAGAGCATAGAGAAGGGTTGACAACAGTGCAGAAAGGTAGAGTCAATAGAAGCACAGAGTTTTCAGTCGACAGAGGCAATAGCAGTCAGAGACTTTGATGACAGAGGCATCATTCTGATTCAGGTTGGATGTTTTCTGATTTTGTTTTTGGAGTTGTTGTAGCAACAACACTAGAGAGTAGTGTTGCATGCAGAACATTCCAAAGGTTTGAGATTGGGATCGAGTTGAATTCCTTTCTTGTTGAGAGGGAGTGTTGAAAATAACAACAAGAAATGTTAAAAATAGAATCAAGAAATTCCAATTTAATTTGTCCTTGAATTAAATTATGAATTAAAATTATAATTTTTTTCTCATAGCAACTTGTAATATTTAACTATGTTAAGTTGACATAGTTAACTTAGGAATTTCAAGTTGGAAGTCTATTTGAAGTCATGTAAATGTGATCACTAATTTTTTGGGGTGCAAGATGAGTTTATTTATGAGTTGTAATTAGACAACTGAGTTTACTGAGTTATGTTCCGTTAAATTAGGTTCAAACTATTTGTGGAACTAATAGAGAGTTAACAGTCAGTTGGTGCACTAGTGCATCCACAAGTGTCACTCTAGTTAACTGAAGATTCCCTCATTAGAAACTCATGCATGTCGATTCTGAGAAAGACCCAGTTGAGACTAGAGTGCAGGGACAATGTACTATTAGTTGTATAATTTTCTGAGTTGTACAGATGGTGCATGCAATCAGGAACTGAACCTTGAAGGGATTGCACAGTTTTGGATGCACTGGTTTCCCTTTAAGATGGGCTAATCAGCCATAGGAATTGCGCAAGGAAATAGGGGCTTGGAGAGCTGGAGAATTGGCTAAGTGTTGGCCAAGAGTTTGCTTGTGAGTTGGAGATTGATTTTACTGAGTGTTGGGATTGTTCTTGTGAGAACAAGCATTGTATTATCATCTTGGATTTTTGATTAATGCAATATAGATAGTAGGGGTTTTGAGTTGTGGCTTTCCCCGGGAAAACTTATTGTGTTATGTGCCATTGATTTGTCTTCCTCTTGCTATTATTGTTTTCATCGATCTATTGGCTTCCGCTGGTTGATAGTAGAAGTAGATTCTTGTCCTGTGCTTTAGTAAATTGCATGAGCTTGTGAATCTACATTATTTTCTATAGCCTCCTGTTCATGTATTTCATGGAAAAATGTGTAGAGTTGGGAAGCATATTGTACATCCATCTGTTTGTACAAGCAAAGGAAAAGTTTATAAACGAACATGTATAAATTCATTAACTAAAAGGGAAAACATAGAAGATAAGTAGTAACAACCATTTGAAAGTGAAAGTATATTAGAAATATAATAGGTAAAAAGAACACACAATTTTGAAAGTTTTTAAATGAGAGAGAAGATGAAACATTTTCAAGTGAAAACCAAAGGAAGGCAAGCTACCGAAAAGAGAAGGTCTTCAAGTAGTTTGATTCATAGATTTGGAGGCAAGGTGTGTTTCTTCTCTTCTTCTTTTTTTGCGTATTACATAAGGATTTCTTGCATGTGTGAGTAGTGCGAGAAGGAGAAATCTGGAGAGATGCAAAGATCGTTCAATGATATAACTCTAGATATGGCTGTGAATGTTAGGCCTTAACGATCAATGTTTCCAATGTCGATTGTTGCCTTTTGTAGGGTCATGCCTTGTGATTTATGGATTGTTAGGGCCCATGCCATGCAAAGGGGAATTTGTGTGCGAGAGACCCTTGTTATAGGGGGGATTGGCACATATTTTGGATTTGAAACATCCCATGGTGGACCTTTGTAGTGAATGAAATCAACAACAACAAATGATGGGAGCTCCAGGGGCCAAGAACCAAATGCATAGAAAATAGCAACAACTTTTCCAAGTGACCCATTAACAAGGCCTACTTCAACCCACAAGTTGCTTGTTAGAATGACTTGTTGTCCAATGTAGAGAAGCACTTTTGCAGTGATTTTCTCATCCTCCTGGTTGGCAGAGGGCATTTGTTTCCTTTTCTCGGCATAACAACGTGCAATTGGTATGTTCAATTTTTTTAGCATGGTTTTATTGTGTAGTGCAACAGATTCATTAGTTGCATAGAGGTGCATAGAATTGGTGAATGTATGTAGCTTATCTTATGGAAGATTGGATTTTGTACGTGCCATGAGAAGTTTCCAATCATCCAATGTGGAGGTTTCATTTTGAAGGTTGGAGAGGAGTTGGCGAAATGCAATATGTTCAAGGCTTGTGCCTTGTTGGCGAAATATTGTCGAAAGTGTGACAACTATATCAAAGCTCCGCCAAAGAGCATTGCCATGAGATGTGCCTACATACATTGGTGTATCTTTGACAGGTGAAAATTGCCTGAGGTCACCCACAAGGATTATAGAGCAGCCACCAAATGGGTTATTTTTATTGGATGGGAATGCCTGTCGCAAACATTCATCAATTTGAGAAAGCATTTTAGGACCAATGATGTTCATCTCATTAATGAGAATGTATTTCACATGCCGAAGTTTTTCTTGAAGGTTTAGTAGGGATTGACATTCCAAAGGTTACATAAAGGAGACAGGGATGTGAAGGTCAAAGCACATGGTTAGTGCATTTATTTGGAATTTTGCAACACCAGTTGGAGCAAGCAAGAGTAGTGGGTTTTATCCATTAGTAGAGTTGGTTAGGAAGGAATTTTGAGGTAATCCATTAGGAAAGGCTTGTCGGTGCGAATAGTGCCTTGGATGAGCATCCTTAACGGTATGGTGGAGGCATTGCTAGAGAATTGGGAAAAAATGATATTGAAAGCCATGCTTTGGCTTGGGGACAAGGAGGAAAGGGAATGTGGATTTGGAGAGGTGAGTTGGCGAAGTTGTGTGGAGGAGCGGTTGTATTCTATGAAGTGAATGACCGTCTCTTGCAAGCATGAAGGGATAAGAGAATGGGCCCAATTATGGTTTGCATCAAATTCACGATGCCCAAGCATGTCAATCTCATCAAGGAGGATGTTGTTACCTAGGTGGAGTTGAGAGAGGAATTTCCATTCATCCATGTCCATGGTGGGGGTGGGGGGGGGGGGGGGGTGAGTTTTAGTACCAGAACAGTTGCAAAATTCAGAAAGGGGCAATTCTGTAGGTGGTCGATGGACATGCCATACACGATACATGTTGCTAATTTGTTCCCAATGTGAAACAAATTCCTCGTCGGTTTTGCCAATGTGTTCAGGTAGTCTACGGAAAGGGTAGTGCAAGAGTAGTTCACTCCAGAAAAGGTCTACATAGCATTCTGAATCTTTATATGGGATTGATGTGTAGCGAGGAATGATGCGTACAACCATGGAAGGGAAGATGTATTTCCATGGTGATGTCTTCCGACGGGAGGAAAACGACCAGGACTGTGCAACTTCAATAAGAGGCAATGACTCAAGTGAATGAGGTCTTTACATTAATGAGGTGATGAAGGGTGTCATTGGAAGATGAGCATCCAAGTTTTATGAAACATGTCTGAAAACTTTTGTATTAACATTAAGGGAGACAAAAGAGCTACTGCATTGCGTTAGCGAGATCTTTTGGAGCATATGGGATGTTTCTTGTGCACCAATGTCCCTGTCAACAACCAATTTGGTCAGGAGTTTGCGAATGATAGTCACAGTAGGGGCATCGGGGGGGAGAGACTCTATGCAAGCCATGCGAGCATGTGGTGATAATTTTCAGACTTTGACTCTGATTTCACCACATACTTTGAGATGTAGTTTAAAATATCATGGCGCGAGAGAACCAACTGGAAGCCAATTTTGGCCCTTTAGATTGCAAGAATATGAGGGTTGTGGATGTTTAGCTTGTCATCACTTTTAGTAGGAATGCATGTTTTTCGACCATAATCATCGATGTGCATAGAAGAGGTCTTGTGCAACTCCCAAGGGGATCCATAGTGGTAAGTTGTAGAGTTATTTCTTTTGCAAAGGCATGTAGAGGAATGACAATTTGTGTGCCTTTAGACATAGTTCATAAGTTCCTCGCAGTCTTGGAGCTCATTGGATGTGAGGATTTCATATGTCACAAGGAGGCAGGGATCACATACTGCTGAGCGATGGATTCTTGGAGTTATGTTGTGTTGGGTGTGGAGCCTGATTATCTTCTGTATTCAAAGGTATCGCCGCATTGGACCCCAGTTCGTAATGGGGCGGCAACACCGCCTGTAAAATATTCGCTACAGGGGGGTCCAGGGGGGGGAGGTTGCAACCTTTAGGAGCCCCTCCCTGGCGGGGGGATTGGGGGCAGTGCCCCCGAAGCTATGAATAGATGTAAAATTGCCTTGTAAAATGTTGTAATTTCGTAGTTAATCTGGGTTGTTCATTAGGCGAAGATCTGATGGTAGAAGTTATGTTTAATTTAGGGTTTTTTTTCCCTAGAAGGCAACCCCTTGCTATATATGAGGGAATTGTATTGCGTCTATGGATATCTGTATTTTGAGTGTGGAAGAGAGAGGAGATTGAGAGCGAAGAGGGAATTACAACAGATCTGCTGTAGGTTGTATCTCTTCAGTTTTTTGGATAATATAAAAGGATTGGCTGTTTCTCTGTGGATGTAGTCCAAACTGGGTGAACCATGTATATCTGTGTCTCTCTTGTTTTATGCATTTTCTGTGTTTATATTTTTGCAATATTTTATGTGTTCCATTGCTCTGTAATTTATAATTTTCTAACAACTGGTATTAGAGCTGAAGGTCTTTTTTGGCTGATAAACTCGCAGGAGAGAAGGGTTCCTGGTTCGAGTGGGAGCAATGACGGAAGATGGTAGGTTTAGGGTTGAAAAAATTCAATGGCTAAAACTACCAGCCGTGGAAGATGCAGATGGAAGATTATTTGTACCAGAGAGATCTGTACCAACCATTGAGCGGAAAGGAAAAGAAGCCGATGAGTATGACAAACACAGAATGGGATATTCTTGACATAAAAGCACTTGCAACAATACGCCTGTGCCTAGCGGCGTCGGTAGCGTTTAATATTTCAAAGGAAACGACAACAGAGGGTTTAATGTCGACATTGGCCAAACTATATGAAAAACCCTCAACCTCAAATAAGGTATTTCTTATGAAGCATTTATTTAATATGAAGATGTCAGAAGGTGGATCTGTTGCTGATCATTTAAATGAGTTTAATACAGTTACCAGTCAATTAAGTTCTGTAGAGGTAAATTTTGATGATGAAGTTAGGGCTCTATTATTTCTATGCTCATTGCCAGAAAGTTGGAATGGTTTAGTTATGGCCATTAGTAACTCTGTCTCTGGATCTAGTACTTTAAAGTTTGATGATGTTGTTGGTGCAATCCTTAGCGAGGAAATGCGACGGAAAAGCTCCGGTGAGACATCAGGTAATGCTTTGACTGCAGAGACTAGGGGAAGAAAAATGGAAAGAGGAAAGAGCCCTAGATATCGCAGTAAGTCAAGAAAAGGCAGATCCAAGTCCAGATTGGGGATAGTGTGTTGGAAATGCGGGAAGAAAGGACACCTGAAGAAAGACTGCAAGTCTCGAAAGGGAAAAGAAGGAGACATGCAGCAAGAAAATAATCATGAAGCGAATGTAACAAGTGATGTGTTGCAAGATGCTTTGATTCTTTCATTAGAAAATATTATTGATGCCTGGGTGGTAGATTCAGGGGCCTCATTCCATGCCACACCTGATAGGAAACATTTTTATGATTATGTTCAAGGAGATTTTGGACAGGTTCGATTGGGTGATGATAAACCCTGTAAAATCATTGGAATGGGTACAATTTTCATAAAACAACAAAATGGAAATCAGTGGCTATTGAAGGAGGTAAGGCATGTTCCAGATCTGAAGAAAAATTTGATTTCAACAGGGTAGTTGGGAGGTGAAGGTTGCGTAACTACTTTCACAGATAAAACTTAGAAGGTCACTAAAGGATCCCAGCTCGAAAAATCGATTGCATTCTTCAACAAAACCATAATGGATGCGGCATTAAAGTATAATATTATTGAAAAACAGGCCCTTGCATTGGTAAAAGCATTGAAAGATTTTCGGGTTTATATTTTTCATTCTCACATCCTTGCCTATGTTCCTAATGCTGCTGTCAAATATGTCCTAGTGCAAACAGATCCAGAGGGAAGGAGAGGGAAATGGATTGATGCCTTGCTAGAATATGATGTAGAAATCAAAGCGACAAAGCTCATTAAAGGACAGGGGCTAGCAAAACTTATGGCTGAGTCAAATCTGCACGCCTTGGACATTAATCTAATTGTTGCTATGTCCGAGGAGGATGAAGACAATCTGCCCACTCAGGTATCGGAAATTTTCCTCGTTTCTCCTTGGTATTCAGACATTGTTTTTGTGCTTCAAAATTTGTCATCACCTCCCGGAATGGCCAAGAATAAAAGTAGAACATTGAAGTTGAAGGCTGCTAAGTTTTGTATTTTGAATTCTGCACTTTATTGGAAAGATCCCGGTGGTGTTTTGTTGAATTGTTTGGTGGAAGAAGAAGCAAAGCAGGTCATGGAGGATTTCCATAAAGGAGATTGCGGGGGTCACCTTTTTTGGAAAACAACGGCCAACAAGATTTTGAGAGCCGGATATTATTGGCCGACACTTTTTGTTGATGTGTATAAGACTGTTAAGAGCTGTCATAAATGTTAGATTTTTGAAGGAAGACAGAAATTGCAGCCTTTGCCACTTAAGCCTATTGAGGTAAGCGCCCCTTTTCAGCAGTGGGGTTTGGATTTCATTGGTGAGATCCATCCTCCTTCCTCAGCTCAGCACAGGTAGATCCTCACGGCGATTGATTATTTCATGAAATGGATTGAAGCAATTCCCACCAGCTAGGCTACAAATGTGGTAATAATTTCATTCCTTGAGAATAACATTTTGTCTCGTTTTGGTTGCCCGAATAAGTTAATCACTGATAACGCAACAACTTTCAAATCAAAAAGGATGGTTGAGTTTTGTAATAAGTATCACATCACTTTGGGACACTCAACCGCTTATCATCCACAAGGCAATGGATTGGCGGAGTCTTCCAACAAATATTTGGTTAACACCATTAAAAAGTTGTTGGAAATAAATAAGAAAGGTTGGCATAAGAAATTAGTTAATGCACTTTTGGGTAGACCGAGTGAGTCAGAAGAAATCCATTGGTATGTCCCCCTTTGAGTTAGTATATGGAGTTGACACAGTGTTCCCTACCTCTCTCACAGCTCCGGTAGTCAAACTTCTTCAGGAAGCTGGCAGTGAAGAAGATCATATGCAGCGAAGATTAAATCAAATGATTCATTTGCAACAAACGAGAGAAGAGGTTTTCCAAAACACATTCAAGCTACAGGAGAGAATTAAGAAAATCTATGACAGAAAAGCAAAGGCAGACAAGTTCCAATTGGAGGACGTGGTGCTGAAATGGGATGCAAGGAATGAGGAAAAGGGTAAGCATGGTAAGTTCGAGAATCTCTGGAAAGGTCCCTTCAAAATTGCTGCATATCAGGGTCAGAATGCTTTTCTTTTGAAGGAGATGAATGGGGAAGATTGTCCAGGAGGGCCGGTCAATGGTCGGCTGCTCAAGCGGTACAATTTCTGAGGTGTTTTCTGCTATTTACATTGTCACTGTATATATCATTTTATTTCAGTTTCATTGCAAGAGTGTGTTGTGATCTTTTCTTTAGTTTGGGGCCTGAAGTGAAGGCTATAATTTTGAAGAATGATTTCAACCTTGGTTTGAGTGTGTCGAGTCATGTTTCTAATTCATTTTGGTTTCAAAAGTCAGTTTGAGTCAAAATTCAGTCAATAAATGAGTCAAAAGTCTTGTGTCAGTTTGTCAAGTTATCGACTCCATAGCCCAATGGACGAAGGCACTGTCTATCTCTCCCAGAGATCTGTAGTTCTTGGCACCTCCAAGGAGCTACCATCCCCATTGGAGCCAATGTTAGAGTCGGTCTGTTCAGCCCTCCGTCAGAGATCAAAATCTCGTTTATTGCATTTCATCTTAGGTGTCTCATACAGTCCTATCATTTGCATTCCATTAGGAGCATCAATCTTCTGATGGAAGGGTCTTGTCTCCATACTTCCCTCATGTCATGTACCTGCTGGTTCGTGTCTGATCATCAAAGTTCATCAAAGTCAATTTTACAGTCATTATGGATGGTCTTTTGGTCAGCCAAGAGTCTTTTCAGTCATTAGGTCTAGGGTTTCGCAAATTTTGTCTTCAAAGTGTCTAATAATGCCAGCAGGCACATGAGGATGTTCTTAATAAGTTTTCATTCCAATTTTTTTTTTTAACTGTAACGGTTATGAATATTATTATTTGAGATAGATAGGAGGGGTCTTTGCCAAGGCAACCCCAGTTACAAAGAAAACAGCCAACAAATTCATCTTTTGAGTTACAACATTTTCAAGGAATTTGAAAGAAGTTATCATCGTTTATAAGTAGCTGCCCTTTCATGAGTGAGCATCCTTTGTTCGCCATTTGGTCCGCTTCGCCATTCAGATTTCTAAGAATGTGGTAGAACTTGTAGGAGGTGAATTCTTGAAGGACTCTTTTCAATCTGCCCAGAATTTTATTGAGACTAGCATTGTTGAAGAGGTCCTCCGTGTTTAATTTTTTTATTAGAATCTCTGAATCTCCAAAGACTTGGAGGTCTTTAACCCCCTTTTCTCTTGCTATTAGACAAGCTTTGAGGAGACCAAAAATCTCTGCCTGGTTGTTGGTTTTCTGGCCTAGACCCCAGTGGAAGCAATCTCTTGCAATCCCATCCGAAGAGTAAATGACCCCTCCAGCACCAGTGTTCCCGGGGTTTCCTTTGGAGGCCCCGTCAAAGAAGATTGTGGTGAGATTTTTGGATCTCCACCAATTTATGAAAAAAT
The DNA here is from genome assembly GCA_031772625.1 of Pinus tabuliformis. Classification (NCBI taxonomy): domain Eukaryota; kingdom Viridiplantae; phylum Streptophyta; class Pinopsida; order Pinales; family Pinaceae; genus Pinus; species Pinus tabuliformis. Next base: position 656,982,100 of record CM062807.1, on the reverse strand, counting down.
CCTCAGGGTCTCGTATTCGCCATTCCGAGTTTGCTGTTTGAGGTGTGAGGAGGAACTTACGAGGAGAAGGCTCAAGGGGGAAAATCCATCTCCTTTCTTCAGGAAGGAGCAGTGGATCTTCTTTGAAGAACTGTTGTTGGGCTGCTTCCAAGAGGAATGATTTAGCTTTGGCTGCAACCTGGAGAGGGGAGTGTCTATTTCCATTAAAGATTTGATCATTACGGGCTAGCCATAGCTACTAGCAAACGAATTTGGGAATTGCTATCCAAACTTTACGCCATAAGGATTTGGTGGGGATGCTATGAGGATAGACATTGCTCCAAGAGGCGAATAGTTCAACAACAGTGCTCTAAGGGAAGGCTGGAATCTGCAGGTCCAAAAGAGTGAGCCCCCATACTTCCTTAGCGAATTGCACTCCAAAAATAAGTGTTGGGAAGTTTCAAGGTTGCTTCTGCATAGCTTGCACCTATGAGGCCCTGCAATATTCCTTTTCTCTAGATTGTCTCCTGTGAGAAGTTTGTTATGCACCAGCGTTCAGAAAAAGAAATTCACTTTAGGGAGAGCTAGATTGTCCCAAACAAGCTTCCAGGAGGCCGGAGAGTGACTGCTGTTCTTTGGCTCCTGAAGAGCTTTATATCCTGCTGCTGCGATGTATGTGCCTGACAATCCCCATGCTCAACTGTCTTTCATTTGATGGTTTTCAGGTGTGGAGCCTTCCAGCAGTTCGGCAAGAAGATTTTTTTGGGGCGTTAACCAATCTGGGACGCCATGGAAGTCCCAACCGGCCCATTCTCCCCGGCGATCCCAAACCGAGAGATCATAAAGACTGTTTATGCCTGCGCGTATCAGCCAATCTCTGATGTCGGCAATATCCTCGTTCCCCTCCAAAGGATCGCTCCCCATTATTCTGTCCTGCCACAAATTAATACGCTTGCCATTGCCCGGCACTTTGTACAGGGATTTATTAAAGAAAATATTGCTTTTGCAACAGAGTCTCCAGACATGCGTGCTGTTAACAAAGGGATCGAATTGCAGGTTTCTGTAGGACGAATTGCGGGCGTATTTAGACAACAGTGTAGTGCTGATCGGGTGGTTGGGCTCGTGTGCCATTTTCCAGAGGAGCTTTCCTCCCAACGCCAGATTAACAAGGGAGGGATCTCGAATTTGGAGGCCACCCTCTGCGATCGGCCTTTTAACCAGATCCCAATTAGCTAGATGCATCTTGCTTTCATTACCTTTCCCTCCTTGCCATAAAAAGTCCCTTAATAGTTTAGATATCTGCTCCATAACGTTTCTGGGGGCCAATAAGAATGCGGCTTGATAAATTGGGAGCGCGGACAACAGAGACTTGATTAAAATGACTTTACCTCCTTTGGTTAACCAGTAGCCACCCCATGCTGCTATTTTTGTTTTGATTTTACAAATGATATCTGTCCAGAGCGACCTTCTGTTGACTCCATTTGTGATAGGGAGGCCGAGATATTTAATCCACTCCCAACTAGCATGACCTCTGAACCCCAGGATGTTCGAGATGTTAATGAGCTCTTGTTGACCTGTGTTCCAACTGTAGATTTCACTCTTTCTCTCATTGACAAGTGCACCTGAAACTCTGCAATAGCTTTTTAGGACCGAATCAAAGACTTTGGCAATTCTGGAGGATGCACCTCCGAGGAGAAGTGAGTCATCTGCAAAGAGTGCATGATTCAGAGGAACGAAATCTGAGGAGGGTTTGAGACCAGGGAGGGAGCCAGAAATTCTTTCAGCTGTGAGTTTTCTACTGAGGGAATCGGCCATTAAGATATACAGGAAGGGAGAGAGAGGGCATCCATGCCTGATGCCTCTCCGGGCTTGGAAAAAATTAGAGGGATGACCATTGACAAGGGGGGCGATCCAAGGGTTATCGATGCAGGCATTTATAAGCTGGACAAAATGGGGGGAGAAGTCGAAGGAGAGGAGAACCTTGAGGAGGAAAGAGCGATTAACTCTATCAAACACATTTTCCATGTCTAATTTGATCAACATACCTTTCTCTTTTCGCTTTTTGCTGGAGTGGATTGTCTCCTGGACTTGAATGACATTGTCGAGGATGTGCCTACCTTCCACAAAGCCCCCTTGGGGACTGGAGATCAGCCTTTTAAGCAGATGCAGAGGATTGGAATCTTTGGGGATTAATGCTAGGTAAGTGGAGTTGGTTCCTCCACTGATCTTAGCTTTTCTCATGAACCCCTTTATCATTTTTTGAAGATCTATTTTGATGATGTTCCAACAGGCTTTATAGAAATGAATCGTGAATCCGTCTGCGCCCGGAGCCTTATCTGATTCCATGGACCAGATAACTTTGATGATTTCCTCCTCTGTTACCTCGCTGGTGAGAGCAGCATTGTCTTCAGGTCTGATTAGATGAGGAATGTTCGAGAGGAAGTCTGTTGTTTCCTCCTCGGAGGCCTGAGTTCCCTCACTAAAAAGATTCTTGAAGTGGCTATCCGTAGCCGCTTTGACTTGGGTAAAACCTTTGTTGACATGGCCCTCTGTTGTCTTTATTTCTGAGATGTGGTTCCTGGAAAGCCGGGCTCTATATTGTCTGTGGAAGAAGGAGGTGTTCCGATCCCTTGCTTTTAGCCACAGACTCCTGGATTTGATTCTCCAATGTTCTTCTTCTTTTCGGAGGGATCGATAGGTTGAGCATTGTGCCTTTATTTCTTGTTCCAAAAGATCTGCTGTAATCTCTTTGCTTTCCATATCAGTTTGTAGGGTCTCCGAAGTATACATTGCTTCTTTCCTTATGTTGGTTGGAGTAGGGACTGGTTTCCTTATCCACTCCTTCATATATTTTTGTGTGGCCTTCAGTTTTTGCTCCCAGACAAAACTTGAGGACCTCGAGGATGATTTGGCCCAGGCTTCTTTTACGGTGTCGATAAAGCCTTCTCTCTCAATCCATAAGGGGCTGAAGCGAAATGGTAGAGGGCCTAGATCTTCTTCGTCTTCAAGGAGAAGCTGGATCGGCTTGTGGTCAGAGGTCAGCTTAGGTAGAATTTTGGTTTTGATTATCTTTTTATTCATCATAAGGGAGCCTTGGACCAGAAATCGATCCAGGCGAGCAGAAATATGATCTAGCCCAGATCTATTATTGGACCAAGTGTAAAGGCCGCGAACGGGATTGAAGTCTAATAGGTCCCATTGCTGAGAGAGTTCTTCCACAAAGGCCAGCATAGGATCTCTGCTGTTGGAGCCGCCCCTTTTCTCTTTTGATTTCAGGACTATATTAAGATCACCTGCTATGATAATATTACTTGGATTATGCTGTTCTAAAAATGCTGAGAGGGAGGTCCAACATTCTCGTTTTTCAGAGTAAGTGACAGGGACATAAAGATTAAATAGAGAGATAGTCAGCTTACTTGCACAATGTGTCAGCTCCGTGAAGATCCAGTGCTGGGTTTCATGAGATTTTTTTAACAAAAATAAATCTTCTGTCCAAAGAGTTGCCAGCCCTCCGGAAGATCCCCTTGAACTTACTGCTTTGCCTGCGCTTTTCTTCCATTTTGACTTGCTGATATCTAGAAGAGCTCGGCCTTCTATCTTCGTCTCTTGGAGCATGAGGATGTCTGAGGGTTCTATTTTCAGGAGATCCATGACTGCTTCAGCTTTAGAGGCGTTCCCCAATCCTCTGCAGTTCCAAGAGGCGAGCTTCATAATTTACTTGAGGGGGGGGAATAGGGCCTCCCTTAGAAGGCCTTGGTCTGGTGTTTCTTCCAATGGACATTTCTATGGTGGACTGGCTTCCTTGAACTTTGAGTCGTTCAGCCTCCTCTTCCCTTAATTCTTTGCGGGATTTCCTGCCTGCTCTTCTGGAGGGACGCTCGAAGGCTTCATCCTCTGAAGAACCCGAACTATCTACTGGTTTTTTCCTTGTTACTTCAGCATAAGATGGGTTGGAGGGGCTACCTTGTGAGGCCTCAACCTGTATAGCTTCTTCCCCTTCTTTGTTGGGAGGAGGGACTTCTATATGTTCCTGATTTTCCTGAATCGTGCCTGCTGGGTTGATCTGAGTTTTTTCTGAGTCGTTCGGGGTTGCATCCTTTTCTTGATTGTTCTTGGAACTGCCTGGAGCTCCAGAGGTGTGCCCTTTGCCATTTCCCTTTTTTTGATGGGCAGTTTTTTGGACTACTGTCCATTGTTCCTCGTTTATTTTGTCTGCCTGCTCCTCTGCCTTTTTCTTGCAGTGCTTTGCAAAATGACGTGACCATGGCAGTGTCTGCATTTGAAAGGGAGCTGTTCGTAATCCAGTTCCTGGACGTGTGTCCACCCAGCAACAGTGAGCTTAATTGCTTCAGGCAAACCCTCTTCTAGATCAACTTCTACACAGATTCGGGCACATGAGTACTGGTCTTTTCTTGTAGCTTGATCTATGTATTTTCCAAGAGCGTTACCAATGATCTGGAAGGTTTTTTGGTTCCAGCAGTGGAGGGGAAAATGGGGAAGTCGCACCCAAACCGGGACAACGGAGGGGACGTCCTGGGAGGGATCAAAGTCGGGGGACCATTTGTTTAGGTACAGGCCTTGCGGTCCCATAAAATAAGGGCCATTTCTGAAGATTAGGCTTCTATCATCCGGGTTTTCGAAGACGAATACGAAGAATCCTTTGCCCACAAAATAGCTCTTGACCCCCTCTTTAATCAAGGGAGACCAATTTCTTTGAGTCCAGTCCTCTACCGACTTGGGGGATGGCCAGAGGCCCGTAAACTGGCCTATTAACCCTCTCTCAGCAAGATTCAGAGCAGCTTTGCATGTTTCTTCTTCAGGAAGGGCAACCGTGGGAATAGAATCTAGTTTCTTGACAAATTTCTGCTGACTAGCCATGGGAGGGCACTTCGAACTTGTGGAAATCATTGCTTTGAATGCAGAAACCTCTGGAGGTGGGTTGAGTGGAGGGGCAGGGCCCCCACTGAACTCCATGGGAGAATGGAGTAACTCTACATCCGCGGGGCCGCACAGCAGACACCCGATAGCCCAAACACAACGCTCTCTCAAGTAGGCAGACTCCTCGGATCACTGTCGCCTTAGAAGAGTCCTCCGTTGCAGCACAGAGGGCTGAGGCTGGCCTGCGTCGAGGATTGCAGTCAGCGGCTAGGTTTGGATCAAAAATTTCATTCCAAAATTTTCATTATTAATAATGCTTGAAAATGATTCTTCTTCAAAACTCTGTTTTGAAGAAGAAATCGTCAAATTTATTGTTTGTAATAAATGTAATTTTTAAAGTTTTTTAGTCATAGGGTATTTCAGGCGCAACCCTGGTCATCCTTTGCCGAAATCCAATGCCAACCATCCCTGCAAAAAATTGACAAAAGTTTCATCATTCAAGTCAAAAAGTCAAAATGGAAACCAAAACAGAGTTTGTATTAAAATGTCAAAGTGCCAAAGTTCTACAACTTTACAAAGTGGGTTATTTGAAATCAAAAATTCAAATCCATTGGTCATATAAGATATTTTGGTGTCCAAAACAATTCATTTGCCTACAAGAAATATCAGTGAAGTCGAGTCAAGTTTGGAGGAGCGAAAGCATGTGTTGAAGCCGAGTCAAGTTTGGAGGAGCGAAAGCATGTGTTGAAGCCGAGACTGTGTGTTGAAATTCTACTGCGCGGCGCGTTGGGTAGAGGTCGCGATGCACACAGTGGTCGCGACGCACACAACCATTCTCCACCGTGCAAATTTGAACGTGCGCGACGCACTCACCAGGCGCGGCGCACTGGGTTGTGCGCGCGGCGCACAGGGCCGATACTCCAATTTTTTCACTGCCTTCAACGAAATCCCAAATTTCTTGGCTCTTCTGCTCCAAGTAAGTCGAATCGTCTTGTAAGTTTCCATTGATCAGTTTTGGGTGTGGTTTCAAAGATTGGTTGAAGAACTTGAATGCTAAACTACAAACCCTATCCTCTTATTTAAGTTGCTCCTTAGGGTTTTACAATTGGTGGTTTAAAAAACAATTTTGTGCCAAGTATTTCATTCCTCACTGGATTCTCCCTCACTGTTTTACTATCATCATACAGTCCCTTTCCTTTTCCCCTATGTCCCAAAGCCACTCTTATCACTTGTTTTCATTAATCCCTATCATTCCCTATCACTTTCCCTCTCCCATATTATTTGCAGAGTTCCAAACAGTCAAGTGACTGTTATTACACCTTAATCTCACTTGACAGCCCACTTTTCCCATTGTTCCATATTCCTCACAGTCCCTCATTTCCCTTTGGCACCTTTGGCATTGAAAACAAAACACTCATTTATCATTTTCAAACCAAACCAAACACATACTTGACATACACCTTTGCAGCACCATGACAGACACCGAGTCATCATATGAGAAAGACAGTGATTCTACCACAGAGCTTCATGCACCGAGGAGGCCTCGTAAGGGTGGCAAACATGTCAGAGAAGAGCCTACCTCATTGACTCAATTGCAGGCCTGCCCACTTGCTATGGCTTGTTTTCAACAACAATCATGCTTTCAGTATTGCGAGATGATTGCTCAGATTCAGCATCATTAGGAGTTGGCTCGGTTGTTTGTTTTACATTTGCATAATGGTCAGGTAACTCTTGCTGGTGTAAATTTCACCTTGACACCAGAGACCATTTCTCAAGCAACCGGAATACCGAATGTAGGTGAGGAGTGGAACAAAAGACAACAGGTAGAAAAAGTACATTATGAACCATACATCAGGCCTAGCTATGTGAAACAGCTCAGCAGGGTGTTCCCATTCCAGTTTTTGAAAGAATCCTATGCACCGTTGATGAGACTCATTATCAGATACTTCAGTTGTGAGGGCCACTTCTCACGCCTCTATGCATACCATATCAGATTATTGATGCATTTCACGAGAGTAAAGATGATGAACATTCCATATTTCATGTGCCGAAACATCGAGAGGATGACTACTCTTGTGCAAAAGAAGACTCTTGAACAACAGTACAATAGCATTTACCATTATGCACTCATCAAGATCATTGTTGTACATCAGCTTGGTTTGCAGGGTATCACATGGGAAGACTTCATTTCCCGTGAGTTCTTCACAGCTTCAACAGCTCATCAGGAGGTTGTCCATCATGCAGGTGAACCTTCACATCAACATGGAGGTTAGGAGGCAGAGACTACTAGTGTGCCGACATATGTCACCTATCAGAGAGGCATGAGAGGATTGTTTGCAGCAGCCCGACGAGTACTATCTCCACCTGGGGTGGAAGGGGTCTCGTTGCCGTCATCAGTAGTATAGGTACAGGACAGAGGCAAGAAGCCTATGCAGCATGAGGGCCCTTCAGGAGGCCTAGACACTGATTTCATACTCATCGATGATGATGTGAGCTCTCCTAGCTCAAAGCTGAGGGAGGTCATTCAGGAGCAGAAAGCCAAGATAGATGCATTGACCAACAAGTTGCAGAGAGCTCAATGGGTCATAAACTATTTGGAGCAGTGAAACAAACAACTGGAGGATCAACATACAGTCATGGAGTTACAAAACATTTGGCAAAACCGCCAAGTTGCCCAAAGGAGGAGGATAGAGTTCACTTCATTGGAGCAGGAGATAGAGGCTGATTGAGAGACTTGGCTTGAGAGGGTCAATATTCATCTTGAGAAGCTGTTGGTGAAGGCAAACAAAGACAAGGACATGCTCAGGCACATGAAAAATCATTATTGGGCACGAACTCATGTTTGCAAAGCAAGGATCAAAATCCTGAAGGCAAGACTAAGGAGGGCACTAAAACGACGCAAAAGGCATGATAGGCTCCAAATATTGGCTGAAGATTTTTTGGCTGAGCATGATACTTGATGATGGACCTTCAGTCCAAATTTCAACAAATTTGGAGAAAATTTTGTCAATTTTGAATTTTTTTGGCTTCAAAACAGATTTTCCTGCCCAACGCGTAGTGCCACTTGGCGCGCGCTTATAATTGGGAGATCCTCTGGAGGAAAACTTTGCATTTATAGATTTTTTATGGAAAGTTATGCATGCTCATGAATTACCTAAGGATTTCATCAAGTTCTGGGTTGCCTAAAGGGTCAAAAACACACAAAAAATGACCTCTTTGCCAGCTTTTGCACCCACTGGAAGTAGTGTTTGGAGATTGGGTTTTTGGAGGGGCAATGGACACCAAATCCAGAAATTCCACTTGGGTTGGAAAGTAGACGGGAAGGGCTTTCGAACGAGCTATCTTGAGCTCAATTTGGACTTCAGGAAGACCATCAAAATCATTCTCAAAGTTGTGTTATGCATATAGGTTTCAGGCGCGACGCATAGGGGAATTTGGCCTATTTTTCACTCAGCAGCTCAGAATCTCACCTAGTTTTGACTAGTTTCACTTTTTCATGTAACTTTTGACTTATCTTGATGTAAATTCATGACTTTGATGTAATTTTGGGACATTGTTACTCATCCATGTAGATTCATTCACTAAAAAGTCAAAAGATAGTGAATGAATCAGTTTCCTTTTATATAGAGGCAAGTTGTTTCATTGCCTATTTTTCAGTTCCTTGTTTAGATATGGTTGAAACAGCTCCTAGAATGATGAGCTTGACCCCTAGAGGCATGGGAAGGAGTTAGGCTTGTCTATATCATGTAATTTCTTAGTCATTTTTAGGGTTGGACACTTGGGATTGCTTGGCACTCCATTGTACATTTGATTTCTGCATTTTTGGCAAAGGAAAGACCAGGGTTTGCAGCACTTTTTGGGATCCTTGTGGCTCTGTGTTTTGATGGTGTTCTTCTCTATGTAATTTGTAAGTTCACTGATATTTATGTGTACCATTTCCTTTCTCTTTTGCTTTTGAAATTAAACAAATGAGTGACAAAGGTAGAATTCATTAGCTTGTTGTGCTCTGCCTTTTAGTTTTGTTTAATTTTCAATGTTTTCTTTAGTTTGAAGAGGATTCTTGATACCCTCTTGCCCTCTTTAGCTTCTCACCAGTCTGAGCCCTCCATCTTTACAAATCCAAGCATCAAAACGATTGCCTTTCTCGCCCCAATCAGAACTCTGCAAAACTGGCCTTCATCCCCGGACCCAAATTTGCCTTTCCCTTGATTCCAACAAAACCCCCAAAAAATCAAATCAAATCCTTGCACTTCATACCTAGCCTAAGATCAGAAGATATTTCAGTCATCTCAAGCCCCATAGATCATCATTTGTTGAGATTGACCCGGAGAGAGCCCTCTCCTGTCCTCGTAGGGCTAGCTACGAGGCTGAGCGTGGTTTGATGTTGGTCCTGGATCCTACCTTTTCAACTTGAGGTAAATCTAGGCACTAACAAGCTGCAGGAAAAGAAACAGGAAAAAGAAAATAAAGAATACACAGTGCTTGACGAGATCACAGGAAAAGTGATGGTGCCTAAAAATCATAATGTTCAACAGCCAGAACAACAACCACAACAGCAACAACCACATCAAACACCTAAAAGTGGTGTTAGAAGATCTACCAGGATAAGTAGATCCCGTGAACGATACTCTCCTTCATTATATTATGTATTGTTGACTGATTCTGGTGAACCAGAATGTTATGAAGAAGCAGTGCAGGTAGAAACCAGGAAGAAGTGGGAGCAAGCCATGAAAGAAGAGATGGACTCCTTAGCACATAACCAGACTTGGGACTTAGTCAGGTTTCCTGCAGGTAAAACAACATTGCAGAATAAATGGGTTTACAAGTTGAAGGAAGAAGATGGAGGTAGAAAAAGGTATAAAGCTAGACTTGTGGTGAAAGGGTTTGCACAGAAAAAGGGTATAGAATTTGATGAGATATTTTCTCCTGTTTCTAAAATGACTTCAATCAGAACTATTTTAAGTCTAGTAGCAACTGAAGATTTGCATCTTGAGTAGTTAGATGTAAAGACAACCTTTCTCTGTGGGGATTTGGAGGAATAGATATATGTGCAACAACCATAAGGATATGAGGTAAAAGGGAAGGAGAAACTAGTGTGCAGGTTGAAGAAGAGCTTGTATGGCTTAAAACCGGCTCCAAGGCAGTGGTATCTAAAATTTGATAGGTTTATGTCTGAACAAGGTTATACTAGATGTCACTCTGATCATTGTGTTTGTCTCAAAAGGCAAAATGATGGCAGCTATATTATATTATTATTGTATGTAGATGACATGCTTGTTGCAGGTTCTAACACGTAGGAAATAAATTTGCTCAAAAGAAAATTGGAAAACTCATTTTCTATGAAGGATATGGGTGCTGTAAAACAAATCCTTGGTATGCGAATAACTAGAGACAGGAAGAATCACAAATTAACATTGTCTCAAAGTGAGTACATAGAAAAGGTGTTGAAAAGGTTTAATATGCAGAATGCAAAACCAGTGAGTATACCTTTGGCTAGCCATTTCAAATTAAGTAAGGAGTGTCCCAAGACTCAGGAAGAAATGGCTCATATGTCTAAATTTCCATATGCATCAGCAGTTGGAAGCTTAATGTATGCAATGGTATGCACAAGCCTGATATTGCACATGCAGTGGGAGTTGTAAGCAGGTACATGAACAATCCAGGAAAAGGACATTGGATGGCGGTGAAGTGGATTCTCAGGTATTTGAAAGGTACCACAAATCAAACATTATGCTTTGGTGGTTCAAACATTTCTCTACAGGGATATGTTGATGTAGATATGGCGGGTGATGGAGATAACAGGAGGAACAAAACAGGGTATGTGTTTACTGTAGGTGGAACAACTGTCAGCTAGGTCTCAAAATTGGAAAGTGTTGTTGCACTCTCAACAACAGAAGCAGAGTATGTTGCTGCTACGGAGGCTAGTAAAGAAATGATTTGGTTACAAAGGTTTATGGATGAATTGGGTAAGAAGCAGGAGTTGGGCAAGTTATACAGTGACAGCCAGAGTGCCATACATCTTGCAAAGAACTCTGCATTTCATTCCAAGACTAAACATATACAGCTCAAGTACCATTTCATACGGTCAGCATTGGAAGATGGACAGTTGAAGCTAGAAAAGATACACACTAGCCAAAATCTTGCAGATATGTTAACAAAAGTTGTAACCAGGGAGAAACTGAGAATCTGCTCAGTTTCAATTGGTCTTCAAGTATGATGAAGAAGATGAGAAACAACCAGGCCGAAAGTGGAGTCACTGTCTAGCAAATGAAGCAGCGATGGAGTTGCTATAATCAGTCTCCAAGTGGGAGATTGTTGGGTGTGGAGCCTGATTATCTTTTGTATTCAAAGGTATCGCTGCATTGGATCCAAGTTCGTAATGGGGCGGCAACACCGCCCGTAAAATATTCATTGCAGGGGGGGTCTAGGGGAGGGCGGCCGCGACCTTTGGGAGCCCCCCCCCCTGGTGGGGGGATCGGGGGCAGCGCCCCCAAAGCTAAGAATAGAAGTAAAATTGTCTTGTAAAATGTTGTAATTTCGTAGTCAATCTAGGCCGTTCATTAGGCAGAGATTTGACGGTAGAAGTTATGTTTAATTTAGGGTTTTTTTCCCTAGAAGGCAACCCCTCGCCATATATGAGGAAATTGTATTGCGTCTATGGATATCTGTACTCTGAGTGAGGGAGAGAGAGGAGATTGAGAGTGAAGAGGGAATTACAACAAATCTGCTGTAGGTTGTATCTCTTCAGTTTGTTGGATAATATAAAAGGACTGGCTTTTTCTCCGTGGACGTAGCCCAAACTGGGTGAACCACGTAAATATGTGTCTCTCTTGTTTTATGCATTTTCTGTGTTTATATTTTTGCAATATTTTATGTGTTCCATTGCTCTATAATATATAATTTTCTAACATGTTGTGGAGGGGTCAAGGGTTACAAGCAATGACATATGTATCAAAGACAACTTTTGCAACACAAACGTTTTATTCATTAGTCTAATCAAGGGCATCCATATCAGGTGTGTTTTTGAACCATAGGAAACCATGTATATGTACAAAACCTCTATGTTTCCATTCATAACTTAGTAAACAAGACGAAAAGAAGTAAGCTGAATGCATGAAAAAAAACATACAAAAAGTAGAGAAGAAAAAACAATGGTAGATTAATACATTCACCAAAATTCCTACAAGGAATCTTTTTAGTAGGACCTCTTTTAAGAAAATTATGAATCTGCAATGGATGTATTGAGAGGCACGATGTGGGTTTGCAACAATGTTTTGGATTCTCCAACGAGTTTGATCATGTGCATTGGATGGAGAACTGGAAGGCATGACCATATGCAAGTCATGCCATCTGGTATCAAATGCACTTAGTGTGAAGAAGAAGGCAGGCGTACCTTATTGAAAAATCATGTCACGAATCTCCCCTCTAAACCTCATCCAAAAATACTTGCTCCCTCACAGGGATGAGCTAAATTAGTTTGGAATGGTAAAAGGTGATAGTTGTTGAAGGTTTGAAACAATTGTCGAAAATCTATTTGCAAGGTCCCTTTTAATGAAGACAAACGTGGTTTCTTGGCTGTGATGGCACATGATAAGGTTGTACATGTAATACTAAAATATAGGATGATGGCCAAAGCGATTGTCATGGTAGCACATTAGATGCAAAGTGTATTCTTGCATATCAACTTTTATAATTCTTAGTTGGTTAATCGTGACAAATCCCACGGGTACCCACGGGTAAAAGGGTGGGGAAGGCCCTGAAGAAGAGGCCCTTTGTGTTGTATTCATTAACACAAGAAAGGCCAATGATGGGGCATTGAAGTGAATGGGTGGGTGTGGAATTGGAATATTCTATGTAGACAAGTATTTCATCAATCTTCGTATGAGAATTTGGTAGAGTTGCTACAAAGGAGGATGGCTGAAGGTCAGATGGGCATGGGTGGAGGAGCTCATGAGCAGTAGTTCCAAAGAGGGATTCTTGGGGTTTAAGGGAGTTGGCGGTGAGATGGTGTAGAAGGGCAGAGATATCTGCATGGATAATATGCAAAGTAGAAATCACAGTTGGGTTAAGTTGAACATCTCTCTAGTATGGGTCATTTACTACTTTGAACTGCAAAGCTACAAGAACATGTGATCTACTGACAAAGAATTCATATGATGTGTGGTTAGTGCAGGTTAAATTGACAATAAGGATGCCTATTTCTGAGAACATGCGGGGAAGGGAGGTGACAATATTAGTTATATCTTGAGGGAAGCTAATAGTGTGGCCGAAATATTTGAATTTCCCTCCACGTGCATGGGTCACTTGAATAACGAGGTTGACACAAGAAATGAGCATCTCTTCAAATTAAGTTAGGAAGGAGAGGACATGGGGTAAGTTTCTTGGGTCCATGTTGTTTGATGAGGAGAAACGATGGAGAGTTTGCTCAGAGGTACAATGGGAGTAGGTAACGAAATCACATTGGTTTTTCATTTTCATGGAAGGGTAATATTCATGACAAGTGGAGCATATCTGCATGGGGTTAAGTGCATCAATCCTTTCATGGAAGAGGTGATGTGCATGATGGAGACGGTTGTTGTGGAATTGTTGGGAAGTTGAAGAGGAAGCCACATGGGGGGATGGTTGTACAATGAAGGTGGAAGGTGAAGAAAGGTTAGGGTTTGGAAATGACTGGTCATCAAGTGGACATGGAAGGGAAAACAAAAGAGGAGGGGTGGATGGAAGGGGAGGGAGACAAATTTGGGAAGGCATGGGAGTTCGGGTTGGGTTGGTGTGAGAGGGGAGGTTGGATCGATGAATGTTGTAGAGAAGATGATGTCGCACATTTATTCTATCCTTGTTAAGTGTGTAGTGCCATTATCGATGTTCCTTATGTACATCACTCTCTAGAGTGGTTTGCGTAGCTAATCAAACAAGAAAAGTATTGTCAAAGTTAGAGGTATAAGTGAATTAGGAGCAAAGGCTAGTTAACCATGCATATTAAAGGGAAAGTAGTCTATGGAGCAAATTTTTTTTGGTGTGATGCAAGAAAAGGCACTTTATTTTGTCCCAATTGAAAAAATTTACAACATAAATAGTAGAAAGGCTAACGGTAGTGGGTCAACAAACATGTATCTTTGTAAACAAGTAACCAATATGAACAATTAAGAAAGCAAGGATCAATACATGTCATGTGCTAAGTTGAGAGAGCAGGATGTGTTTTTTTGTATTTGGATATTGTTTTTTTTTTGGACTTTGTTGAATGAAAAGGAAGCTAGGCAACAATTTGTGCAAGTGTTGTAGGAACATGGAAAGTAAATGAAGGATGTTGTGGAGGAGAAGGTTGTGTGTTTGTTTGTTTACAACAAAAGTTTTTGTTGTTGTTGTTGCAAAGCATAGTAGCATTTAATTGGTGCCACTATTTCTTTTAGCAAAATTGCATGCACTAGCTAAGGTATCGAATATGAAATGTAGGTGAAATATGAAGTTGAAAGTGAATGGTTTTTATTTTGTGTTGCATTTGTTCGAATTGAAATATTGAATGGTGGGATGTTCAAATGACTACTATTAATATTGGAAGCGATACCATTATGCATATCTAGCTTGGACTAAAAGGAACCCACTTTTGCATTTGACCATAATTATAAGAATTATTTGTTTATGTTTTCCATAGTGAGCATATCAATATCCATATGTGTATTCGAAACATGTTTCTGTGTTGCAAGGAAGAGAGCAAGGTTAGAGAAATGCAAGTGATCCAATGTCCATATATTTACAAGAGACATTACAAGTGAGCGAATGCCCAATATTCATGAGGAACACTAAAAGTGAGTGAGTGCCCATATATTTACGAGAAACAATACAACTAAGGGAGGGCCCATATATTTATGAGAAAGCATTATAAAAGTAGGAAGTACCACTGAAGATGAGGTTTAGAAAAAAGAGTAGAGATAGAAGTGTAGACAAAATATTATGACAAGGTGTGAAAGGGAAAGCGAGGACTAATGAGAGTGCATGGGGGGGGGGGGGGGGGGGGGGAGGAGTTGGCAATAGCATAAGGGGGTGGCATAGTAGGGAAATCATTTGCAAGGTATAGGATGGGAATCAATGGAGAAGGAGGGAGGGGGGGAGAGGGGGGGGGGGGTTTAGCACACTGGTGTTTAAGGGCAAGGGTGTGTAAAACAAGAGCATGGGGAAAAACAAAGGAGAGGGGAAAATGTATGTTTATAGTTGACGAAAAACTTTGTTGGCGGGGGAAAGAGTGTATTGCATTTCCTGCAAGACAAGAGCGGATGCAAAGGCGTAAGGGAGTTCTTCAGAGTGCATGTAACAACCCTAGGTTAAAAACCCATGTAATAAAGTTAATAAAGGAAAAATAAGACCAAGGTCATGGGACACATATTCCAAGTTGAATGTTGGGCAAAAAATCCTAGTGTGGGTGTTCATTTGGTTATTATGGCTAAAGGAAATTGGCAAAGGGAAAGGAAAAGAGGCATTATTTAGCATTTATCTATGAAAATAATGGAAATTATGAGAAAAGGAAGGTGAAAGGTCACAAATTTCATGTGAGGGGGAAAATGAAGGAAAATAATGGAAATTGAATAAACTAGAGGCCTCATTGATAAAAGAAATTTTGAGGATTAGTTCATATCTTTTGTCATTTTAGTTTTAGATCTCTCTCTCAAATTCTCTCTCACATACTTTGTCACACTTAGAACATTCTTGGAGCACTCTAGAATTGGAGAAACGAAGGAAAAGGAAGGGCAAGAAAGCAAAGGAAAGTAAGGATCAAGCGCGGAAAAGGTTGGATCGAGCAACTACATCAGGAATACTTGCAAGTAATAGGTTGCATGTGTAATTTCCTAGCTGGTTCATGGCTACATGGAACATGCATGTGTATCTGGTTCTCTTGCTATCATTGGCATGGGTTTGCTAGTTGTGGCAGTGGTTTCAACCTTTCCTTTCCATTTCCGGATAGCCATGGTGTGATGGGGTTCTTTTACTTGGTTGAGCTCGATTGCTGGATGGTTTTAAATCTAAGCGAGGTGATCTCACAAAAATTCCCAAGGGCCTAGGAATCCCTTGACCGATAATGGCAGGATACACAGTTAAGCTTGAGGGTGGAGATGGGAAATTCCTCACGGTTTAGGTGAAGAGATCTGGAGGCATCCATGCTTATATAGGGCATAATGATCCCTTAACTGGTATATGGAAGGATTGCAGTAAAGCCTGGTAGTGTATGTTATTGTTTAGGCCTAGGAATCCCTTGACTGGTAATGGCAGGATACACAGTAAAGCCTGGTTGTATAGATGAGGGTTTTGGGCCTAGGAATCCCTTGACCGGTAATGGACGGATACATGTAAAATCCTGAGGAAGCCTTGGTTGGTTTTGTTGCGAGTCCCACATTCATGTTTGGAATATGGCACGAGGGTGATTGTCTGAATGAAATATTTGGTTCAACCCAATCTATGGTCGGGTGTTACGTGAAAGTCTCTAATTTGGTTGGATTTTTAATATGTTAATAAGAACTTTTTTCCTCTTGTATTTCATTAGTATTTATACTTGTTATTATGTGGCTTTAATGGCTATTCTCTCATTGATATTTCTCTGGTTATATGTTGGTTATAAGCATGGTTTTATGAAAGACTTTAGTTATGGATCTCATCATGTTTTGATTAGTAAATGAATGGTTAAGGAATGCATGACCTAATAGATGATAATGCAAATATCATGAGAGGGCATCAATCCTTCTTAACGATTCTTGGATAAGTATGAGATCTCTATGTTCAGATATGTAATTGTGACTTGTAGAATACATGTTCATGATGCATTTGACGAAATTTTTATCATGGCTAGGCCTTGTTAGGTCAGGTTCTTGTCTAAGTTTTGTATGGAAGGCCTTGTCCATGTGTCGTTTATCATTTCTGAGAGTTTCATTAAGTTAGGGGCAGAGGTTTGGATCCTAGCCATGAAAAAGTGGCTTAGATCTCGCGATCGTTGGAATAGAACTGAGCAAAAGGGGATGAAGTTTCTCCCTTGCAGGCTTGTGCATGTGACTAGAGAGTTGCATTCAAAATCAGATAGTGTTATGCCAACATCCATGGGTCCAGATCAATGAAAAATAAGTTTAATTCAGGGTTTGGGCCCTTGGAAGGGTGGGTTATCCCTTGGGGTCCTGTAACACCTAAGGGAGGTTAATAAGGTTTGGTTGAGTCTATTCCACTTCCTTAAGGTGATATAGGAGGTTGAGTCATATCATAGTATCTCTTCATCACATATTTACCCTGATGGATGGGTAAGCTTGGGTAAGTGTGGGAGGAGGGTGTTAAAGATTGGTATCAGAGCATGGTTCAACCCTTGGACCGGATGGGCGGAATGTGTTTGTCATGCATGCATGTAGGTTGTATATGTACTTGTTATGTATGCATGGTGATGGTCATTGTTATCATTGTGTTGTCATGTAGAAGTTGATGATGCTATTGTTGTGATGAGTTTGTCATGAATGCTCGTTGGTTGTATATGTATTTGCTATGCATGTCGGTGTCTACATGGATGATTATGCATGTTGTTATAGTTATGATTGTCATCCATAAGGTCATGGTATGCAGTTGGTGCTGTCATTCATGATGTTGGTATGTTGATGAGATTATGATTATACATGTATTATGCTAATCTGAACTGATTTGCAGACGAGATAGCCTCCCTTGAACTATACTGAAGTATTGTTATAGATTTCTAGAACAACACTTTGTAATGTATGTGATCCATCCAAAGTTTCAGATGGGAATCCGATCCATCAAGGCTCTCTTTGGTCCCTGATGATGGATGGAGTTCCCATATGAAATGTTGGATGGATCACATACATTACACAGTGCTATTCCAAAAATCTATAACAATATGAATCATTGTGGAAGTCTCCAATCACTCATATACTGAAGTACGTTGATTTTGTGTATACTTGGTTGATCTGAAATGGTATGCTTGCAAGAGGTAGAAGGAAAAGATGAATAGAAAAATGGTGGATTACAGCTCACAAGACTTCCCTTACGGATCACATGAGCAACATGGTGATGAATACTCTCCTCACATAGTAGACACACTGAGAAGTTTGAAGGAAAAAATAACGAGTTGTAAAGCAGATAATGACAAAATCATTCAGTCATAGGAAAGACTTGCCAAGGCATAGGAGAAATAAGCAGAAGTCAATGCAATTATTCTCTAGAGTTTGTCATACTTGTAGAGAGATGGATAACCACATTTCAGTTATGAGCAGGAGGCTAAAACTAATGGGGAATATGGTAACAGGTCTCATGGTGGGCACAGGTCAGATAGGGATTACATGATCAAAGATGACAAGTTCTTGGATACGTCGAATAGGAGAGGTGATGGACACAGGTTCTTGGATACGCCGAATAGGAGAGGTGATGGACACAAGTTATACTCTAGTTTTGGTTCGTACATGTATCATGGTCATCATCGTTATCATCCTTATAGGAGGAATTATAAGGGATATTTTCTAGATGAGTTCAAGAAAGGCAAGCCACCTATCTTTGATGGATATTTGAAGAAGTCGGAAGATGCAAAGGCATGGTTTCTTGGGATGAAGAAATTATTTGTGTTGCATAATTATACAGAGAACATGAAGCCCAAAATAACTATCTTCAACCTTAAAGGGAAAGCAAACATATGGTGGGAAGATCTGAAGTGTGTTAGAGACATCAGGACATAGGAATTGAGTTGGCATGAATTCGAGGGACTTTTTAGGAATAAGTATTTTTCAGAGAGTTACTATGACAGTAAGGCCACAAATTTCTATGAACTAAAGATGGGATAGATGATAGATGGGGAGTATACGACTAAGTTATTAGAGTTGTTGAGGTACGTACTGTATCTTAAGAATGAGAAAGCCAAAGTTTAGAGATTTGTGAGTGGATTAACATTGACATTTAAACATTAGATTGAGTATGGTGAGCCTCAGTCACTTGAAGAAGTCATTAGGAAGTTGAAGCATTGTTATGAGCAATCAAAGCGTAAGACAGAATATCAACAAGGTTGGAAAGGGAATGGTAAGACTAAAAGTAAATGGCAACCAAAAAGAACAATACCCTAGGATATTGGTGAAAAAGAAAATGTTTTAAGCAAAATCTTTCAATAGAAATCACATACGAGAAATTTTTGGCTGGCACGTTTCGAACCAACAAGTGTGGTTCATCATCAGGACGAGATGAAGAGGCAGACTATGGCAAAGGCTTGAATAGAGAGCAATGTAGAGACATAATTTCAAGTAATGGCTATATTTGAACAATAATATCTAAATTATGATATTAATTTATTAATATTTTAAAACAAATATTATTAAGTAACAACTATATTAAACAATTAGTATTTGAAAAATAATATTTAAATTATGATATTAGTTTATTAATTTATTAAAAAATATTAATAGGTAACAACTATATTAAACGACTAGTTTTTGAAAAATAATATTTAAATTAATATTAAATTTAATATGATTTTCCCTTTTAAATGCTTACATTTTTACAAAATCTGCCATGAAATTTCAATGCTTCTCCCATGCTAAATTGAAATCTTCACAACTTCTTCACCCAACCATTAGAAATAAAATTTTTAAGTTTAAATGAATAAAATCTGATATATATAAAATCTGATATATATATATATATATATATATATATATATATATATATATATATATATATATATATAATTTTAACTATAAGTTTCAAATTTGTATTTCATATAAATTTCGAGTTAATTACATAAATAGTATGAATAATACAATGCATTTAAATATAGAATCTAGGCTTCAAATAATATATATAGAAAGAGAGAGGCAGAGCGCTTGAGTGGGCCTAATGGTTAAGAGCATGTGTTTCCTCCTAAGAGGTCACATGTTCAAAACTGGGGGGACAAAGTATGTTCAGCTAAAGCCGAGTAACATGCAGTGAAATCCAATCACCATGTTTGCATCGAGGATTCCCGAGATCCTTGCCATCTTTTCATAATTTTGTTGTTGTTGTTTTTTTTTCTAAGTAAAAGTAATCTATTAATATGTACAGAAAGATACAAAGAGGACAAGGCCTCGAACAAGGTAGCGTAGAGTATCAACAAAATCTGGACTGCCCCAACATTGGGGAAACCAGTCCAGTGAGAGCAGAAACTTCAAAAATGGTATCACTTCTCAAGTCCAGACCCCACAAAAAAAACAGTAAGATGGTTCCTTGATGATTAGTCCATATAGGAAGCCATAACCCAAGCAACACTAGCAAAAAACAAAAAAAACCAGATAATGAACACCTGGGCAGCCACAGCCAGCCTCGTACTATCATCAGGCAGCCCCTGCCTATTCTCCATCCCTTGGTTTCCACCCCTTGGATTCCACTGATGCGATATTGCGATGCCATCTGATCGCCATCACATATCGTTGGAGGTAAAGGCCTTGCCCTTTAGTCTGCCCATTCAGCAATCCGTCGTTAGTTCCGCGTCATCGCATCGCACATGTGAAAGTGTGGAGGCTCTGCCCCTTGGTTTCCGCCGATGCGATATTGCGATGCGATCTGATCGCAATTGCATATCGCTAAAGGTAAAGGCATTGCCTTTAGGTCTCCCCATTCTGTGATCCGCTGTCGGGTTCGCGTCATCGCATCGCACATGTGAAAGTGTGGAGGCTCCGCCCCTTGGTTTCCGCCGATGCGATCTGATCGCAATCGCATATCGCTATTGGTTAAGGCCTTGCCCTTAGGTCTCCCCATTCTGCGATCCGCCAATATTGCGATGCGATCTAATTGCAATCGCATATTGCTGGTTATCGATCTGCGATCCGCCATTACTGTTGCATTGAAGAGAGCTGAAGTCTGAGGTATGCTGGAGCGTGCTGAGGCATGAACCAGAGCGGAGGACAGGATATGATATCCGGAACTACTTAAAACAATGCCAATGAACCCTGCTCTTCTCAAATGCAGAGATCCGTTGATCAGAAGCCAAATATCCGGCTTGTCCTGGGTAGGCAGGTGTCGCCCCATCTCGCCCCACCCCTGTCCCGTCATATTTAACGCCCGTCTATATACCCGCATCTGGGAGAGCTGCATCCCTTTGGACCAGTATTTTGCACTCCTGATTTTGATCATGATTCTGAATTATGTCTAGAGCTCCAGTGAGAAGAGTGTGCCCAGTTTCCACCCCCAAATTGGCAAGTAGATCAGCGACCTTGTTTCCTTCCCGTTTAACGTGATTGAATATGATGGCACGATTGGTGTGAAGCGATTGTTCTATTGCATCCAATCTGGCTTCAAGTCTCCAACTGTTGGCAATTTTATGCGCATGTGCCCCATTGAGGAGTTGATTGGCCAGGTTGATGAGGATTAGGGAATCACCTTCGATCTCCAGAGGTTGGAAGCCATGATGCTGGGAAAGGAGTAATCCTTGCCAGAGACCCTCTAGTTCAGCCGAGTTGTTCGTGTCCCAGCCAATGTTTCCGAAGTAGATTAGGAGAGGCGAACCCTCATGATCTCTAAATATGCCACCAAATCCTGCTTTGTTGGGATTTCCCTTTGAAGCTCCATCAAAGTTGAGTTTGAAAGTATGCTTTGGAGGGGGGGTCCATAAGTGCTTTCTGATGTTGTTGCCTTCTGAAGGTCTGTGATTGTGAGTACCTTGTGGGAGTTGTATGTTCCAATTTTCCTAGATGGCTTTCTCATTTGCAAGAGTGGGAAAATCTTCCGTGTGCCAAGTTTGAAGCGCCAAGGTCTCTTTAAGATTGAGACAAAAGTTGCCCCAAATGATTTCTACAGGAGTGCTTTGATCTTTGAATATGCGCTTGTTTCGTTCTTTCCATATTGTCCAGAGGAGAAGGCCGGGAATCAATCTCCATAATTGGTTGAGTAGTTCGCTTTTATAAGGGTTCTGGTGCCAATGGCGAATAGAGTTGATTATATCTTCGGACACTCTGCATCTTTTTTGACAACGGAAGCTAGCCTTCTCCCACAGTTGATTGGCAAGAGTGCAAGAGTCCAAGAGGTGTTGGAGCGATTCCTCCTGAGAATTACAATTGGGACATATGGAGGGCCCGTGAAAGTTTCTTTTCCTAAGATTGTCCCAAGTGAGGATTTTCCGGTGCCCAACAAGCCAGAGGAATAGGGAGACTTTGGGCCAAGTACCCGGTGACCAGATTCTGCCCCAGATAGGATCCAGGGGCATTGGATCATTGCATATAATTTTATAAGCCTCTTTGGTGGTGAAGGAACCTTTTGGGGTATATCCCCATCTTAAAATATCCCTGCCTTCAGATGATCTAATGCATCGATTCTGGAGCTCACTCTCCATGACCTCCTTAGTCTGGTTATCTGCATTCCTGATCAGCCTGTTGATCTGCTTCCATTGTCTGTACCCCTGTTCTGTCTCCGGAATCCATTGTTGCTGGACGGATTCCTTTTGTTGCTCCTCCCACTCTTGGCAAGGAGGCGGTCTATAGATGTCGTTGAGCTTTGGTAGTTGGTTCCAGGCATCCATCTAGAACCGAGCAGTGCTGCCGTTCCTTATTTCCCAAAAGCTGTGTTGTTGGATCAGCAAGAAGTGTTGTCTGGCAGCATTCCATATTAGTGATCCCTTTTCAGTTGGAGTGAATCTGATTAGCTCCTCCGTTGGTCTGTGATTGGCATATTTGGCTATCCAGATGGCTGCCCAT
Source organism: Pinus tabuliformis (assembly GCA_031772625.1). NCBI lineage: Eukaryota > Viridiplantae > Streptophyta > Pinopsida > Pinales > Pinaceae > Pinus > Pinus tabuliformis. The sequence continues at coordinate 656,959,559 of CM062807.1, read as the reverse complement.
GGCTTATTGGGAGCAGAGAGCCATTGCCACCATATTTTTGCACCCATGATAACATTGTTGTGATGAGGATCTCTCAAGCCTATACCCCATTTTTCTTTGGGCTTGCATGCCGTCGTCCATTTTGCCAAGGCCCATTTGTGATTTGTGCCAGTTTCACCCCAAATAAAATTGCGCTGTAGATTTTTTATTTTTTAAGGACCTTGTTGTTGTTGTTTTTGTTTTTTAAATATAATAATTGATTATTGATTATTTTTATTTTTATTTTGCAATTTATATCCTCTTTGACCTCCCTATTAAAATATTATCCAATCTTTTAATATAATAATATTTAAATATAATTGTTGAATATTATTCATTTTTAATAATAACCATATTAAACTTATTTTTAATTATATATTTACAAATATTCAATTCTTATTATATTATTAAATTAATCTAACTAATTTTGAATTCAATATTATTTTAATTAAAAATATTAATAAATTAAAATAAAACATAACAAAATAATAATAAATTTATTCAACTAATTTTTTAACGGCTAATTCATAACAACTATTTCCTAACGGCTAACTCTGGAACAGATGCATCCTTACTATTTAAACATTCTGACTAACTGATTTTTTCACCTTTGTCCTGATGATGAACCACATTAGATGGTTCGAAACGTCGACCAAAAAACTCATGATGAGAATTTATTAGAATTATATCTTATTTAATTTGTATTTTGTATTTTAATTAATTCATATTTATTTTATTCGGTTTTAATGTATTGATTTGATTTTTTTATTTTTTGTAATTATATTGATAATAATGGTTATTAAAATGATAATTATAATTTATAGTTAGAGTATTTCTTAAGCAAAATTATTTTAAGATTAGAATTTCATATCTTTATTTATTATAATAATTTTTATAAGTTATAATGATTACTATAACAATTAACTTGATGCAGGGCAAACAAGAAAATTCAAGGGAGCGATTTTTGATAACGAGAATATGAGAGGAAGTCATATGCCGAATCTGACAAAAGGAGCCCCTTGATGATGTTGGACCCACTAACAAAGGGGATCTCCCTGATGTGAAGTCCCAACTAGACCTCACACTATTTGGTGTAGGAGTCCCATCCGGTATGAAGGCCCGATTGCCATATACTTAGAGATTTGCCTTGGCTCTAGCTGTCAGCACATGAGAGTGTTACGCTGGTATCTTCAAACAACAAGGTACGTGTGCCTAGTGAGTGCGTAATGTAACTGTGTCAAGGTTCTCTTACTACAAAGGGGGAGAGTAAAGTGAGCCTCTAAATGAGAGGTAGTAGTACCACCTAGGAAGAGACACACGCAAACTAGAAAGGTCTGTCCAACATCCAATAGAATAGTCCACAATAGATGCGACAATCGTTAAAACTGAGGTGAAGGGGACAACACGTACACCACTTAATGAAGTAGTACACACTGATGTGACGGTCGTTATAACCATAAAATAAAGCTGGTCTGTCGAGTATCCCACAGAGTAGTCCACAAGGACGTGACAACGGTAATAGCCACTACAGAAAGGTGGTCTGTCTAAAATCCCGCGGAGTAGCCCATAGGGACGAGATAACGTTGATAAGCAATACAACACATCTTCAACAATGTAAGTACTAAAATAACCAAAGTAGTTCAACTATCTTAGTACAGGTTAAGCAAACATGCATTACAAATGTTTAAAGAGTAGTCTTACAAACATCTACAAAACATGCATGAAAACGTGGTGGACTTAACGAGATTTTGAATTAAGAAAAATTCCAAAGACACATCTATACACCATACATCACTAGTCCTAGTAGTGGGACATTGGAGCCACTCCTCACTCCTCAAAGAACAAACTACAAACTCTCAAGGCTATGTGGGAGGAGCCAAGGTGAAAAGTCCTTGCTCATACAATGGGAGGGGTATATATAGCCAAGGGTGATGCTTGACCCTTGTGACTCTTGGACTACCCTCATGACTGTTCAACTTCCCATGACTTTTCAACTGACATGACTCTTCGACTTCTTGTGTGCGTCCATTGGACTTCACTTTACATTACATTCAGTTACAATGGATATGGCCCATAATGGTGATGTGGCCAAGACAACTCATGACACAACTCGACATGACACTGCTGACATGTACTGGCTGACTGTGGTGTCCATGTCAAGCTACTGCACTGCTGAGTGATGGATGTACTCTTGGTGTGCTTTGTCTTCTCCTTTGCATGGCATAGTGCTGCGGGGTCTTCGATGGTCTTGGTCTTGCTTGATGGTTCAATGCATGTGTTCCTTTTGCTTGTTGCTTGATATGCTTGGTACGTCATCCAGCTGCAAGAAAGTCTTCTAGCATGTGCGCTCCTTCTTCATCATGTTCGTCGTCTCGCCATGATCTATCAGTGTACCTGTTCCTGTAATTCACTCATGACGGGACGACATCAAATCCAAAACCTCCTAGTCTAGCATGATGCATTGTTCTCGTGTTCCGGGTGACAGGGAGGGAGGACAACTCATTGAGACAACACAGAGTGCAACTTAGGTTGGAATGAGGAATTCTTGGAGGAGAACCTGCATTTTCGGGAAAAATTGTGCAGTGACCATTGGGAGGCAGAATTGCGCACTGAAAGTCACCAGTGTCAGCTGTAAGTTGGGACCCTAAGGGGGAGTACTTCTGTGAAATTTCCAGAGGGAAGACAGAGTGGGATGTAGAGGGACAAATGGGCAGTTCTGCACAGTTTCCAGAGGGAAGACAAAGCGGGGCTACTGAGGGACAGTTGGGGAGTTTTGCACAGTTTTCGAAGGAAAGACAAAATGGGGCTGCAGAGGGACAATTGGGCCGTTTTGTGCAGTTTCTAAGAACAATGCATAACACGGTTGCAAGGGACCTATTGAGGCATGATTGCAAAATTTCTTGGAACAATGCAAGATAGAAAACAAGGGTTCAACTAGGCATGTCTGCACAATTTTGAGGAATAGTGCAAAGTAAGGTAGCAGAGGACCAGCTGGGTAGTGCTACACAATTTTGGAGAACAATGCAGACCCAGGTCTCAGAGCAGTGCAGGCTTCTAACAGACAAGAAGGAGGCTTGATATGTGTGCTTGAGAAATGAGCAGTTCAATTTGGTCATGGAGGCAGTCTCTGCGCAATTCTAGGAGGCAAACAGGCTGCTCACCTCCGGGATTGTGCAGTGCAGCTGACCTGGAGGATAACCTCAAGCACTACACAGTTCCGGGCAGCAAAGCAAGGTCACTGAGGGTTGATGTTGTGTAGTGCAGCTCAGTCAGGGTCAGGTGGAAGAGCGTTGTTTGATCGGACAAATTTTCAGGAAAATGGCTAAGTGTCGAAAGCAAGTGAACTTGTGCGGAGTGGACATTGTGATTATACACTTAGCATACTTGACAGTAGGACAACATAAACCACCATGACAACGAGACAAACCATGCCCTTGATGATATTGTCTTAGAGCTGAGAGCGACAAGCGCGACGCTTGTGATAAACCTTCGAACGACCGTGACGACACTTGCGCGACAATGCTTACAACTTTGTGTGTGAGTACGACCAATGTTCACACGACGAAGACAACCAAAACACACAAAGACAAGCCTTCAAAGTCGCCAAAATAAGATCACAAGCATGACAAAGCAATCAACGTACCGAAAGACAACTGCTGTTCAAACAAGATAAAGTTGAAAAAGACTTCAGAAGAGCTCATGGGATGAGCTCGAGTGTTTGCAAATTTCAAAGGACAAACTAAGGAAGGCTCCGAAATTTGGATGCAAGCCAAAATTTTAGAGGGTGTTGTAGCCGCTACAACCCTTGGTGACAAACTGGTTGAATACTAGCTCCTTTGTTTTGGTTCATTTTCAGTGCAGGGCCTTGGCCTTTCGGGGACTATTGATTCGTTGTGTAGATCACTTCGGCTTCCCCACTTACCTCATGGACAAACACGATTCACCTTGTACCGACTCAATTGAACACAACACAAAATTCAGTCAAACCATAGTGTTTCAAATCGGGAAGGGTAATTTGGCTCGTGAGCTTAAGATTTTCAGAGTATAGTTTTTCATCTCTGGTGTTCCTCCACTGCTAGCAGCCTTGGACAATACCCCGACAGAGTCACGCAGGAACATAAGCATTGCTCCACTGCCAGTCAGCCTAGATAGTATCCTGGTGGAGTTGCCTGCTTCACCTCTTTGCGCATGAAGCCTTTCTCTTCTTTTGCCTTTGTTATTTTTTTGAAAGAGAACTGTGCATAGGCACTTATTTATTTTTGGGGCAGAAGAGGGATCCTGACTTATTGAGAGTAGGAGAGGTTGTTCCTTCAGAGAAGCATATAAAGACCTCTAATTCAGGTTTTATCATTTAGATTTTCCCCTTCTCCGTTTCTACTAGTTGGATAAGCTTGAACACACCAGAGTAGAAAACTAAGTATAGGCACGATGTTTGCCAGACTGGACATGGGTTTATGGTTCGATCAAAACTTTGCTTACATACAGATCATATTTTCCGCTAAGACGTCTTCAGCCATAAGTTACAACCAAGCACAAAGAAGACGAATGCAAGCCTGTCCAAGCGCTGCAATGTCACAAGACTCTTTGAACTTCAGCCACATACCCATTCAGAAACGAAAACATAGTGCAGGCACACCACTTATTCGCGTAGTGAAAAAAAATAGAAAAGTCAACACGAAAGGAAAACCAACACGAGAGGAAAGGCATACATAACAAGGAAACAAAACTAGAAGACAAGAAAGCAAAATGACTAAAGTAACAAGATGTAAAACAAGAAAACCATGACAGACCACGAGTGCAAGATGAGTGCAAGGAAGGGAAAACTGAGATGTAACTAATCCTACTCCTATCCTAATAGCTAAACGGTCGGGGTTACGTGAAATGAAATTTCCAGTGAATCCACTGTAGTCGCTCCCGACCTGCATCCACAAAGGTACAAATGATTAAAACAACTAAAAAGTAGTGTGTAATAGAAAATACAAAAAGTTGAACAAGACGCACATGAAAAGGAAGGTCTTGCCTATGGCTAGAAAGATGTATCACAACCACCCAATACATGTGATTACCTTTTTGATGAATACCCTTTCTAAATAAACCTCAGAAGCTTCTTGCAGATGCGTCCTTGTCTGCATCGAGCTTTTTAGCAAGTGCAAGGAAATATTGCAATCCATTGCCTGCAACATGGCTTGCCAAGTAAGATTGTTCCAGCCATTCAACGATTAAATCATAAAATTCGTGATGGTTGTTTGGAAAGCCTCGTGATCTTTGAAAAGTCGGATTTCTGATTCGAGAGACAGGATCACAATGGGAATTTGGGAAGGAAAGATAAATCGGAGCATTCTCAACAGTCATGCCAAGACAGTGAGGACTTGCCATAACCATCAATGAAGGCTAAAGTGCCTCACCTACTTGATAAAAGTCTGAAAAGAAAGATGGTAAACAATGAAGATTAGAGTGTGAGAAGCAACTATCTTTTCGGTGTGCTGATGGGAAAATGATAAGCCAAACGATAGTCACCCAAGATAGATAAATGACCAGATGAGCATGTTGAGACATCATATTCCCAGTTTTCAATGAACAAAGAAAAATCATTTGAAAAATCTTGCGAATGCTCTGAACAATGTAACCAATTTCGCTATGAGCTAGACATGACGGACCACCTTCCTACAACTGGTGAAAAATTGCACAGGCATCATTGTCATCACAAGAAAAAGGATGCCAACATTGTGAATGCGTGAAACTAGTTGGGGCGTGGTGAATGGAGAGGAACTTGATTCGTGTGATAGCTTGTGTGCTCATCATCACCTAGGGAGATTTCTGGTGTGATGAGCAGATAGATTTGTAGTGCAAGGATCACAAGAAGACCGAGGAGCTGATCATGAGAGGGAAAATTTGATAAGTATGATTGTGGGAAAAGATAGTCTTTGAGATGATCAACTTCACAATCCCATGATTTCATGATAGATGAACATTCCCAACTTGAGTTTGATGTGAGAGATTTTCATGAAGACAAATGTGCTGTGACAAATTCGTGAATTTGGTCATAAGTGAAATTTTGAAAATTTGAAAGATCACACCCAAAATACCAAATATTTTTTACATGGGGATCCACACCGAATGAAACCATGCAGATAAACAAATTGTGTGTGAGAAACCATATCTTATTTAGTTCAGAAGGCTTACCAGAGTCGCGAGGTCCTAACATAACCATCAACGGACGTTGAAGTGCCTCAACTCCCTGGTACGTCTCGAAACTTTCTAGAATTGCAGAATCATATTTTGAAGCATGAACCAAATCATGCATGGATTAAGGATGGTTTCTATTGTTGATTTCAAAACTTTTCTTAGGATAGAAGCCATCTCTGTCACAGGTTTCACCATATTTTTCAGCGTCAGTAAGCTGATTTGAAGAGTTGTCTTCATGCACACGAAGAGATGACGGGGAATGGGAAGTACGCTCTATGATTAGACTATTTTCAACTTCATCATGGACAACCTCACTTCCTTGTGTCAATTGAGGAGATAACTCATTAGATAAAGAAACAAGAGAACATGGAGTATCTTCGACGCATGTGGATGCGTTGTGAATGGTAGGACACACAGGCAAGTGAGGTGAAGAGGAAGTTTTGATATGAATGTCTTCTTTGATTGAAGCACATTCTAGATCTGAGTTAGAGTCTTCATGAGAAAATGGAAGATCACATGATGTGCTTGGGCATTCGTCATGGCATATGGAAGCATGGGAGTGATGACTGCCCAAGACTGGGGGTTGATCGAAAGAATTGATTGTATAGGATGTTCCATCGAGATTAGAAGATTGAGAATCATTCAAGAATGGAAGCTCATTATTTTGATGCGTACAATTTTGAAACAGAGAAGGAAGATTTATAGTGTCCTCATCCTTCTGCTTCTCTACCTGTGTGATGTGACTGCCTTGCGCTTGATCACAATTTGAGCCAGCAGCTGGAGAATTAAGAGAATGCAAACAGTTTTTTGGTGAAGTAGATTGATCAAGTGAGTCATGGTACAAGGATTCATGGCTTGTAGATTATGGAGGATGATAGAGATGTAAAGATCAGATTCGAGACTTGAGTTATGAATAATGACATCCTCTTGCGGAATGGAGGAGTGAGTCTTCGTTATGCCTGTGCCATTATGGAACTTCCTCCATAGAAGCGGGAGACAGATCAGAAGATGGGTTGGGGACATTCTGTGCAGATTTCTCAAATTTGAAATCACCGTAAGGGGGCACCCACATTAGGACCAAAAAACGAGGAGGACAAGGAACAAACGGGGTGTTGGGATCCTCCTCTGCAATCTGAGGTGCCTCATGATTCGCAAGAGTTGGGGAGGAAGGGAAATCAGGAGGTTCACCATATTAAGAACTATGAACCAAGCGTTTAAAGTCTTCCCTCAAGAAGTCAAAGTTCACAGGCTGTTCAAGAATTTCGTAACATAGGTGAAGGAAGCAATCAACAAAGTCCTCAACTGATTCGTCAGGATCGATACTTAAACGACATATTTTTCACGGAAATCCTGGTGTCTATACTCATCAAACGTTTTAATCATCATTTCAACAAGCTGATAAATGAATCAATAGAGGCAAAGGGTAATGTGTAACACTAGCATTGAGCACGACCTTGAATGTGAGGGTGGGTAATACAGTCCAGACATCTTCGTACTCTATCTTGTGGCATAGGCAAAAGTTTATAAATTGGTGTACATGCACAAGAAAAGATGGTTCACCCTCACCATTGAACTTTAACATGGAATGGTCATGGATAACTTTCGTGGGGATGGTATATTCGAACTTTGTAGAAAGACATCCCAGGATTATGATGCCAGGAAGAGCCATTTTTAAATAAGAGATTCAAACCAGACTCTACAGGCAAAGCTTGTCGTTTGGCCTTCCTTCTAGCACCATTTTGTCGATGGTTATGGACCTGCTAATAAAGGGGATCTCCTCAACGTGAAGTCCCAACTAGAACTCACACCGTTTGGTGTAGGAGTCCCATCCGGTATGAAGGCCTAGTTGCCATATACTTAGAGATCTTCCTTGGATCTAGCTGTGAGAACATGAGAGTGTTACATTGGTATGTTCAAAAAACAAGGTACGTTTTCCGGGTGAGTGCGTAATGTAACTGTGTCAAGGTTCTCTTACTACAAAGGGGGAGAGTAAAGGGAGCCTCTAAATGAGAGGTAGTACCATCGAGGAAGAGACACACGTGAACCAGAAAGGTCTGTCCAACATCCAACAGAATAGTCCACAATGAATGCGACAATCGTTAAAATCGAGGTGAATGGGATAGCACGTACACCACCCAGTGGAGTAGTCCACACGGATGTGACGGTCGTTATAACTAAAAAACAAAGATGGTTTGTCGAGTATCCTGCGGAGTAGTCCACAAGGATATGACAACGGTGATAGCCAATACACAAAGGTGGTATGTCTAGTATCTCGTGGAGTAGCCCACATGGATGAGACAACGGTGATAAGCAATACAACACATCTTCAACAATGTAAGTACTAAAATAACCAAAGTAGTTCAACTATATTAGTACAAGTTAAGAAAACATGCATTACAAATGTTTAAAGAGTAGTCTTACAAACATCTACATAACATGAGTGAAAATTTGCTGGCCTTAACAGGATTCTGATTTAAGAAAAAGTCCCAAGACACATCTATGCACCATACATCACTAGTCCCAGTGGTGGGACATTGGAGCCACTCCTCGCTCCTAAAAAAATAGACTATAGGCTCTCAAGGCTGTGTGGGAGGAGCCAAGGTGAAAAGTCCTTGCTCATACAATGGGAGGGGTATATATAGCCGAGGTTGATGCTTGATCCTTGTGACTCTTGGACTACCCTCGTGACTATTCAAATTCCCATGATTTTTCAACTGACATGACTCTTCGACTTCTTGTGTGTGTCCATTGGACTTCACTTTACATTACATGCAGTTACAATGGATATGGCCCATAATGGTGATGTGACCAAGACAACTTATGACACACTCGACATGACACTGCTGACATGTACTGGCTGACTGTGGCGTCCGTGTCAAGCTGTTGCACTGCTAAGTGATGGATGTACTCTTGGTGTGCTTTGTCTTCTCCTCTGCATGACATATTGCTGCGGGGTCTTTGATGGTATTGGTCTTGCTTGATGGTTCCATGCATGTGTTCCTTTTGTTTGTTGCTTGATATGCTTAGTACGTCTGTCCAACTGCAAGCAATTCTTCTATCATGTGCATTCCTTCTTCATTACGTTCGTCATCTTGCCATGATCTACCAGTGTACTTGTTCTTGCAATTCACTCATGATGGGACGACATCAAATCCAAAACCTCCTAGTCTAGCATGATGCATTGTTCTCGTGTTCCGGGTGACAGGGATGGAGGACAAGTCACTGAGGCAGCATAGAGCGTAGCTCAAGATGGAATGAGGAATTCCGGGAGGACAACCTGGACTGTCAGTAAAAACTGCACAGTGACCACTAGGAGGCAGAATTGCATAGTGAAAGTCACCAATGTCAGTTGCAAGGTGGGACCCTGAGGGGGAGCACTTCTGCACAGTCTCCAGATTGAAGACAGAGAGGGGCTGCAAGGGGACAATTGGGCAGTTTTGTGCAGTTTCCAGAGGGAAGACAAAGGGGGGCTATAGAGGGAGAACTGGGCAGTTCTACACAGTTTCCATAGGGAATATAGAGCGGGGTTGTAGAGGGACAACTAGGCAATTTTGCGCAGTTTCTAAGAGTAGTGCAGAACAAGGCTGCAAGGGACCTTCTGAGGCATGACTGCACAATTTATGGGAACAATGTAGGACAAACAATAGAGTGTCAGCTGGGCTTGTCTGCACAATTTTGGGGAACAATACAGAGCAAGGTAGTAGAGGACCATATGGGTAGTTCTACGTAACTTTTGAGAACGGTGAAGATCCAGGTCTCAGAGAAATGCAGGCTTCCGATAGACAACAAGGAGGCTTAATGAATGTGCTTGAGAAATGCACAGTTTAGTTTGGTCATGGAGGCAGTCTAGGATGCTCACCTCCGATATTGCACAATGTAGCTGACCTAGAGGAAAACCTCAAGCACTACACAGTTCTAGGTAGTAGAGTAGGGTCATTGAGGACTAAGACTACACAGTGCAGCTCAGTCAGGGTCTGGTGGAAGAGGGTTGTTCGGTCGGACAGATTTTCAGGAAAATGGATAAGTATCGAAAGTAAGTGAACTTGTGCGGACTTGACATTGTGATTATACACTTAGCATACTTGACGACGAGACAACATAAACCACCATGACAACAAGACAAAACATGCCCTCGACGAGACTATCTTAGAGCTTAGAGCGACAAGTGTGACACTTGTGATAGACCTTTGGATGACACTTATGCGACAATGCTTACAACTTGTGTGTGAGTATGACCGATGTTCACATGGCGAAGACAACCAAAACACACAAAAACAAACCTTCAAACTCGCCAGTATAAGATCACAAGCATGACAAAGCAATTAACATACTGAAAGATGACTGTTGGTCAAACAAGAAAAATTTGAAAAAGACTTCACAAGAGCTCATGGGGTGAGCTCGAATGTTTGCAACCATCAAAGGAAAAACCAAGGAAGGCTCTGAAATTTGGATGCAAGCCAAAATTTTGGAGGGTGTTGCAATTGCTATAATAAAGCCAAGATCTAATTGGGTTCAAATTGGCGAAAACATTCAACTCTAACTGGGGATGATGTTCCCCTGCGTAGCATCAAGAAATACAAAAAGCCTTCCTATTGGGCATGAAGTCAAAAAAGGAAATTGAAGAGAAAAGAAGTACTAAAAGGAAAATCTTTTGCATCTTAAAGTTTCAGTCAATCGATAACAAGAATGAAATAGGAATAAATGTGAGGTCCTAGTAGGTATATATTAACGAATTCAATGATTATTCACATATATAAGACGTTTGTTTGTATACTAAGTGTATTGGGGTAGTTATGATAATTATTAGAGACAGATGATCATAAATGATAAATGTCTCACTACGTAAGAGCATTCAACACCATAACAAGTCATACCTACTTACAGTTAATGATTAATAAATTACATAAACCATGGAGCTAATTAAGATTAATAAGAGTGACTTCCATTTTTGAGTTTATTGAAACTAAGGAAGCTAACCATCAAGGATTTTAGTTCCCTTTTGGTCAAATGACATGAGTTTCTAGAATCAGATATCACTCTACTGCCAGCAAGCATCCATAGCCCCGATGGAATCATCCACTATACTTTCTGGATTCTTGTTTTCTCTTTGTGTTAGAGACCCCTCTTTCAATTTCTTTAGTAACATAACATTCACAGGATGGGAAGATTATGCACTAGACTTAGTCTAATACCACTGACCTTGCTCCACTGCCAGCGAGTGTTCATAGCTTCAGTGGAGATGTTAGCATGCCCATCGGAAGTTACCTCAACAAAAGGAGTGGGAGGATTACACACTAGATTTTAATCTATTTCCATTGGCCTTGCTCTGCTGCCAAGCGAGCATCTATAGCCTCGACGGAGATACCAGCATGCCCCACCCAAGAAAACATTGGTTCCTATCCCTAGGTAGTATGGTGATAAGGGAAGGTCTCATGCATGGTTATAATGTAACTAGTGCTACCAAAGTTTCAATTGAATTTTATGAAAGTTTAATCTTATGGTTATAGGTCTAGCCCTTATGAGTTAATGCGATCCCTTGATATTTATGTGTAAGTAGTATGAAAGAGGGATGTGGTGAGGAATATTTAATATGAAGTTGACATTAAAGAAATTGAGATTTGAGCCCTTTAAAGATTGTTACCCCTCAAACATGATTTACAAACTAAGTCTTTAAATATGTATTTAAAAATCTCGTTAATATAGTTCATACTAAGGACTCATATATGTGTATTCCATTCTATTTTGATCGCATAAAGACTCTTCAAGATGCAAAAACCTTCATCTTTATTCATTCTAAACCTAAGAAGCATAAAAGAGTTTATTTATGTACAAGGTTTATATACAATGTGTCTCAATAACAATTTTTATTAAAGTAGTTGAAAATCCAATGTAACTAGACACAAATATTGTTAATAGGAAACCTCCCGATTCTTCACTTCATTTTGATCAATAATAGTAATATATTTAACTGTTGAAAGAAACAAGGGATAAATTGTTTTACGAGGACATCAAGAAATATATTCGCGTTTGATTGTAAACAAAAAGAAACCTTTTCGAAGTATGCGCTCATCCATGTTTTAACGATGTCTTGCAAGCCTGTATGAACATCTAATGAAGAAAATCTTGAAATATTAGTAACATGTTGTACCATACGGTCATCATAAACATGTTCGTTATCATGTAGTGATGTTAAATCGGTTAAATCATTATGTTCAATATATTCATTTTCATCAACGGAATTGAAATAACAACATGATTGTAAATTTATCCTTGTAATTTGATTGTTATTTAATTCAAGATTGTGAGAAGAAATTGATAAGTTGTCTTCATATGCGTTGTATATGGGTGGTTTTGAAAAATCGCCATGACTCTCACATACAACAGAATAAAAAATACTAAAGATATCACTACATGTCCTTTTGTTAGATAAAACAAGATCTTCCACTACTGACGATTCATCTACATAATCATACATGTGTGACAGTGATACAATTATAGGTATAATTTCTTCTTTAACATCATTTACTTTGCAAACTTTATAAACACTACCCTTGGGAGAATCAAAAGAAAATAAATCAGATTTATCATTGGTGGTTAAACTATTAGATTCTTCAAGGTTTTCTTGACATTCAACACTAGATGTTACACCTAGTCCATCTAAACATTCATTTGGTAAACCAAGAGAGGGTAAGCATTTTTCGTTAGAATCACCATCTTGCCAACTCACTATTTCATCATTAATATAAGATTCATATTCCTAAACACTTGAATGATAATCATCACAATGTTCTTCTAGTAAACAACAAAAATTTCCAACAAGTGAAATAGAGGGATACATAGTTGCATAATGTTCATAGAAAACTATATGGAAATCCTTTAAAGATAAAATACATGCGGGAGGAAGTTTCCAATACCACTGTTGAGCTCTACCTTCCAATGACATCATGAATAATTTCATTCATACATCCTCATGTTCGACCCCCATCCTAGGAAGGGAATCATGAAATAGGAGCAAATGTTCAATCAGATCGTCATCTTCATCTTCGCGAAAATGGGGTAGGTAGGTATCCCATATGTCTATATCTGGTAACTCATTTGGAAACCCTACAATCTGAGAAAAATCCAAAGGAGAAAAACGTGATGCAATCCAAGAAATAACCATTAGTAATTATAAATCAGGGAGTCACCAAGTGAACAAATAAGTAAGAAAGATATACACTTGAAACACTTTTAAGGTGCATGCTACTGTGACCCTATCTACCAATAGATCACAAATTTAATTAATAAATTAGTTACCAAAGGAAACAAAAACTATACCTTCATTCCTTGACAACGACGCCAAAAGATGTTAGTGCTCAAATTGTTTCAGTAACTGAGGACAACCTAAGATCACATCATTGATGATCCTAGATCCTCCTACTCTAGGTGATAATGGCTATCCTCCCTTTCACCACAAGGGGTATTCCCTGGCGATAATCAAAATCGAATATTAGTTGTAAAGTAGTGGGAATTAAATAATTTTCTAATTAAACAAATAAATAGGCCAAATTTTTGCATAAAGAGTGTTTTAAATAAAATAATATTTTTTGAGAAAAAACGATGGTAGGTACATAACTCATAAAAAAGTATTAAATTAAAACTTCATTAAAGACAAAAGATTGGTTATGTGATTTTGCAGAAGACTATCTTAACAATAATATATATCATTTCACAAAGGTTAGTGACAAATAAAATTAAAATTTAAGAAAAGAGAGAAATTAAAGCACACTAATGTTAAATACATCTAAGTGAACTATGTGGTTTAAATAACACAACATCAAGTATTATCATTATTCAACCTGCATAACAATTTGAATAATTTAATTTAATGATTTCCAATAATAAATATTATAGAAACATTAAATTAAATGTAATGTATGAAACATTAAACAATCTGAACAAGTCAAATAATGGCTAATTATTTGGTGTTTTCCACTGAGGGATAATAATGAAAAGAATAATAAAATAAAAAAGGAAATAAAATTTAAAGAACTGGTTTTTTTGGCATCTAAATTTATGGTGCACATAACCCTAAATATCATGTATTCATGGGATTAAACTTGCAACAATAAACTCAAAATATGATTTTAAAACTAGATATCAAATATTCCAAAGTATTTAAAATCATTTAATGTGTTCGAAAATAATGCATAATCAATTTAAGCCACCATTATGGAATAATGATAGAGTGCATCGAATTGAAATTAAAATAGAACACCATGGAAGAAAGTAAAAGGAATAAATAAATAAATTATAATATTATTAATAAAACCTCCATGTTAGAATGAAGGAGACCATTTGCAACATGTGTAAGATGGTTGATATGTTGGATTTATATTAATATGCCCAATTTATAATACGTAAATTGGTAAACATGTAACATTAATATAGAGCCCAATGGAGATGTTGTAGTGTCCTTAAAAAGTTACAAGTAATAAAAATAGTTTTTACTAATAAAATTAGTAATAACTTTTTAGATTAAAAAAATCATAATATACATATTACATTAAAATATATAAGTAACAACAATAAGTTAAGATCCATTTTACCTTATAAAATAGAATAATGATTATGTAACCATATTTAAATTTAATTAATAAGCACATAAACTTACAATATAACAATATGTTTAACCATGGATATTCATGTCCACTTTGCCATAGATATTATTAACTTGTAAATAGGTTTTGTTACAATACCATGGGCCAATATCATGGCTCATCAATACAACATGCCCAAAAAACATCCCTTATTTGACAATCAAAATATTTTATAAATATTTTATTTGAATTTAATTTTATAATATTTTTTTTATTATTATTTTTTTTTCCAGTGGAAAAATCGGTAACCTTTTATTTAAAAAATGAAAAGTTACACATTGCAGATGCATTGAAGCATTTCCATAAGCTGCCCATTGGGCACGAGTGCTTTCGCACCCCTCGCAACGTTACAAAACTAACGTGCAATTTGAAGAAAAAGAAAGGAAAAGAGAGAAGAAAGGAGGAGGCAAGAAAAAACCGAGTTTCAGTAGTGAGTAAAACTCACACTTCATGTTTTTCTTCCCTTTTTCTTTTCGACCTTGCGCCACTCTCCTTGGGTGGGCTCGATCGAAGCTATGACTAACTGTGTTTCTGCTTTCTGCAAGCCTATTTCCTTGTCTGAATCTGAAGTATCTGATTGGTGGTGCCGTTTGATCCCTCCCATGCTCTGATCCTCGTTTGTCTTCTCTGCCTGATTTGGGTGAAGCTGTGAGGCCTTGTTGTCTGATGTGGTTTCCTTCTGGGTCCCCATTTCTTGGGATACTGAAGCATTCTCTGTGGTGGTATCTTCCTCTTCTGCTTCTGATTCTTCATCCTCTGAGTTAGGAGGGGGGAATTGCCATCCTTTCCTCTGCTTCCCTTTCTGCTTTCTTTTACTGTTTGCTTTCTTGGCTTCTAGACATGTGCTTTGCAAGTGTCCTGTTTGTCTGCAGAGCCTGCATCTGAAAGCAGTGTTTTCATAGTCTAGTGCTTGCAACCAATTTTGTTGTTTGTAGATCAGCTTTATGTTGTCTGGCAGCCCTTTACTTAGATCTACTTCCACACAAATGCGTGCAAAAGTGTAGACCCTTTCGTCAATCATTTCCAGATCTGTTTTGATGTATTTCCCTATGCTGTTCCCAATTCCTTCCAAAACTAGTTCACTCCAAAAGTGAAGGGGAAGGTTATATAGACGAACCCAGACCGGCACTTTGGATACAGTCATTTTGTTTGGATCGAAATCTGGAAACCATGGAGTCATGAACAGCCTCGACGTTCCCCAGAACCAAGGCCCAACACTGATGATTGTATCTCTGACTTCCCTGGATGCAAATCTAACTATAAAAAACCCTTTGGAGCATAAATGTATATCACATTCCATGGTCCAAGTGGTGAATATCCAATGAAATAGATCCATTGGTTTTGGCCAAAAACTGTTGAAACGACATATTAGTGCCTGCGTTTCATAGGACTTAACAAAATCATCGAGCCCTGTAGAGTCAAAGTTAAGGGTTGGAGTTTGCCCTAGCTGATCTACTATGTATGGCCTGGGTGTATATCCACCTTGATCTGGGGAGGACCCTGAATCTCTGTTACCTTGAAGAATGTTTTTGTAGGAGGAACCTCCCTTGGGTTGATGCTGAGGTGCTGTCTTTTTCCCCTTGTCTCCCCCTGAGCTGCTTGGCTGTCCCTGAGGTAGGGCCCCTCCTCTCAGCCTGAGGTTTAAAACAATGGTTTTTCCTGGACTAATCTCATAACTTCCCAAGGTTCTGATGTCCTGGAGAGACCACCTGCCACTGACTAAATGTTGGATCTGACCAGGATATCCGGTCAATGCCCAAATTTGCTGTTTTAGCTGCAAAATAGTATTTTCTGCATGTACCCATACTAAAAAGGATTTCCCCTCAGGGGTTTTAATGAAAATCTGAAATCGAGTTGTTGTTACCTGGTGTCTGAGTTTTGGCTGAGTTCCCGATCTGCCTAAACCAGTGTCGCTGCTGATTGCCATGTGTTCTGGCTGTAGGCAATCTTCCAGATCTGACCTCTTATTGGGTCGTTCTTCCGTTTGCATGTCACGGTCTGTGTACCCTCTTCTCAATCGATGCATGTTTCCACCGATCTGCTGCCTGGGTTCTGGGTATTCTTGAATCTTGATCAGATCGGATAGATCCGGCCCGGATCTGTCGAGTTTGGGCCATGTAATTGTGTGATGGAGCAGATCTGCAACATGCAGTCCCCCATCTTTGCATGCAGGAGGCGGGGGTAAACGGGCAGTGTTGGCGTGAGCAAAAGCCTGATGAACAACAGACTGGCGATGGAGACGGCCACCTTCCAGTGCCCTGATAAGCCTGTACTTGGGTTCATATTTCTTGGCGTGCTCCAAGCTGTCATAGATCAAGCCGGAACCTGACGATTTTCCACCTCCGAATTGGGTTCTGAGCCCAAAGACAAATATTGTCTGCAGATCTCTGACCTCATACAACTTCGCGAGCTTCTCCTTCAGTTCGGCCTTAGATACATTTGGCCGTTTATATGACCGGGAGAACGAATCGGCATATCATCTCCTCGCACTTTCGACAACCATCGCTTTACATCTCTGAGTCTCAGGCCGTTTAAAGCCGTTTGTTGAACTTTAATCAAATGCGGATGCTCGACCTGGCCTCCTCTGCTCAAGAAATACACGACATGAACCTTTCTGACCTCTTCGACTCTGGAATCCATTGCAGAAACCCTCATGTTTGTTTGCTCTTGTGTCAACTCTCAATCAATATTTTTTTTTTTATTAAATTCAAAAGAAAAAATATTATAATTACTTTTGAGATATATCTACACCTCTATCACAAGAAACTATATAAGATATAAATAGTAGTTATAAATTAAGTTCCATTTCACCATATAAAATAAAATAATAATTTTGTAACCATATTTAAATTTTATTAATAAGCACAAAAAAACCTTAATACTTATAATATAACAAGATTATTAACCATGAATATTCACTACCACTTTACAATGGATATTATTAACCATACCATACCATGGGCTAATATGATGGCTCATCAATACCACATGCCCAAAAACCATCCCTCATTAAAATAATAATTTTGTAACCATATTTAAATTTTATTAATAAGCACAAAAAAACCTTAATACTTATAATATAACAAGATTTTTAACCATGAGTATTCACTACCACTTTACAATGGAAATTATTAACCATACCATACCATGGGCCAATATGATGGCTCATCAATACCACATGCCCAAAAACCATTCCTCATTTCACAATCAAAATAATACTTACAATTAACAAGACTTTTAACCATGGATACTCACCCCACTTTACCATGGATATTATTAACCATACCATACCATGGGCCAATACCATGGCTCATCAATACCACATGCCCAAAATCCATCTCTCATTTCACAATCAAAATATTTTATAAATAATTTTTTATAATTTAATTTTATTACATTTTTGGGCCAAGAGACACTCTCCATCTATGGAAGAGTTGTTGTAATGTTCAATGATATTACGTTATCTAAACATATTGACCTAGATAAATTACATAGAAATTAAAATTAATTATTAATTAAAATATTTTGACTTAGAGAAATTATATAAAAATAAAAATAATAGTGAGAAATACTTTTGTTAGAAATCACATCATGAATGTTTGGTCGACAAGTTTCAAACCATCTAGTGTGGTTCATGGTTAGGACAAGATGGAGAATCATATCATGGCATCAAATTAAATAAGGAGAGTGTGATGCAAAGAAACTTAGTTTTAAGGTCTAGATTACAACAATTACTTTTGAACAAGATATATATATATATATATATATATATATATATATATATATATATATATATATATTTTGTAAACTTGGTGGTGCTTCCTCTGTTAATATTAACTATTCAAAATCATGGCATCAAATTAAATAAGGAGAGTGTGATGCAAAGAAACTTAGTTTTAAGGTCTAGATTACAACAATTACTTTTAAACAAGATTTTTTTTTTGTAAACTTGGTGGTGCTTCCTCTATTAATATTAACTATTCAAAATCAGAACTTCCATTTGTTCTAGGTGGCTTATCTGCCCGTAGGAAACCACATAGCCACTTGTCTGCATTAAACCCTGTCCAAAATTTGAAAAGGCCTTTCTCTATCCATCTAGCAACATTGTCTTTTCTATCTATACTATTGTTCCAATTAAACAAGTAAAAGATGTTCATCGAAATTACCTCTGCTTCAATCCTTGTTTGAGGATATTACTGGGCTGGTGCTTTAGTACTAGAGCCGAGCATCTCGCTCCTCTTCATGTCTTGAAGTGTTTGTTCAATTCTTCCCAATGCCAAGTTGTTTCTGTAAGTTTGTATCTGGACTGTTGCAATCTCCCTGAGGAGTTCTGCCCTGACGAGATCCTTTTCCTTGGTGTCCTCCTTTACCTTTGGTCCTCTGCTTGTTGCTTGTTCCTGATTAAGAGTCATGGCCCGTGCCACCACGTTCTTCATGACCCAATACTGTTGTATTGTCTATCTGAAGAGAGAGTGTCATCCTTGAGAGTTCCCTGGGTCCAGAACCATACTCTCTCATTCCTCCATGGGGATGTCTTGGTTCCTTATGTTGTTGTTTAGTTCTCGCTCCCATCCAACAATTTGGGCTCTAATGTCTGGTGGGTTCCCTGCCATGTAGGCATCAATGAGGGTTTTCATATGTTCACATCCAGACTTTCTCCCTTTCTTTCTTTGCTCTTTGTTTGAGCTGCTCGCCCCCTCTGCCATCTTTTTGTCTCTCTTGCCCTTCTTGGTCGCCATGTTGTCTGCATGCTTGCTGCTGGCTGCTTCTTTTTGTTTGTTGTCCTCCTCACTGTGCTGGGCGTGGTGTGAGGTGAGACCTATCACATAACCATTACGATTATCAGTTTGATAATAAACAAACATCCAAACAATTTCCCATTTACCTGTGTCCCATTTGTTATCCCTTTCAGTGCCAGAACTAATGCTTTGCGAGATTTCTTTTAGAATTTCCCATCTCCTCTCATAGTTATGGGTTCTTCCAATTCTTACTTCTCTTATTGTTTTTCCCTCTCGGCAACATACGTCGCTCAAATAGCACGACAGAGGCGTCCGCTTAGGTTCGCCTCCAGGGTAGGCTGGTTTATTGTTTCTTGCATCGCAGGGAGTCTTGGTCATGGGAATGTTTTCCAAGGATCTAGGCCTTAGAACACTGACCCTATTTTCTTCCACCCCTAGAGGTATTATGTTTCCTTGTTTCCCTCTTTTCTCGGTTCTAATTGCTCTCCGAGGTTCTTCATTTTTTCCTTCTAGTTTTATCTCAGAGTCCCCAACAGGGGTCATTATGATCTCGCTCTCTCGCGTTTCGTTTCGAGAGTTTACTGTGGTGGAGACCTTTCCATTCCTAGCTTACTCCCCAGGATTTTCGTTACCCATTCTACAGTTTTCGGCCAACCAGGGTCCCAGGAATTCCTGGGTTCCTCCTTACCAGACTCATTCCTTCTCCTGAACAAATTTCCTAGATTAATGCAGAAAGACATCCTATGCCTTACGAAGATGAGGGCTAGAGGATTAACATACCAACTTATAGAACTGGTTCTGCTTCCGTCCGCAGGCTGCAACGTCGTTCTTCGACCACCTTTCCTCTCTCTGGTTCTTGTCTCCTCCCTCTGCATGCGTCTGTCTATGGGCTGTTTTCCCTTATGTTTTATTCCCCTCCCCTTTCTGTCTTTTCCCTTTTCGTCCACCTGTCTGTCATCATTCCCTTCACTAATCCCTACGCCGTCACCTTGGAATGGTGACCCTCCGTCCTGACTTCCACTTCCTCGCATTAACACTCACTTACTCCCGGCTACTCTTGCCGTATGATCTCGTCCCTCGCCCTGCCACTTGCTGGCGTCCTTTTGCCCGCCCTCCTGCTGGCCCCCCTGCCATCCTCGCTGTCCTCCTTATCCGTCTCCACCATCCTTCTCTCGGGGTCTGTTCCTTCCTTGCCCTGACCGTCCACTTGCCTTTGCCCCTGTCCTCTCACTCCATTTCCCTCACCTGTCCTTTCGCACACTTGGACGCTTCCTCCCTCTTCTCGGTCCCATCTCCCTTGACACTTTTCCTTCCTTGTGTTACACCCCGATCGGGGGAACAAGAATTATTTTATTAGTAAGGAATATTTTTTTAGAAAAAATGATTATTATTATTCCTATTATATTATTATTTATTTAATTTATTAATATAATTTATATTTTAAAAATAAATTAAAAAAGAAAGATAATGACCAACCAATTCTATGAAAATAAAAGGAGGTAAAAATTAAAGAAATAAATGCAGGTCAAGATTTAAAAAAAAGTCTAGATTAAATGGAAGAAAAAAAAATCAAATAAATTATAATGGGCAAATTAAGGTCAAAATTAATGAACAAATGAAAAACAAATACGAAAAAATATAACATATATAACATAATCAAAAGTCCAGTCAAAATTGATAAATGCGGAAGAGACTAAAATATTAATTAATTAGTTAATTTTAATAATTTTAATTTTAATTATTATTAATTTTTATAAAAATTATGAATAAAAAATAGTGAAGAAAATAAATGAAAATTTGAAAACATATCGATATATAATGATGGCTGTCCTCACTGTTGGTTTGACAAACTGAGTTTGATAGGTTTTTCCACCTTTTGAAAAAAAAAAAAAGAAAAAAAAAAAAAATAATCATATAACTTAAAACATAATATAAACAAAAATACATGTTTTAACCAAAAAAATATAAATAAAGAAATAAGTAATTAAATAAAATAAATAAATAAATAAATAATTAAAAATAAATAAATTAAATAAAAATAAAAATAAAAATAAAAATAGATAACTAAATAAATAAATAAAATGAAAATATAAGTAAAAACAAAAATAATGGAAAGGAAAATATAAGCGATAAAAATTTCTTAGGAAGAAAGGGAAGGGACCTAACAACTACTAATTTTCCATCTATCATCTCTATTCTGATTACTTGGCCTCCAATAAACTAATCTAGATCCATCTTAACTCTGGATATGTCAAGCTTCGAGAGGGATCAAATTTCTCAAAGTGCAAATCTTTCTTCAAGTTTTGTAGTTCGAAAATATGTTTGCACCTTGAGAGATTTGATCTCTCTTGACGCTTGATATATCCAGGGTTAAGATGGATCTAGGCTGGTTATAGTTATAGTCTTCTTCCTTAAAGCTACCATTCTCTAACCTGCCAAAAATTTCTTGCCAAAAAGCTCTGGAAAAATCTTTTACATCTTCTTTTAAATGTCTGGAAATTCATTTCATTTTTTAGTTCTCGTAACTTCCTGAATGAATTACATCAATGATAATTATTTTGATTAAATATAATACATGTTCATCATTTAAATGAACTACAGCCCAGGTTAAAAATCCCATTAAATATATATATATATATTAATTCTCTAATATAAAACATTATAATAAATGAAATTAAAATATAATTCACTCTTTCATAATGTTCTCCTCGTAATATTGTCTTACGTCATTATTAATGAAATTTATTTTTTACCTTAGGTGAGGCCCAATAATTTTTTTTCTACTATATAAAACATTAGGTCATAAATGATGTATTTAACATGAATGTATTTTCCAAAAATGCAAGATAGAATCCAAAATATTAAATTTAATAAATTTAATGTGATTTTCCCTTTTAAATGCTTTCATTTTTACAAAATCTACCGTGAAATTTCAATGCTCCTTCCATGCTAACTTGAAACCTGCACAATAATTTTTTTTCCACTATGTAAAACATTAAGTCATAAATTATGTAATTAACATGAATGTATTTTCCAGAAATACAAGATAGAATTTAAAATATTAAATTTAATAAATTTAATATGATTTTCCCTTTTAAATATTTTCATTTTTACAAAATCTATCATGAAATTTTAATGCTCCTTCCATGCTAACTTAAAACCTGCACAATTTCTTCACTCAATAGTTAAAAATAATTTTTTTAAATTTAAATGAATAAAATAATATATATAAAACATTTTAGCTATAAGTTTCAGATTTGTATTTGATATTAGTTTCAAGTTAAATACATAAATAATATAATGTTGTAATGTATGCATAATAAGATGCATTTAAATATAAAATCTAGATTTCAAATAATATATATGTAAATTTTAATCATATAATTATATAAATATATGTGTAAAATATATCACATATTAAAACATTTATACAACAATATATATTATATATCAAAACTTATTATATACCATGCAACCCATATATATTAAACTTAATTATATATCATACAAATTCGAAAATCAGTTAGAGGAAACCGTTGGCATGGCATATTATATCTGATGCAATATGATCCGTCGAAAAGTTTTGATTTGACAGTTATCGGGTCAGAACATTTCATTGACAAAGTTAAAAAAAAAAAAAAAAAAACAAAGTTTTGAGAATTAATTTAATATTTATTATTATTTCATATCAATTTTTTAATATTCGTTGTATTAATTCACATGTTATATTTAATTTTAATATTTAATTCATTTATATTTTGTCTCATTCATAATTATTTTGTCTTTTTTTTTTTTTTTCTGAAGGTGGCAAAACCTATCAAACTCAGGTGTCAAACCAACAGTGAGGACAACCATCTCTGGCTGCTATCCGCGAATGTCGATTTGACTCATCACCCTTATCAAGGAAAACCATGCCACCTGTAATAACCCGTCGATTTGACTCATCACCCTTATCAAGGAAAACCATGCCACCTGTAATAACCCGCTGGTGGTCCGTAAGGGAGCAGGCTTTCACTCCTGCCAGATGCCTCTGGGTCTTGGGCCGTTAACCTGTTTCCTTACGTCCGAGGAAGATGAGCTCTTAGCCAAGCAGAAGCAGTTTTACGGCATACTCCAGGCCGATCATAATTATTTTGTTTATTTTATATAATGTTGTATTTATGTTATATTCAATTTATTATATTTATATTTATATTTAATTTATTTACATTTTGTTTCATTCATAATTATTTTGTTTATTTTAAAATTGGTTTGTTTTGGTTTAATTAAAAATTAATATTTTATTTAATTTTTATTTAATATTTTTTAATTTAATTATATTTTATTTGATTTTTTTTTTTAATATTTAATATTCAATAAATTATATTTTTTTTGAATTCAGGTTGGTTGTCAATGAATTATATCTTATTTAATTTGTATTATGTATTTTAATAAGTTCATATTTATTTTATTTGATTTTAATGCATTTTATTTGATTTTTTAATTTTTGTAATTATATTGATAATAATGGTTATTACAATGATAATTATACCTTATAGTTAGAGTATTTCTTATGCAAAAATTATTACAATGATAATTATACCTTATAGTATTTCTTATGCAAAAATTAATTTAAGATTAGAATTTCAAATCTTCATTTAATGTAATAATTTCTATAAGTTATAATGATTACTATAACAACCAACTTAATGCAGGGCAAACAAGAAAATTCAAGGGAACAATTTTCGATCACGAGAATATGAGAGGAAGTCATATGACGAAATTGACATAAGGAGCCAATATCTATTTGGGGTCAAATAGGAGACAACAAATTAGTAAATGAATGGTTAATGAATGTATGACCTAATAGGTGATAATGCAACTATTATGAGAGAGCATCAGTCCTTCTTGATGATTCTTAGATGAGTATGAGATCCCTATGTTTAGATATGTAACTATGACCTTTTGATTACATGTTCATGTAACTATGACCTTGTATGGACCAATATTTACGGGATGGGGTGAGTTCCTTGAAAGGGAGAGGTGTTGTAGTCGCAATAACACCACTTGTGGAGTTTGGAGGTTGGTTCTCTACGGGAGGGGTGGAGTGAATAAGAGGGGTTGGCTCACCAACCAGAGTTGCTACACGGTGAAGTATTTCAAGTTTGAGGACACAAAGCAACCTGCAAGAAAGTCCATTTGTGAGTGAAGAGGGGGAATAAAATGCTAGTAAAGCAAGTAGATTTCAAAAGGGACATAAAAGGAGAGGAAGGTGAGGGAGGTGGGGGGGAATGTGGAACATACAAATTTTGATGTACAAATGTGAATGAGCATTTTTTGAGGAGTACATTGGATCCTACTTGTAGGCCCTCAACTGTTGTAAAGGAATTGTGTGAAGAAGGAAGCAAGACCGCATGGTTGTGAATTCCATCAGAAAGTGAGAGCAAATAGCGAGGGGTTGTAGCCCTACCAGGGCAAATTTGTTTGATGACAATGACTTGGAGGAATGCTTGCATCTTGGTAGAACCAACAAACATCAACGAAAGTGCATTGCTAGTCAAGGTTGTATCCATTGTGATACAACTTTGTTGTTCGAAGAGAGGAGCTGCAAGTGAATATCAAATGTAAGTGCATAAAAACAAAAAGAAGGTTTTGTAGTAAAGTGAAGGAAAAGGCTAAAGAGTTTATCTTAAAAGACACGAAGGAACAATAGAAATTGAAGGGAAAAGTGTGGAATATCTAAAAGCATGAGAAAAAACAAAATGGACAGGAACGAAGGCGATATCACTAATGAAGAGATTTCTAGACTACTCTCCTTTTGATTTGTCCAATCTCTATGTGCCAAAGTAAAATGTTTCACGGGTAAGAAAACAAATTAAGGAAAAAAACGCGTATCATGGAATTAGTTTCTTTGAGTGTAGGAAAGTTTTGGAGGGAACAAAGGAGGGGTTAGACAATTTGAATGAGTTACCTAGTATACAATGAGGTCTTGCTCAATCAAAGAGGCCCTAGTAGTAGCAAGGAAAAGGAGGAAGAATAGTTTCAATTTTGTTAGTTGTTTGTGAAATAAAGTGCTTTTTTTTGCATTTATGTCAATTACAACTTTCTACCCTATTCAAAAGACCTTGTAACTTTTCTCACGAACTTAATTCATAGATTCAGTCTGTTAATATTCTATAAGAAAAATATAGGCTAGTCATTTTTGTGAGATCAAATCTCTCACTATATTAAATATACAAGAGCATGTGGCATTCTCCACAAAACAAAGTGTGTGAAGGAAAATATAGGTTAGAAATAAGGGATTGAAACGTGTCTTCAGATAACATGTAACATCACATAGATAACAACCATAAATTATGTAACATCACATAGATAACAACCATAAATTAAACACTTCTACAATAGAAAAAAATCCATTTAATTGTGAGGATAATAAGTTCATATGAGAAAGCCCCAAGAGTTAGCTCAATCGGTCAAATCAAGTGTCTCGCCAATGGGAGGTCACAGGGTCGAATCCCGAAAGCTCTTGGGGTTAGGTCAGTAAATAGGTCGAGGGGTGTTGATTCCTTCGGGTGCGTCCACTCAGTGTTGAACAACCCTGGATGTAGCGGCTACCCATTGACCCGGGTATCCGTGAACCAGAAGTGAAAAAAAAAAAAAAGTTCATATGAGAAGGGCGTATTTCAAGTAAGCTGAAATTATTTTACATTGATGAAAGGATTTGCCAAGTTCTACCAAGCTAGAGTTTTGCTACATATGCATCTATATGGTATTGTTAAAATATGATACTCATTTTTTTAGTTTTCCTGTATGGTTGATTAAGATGATTTAGAACATATTTTCTACATGATTGATATTAAGACGATTTGGAACATGTATTTGGATCAATATTTCCATAATATAATTAGAACATTAGGATGTTAGAGAACAATTGCCTGAAACTTCTAGTTGACAATGAAGTGACTATTGATGAAGTGGGTTGATATCTAAATGTTTTTCTAAGGAGAGGATTAAGCCGGAGCAAGTTGTTTAGAGGACAACCAAAAGTTTGAAAAAGACGGAACAAGTTGCAGAGCGTTCAGATGATACACATACCATACTTGCAATTACATTGGATATTGAGAAAAGAACTGAGGATGATGCACATACAACTATTTAAATAGACAAATGACCTGGTAAAACGTTGTAGTTTATTTCTACTTGTTTCTGAAATTAACTTCAACATATAAATGAATTGGAACTGGCCACCTAGAAAATTTGCTAATATCTTGCTTTTATAAATGTTGTTTATGTTTTCATTTCTTGATTTTAATTGTGTGCGCTCCCAGACGAAGAACAAAATGTTGAAATGTTGAAGAGATCTGAAATGTATCTTGCTAAATACTTAAAATGCTCTAAAGGAGTCATGTATCATTTAACTCCCTCATAAAAAAAATTCAAATGCACGTAAAGTTTTATGGAAAAATCTGAATTTGTTTTTTTGTATACAAAAATTTATGTTGAACAATCTCAAAGTGGAATTTAGAATATATATATATATATATATACCCCTAAAGGGGCCTCCTTTTTGTAAACCTTTGAGAAAAAAATAACTAATAAATCAATGTTAAACTAATTTCATAAGGATTAAACACTTTAGATGCATACCTCTCAACATGTAAAACACAATTTACTAATGATTAAGAACTTGAGATTCCTACCTCTCAACAGGGAACAACATAATATATCCTGCCAAGTTAACACAAATCTATGTTAGTTTATTATTATTTAAATATGATAAGTAAAATGACTAATCCAACTTTCCCAAGACATGGCTCTATTTTTAAACTTTTTAAAATACCATGACATCATCCCAAGACAAACGGGCCTAGAGTAATGTATTGTTATTTAAATATAATAAGTAAAATAAATAATTCATCCCTAGCAAGATATGGTTTTTATTTTTCACTCTAGTAAAATACCATCACATTATCCCCAGATAGGCCTAGATTACCTCCTTTCTCTATGTGCAATAGAAAAAGAAGAATTAGGCCTACAACACCTCCCTTGTCTATATGCAATAACAATTTCAATAAAAAATTAAACCCCTTGCTTAAGACAATATAGCTTCAGACCATTTCTCCATTGAAATAGGTGAAAAGATTAAGCAAAATCCTTTGATTCACACTTTAGAAAATTTACTATATCTCAATTGAAAGCATGTCAACAATAGTTTTTTTTGACAATGTTTCAATTGTATACTCTTTTATATTCCATCACTTGTTGGACTCCAAAAAAATGGTGAACTAATGTTCATACATAATCAATGGAAAAAAATTAGAAGATCTGATCCGTGTTATCATAGTACCTTATAAAAGTTTTCAGTGTAAAGACCTAAATATCCCATTTCACTGAGACCAATCAACATCAACATAAAATTTCCTCATCATGGAAGTTTTTTCAAGAAGGTTAGACCCATTGCAAGCAGATTGTGAAAATGTTTGGAAGAGCTTAGAGTACATGTGGGCAGAATCCCTAGCTAGAGGTGTTATATTCTATTACTAGGACATGAGTTCACTAATTTTGCTTAAAGGTTTTAATATCCAAATGACTAGTGCATATGCTTGCCATGAGTTACATTGCATATTCAGTGTTTCGAAGTTGAGACTAAGGTTTATGAAGATAAGATTAATGCTTTGATATCTTTTCTAGAGAAAACTTCCAATATGAGGTCAAGGTCTTTGAAGACAAGATTAATGCTGCGACATCTTTTCTAGAGAAAGCTTCAGTAAGGAATGAAGAGATGGAGCAAAAGTTGAAGTCGATTTAAGATAGCTCCTAAGAACATGAGTTACAAGCTAGTGCCTCGAGGTAAAGACACCTTGAGATTGAAGATTTAATTTCCAATTTTCATGATAAGGACGAAGAGACTACAAAGAAGTCAACGGAATTGGAATCACTACTAAAATTGGAAGAGAAAAGGAGTTATGATCTCAAAGAACAACTAACGTTGGCACAAACAAAGTGCAGTGAGGGTGAAACTGAAGAAAAACAATTTTCTAAGTAGGCATCTGAACTTAGAGGGAAGTTTGAGGACACTTTAGTAGAAGTTGAGGCAATTGTATGCGGTTCTTTGTCATTCTTTCCAATCCTTTTATGTGTTGGTATATCTACCAGGCTATTCTCGTATTTCATTTTAAACTTAAACTCATGTATTGCAAGTAACAAAGTTTGTTTTCCAAGTGTGCTACGTTGAGATGGAATTTTAATTGAAGGTCATTAAAATCTATTTGCTTTGCCATGCACCTTGTTCAACTTTAGCATACACAATTGTGAAGTTTCTATAAAATGTTTTGTAGATAACTTTAACATGTTCAATGCACACTAATTCTTTTTGTATCCATAACACAATTTTGACCAAAAGAAAGGTATTAACACCTCAACATCTAGACCGTACTAATAGCAAATCCTATTGTATTTTCCACTTTTATATTTAGAGTGGAAGGCTATTTATTGCACCATTATTTGTATTTATAGATAAGACAAACATTTTTTATCAGGTCGTATTCATTTTCAGCCCAATATAAAACAAACAAATGAGCAAAGAAAAAAAACGGAATATCATAGCTACTATTAGCTTAATGCGGCCGAATAGAAGTTCCATATTAAAGTTGACTTTGCAAAACATGAAAGAAAAGAAACCTACCATAACAACTCTTAAAAACACTAGTTTTTGTGCCACCTCATATATCAGAAGTGACCTGTTAAACATGAGATACATAGATACATAAATGCCATCTCTCTCACATAAATGTTTCAAATTACTTGATAGATGTCACATTTTTAGATCATTCTATAGACTGCACATATATCTAGAGGTCATTTCCTACAACAAATAAAGTAAGGAAAATGCAGTGGATTGAATTAGTTTTGGTTTGGATTTTCACAAGAGTTGCGTTAAAGCTAAGCCAACTAAATTTGACTGAACTCCGACACTCCTATTTCACAGGAAAACCACAAAGCATAATACACTGGATTGAAAATTCGATAAATATCATGGATTGAATTGAGTAAGCTCTCTTTCTGACTCGTTACTATCGAGTATCGAAATAGATTTGCACTAAAATGAAAATTCTTATTAGTTTCTCTCTTCTGGTAGACAATAGTTTTTTATGAACTATTTGCAACTAACATAGTGTATAATATAGATAGATTGACTTCAGGTCATAAAATTCAAATAATATTGATTCGGGTACACTTAGAGAAAAATACTGGCATGCCCCACCGAAGAAAACATCGGTTCCTATCCCTAGGTAGTATGGTGATAAGGGAAGGTCTCATGCATGGTTATTATGTAACCAGTGCTACCAAAGTTTCAATTGAATTTTATGACAGTTTAATCTTATGGTTATAGGTCTAGCCCTTATGAGTTAATGCGATCCCTTGATATTTATGTGTAAGTAGTATGAAAGAGGGATGTGGTGAGGAATATTCAATATGAAGTTGACATTAAAGAAATTGAGATTTGAGCCCTTTAAAGATTGTTACCCCTCAAACATGATTTACAAACTAAGTCTTTAAATATATATTTAAAAGTCTCGTTAATATAGTTCATACTAAGGACTCATATATGTGTATTCCATTCTACTTTGATCGCATAAAGACTCTTCAAGATGCAAAAACCTTCATCTTTATTCATTCTAAACCTAGGAAGCATAAAAGAGTTTATTTATGTACAAGGATTATATATAATGTGTCTCAATAACAATTTTTATTAAAGAAGTTGAAAATCCAATGTAACCAAACACAATTCTTGTCAATAGGAAACCTCCTGATTCTTCGCTTCATATTGATCAATAATAGTAATATATTTAACTGTTGAAAGAAGCAAAGGATAAATTGTTTTACGAGGACATCGAGAAATATATTTGCGTTTGATTGTAATAAAAAAGAAACCTTTTCGAAGTATGCACTCATCCATTTTTTAACGATGTCCTGCAAGCCTTATGAACATCTAATGAAGAAAATCTTGAAATATTAGTAACATGTTGTACCATATGGTCATCATAAACATGTTCATTATCATGTAGTGATGTTAAATCAGTTAAATCATTATGTTCAACATATTCATTTTCATCAACGGAATTGA
Source organism: Pinus tabuliformis (assembly GCA_031772625.1). Taxonomy (NCBI): domain Eukaryota; kingdom Viridiplantae; phylum Streptophyta; class Pinopsida; order Pinales; family Pinaceae; genus Pinus; species Pinus tabuliformis. The sequence goes on along the minus strand of CM062807.1, from coordinate 656,928,870 downwards.
AATAACAACATGATTGTAAATTTATCCTTTTAATTTGATTGTTATTTAATTCAAGATTGTGAGAAGAAATTGATAAGTTGTCTTCATATGCGTTGTATATGGGTGGTTTTGAAAAATCGCCATAACTCTCACATACAACAGAATAAAAAATACTAAAGATATCACTACATGTCCTTTTGTTAGATAAAACAAGATCTTCCACTACCGACGATTCATCTACATAATCATACATGTGTGATAGTGATACAATTATAGGTATAATTTCTTCTTTAACATCATTTACTTTGCAAACTTTATAAACACTACCTTTGGGAGAATCAAAAGAAAATAAATCAGATTTATCATTGGTGGTTAAACTATTAGATTCTTCAAGGTTTTCTTGACATTCAACACTAGATGTTACACCTCTTCCATCTAAACATTCATTTGGTAAACCGAGAGAGGGTAAGCATTTTTCGTTAGAATCACCATCTTGCCAACTCACTATTTCATCATTAATATAAGATTCATATTCCTAAAACCTTGAATGAGAATCATCACAATGTTCTTCTAGTAAACAACAACAATTTCCAACAAGTGAACTAGAGGGATACATAGTTGCATAACATTCATAGAAAGCTGTATGGAAATCCTTTAAAGATAAAGTACCTGCGGGAATAAGTTTGCGATACCAATGTCGAGCTCTACCTTCTAACGACATCATGAATAATTTCATTCATACATCCTCATGTTCAATCCCCATCCTAGGAAGGGAATCATGAAATAGGAGCAAATGTTCAATCAGATCGTCATCTCCGTCTTCACGAAAACGGGCTAGGTAGGTATCCCATATGTCTATATCTGGTAACTTATTTGGAAACCCTGCGATCTGAGAAAAATCCAAGGGAGAAAAACGTGATGAAATCCAAGAAAAAACCATTAGTAATTATAAATTAGGGAGTCACCAGGTGAACAAATAAGTAAGAAAGCTATACACTTGAAACACTTTTAAGATGCATGCAACTATGACCTTGTCTACCAACAGATCACAAATTTAATTAATAAATTAGTTACCAAAGGAAACAAAAACTATTCCTTCATTCCTCGACAATGACGCCAAAAGATGTTAGTGCTCAAATTGTCTCGGTAACTAAGGACAACCTAAGACCACATCATTGAGGATCCTATATCCTCCTGCTCTAGGTGATAATGGCTGTCCTCCCTTTCACCACAAGGGGGTATTCCCCGGTGATAATCAAAATCGAATATTAGTTGTAAAGTAGTGTGAATTAAATAATTTTCTAATTGAACAAATAAATAGGCCAAATTTTTGCATAAAGAGTGTTTTAAATAAAATAATATTTTTTGAGAAAAAACGATGGTAGGTACATAACTCATCAAAAAGTATTAAATTAAAACTTCATTAAAGACAAATAAGGTAAATTAATATATATCATAATTCACAAAGGTTAGTGACAAATAAAATTAAAATTTAAGAAAAGAGAGAAATTAAAGCGCACTAATGTTAATTACATCTAAGTGAACTATGTGGTTTAAATAACACAAAATCAAGTATTATCATTATTCACCCTGCATAACAATTAGAATAATTTAATTTAATGATTTCTAATAATAAATATTATAGAAACATTAAATTAAATGCAATGTATGAAACATTAGACAATCTGAACAAGTCAAATAATGGCTAATTATTTCATCTTTTCCATTCAGGGATAATAGTGAAAACAAGAATAAAATAAAAAAAGGAAATAAAATTTAAAAAACTGGTTTTTATGGCATTATGGTGCACATAACCTTAAATATCATGTATTCATGTGATTAAACATGCAACCAATAAACTCAAAATATGATTTTAAAACCCTAGATGTCAAATATTCCAAAGTATTTAAAATCATTTAATGTGTTCGAAAATAATGCATAATCAATTTAAGCCACCATTATGGAATAATGACAGAGTGCATCGAGTTGAAATTAAAATAGAACACCATGGAAGAAGGTAAAAGAAAGAAAGAAAGAAAGAAATTATAATATTATTAATAAAACCTCCATGTCACAATGAAGAAGACCATTTGCAACATGTGCAAGATGGTTGTTGCATCGAGAGACACTCTACAACGCAGTATAGGGGTAATGTGTAGATGTAATGTAAGAAAGCTTATAAACATTTTTATATGTCAGCTTAATATGTTGGATTTATATAAATATGTCCAATTTATAATACATAAATTGGTAAACATGTACATGTCGGTTAAAATTAATATAGAGCCCAAGGGAGATGTTGTATTGTCCTTAAAAAGTTAAAAGTAATAAAAATGGTTTTTACTAATAAAATTATGAATAACTTTTTAGATTAAATAAATCATAATATACATATTACATTAAAATATATAAGTAACAACAATAAGTTAAGATCCATTTTAGCTTATAAAATAGAATAATGATTATGCAACCATATTTAAATTTAATTAATAAGCACATCAACTTACAATATAACAATATGTCTAGCCATGGATATTCATGTCCACTTTGACATAGATATTATTAACTTGTAAATAGGTTTTGTTACAATACCATGGGCTAATACCATGGCTCATCAATATGTTAGGGTCCCACCCTAACCCCCTTATTTATGTAATAGGATCGAGTCATAGTTATAGTTAAGTAAAGAGTCAATAAAGCCCATATTAATAATTGTAAGTGGTTAACCCGCATTTAATGACGAGACCACAGTTAGTTGCAAATGGGCCATGGTATTAGATAGATGGTATTAATAAGAACCATGGTATTTCCCCATGGTATTGCATGTATGAATCCTATATAAAGGATAGAGACTCCCTGCGAGGGGCATTGTGTCTTATTTTGTAATCGAGCTCAGCTCTATTGGAGGTTGCCCCCTCGAAGAGGCAAGTGAACTTTGCTTTCTGAATAATAAAATACTTGCTGTTATTGCTCTTGTTCTATGTTCTGGGTATATTTTTTCGCATATTTGGTATTTTGGTATCATCTTGCAGGATTAAGAGCATAACAATTGGTATCAAAGTGCTTTCCAGGCCCGGTGGGATCTCCATTTTTTAGCAATTTTTTTTTTGGCTAGAGACGTGTTCCGGCGTCTTTAAACCACGAGATTTGTCATTGAGCGCATAAACCTACGGATTTGGGGAGGCATGCACGCAGGAAATACAAGAGGTGGTCATGCTTGTTGGACTCCCTTGTAACCCCTGTGGGTACCCCTTCGAGTAGTAGTGCATTAGACAGAATGCACACAAACTATCTTCCAAGTACCTTCTAGGTATATCAGAAGCTCCCTAGCTCCCTTGAAACCTCGCCATAGATAAACCGTTGGTCATCTTACTGCTATAGTAGACCGAGAACAGCACTCAGAGAGATTACTCGCCCGTACGATAGGGTAATCGGGTTGTACGACTAAGGGTACGGTTGATCCTCCTTGGTTAGTGCCTTGAAAAATTGGGTTGAGTACTACTGTCAGACCCTTATGTATATTGCGATTTGTAGCACTTGACACTCCTGGAGACCATAGTTCCCTGATCTCTCTCTGGATCATACATAATCTTTGCCAGATCAGATCTCGCAAGTGGGGTTTTTGCCGCCGCAACAACAATCAGTTTCGCAGTTCAGATCTATCAGATCAACCATCTAGATCTCTCAGATCCATTAGATCCACAACAACAATTAGTTCCACCATTTAGATCCATCGGATCCACCATCTAGATCTGAGTAGTTGTGTGGGTTCCTATACCTGGGCGTGATTTTCGCAGGACTTTTGGCAACATTGACATTTCAGGGATTCGACGACTGCAGTATTCCTAAGAGAGGAGTAAAACTCCGTTAGGAGACCCCCCGGGGCGCTTATTGGTGACTTAGCCCATAAGAATCAAGACGACGAGCTGAGAAAGGTGGTACCATTCAATTGTTAATGCCAAAAAAATAATAAAAAACAAAAATAAATAAATAAATAATTTTCAGGCAGTCCCAAATTTCAAGTAAATCGGCTCAGTGCATGGTAGAAACTAGAAATCAAGCTATGGCGAATGAAAGGATGGACAAACTTGAAGCATCCTTGAAAGAAATCCAAGATCAGCTGACGAAATTAACTACAACACTCTCTATGGGCAAGGTGGAAGCCTGTGAGGAGCCATATATTGGCAATGAACACAGTAAGGGTGAGTCTAGCCACTCTCTTCACCTCTAGGGCACCCACCAACAATCCCGTCTGTGACCTCCCAAGCTGGACATGCATAAATTTGATGGCTCTCACCTGGCAACATGGATAGCACAACTGGAGCAATATTTCAATCTGAATTACATCCTCGATAATGAAACTCAGCTTAGTGTGGGGATCATGTACTTGGACAATGAAAGATGGGAATGTTGGCAATGGCATCAATGTTGCTATGGAAGGCCCTTGACCTGGGACACATTCAAAAAAGCTCTTATGGATCATTTTGACCATGACTCTGCTTTTTTGGGTCGTCTCACTAAGCTCCGTTAGACTGGAACAATGGATGAATATATTACAGCCTTTGAAGCCTTAGCTTTCTACACTTTAGGTCTACAAGATCAGTTCTACACGGAATGCTTTATCAGTGGTCTTAAAGAGGCCATACAAGCCCACGTCTGATTGCACCACCCTCCATCATGGCTGGAGGCTTGCAAGATAGCTCGTGAAGTAGAACGTGCATTAGCAGCCCAGTCTAATCGCCCAAATTTCACCGCCAAGGGTCGCCCCCCACAGGCTCACAACACTACCCAAACACTCAAGGTTCAAAAGGTGTCACCTGCAGAAATGGCGGAAAAAAGAAAGCAAGGATTATGTTACTACTGTGATGAAAAATACTCCCCCGGGCATAAATGCAAGGAGCCCAAATTTTTTCAAATTGATGCTACTGATCACAACTCATTGGAGGAAGCCCCACCACTTGAGGAACCAGAGGAGGAAGAAGAGGACAACCAGAAGGACAATGTACCTAAAGAGCCAGATATTTCGCTGCATGCTTTGGCAAGGATTTCTTCACCTCAACTCTCAAAATCAGAGGTTTTATTAAGCATCGCCCAGTAGTAGTCTTAATTGATAGTGGAAGTACACATAATTTTATCCATCAAAGAGTCGCGAAAGCAGTGCATTGTTTTGTATGAGCAGTTTCTAACTTCCAAGTCCAAATTGCTGATGGGGGCACAATGAAATGTGAAGGCCGCTGTGAAAATTTCAAACTTCAAATGGGGGATTATCAGTTAAAGACCCACATGTTTGCCATACACATGGGAGGGTGCGGCATTGTCGTAGGTGCTGAATGGCTTGGCACACTTGGCCCAATCACAATGGATTTCCAGGAGTTATATATGAGCTTTAAGCAGAACAACCACACACATACCCTCCGCGGACTCCAGGCGGGAGCTCCCTCTATCATCAACTTACATCGGATGGAAAAATTGTTAAAAAAGGGCCATCATGGAGTTATAGCTCAATTTAATGCCATCCAGGCCTTCAAACCCAATTCTCTTCAAATTCATCCTGAGATGCAACAGATCTTAAATACCCATCAACCAGTCTTTGAAAAGCCTCATAAGCTTCCACCCTCGAGAGGGGAACATGATCATAGCATCACTTTGGTCCGAGGGGCATAACCACCAAATGTGCGCCCATATAGATATCCGTTCGCCCAAAAGAATGAAATAGAAAAAATAATCAAGGAACTTTTGGAAGCAGGCGTCATTCGTCCCAATATTAGTCCTTATTCATCACCAGTGGTCATGGTGCTCAAGAAAGATGGGGGATGGCGTATGTGTCCAGACTTCAGGGCCCTCAATAACTTGACAGTCAAGGATAAATTTCCCATTCCGGTTGTTGATGATTTGTTGGATGAACTAAATGGGGCTCAATTCTTCACTAAGCTTGATCTTCGCTCAGGCTACCACCAAATTCGCATGAAAGAAGTCGACATTCCAAAGACTGCTTTTAGAACTCATGAAGGCCATTATGAGTTCCTGGTCATGCCATTCAGTCTTTGTAATGCCCCATCCACTTTTCAGAGCCTTATGAACCACCTGCTCAAACCATATCTCAGAAAATTTGTCCTTGTTTTCTTCGATGGCATCCTCATCTACAATCGCACTTGGGCTGCACATCTTTAGCATGCAAATCTCCTCTTGCAACTGCTCCGCGAGCATAAATTGTTTGTTAAGATGTCCAAGTGTTCTTTTGGCATGGAAGAAGTTGAGTATTTGGGCCACATTGTGGGGTGTGAAGGTGTCAGGGTGGACCCCAAAAAGATCCAAGCAATGCAGGATTGGCCTCAACCTAAGAACTTGAAGAGCCTGAGAGGATTTTTGGGTCTCATGGGCTACTATCGCAAATTTGTCCGCAATTATGGTCGCATTACGAGGCCCCTCACTCAACTCCTCAGGAAAAATTCATTCCTCTAGAATGATGAAGCACAACAGGCCTTTACAGCTCTCAAAAATTCCATGTGTTCCACTCTAGTCTTAACACTACCCGACTTCACCAAATCTTTTGTCATTGAATGTGATGCTTTGGGTACGGGTATTGGGGTAGTCTTAATGCAGGAAGGTCGACCCTTGGCCTTCACAAGCCAATAACTAAGTGGAAAGAATTTGGGACAATCTACCTATGAGAAGGAGATGATGGCCATCTTACATGCAGTAGATACCTAGCGACCTTACTTATTGGGGAGACGCTTCCAAATCCGCACAGACCATCAAAGCTTTAAATATTTTTTGGAGCAACGCCTATCCTCACCACAACAAAATAATTGGCTCGCCAAAATGCTGGGATATGACTATGAGATAATTTACAAGAAAGGGCGCGAAAATATTGTAGCAGATGCATTGTCTCGCCAATTTGAGGAGGAAAGTACTCTGCTCACAATTTCCCTTCCCATTCCAGAATGGATTGAAGAGGCTCGCAAGGAATGGTTTTCACATCCCTGGCTCTCCAAACTCATTACTCAATTGTAGGCGGATCCAAATTCCACCGAGGGCTACTCGTGACAAGATGAGATTCTTCGCTACAAGGACTGAGTAGTAATATCACCAACATCCACCCTCAAAAGCCACATTTTGGCGGAGTTGCACTCATCTCCCATTGCAGGACATTCAGGCTTTCAGAAGACGTATGCTCGCACTCGAAGATCATTTTTTTGGATAGGCATGAAGAAGGACATTCTTACTTTTGTAGCTGAATGCGACGTATGTCAGCGCAACATAGGAGAGACAATCAAAGCACCAGATTGCCCATCCCGACATCAATATGGACAGAGGTTTCTATGGATTTCATTACAGGTCTTCCAAAGTCAGGAAACAAGTCAGTCATCATGGTGGTTGTGGACAGACTTTCTAAGTATGCTCATTTTTGCGCCCTACCCCACTCTTTTACATCGACTTTGGTCGCTTAATATTTCATGGATCAAATATTCAAATTGCATGGCATGCCCACTTCCATTGTGTCTGATTGTGACTCGATCTTCACCAGTAATTTTTGGCAGGAACTCTTTCGGCTACAAGGTACCCAACTAAAACTCAGTACTTCGTATCATCCACAAACTGATGGTCGAACTGAAGCAGTCAAAAAATCTTCCGGCTACAAGGTACCCAACTAAAACTCAGTACTTCGTATCATCCACAAACTGATGGTCGAACTGAAGCAGTCAAAAAATGTCTGGAAACCTACCTTAGGTGTTTCACTTCAGAAAAGCAACATCTCTGGGTACAGTGGTTACCTCTAGCTGAATGGTGGTATAACACCAACTATCATGCCACCACCAAAATGACTCCATATGAAGCAGTTTATGGTCAACTCCCTCCTTCCCCTACTTCTTATATCAAGGGGTGCTCAAAGGTAAAAGCAGTGAATCAACTCCTACAGAATTGCAAAACCATGCTCGCCCATCTTAGAGAGAATCTTCATCAAGCTCAAAACCGCATGAAGCAACAGGTAGATCAACATCGCTCAGAATGCCAATTTCAAGAAGGGGATCGGGTATTTTTGAGGCTGCAACCATATAAGCAAACATCACTCAAAGACAAGGGTTGCCAGAAACTATCTCCAAATTATACAGACTATTTCAAGTACTTCAGCGCATTGGAGAAGTGGCCTACAAGCTAGCTTTGCCACCCACTGCAAAAATCCATCCAGTTTTCCATGTCTCATGCCTCAAGAAAGTGATTGGGAACAATTGCAGGATTCAAACTAGTCTACCTGAACTGGAAGAAGAAGGGTCAATATGGCTCCAACCTGAACAGGTCCTGGACACACGAGAACAACACCTGCATGGTAGCCTGATCAAGGAAGTCCTCATCAAGTGGAAAGACACCTCTCCGGAAGATGCAACCTGAGAACCAACCACTATTCTTCAGCAGTTTCCGCAGTTTCAGCCTTGAGGACAAGGCTATTATTATGGGGGAGGGCATGTTAGGATCCCACCCTAACCCCCTTATTTATATAATAGGATCGAGTCATAGTTATAGTTAAGTAAAGAGTCAATAAAGCCCATATTAATAATTGTAAGTGGTTAACCCGCATTTAATGACGAGACCACAGTTAGTTGCAAATGGGCCATGGTATTAGATAGATGGTATTAATAAGAACCATGGTATTGCCCCATGGTATTGCATGTATGAATCCTATATAAAGGATAGAGACTCCCTGCGAGGAGCATCGTGTCTTATTTTGTAATCGAGCTCAGCTCTATTAGAGGTTGCCCCCTCGAAGAGGCAAGTGAACTTTGCTTTCTGAATAATAAAATACTTGCTGTTATTGCTCTTGTTCTATGTTCTGGGTATTTTTTTTCGCATATTTGGTATTCTGGTATCGTCTTGCACGATTAAGAGCATAACACAATACAACATGCCCAAAAACCATCTCTTATTTCACAATCAAAATATTTTATAAATATTTTATTTGAATTTAATTTTATAATATATTTTTATTAAATTCAAAAGAAAAATATTATAGTTACTTTTGAGATATATCTACACCTCTATCACATGAAACTATATAAGATATAAATAGTAGCTATAAATTAAGATCCATTTCACCATATAAATTAAAATTAATAACTTTGTAACCATTATTTAAATTTTATTGATAAGCACAAAACAAACCTTAATACTTATAATATAACAAGATTTTTAACTACGAATATTCACTACCACTTTACAATGGATATTATTAACTATACCATACCATGGGCTAATATGATGGCCCATCAATACCACAAAACCAGAAACCATCCCTCATTAAAATAATAATTTTGTGACCATATTTAAATTTTATTAATAAACACAAAAACCCTTAATACTTATAATATAACAAGATTTTTAACCATGAATATTCACTACCACTTTACAATGGATATTATTAGCCATACCATACCATGGGCTATTATGATGGCTCATTAGTACCACATGCCCAAAAACCATCCCTTATTTCACAATCAAAATAATACTTACAATTAACAAGACTTTTAACCATGGATACTCACCCCACTTTACCATGGATATTATTAACCATACCATACCATGGGCCAATACCATGGCTCATCAATACCACATGCCCAAAATCTATCTCTTATTTCACAATCAAAATATTTTATAAATAATTTTATTACATTTTTGGGCCAAGAGACACTTTCCATCTCTGGAAGAGTTGTGGTAATGTCCAGTGATATTACTTTATCTAAACATTTTGACCTAGATAAATTACATAAAAATAAAAAATAAATTATTAATTAAAATATTTTGACTTAGAGAAATTATATAAAAATAAAAATAAAAAAATAAAATTAATAATGAGAAATACTTTTGGTGGAAATCACATAGGAATGTTTAGTCGACACGTTTCAAACCATTAGTGTGGTTCATTGTCAGGACAAGATGGAGAATCAGATCATGACATCAGGAGAGTGAGATGCAAAGAAACTTAATTTTAAGGTCTAGATTACAACAATTACTTTTGAAAAAAATATTTTATTAATAAGGAATATTTTTTAGAAAAATAATTATTATTATTCCTATTATATTATATTATTTATTTAATTTATTAATATAATTTTATATTTTAAAAATAAATTAAAAAAGAAAGATAATGACCAACCAATTATATGAAAATAAAAAGACGTCAAAATTAAAGAAATAAATGCAGGTCAAGATTTAAAAAAATCTAGATTGAATGGAAGACAAAAAAAAGTCAAATAAATTCTAAGGGACAAATTAAAGCCATAATTAACGAACAAATGAAAAACAAATACGAAAAAATATTAAATAATGAAAAGTCCAGTCAAAATTGATAAATGCCGAAGAGACTAAAAAGTTAATTAACTAATAGTTTAAATTTTATTTATTATTATTATTAATTTTTATAAAAATTATGAATAAAAAATAGTAAGGAAAATATAGTAAGGAAAATAAAAGACATTTTGAAAACATATGGATATATAAATATATAACATAAAACATATTATAAACAAAAATACATGCTTTAACTAAAAAATATAAATAAATAAGTAATTAATTAATTAAAATAAATAAATAAATAAATAAAATAAAAACAAAAATAAAAATAGATAAATAAATAAAATGAAAATATAAGGAAAAATAAAAATAATGGAAAAGGAGAATACAAGTGATAAAATTTTTTTAGGAAGAAAGGGAAGGGACCTAATAACTACTGATTTTTCATCTATCATCTCTATTTAGATTACTTGGCCTCCAATAAACTAATCTAGATCCATCTTAACTTTGGATATGTCAATCTCCAAGAGGGATCAAATTTTTGGAGTCCGAAAATAGGTTTGCACGTTGAGAAATTTGATCACTCTCCACGGTTGATATATCCAGGGTTAAGATGGATCTAGTCTTCTTCCTAAAGCTACCATTCTCTAACTTGCCAGAAATTTCTTACATCTTCTTTTAAATGTCTGGAAATTCGTTTCATTTTTAGTTCTCGTAACTTCCTGAATGAATTACATCAATGATAATTATTTTGATTAAATATAATACATATTCATGATTTAGTTAAGATGGATCTAGTCTTCTTACTAAAGCTACCATTCTCTAACCTGCCAAAAATTTCTTACATCTTCTTTTAAATGTCTGGAAATTCGTTTCATTTTTAGTTCTCTTAACTTCCTGAATGAATTACATCAATGATAATTATTTTGATTAAATAAAATACATATTCATGATTTAAATGAACGTTAAAAATCTTTTAAATAATATTTCTTGCATTAAAAGAAAATATATAAATTAATTCTATAATATAAAACATTATAATAAATGAAATTAAAATAAAACTCACCCTTTCATAATGTTCTCCTCATAATATTCTCTTACGTACCTTAATAATGAAATTTATTTTTTACTTTAGGTGAGGCCCAATAATTTTTTTTTCTACTATATGAAACATTAGGTCATAAATTATGTAATTAACATGAACGTATTTCAGAAATGCAAGATAGAATCCAAAATATTAAATTTAATAAATTTAATGTGGTTTTCCCTTTTAAATGCTTTCATTTTTACTAAATCTACCATGAAATTTCAATGCTCCTTCCATGCTAACTTGATACCTGCACAATTTCTTCACTCAATCGTTAAAAATAATTTTTTTAAATTTAAATAATAAAATTATATATATATATATATATATATTTTGTAAGCTAAAATTGGTGGCCTCAACTCGCCCCGAAGGAAACAGAGTCTGTTGACCACCTTAGGTTTTTATAAGCCAACCAGTAACAAAAAAGAATAAGTCTGCTTATCCATGCCAAATAAACGATACTGCCAAAAATACTAATCTGATTTCCTATCGACATAATGACCTATAGACAGAAAAAGAGAACTTGTTCTCGGCGAACTAACAAGGAGAACCATAAGCATAGCTAGAAAGATTAATCTACCATATTTTCAGGTGGAGTGTCTTCATCTTTTGTCACTGGAACTATCTTCTTCAGTTGTTGTTGAATCTCCTCTAGCTTGCTGTCCTGCATGAGCAGAGTTATCTGAAGGTTCTTCATTTCTCTCCGCAAATTAGGAATGCCCTGAGCCATCTCTGCCATTTCCATCGCCACCTGTTCCATTGCCTTTGCCAGTAGTCTCTTCAACACCCAATATACATGTAAGGCCTGCTTGTATAAAGACAGGCGTCCCCTAGTATTACCTGGGTCAGGAATCAGGTTACCCCAGTCTTCCATCTCTGGATCTGAATCTTCCTGCATAGCAGTTGCTTCAAGTTCTTGGATTATCCTGCGGATATCAGCGTCGGTTCCTTCACTATAGGCTCTTTCTGCCCCCTGCACCATATGTTTCATAGTTTTCCTGCCGCGTCTCTGGCCAACTGGAGATGGGGTTCTCTGTTCCTGTCTGCTGGTTTGGCGACCTCTTCCTCTGCCTCTACACCCCTTTCCACGACCTGGGCGAACTGATTTATTCCTGATCGCTGCCTTGCTTCCCTGTCCAACGTCGAAGGAGGCGGTCCCTGTAAATCCTTCCCCTCCATGCCCCTTTGTTTTCTTTTCCAGGTTCATTTCCTCCCCTTGATGGTCTCCTTCAGGATACCTTACCTTCCCCACTCCTCCTTTCCTCGTATGGATTTGGTAACTCTGCTCAGGAGTTTTCTCCTCCTCCCACCTCGTCTGCTTTTCCATCTCCGACTACCCCTGCTCGTTAACCACCGAGGATCTTGCGTGCTCTTATCCTGACCTATCCAGGGCCCTTCCTTGCTCAATTCGGCCCCAGCCTTTCTCATTCTCCCACACTCTGTCTACTCACTGATATTACTATGGGTGAGTTTCCGGTCCCTATCCTTTCGCTGATCTTCTGCAACTGTTAAACCACTTCCCGTATCCTTAATCTTGCCGGTGATAGTACTGAGAGCAATGGACAATCTCACGTATTCATGCCTCTTTTCATGCCAAGTTGCAGAGTGTGCTAGCCAGCCTCTACCACCCTGTGCCTCTTTCCTTTGCCGCATGCGTTCTGCAGGTCCGCCTTCTCCTACCCTTATTAATCCTGTGCCAGCTACCCTGCGTCCCATCATTTGATCGTTGTCATTCTCACCACCTTCCTCCTTCATTAATCTGTCTTCTCTACTCCTCGGGATTCTACCTAGCCTGCATGCCGTCCTAACGTCCTGTGTAATTATGCTGTTGCGTGGTGACCTGCCTTGCCACCTTCTTACCTTCATAATGATCCCACACGTTGCCGCCTCTTCCACCCCGATCGGGGGTATATATATATATATATATATATAGATATATAGATATATATCATTTTAACTAGATTTATATTTGATATTAGTTTCAAGTTAAATACATAAATAATATAATGTTGTAATGTATGCATAATAAGATGCATTTAAATATAAAATCTAGATTTCAATAATATATATGTAAATTTTAATTATATAAATATATGTGTAAAATATATCTATATATTAAAACATTTATACAACAATATATATTATATCAATATATTAAAACATTTATACAACAATATATATTATATATCAAAACTTATTATATACCATGCAACCCATATATATTAAACTTAATTATATATCATACAAATTCGAAAATCACTGGAGTTAGAGGAAACCGTTGGCATGGCATATTATATCTGATGCAATATGATCCGTCGAAAAGTTTCGATTTGACAGTTATCGGGTCAGAACATTTCATTGACAAAGTTTAAAAAAAAAAAAAACAAAGTTTTGAGAATTAATTTAATATTTATTATTATTTCATATCAATTTTTTAATATTCGTTGTATTAATTCACATATAATGTTGTATTTATGTTATATTTAATTTTAAATTAATATTTAATTCATTTACATTTTGTTTCATTCATAATTATTTTGTTTATTTTATATAATGTTGTATTTATGTTATATTCAATTTATTATATTTAATTTTAATTTTAATTTAATATTTATTTCATTTTTGTTTCGTTCATAATTATTTTGTATTTATGTTATATTCAATTTATTATATTTAATTTTAATTTTAATTTAATATTTGTTTCATTTTTGTTTCGTTCATAATTATTTTGTTTATTTTAAGATTGGTTTGTTTTGGTTTAATTAATTTTTATTTAATTTTTGTTTATTAAATTTTATTTGAAATGTTTTTTTTTAAATATTTAATATTTAATGAATTATATTTTTTGTTTTTGTGATTTATGATAAAAAAATATTTTGGTCAAAATCTGGTTCCTTAGTTTGTCCTGATGATGAACTACACTTACACTGGTTGGTTCGAAACTCCTATGTGAATTATATCAAATTTAATTTGTATTTTGTATTTTAATAAATACATATTTATTTTATTTGATTTTTAAATTTTTGTAATTATATTGATAATAATGTTTATTACAATGATAATTATACCTTATAGTTAGAGTATTTCTTATGCAAAAATTAATTTAAGATTATAATTTCAAATCTTCATTTAATGTAATAATTTCTATAAGTTATAATGATTACTATAACAACCAACTTAATGCAGGGCAAACAAGAAAATTCAAGGGAACACTTTTCGATCACGAGAATATGAGAGGAAGTCATATGATGAAATTGACATATGGAGCCAAGATCTAATTGGGGTCAAATAGGAGACAACAAATTAACAAATGAATGCTTAATGAATGTATGACCTAATAGATGATAATGCAACTATTATGAGAGCACCAGTCCTTCTTGATGGTTGTCAAATGAGTATGAGATCCCTATGTTTATATATGTAATTATGACCTTTTCATTACATGTTCATGATGTGTTTGACGTAATGTCTATCATGGCTAAGCCTTGTTAGGTCAGTTCTTATCTAAGTTTTGTATGGAAGGTCTTATCCTTGTGTCATTTATCATTTCTGAGAGTTTCATTAAGTTTTGGGTAGAGGTCTCGAACCTAGTCCTAAAAAAGTGGCTTAGATCTTGCAGTCGTTGGCACAGAACTTAGCAAAAATTTTTGGAGTCACTCCCTTATAGGCTTGTGCATGCGACTAGAGAGTTGTAGTCGAAATCAGGCAGTGTAATGCCAGCGTTTAGGGGTCCAAATAAGTGAAAAAGAGGCTTAATTCAGGGTTTGGGCACCTGGAAGGGTGGGTTAGCCCTTGGGAGTCCTGTATCACTTGAGGGAGGTCAGTAAGGTTTGGTTGAGTCAATTCCACTTCCTTAAGGTGATATGGGAGGTCGAGTCATATCATAGTAACTCTTCATCACATATTTACCCCGGTGGAGCGATAATCTTGGGTTAGTGTGAGAGGAGGGTGTTACAGTGCATGAGGGTTGGGCGGAGGTGATCAATGCCATTGAAAGTGTCTATTTTGAAAGAGAGTGTGAAGAGGAATTGCCGCTCTTTGATCCTGTTGGGGATGTCTCTTATAGTTTCCAACTCTCTTGAGAGGAGGCAAAGGTCCTTTGCAGATATGCCCAAGAGTTCATTTGCAACATCCTTGAAAGCAACAACATTTTCAAGGTGGCCAGCGTGGTCATGCAATTCTACCCGAAGTACATAGCGATAGTCACATTCGAGGAAGGAGCCCTCACACTTTGAAGAATTCCACGTGTTGTCATCTTGTCGAAAATCCTTCTTCATACATTGCATCCCATTAATGCTAAGGGGGCATGCAAGGAAGTAAAAGTAGGCCAAGTATTGTTGTAGTAGTAGCACGAACGACAATTCACAGAGTTTTTTGTCGCGGGGGGGGGGGTTGTATGACAATTTCAACAATTTTTTTTTCTTTGAGGGACCTATTGGATGCACTTGAGTATTTCTGTCTTAATGATGGCGAGGATGAGTTGACGCCTTTTTTTGAAACCATTGTTTGAGTTGGCATGTTTCAATAATATCTGGATTTATAACAAGGTAGGTGGTGGGGATAGTTTCGATAGTTTGACCATTGAACTCGACGATCCAACCCCCTTTGATTGCAAGGATTGGAATGACACGTGCCATGGAGAGATTGGAAAGTTTGTGCCCTTAGGCATGGCATTGTGTGCCCCACAGGGTGACATCGATGTTGCTACCAGACATGTCGTGCAACGAGAATTTTTTTTTTTGGAGTCTTAGAGCCGTCACGCCTTCATACGATGGAGGTAGGAGAGGTTGAGCTAACACCATCAATAACATCAATAATTGAGTTGAGAGTCACAAGGTTGGGTGAACTTATTGGCAAAAAATGGAAGGTATGGGAAGGTATCCTGTGATCGTCATGTATGAACTGAGACACAGTCGATGCAGAGAAAAGGAGGATTCTGAATGAGCAGTTAAGATGATTGTAGGCATGGTTTAGAACCTTTATGGTGCCGTTTGAAATTGTGTAGACCTACCCAATTTGAACGAGACCATGAAGCGAGTCTGCCAAGTCATTGAAGGAAGATATGTGGATCTTGTTGCCATCACGGTTAACAAGGTCAAATATAAGCAATTTCCCAGTGTACTGTGCATTGGTGTATTCACGAAGGGGTGTTTTTGCGAGCACTCTCCCTTGTATGGACCAATTTTTACGGGATGGGGTGAGTTCCTTGAAAGGGAGAGGTGTTGTAGTCGCAATAGCACCACTTGTGGAGTTTGGAGGTTGGTTCTCTATGGGGGGGGGGGAGGGGTGGAGAGAATAAGAGGGGTTGGCTCACCAACCAGAGTTGCTACACAATGGAGTATTTCAAGTTTGAGGACACAAAGCGACCTGCAAGAAAGACCATTTGTGAGTGAAGAGGGGAAATAAAACACTAGTAAAGCAAGTAGATTTCAAAAGGGACATAAAAGGAGAGGAAGGTGAGGGAGGTGGGGGGGGGGATGTGAAACATACAAATTTTGATGTAAAAATGTGAATGAGCATTTTTTGAGGAGTACATGGGATCCTACTTGTAGGCCCTCAACTTTTGTAAAGGAATTGTGTGAAGAAGGTAGCAAGACCGCATGGCTGTGAATTCCATCAGAAAGTGAGAGCCAATAGCGAGGGGTTGTAGCCCTAGCAGGGCAAATTTGTTTGATGACAATGACTTGGAGGAATGCCTGCATCTTGGTAGAACCAACAACCATCAACGAAAGTGCATTGCTAGTCAAGGTTGTATCCATTGTGATACAACTTTGTTGTTCGAAGAGAGGAGCTACAAGTGAATATCAAATGTAAGTGCATAAAAACAAAAAGTAGTTTTTGTAGTAAATTGAAGGAAAAGGCTAAAGAGTTTATCTTAAATGACATGAAGGAACAATAGAAATTGAAGGGAAAAGTGTGGAATATCTAAAAGCATGAGAAAAAACAAAATGGACAGGAACAAAGGCGATATCACTAATGAAGACATTTCTAGACTACTCTCCTTTTGATTTGTCCAATCTCTATGTGCCAAAGTAAAATGTTTCACGGGTAAGAAAACAAATTAAGAAAAAAACAACGCCTATCATGGAATTAGTTTCTTTGAGTGTAGGAAAGTTTTGGAGGGAACAAAGGAGGGTTAGGCAATTTGAATGAGTTACCTAGCATACAATGAGGTCTTGCTCAATCAAAGAGGCCCTAGTAGTAGCAAGGCAAAGGAGGAAGAATAGTTTCAATTCTGTTAGTTATTTGTGAAATAAAGTTTTTTTTTTTGTATTTATGTCAATTACAACTGTCTACCCTATTCAAAAGACCTTGTAACTTTTCTCATGAACTTAATTCATAGATTCAGTCCGTTAATATTCTATAAGAAAAATATAGGCTAGTCATTTTTGTGAGAGCAAATTTCTCACTATATTAAAGATACAAGAGCATGTGGCATTCTCCACAAAACAAAGTGTCTGAATGAAAATATAGGTTAGAAATAAGGTATTGAAATGTGTCTTCAGATAACATGTAGCATCACATAGATAACAACCATAAATTATGTAACATCACATAGATAACAACCATAAATTAAACACTTCCACAATAGAAAAAAATCCATTTAATATGTGAGGATAATATGTTCATATGAGAAGGGCGTATTTCAAGTAAGCTGAAATTATTTTACATTGATGAAAGGATTTGACAAGTTCTACCAAGCTAGAGTTTTGCTATGTATTGTTAAAATATGATACTCATTTTTTCAGTTTTCCTGTATGGTTGATTAAGATGATTTAGAACATATTTTCTACATGATTGATATTAAGACGAGTTGGAAGATATATTTGGATCGATATTTCCATAATATAATTGGTACATTAGGATGTTAGAGAACACTATCCTGAAGCTTCTAGTTGACAATGAAGTGAATACTAATGAAATGGGTTGATATCTAAATGTTTTTCTACGGAGAGGATTAAGTCGGAGCAAGTTGTTTAGAGGACAACCAAAAGTTTGAAAAAGACGGAACAAGTTTTAGAGCGTTCAGATGATACACATACCATACTTTCAATTACATTGGATATTGAGAAAAGAACTTAGGACGATGCACATACAACTATTTAAATAGACAAATGACCTAGTAAAATGTTGTAATTTATTTCTACTTGTTTCTGAAATTAACTTCAACATATAAATAAATTGGAATTGGCCACCTATAAATTTTGCTAATATCTTGCTTTTATAAATGTTGTTTATGTTTTCATTTCTTGATTTTAATTGTGTGCACTCCCAAACGAAAGAACAAAATGTTGAAATGTTGAAGAGATCTGAAATGTGTGCTGCTAAATACTTAAAATGCTCTAAAGGAGTCATGTATCATTTAACTCCCCCATAAAAAAATTCAAATGCACGTAAAGTTTTATGGAAAAATCTGAATTTGTTTTTTTATACAAAAATTTATGTTGAACAATCTCAAAGTGGAATTTAGTGTGTGTGTGTGTATATATATATATATATATATACCCCTAAAGGGGCCTCTTTTTTGTAAACCTTTGAGAAAAAAATAACTAATAAATCAATGTTAAACTAATTTCCTAAGGATTAAACACTTTAGATGCATACCTCTCAACATGTAAAACACAATTTACTAATGATTAAGAACTTGAGATTCCTACCTCTCAACAGGGAACAACATAATATATCCTGCCAGGTTAACACAAATCTATGTTAGTTTATTATTTTTTAAATATGATACGTAAAATGACTAAACCAACTTTCCCAAGACATGGCTCTATTTTTAAACTTTTTAAAATACCATGACATCATCCCAAGACAGACGGGCCTAGAGTAATGTATTGTTATTTAAATATAATAAGTGAAATAAATAATTCATCCCTACCAAGATATGGTTGTATTTTTCATTCTAGTAAAATACCATCACATTATCCCCAGATAGACCTAGATTACCTCCTTTCTCTATGTGCAATAGAAAAAGAAGAATTAGGCTTACAACACCTCCCTTGTCTATATGCAATAACAATTTCAATAAAAAATTAAACCCCTTGCTTAAGACAATATAACTTCAGACCATTTCTCCATTGAAATAGGTGAAAAGATTCAGCAAAATCCTTTGATTCACATTTCAAAAAATTTGCTATATCTCAATTGAAAGCATGTCGACAATAGTTTTTGTTGACAATGTTTCAATTATATACTCTTTCATATTCCATCACGTGTTGGACTCCAAAAAAATGGTGAACTAATGTTCATACATAATCAATGGAAAAAAATTAGAAGATCTGATTCGTGTTATTATAGTACCTTAGAAAAGTTTTCAGTATAAAGACCTAAATATCCCATTTCACTGAGACCAACCAACATCGACATATAATTTCCTCATTATGGAAGTTTTTGCAAGAAGGTTAGACCCATTGCAAGTAGTTTGTGAAAATATTTGGAAGAGCTTCGAGTACATGTAGGAAGAAGCCCTAGCTAAAGGTGTATTATTCTATTTCTCGGACATGAGTTCACTAATTTTGCCTAAAGGTTTTAACATCCAAATGACTAGTGCATATGCTTGCCATGAGTTACATTGCATATTCAGCGTTTCGAAGTTGAGACTAAGGTCTATGAAGATAATATTAATGCTTTGATATCTTTTCTAGAGAAAGCTTCCAACATGAGGTCAAAGTCTCTGAAGACAAGATTAATGCTGCGACATCTTTTCTGGAGAAAGCTTCAGTAAGGAATGAAGAGATGGAGCAAAAGTTGAAGTCGATTCAAGATAGCTCCTAAGAACATGAGTTACAAGCTAGTGCCTCGAGGCAAAGACACCTTGAGCTTGAAGATTTAATTTCCAATTTTCACGATAAGGACGAAGAGACTACAAAGAAGTCAACAGAATTGGAATCACTACTAAAATTGGAAGAGCAAAGGAGTTATGATCTCAAAGAACAACTAACGTTGGCACAAACAAAGTGCAGTGAGGGTGAAACTGAAGAAAAACAATTTTATAAGTAGGCATCTGAACTCAGAGGGAGGTTTGAGGACACTTTAGTAGAAGTTGAGCAATTGTATGCCCTTCTTTGTCATTCTTTCCAATCCTTTTATGTGTTGGTATATCTACCAGGCTATTCTCCTATTTCATTTTAAACTTAAACTCATGTATTGCAAGTAAAAAATTTTGTTTTCCAAGTGTGCTACGTTGAGATGGAATTTTAATTGAAGGTCATTAAAATCTATTTGCTTTGCCATGCACCTTGTTCAACTTTAGCATACACAATTGTGAAGTTTCTATAAAATGTTTTCTAGATAACTTTAACATGTTCAATGCACACTAATTCTTTTTGTATCCATAACACAATTTTGACCAAAAGAAAGGTATTAACACCTCAATGTCCAGACCGTACAATTCTAATAGCAAATCCTATTTTATTTTCCACTTTTATATTTAGAGTGGAAGGCTATTTATTGCACCATTATTTGTATTTACAGATGAGACAAACATTTTTTTATCATGTCATATTCATTTTTAGCGCAATATAAAACAAACAAATGAGCAAAGAAAAAAACGGAATATCATAGCTACTATTAGCTTAATGCGGCTGAATAGAAGTTCCATATTAAAGTTGACTTTGCAAAACATGAAAGAAAAGAAACCTACCATAACAACACTTAAAAACACTAGTTTTTGTGCCACCTCATATATCAGAAGTGACCTGTTAAACATGAGATACATAGATACATAAATGCCATCTCTCTCACATAAATGTTTCAAATGACTTGATAGATGTCACATTTTTAGATCATTCTATAGACTACACATATATCTAGAGGTAATTTCCTACAACAGATAAAGTAAGGAAAATCCAGTGGATTGAATTAGTTTTGGTTTGGATTTTCACAAGAGTTGTGTTAAAGCTAAGCCAACTAAATTTGATTGAACTCACACACTCCTATTTCACAGGAAAACCACAAAGCATAATACACTGGATTGAAAATTCGATAAATATCATGGATTGAATTGAGTAAGCTCTCTTTCTGACTCGTTACTATCGAGTATCGAAATAGATTTGCACTAAAATGAAAATTCTGATTAGTTTCTCTCTTCTGGTAGACAATAGTTTTTTATGAACTATCTGCAACTAACATAGTGTATAATATAGATATATTGAACTTCAGGTCATAAACTTCAAATAATATTGATTAGGGTACACTTAGAGAAAAATAAATGCTTGCTGAAATTTACCCTAATTTATCACACAGAACCTGACAAGTTATTTTCTCACATTAACCTCCCGGAAGGTCCACTTTATTATTGGTTAGAATATATACATAAATTTATCTTAATCTATCAGGCAGAACATGACAAGCTTTGTAAACACATTAAGCTCCCAATAAATCCATTTTATTTGTAGTCCATTAAATTTTTTTCTGTAATTTCTATCAAAATACCTCATAAGCTATTTCAAGAGAAAATCCAAGTCATTTGTGGAAATCAAATAAACTTTAAAATGTCCCCCACCATACTTGATCAACAGAATGCACGTCGATGTTGGATGTTGAATTTAGTCTTATTTTTTTTTAATAAAGTCACCTGCCTCAAGTATTTTCCAAAAAAACCTGTTTCGATAGAGAACGCTGTGCATGGAAAGATTTGAATAAGAAGTCGCCTGCACAGAGGCTGCTATACTTTCGTTCGAACTAAAATTGAAGAGCAACAATGGTACTAAAGCTAGATCTAATTGGGATGACGTGGAAGGCTGACTACCAAATTTCAAACCTAAGCGTGGCCCATAAACAAGTGTAAAGCTGCATCAACGGGGATGTGGTTAGACATGGTTAGATAGCAAGACAGGGTACCAAAGTTCAAATATCTTGAGGCATGTTTAGTTTTTAGTGGCCTGCCTTTCTTTGGAACTGAGTTGTTTAAAGCGTTGAAGAAAAATGAAAATAAGGGAAAACTTTTCCATAACAAATGCCATGGAGACTACACATTCCCCTAAAGACTTCTTGACTGAAGATCTTTGTAAAATTCTATAAACCGATTGCAACTTATTGTAATATTCCCAAAGTAAAAAAGTTCAATTGACTACACTACAACGCGATAATCACATATTAGAAGAAGGGTCACATGCGGCATAGTGATAAAGGAAACATCCGGCATAGTGATAAAGGAAACATCTTGTAAAGGCAAGTTTGAACTCGTAAACAACTAGCACGCCATGTATCTTCGATACCACAATCACATTGATTTAAGAAACAAACCAAAATAGTTATAGATGTTATCTTTCTGACTACCCAAAACAACCCCTGAGTTCAAACATAAACCCACATTATACACTTTACACTAAGCACAAGTTTAAGGCAGAGGATATTTGCATCAATATTTAGCACAGACAAGTTACCTGGATTATTCAAAAAGTAATCCCTCACGTCCTTCAGTTTAGATGGTTTGATGTACCTCAAATCGGATGGTGTGAAATTTGAAGTCCGATGCTGTCAAATTTACCTCTTGAAACAATAATAGGTAAGAAGGAACCCTTGAGTATATATTGGTAGCTTAAAGTCCATCCAAAGCACTAAACACAACAGACAATAGTCCAGATGGGTTGGAGGTGGAGGTGAATATTGAATGTGAAGTGACCAAATGTGGGCAGTGAATGGCGTGTGAATACCCAAAGCTCAGTGCAATTCAATGTTGTAGAAATTGGCAGGTATGGTGGAGGGGGCTCGACTGACCGATGAGAAGGAGAGGGGTACAACGCTCTTTAAGACTAGTAAGGGGATGTGATGGAGATGGTGCCAGAGAAGAGTAGATGGCGTGGAAAAGTGGAATGATAAGTGAATATTTCTAAAGGTTCCATAGGGTGGGAACTAATGGGGGCAGTGATAGAGGGAACAAAGGGCAATGTTTAGGGGAGATATAAGAGAGAGTGAGCTCATGGTTTTAAGATCGACTACAAGGAGCATTAGGAAGAATAGTGTCTAAAGACCTAGACTGGGCATAAATGAGATCGAATTACTGATCTTTGAGGATAAATTCTTTCTCAGTTTGGGGCATGGTGATGTCATGTGAATTCCAAACACTCAATGCAATTCAATTTCGTAGAAACAGGAAAGTATGGCATGTGAATACACAATTGTCAATGCAATTCAATGCCGTAGAAACAGGCAGGTATGGCATGAGAACGTGGACACAAGGCAATAGTCCAGATGGAAAATTTTAATTAGTTGGAGGGACGAACAAATGGAATTTTTTAATTAGTTAGAGGGGTAAAAACCAAACTCTTCCATTAGCTCGGGTGAACAATGTTTGTCCCCCCAAGTCGACAAAGAAAACACCTATTGATGTGAATATTTAGTTGAATAAAATTAATATAGTTGGAGGGACGAACAAATGGAATTTTTTAATTAGTTAGAGGGGAAAAAACCAAACTCTTCCATTAGCTCGGGTGAACAATGTTTGTCCCCCCAAGTCGACAAAGAAAACACCTATTGATGTGAATATTTAGTTGAATAAAATTAAAATGATTATTAGAAATATTAGGAAGATAAAACTAATTATTACAATATTTATTTTATTTTATTTTAATTTTTTAATTTATAGTTAAAAAAGATGTTGATTAATTAGGCCGATAGGCCTTCCTATGCATCAACAATCGTCAACACTTTTACCCTGCTCCGTTCGATCAGGTGAGACACTTTCAACCGTTGATTTGAAGTGTGACTGCTTTTTCCAAATATCGGTTGAGTTGCCTTCTTTTCACCTCCGAGTTCTACTGTGCACTCCATGGCATGGCAAGATATTTTTATTGCTTTTTCCCATTCTTTTATGTCACTCTTGAAGATATTTTTACTGCTTTTTCCCATTCTTTTATGTCACTCTTGGCCTCAGAGTTAATCGTTTCTTTGGTCTGCCAGTTGTTGTTGCTGTTCTTCTTCCCTGGCTTTTGGCAAGCACTGATTAGTATTAAATTATATACCCCATACACCAATTAAAACTACCTGCAGCCAACTCTTTAGCTGTATCTCCGCAGACTTAATCCCCAAACCCCCAAAGCCGTGATCTGGTGCATCTTGAAGTAATAACTCTTTCTGATGCGGTGCCGATGTAACAATCCCTCGAGCATTCTAAAACACATAAATGTCGGTTTGAATCTCTGTAAAGAGCTTTTTGAAATTTGACTTCCATTCTCTGATTTGCCTCGAGAGGCTGGGCTTGCAGAGGAGACAATCAACGCAATGCTTCGGCGTTAGCGAGCGATCGATCAAATCTGTGGCCTTCCCAACTTCATTTTCCATCCTTCAGAAACAATTGTGTAAAGCATGGTTTGAGTTTGACAGGCAGTCAGTTGTGCCCTCCCATGCGCCTTCAAAATCTCCAAGGTGGAAAGCATTTTGGAGTGATTCTACATAAGAGAGGTCCAATTCTTCTCTCCACATCAGTCTTGAGACATCTGGTAGCTTTTTTTTCCTTGAGCTTTACTGTGTTATAAAAAATCCCTATTTCTTTCAAGATGAGTTTTTCTCAAGCGAGCGTGTTCGAAGATATCCACATGGATCTTTGGACATGGTCTTCAATTCTCTAAATTGGCAATTGGCTCCATGGTATGTTTGCATCTTCAAGATAGGTTTCTGAGCAAGATGAGCTCTTCGTTTCGTCATTTTTCCAGGGGAGCGTGAATCATTTCTTGATTGCATATCTGCTTCTAATCAGCAGATATGTTTGAATGTCTTCCTTGCCATTTTTATTGGGCAAGCGACAAGACCTTCCTGCCATTGTGAGACACAGCCTTCGATTATAAAGTAGAGGGTGCATAAAGTACCTGGTCCTATTATGCAAAAACTCTGATCAGATTGCCACTGGGGGAAATCTTAGGCAGATCCTATTTCCGGAACTGGGTTGTCCAATTTTGTTCCGCTGCAGGACAACGTTGCAGCTTTTGAAGTTGACATTCTTCTTTATGTGTGCGAGCATGAAGCCTCCTGGGCGAAAGGCGGCCGAAGAAGGCCAGAAAAAGGGTCACTATCATCTCCTTAACTGGTCATCATCTTTATTTTCTTGATTTTTCAGATGGCAATGATTGGTTTGCACAGTCAAGACTGTGGAACACTGGTGTTTATATTTGCTACTTCTTTGTTTTTGAATGGGGATAATGCTCTGGCATTGCAGGGCTGGGTTTTGTTTTTTGTGGTTCTGTTATGGCTCATGAATGGATGTGTTTATGGATTGAAATTTAAGGAAAATATGGGTTTACTGTAACATATGAATGGGATGCATCCAAGCATTAAAAATTCAGAAGTTGGGTTTATTGTGCATATGAAATGGCATGTGTTCGTTCTTTTGAAATTTTACTCAGAGAAAAGAAAAGATGGATTTGGTATTGCATATGAATGAGATGTATTCTTCGTATATGCTTGGCCATCTATAAAGGTTTCTTGATTTTGGGTAATTAACTTAACCTCTTGATTTTGGGTAATTAACTTACTCTAAAATGAAATAAGACATTCAATGTGTTCCTTGTAATATAGATATAAACAAAACATCTAGAGAAAAGTAATTGCACAATGATCCAGTCCAATAAAACAAGGATTTCCACAAACCAAATAACTCTTCTAGAAAAATTCAACAATTCCAATTTAATAATCCTATCGGCCTCTCTTTGTACCTTTTGGGACAATTGCTAGTTAATAGATGAAATGGTATTTTTCAAATACTTTTTCTAGTTAATTTTGTTCAAAATCCAATAGAAATTTTTAAAAATCAAAAGTTTTTTTTAAGGTGTTGAATCCATTTATACATTCAAAAGTGTTTTGTAAATAATAAAAAAATGCAATCTTTTTAAAAATTGTATTGTTGACTAGGCCATTAAAAAATGATGTAGTCTAACTTACGAAATGACCTTTTTTTCATGACATTTATTTTGGTTAATTTTAATCAAAATTTTTATAAACTTGAGTTTAAATTGTTTAATCTATATAATTTGAGTGCCCTAGGGTTTTTTAGGATTCTAAATCCATTTATACATTCAAAAATGTATTTCAAACAACAAAAAATTACATTCTTGCTTGAAATTGTATCACTAGATTTTCCTAAATTCTGGTACAAAAAACTATTTCGTCTATAAGTTAGACTACGCCTTAAAAAATAATTAAAAATATAAATACTTTATATTTAAAAATTATAATTTATATATAATAATTTGTGTAGATGTCCAAGTTAAATATTTATTATATATTAACTTCATGTTTTCATATTTATAACTTAAATACAAAGATTTATATAAATATTAAAGTTAAATATAAATTATATAAAGCTCGTTATTAAAGATTTGAATCTAATTAGTTTTTATTTTAAATATATTATTAGTCTCTGCCAAGGGAGAACTCTAGCAATCGTTAGTCTTATATTTGATTTGCATTGCAAGTTATAATGTTTGACTTTGAAAAAAAATATATTTATTTTACAATATTATCGAATTAGTCTTATATTTGATTTGCATTGACCAATGCAAGTTATAATGTTTGACTTCGAAAAAAAATTATTTATTTTACAATATTATTGAAAAAAATATTTTTCAAATAGATGATTGGATAATAACTTGAATTTTGCAACCTTTGCTAACACAATGCCATATGGATAAATGCCTCAAATTTTTTTGCCATATAGTTATCCCATGATTTTTATGTATTTTTGCAATGATTTTTCATTATTAAACCACCTAAAACTAAAATCAGTTAAAATAGCTCATACTCACATAAATAACATATTTACCATAATGTAAGCAAGTATTTGCCTGAAAATGGATGAGAACAAGATGTTTACTGCCCACCATTATTTATGTATTCTTCAACACTTTAACAAGTAGGAGTAAATGTGAAGACTCACTAGTGGTTATTATCCACCAAAATTTATGCAAATCCTTGTCCTTAGTAGGCAATTAATTTTTCCCCTTCATATATCAATTTGCAATTTTTTTGAAAGAATAATTTCTACTTGAATGACATGGAATAATTTTTACTTGAATGATAGGGAATACATGGCCTTGCAAAACTTGTTAGATTTTGTATATATTATGAATATGAACATCTGTTGTATGAATGTTTAAATGTAAGAAAATAAAAGGATTATAAAAATCTGTTATAAAGATTAAGATGTTTTTTTTTTATATGTTAATAATTTTTTTTAGGTAAGGTATTTTGGAATGGAAAATAGGTAGTATAAGTGTCAATAAACACAAGGGTAAGTGAGTAGAAGTAATGATCTTTTCACTCTTCGGCTACTTTTTACCAACATAAACTTACACCAAAAAGCTATACCAAATCCATGGAGGAGGCTTATAATTATTGACCAAAGCTGGATTAAACATTGAATTGGTTCAAGTGGAAATCCTAAACATTCCAACATGGGCTCCCATGTGCCCAAATTGACAAAAGGAGGGCCAAGTCTCCTTCCATTGATGAGAATGGCCAACTAGAGAATATTTGTGTTCATCCTCTAGTTGTATTAGATGACTTTGAGGACAAATGCATCATGGAAATTGTTATAGGTATCGCATGCCTAACGAAACAATCCCAACACAATCATATAACCAAATACAAAACAATTGTTTTGTGGTCATTCAATCAAATAAAATATTAGTTGTGCAACTCATGTGATGGTCAACTTTGTTAATTTTTGCGACCACGGTAAAATTCCACCTTGGAAAAATCAAATGACCAAGATAATGATTGCATTGGATTCCTATTTTCAAAAGGACCAAAATCGACCTAAATATCACCCAATTTGGTTAAGAAGAAGTTGAGTTATGAATTATTTTATTCATACATGTATTGTGGAATGGGTTGGCCCTAACCACATGAGTAATTGCTTGGGTCAGTTTTAATCCCAAGTGACCCCTCAAGAAAACCTATAAATAGAAGAGACCTCAATATCATTTGGACACATCTTCTCTTCTCTTTTTTCTTGGTTCGCACAGGTTCAACGGAAGGAGTTCGCTCAAGGGTCCGAAAGTACAAGCAAAAGGTTAGCTCTAGGTTAGGGTCTTCTGGATCTCGGTTGCTGGCACATAACGGGGCAATTTGGTCCCTGAACGTTGGCACATAAGCCTATGAGAGTGACTATAGACCCTTGGATGCTGGCACAAAGTCTTATGGGAGTGACTATGGCTTCAGATATGCATATGGAGGTATTGGTCCCCAGTTGCTCGCATAGAGTGGTCCTAACAACGACAAGGACATCTTGGTTGCTCGCACAACAACAGTAAGGGAGCGACTCTAGGTTTTAAGTGTATTGCACCCTGGTCACACACACAGAGTCTTATAGAGAGCGACCAAGTAATCATAGTCTCTCTCACACAATATCCAAGAGAGCGACCATGAAGTTTTAGTCGCACACAAACAATTTTGATGAGAGTGACCCGAGTTCAGATCTAAGGTTTGATATCTTGGCTTCAGTTGACTTTAGTGATCTGGTAGATCTGGGTTTCTCTCTACAGTTATACAATTATGTAGATATGATTTGTTAGTATTTGGTGCAAACATATGTATTGGGCTCATTGACAGTAACAACAATGCTCAGCAATGATCGACACATTGACAACAATATACAACAATTGACATCAGTTTGTGACAGCACATTACAACCATCAGTATGAGTATTCTTATTCCTAACATTCATAGATATCATTATTGTTTTGCTGCATAGACAAAGCTATGGATCATTGTACTCTCTTTTGCTGCATCATTTGATGACGATGTAATAAGAAGAAGAACAAGATTTGCAAGCGTTTTCCCCATAGTGGGTTTTGCCCTGGTCTTGGACCAATCCTGGTGTCCCTATATGTGTGCATGATTTCTTCTACTATTCATTTTATGTTCCACTGCATTGATGATGATGGTGATTTTGTTTCTTTCTATGTTATTGCACATGTTGATGTGTAATGGTGTAGATATGAATAATGTAATGATGATATGGGGTGAACTTAATGTATTAATGACGAAATGTAACTATAATAGCAAAGAACAATGTCACCTTATGAAAAATTAACATGGTACTAGAGATGGGTTGAAGAAAAGTCATGGAGATCACCCCGATGATGACACCTTTGATGGAAGCGAGAAGAGTATGGTGGAGACCTAAAAGAATTCTAGGGTTTGAACATAACCCTAGGCATATTGATGATTAGGTTTTGATGGATTATATGAGCTTAGGGTTGGAGAGAAAACCATGGTTTATGGAAAAAGCTTGTGATTTTATGTATGAAACTATAACATGATCTATGTAAAGATGCTCAAGCACTTGACGAAGATTCGATGAAGCCCTAGATGAGATAATCCCTAGCACATTTGTTGGACACTCAAAAGAAATATTGGCATATGGACCATGGACATTGATGGCTCTAGAAGATTGGTTCAAGAGGGAGAGGATCACCTCTCGTTGAAGATAATTATTTCTTGACTTATGATGCTTCTTACTTATTAGAATTATAGATCTGATGATTATGGTTATTGCTTGTACTTCCTACATATATCGGGATGTTTCTAACCTCCCGATGAGATGTGATGAGTAGATCCTTCTTGAGGATCATTGTGAGATGCAGATCTAGAAAGAGACAAAGAGGTACTTGATGAAAAAATGACAAAGTGCTTCAAGCAGTCTATGTCTAATAAAAATATTCACAGGTAATACCACAAGGTATGCATGTTATGTTTCATCTATTGGCTCGGTAAGCCCTAAGGTATGATGAAAATGTCTCTTTCTTCAATGGCTTATACATATATATGAAAGTGACTTGGATCTATGTCTCCTATAATGAAATGCTACTCCTAGTGTTGAATTATCTGAGGCTATATAATGTTGATACATTGATACACTTGATGCTTTTGCTAACATCTATGATGTATCCATTGGACATCTTGATAGAAAATGCTACTGTGTTCATAATCTTTGCGATATGATGTTGCATCTATATGCTGCTTTGAGTCTAACCTTTGATGAATTATTGATGTCATGATGCTAATAGCCATATGTTTATGATTTAACATATCTGTTGTTGCATGACTCAAGTAGAGACATGTTGCTTACATGAATGAAGATGGATGATGCAAATCCCCAGTCAGAGGGAGAATATCTTCTCAAGATTCTTACCCTTATTACTATTTTTATTCTATGCTACCGAAGTATGATTTATGTGTATTTGACATTATTGATCTACAACATAGTCTCAACCCATATAGAAATTAAGGTTTTCTCTCTGGACGTAGTCACAGATCTAGGATATATTGTCCCTAGAGGCATGCATGGTAAGGCCTAGACAACATCTAGGCAACTAAAGTCACTCTCATGCTAACCTTAGGGGAGTGATCAAAGGTTTAACTATTGTTGACCATCATCTGAAGCTTTCCGAAGTTGTTTGAATTATGAATCAAAGTATCTCTAACATATTCTACCACTATCAACTAATTTATGAAGTTGTCGGGTTCAATCGCTAATCATATAATGAAGTTTGTGCATGAAATCAGATAGTCACCTCGAAGATGTAAGTACCATAGTTGTATTGTAGATAACAACAAGATATGCTAGCAATAAAAGCTTGAATATTTTTCATAACACAAACATGCAGACTGAACTTGTGTTTGCAGGTGATCGGGACATACATATAAATATGTCACTATGTTTGTACTACATGAGGTTGGCATGATTCGTCTTACTGATATATATGAACAATGTTTTGTCATGATGCTTGAAAGATAACTCTGAATTGGTGATTGAGATGTGCTTTGAATATAGATCTCTCTACAATAGTAATTTGGACTCAACCTAATGTCTAGTGATCTGATTTGACGATTGTTGATTTTCTGTGATATCAAAGCTATGTGGGCATGACGACTTATGTGGAAATTGACCTCCTTGTTCTTATCACAATGGTTGAAAGAATGATAGTTATGATTATGAGAATGAATTGATGAAGCCTCAGAATTATATTGCATAATCGAATTCATACTTGATATGAGCTCTACCTGTCTCCTGGTTGAAAGTATTAATACTACGATAATGATGACTTTGATTATGGTCGTAATCTGGCTTCTAAACTCTGATGAGATGATTTTGCTAATATGATGATACAACATTGATTTATGTAAGGATGATTATGATGGCTTAGCAAGGCATTATGCTTAGAATCCAGATATGTCTATATTTGATAGTTATCTGATGAATTCAAGATGATGAGTTACAAGATATGGCTTTGATATTGATTATAGTTTTGATTTTATATCTTGATGATCTACTTGTGACAGGTGATGAGCCTCTGATGATCTAAATCAGAGGGAGATGGATTTTGAAGCCCGAAATGATGTATCATGGCATGATGAATTAATGTCTGGAATTTGATTCCATATTGCACAACTATTGAAAAATGTTTTTGTAAATCCTCGATACTTTGATTTGAAGTTGTTGAACTCAACATGGCATCCAATGGTTTATTGAAGTATTGTTGATTCCATTTTTGAACAACCATTTGTATATAAATGATGTGCATAGAACCCAAATAAATTAATGATTGAGCTACTTCACTCACATATAGTTGTCACTGAGCATGATTTGAAATATCTGCATGAGATATTATATTTTTAGAATGAGATATTTATCCTATGGTATGTGTCTGCATAGATGTATTACTGATATTTGAGATTATTGTTGATAAGCATATTTGGATGCTGCTTTAGTATGAGATCTGCCATGATTTCTTAGATGATAAGTCCATAGCATCCCATTTGTCATCCAATGATGACACTTTTCTTTTTTCCTCCAAAGATTGACGAAGTAAATTTATTTCCATTCCAGTGCTTGTCTCTTCTTCTCTCTCTGAATGAGACTCTTTCTCACCATAATAGTTCAGTCGGTACTATTACCTACCAGGAATCAAAATATAGATCAGATTTTAGATGGAGTAATATTATGTTGATTACTTTTTCTCTGTGGGGTATTATCATTGATACAATGACAATACCCCACAGAGAAATTGATGAAGAAGAATTAACCAAATTACTTGATGTAGAGGCAATTAAAAAAGCTGCATAAGTGAATATATAACCTACGGAAAAGTGAATTAATCTAACTAATCGTGCTTGAACAATGGAAAGGGCTACTGGCTTGTCTCTCCATCGAACTAAATTAGCTAAAGGCGTGCATTCATGGGCCCATGCAAGAGTTTCGATCAGTTCCTGCCAATATCCATGCTAGGAAATAAGGAACATAAATCCAGTAGCCCAAACAAGATGCCCGAATAAGAACATCCACGCCCAAACAGATAAATTGTTCATACCAAAAGGATTGTATCCATTAATAAGTTGTGAAGAATTTAACCATAGATAATCTCTTGACCATCCCATTAAATAAGTGGAAGACTCATTAAATTTTGCTACATTACCGTGCCATAATATTATATGCTTCCAATGCCAATAGAAAGTAACCGATCCAATAGTATTCAACATCTAGAAAACTGCTAAATAAAAAGCATCCCAGGCCGAGATATCGCAAGTACCACCCCGTCCTGGACCATCGCAAGGAAAACTATAACCAAAATATTTTTTATCTGGCATTAACCTGGAACCACGTGCATCCAAAGCACCTTTAACTAGGATCAATGTAGTTGTATGCAAACCTAGAGCAATAGCATGATGAATCAAAAAGTTTCTAGGACCAATTGTTGAGAACAATGAATTATTATTATCATTAATAGCATTTAACCAACCGGGTAACCATATGCTCTTACCTGCATCGAATGCTAGACCACTTGTTGAAGATAGGAGTATATCGAAACCATATAACATCTTACCATGAGCAGATTGTATCCACTGAGCAAATATGGGCTCGATCAAGATTTGTTTTTTTTGGAGTACCGAAAGCAAGCATGACATCATTATGGACATAAAGTCCCAAGGTATGGAAACCTAATAATAAACTAACCCAACTAAGATGAGATGTTATAGCTTCTTTCTGCTTCAACATTCTCGCCAATACATTATCCTTATTCTATTTCAGATTATAATCCCTAATGAGGAATATAGCTCCATGAGCAAAGACTCCTGTCATAATGAACCCGACAATGTATTGATGATGATTATATAATGCAGCTTGGGTGGTGAAGTCTTGGGCTATGAATGCATAAGCGGGTAAAGAATACATGTGTTGAGCTACCAAGGAAGTTATAACCCCCAAAGAAGCTAAAGAAAGACCCAATTGAAAATGAAGAGAATTATTGATTGTGTTATAAAGACCCTTATGTCCGCGTCCTAATAGGCCTCCTGGAGGAACATGTGCCTCCAAAATATCTTCCATATTGTGACCAATCCCAAAGTTGGTTCTATACATATGACCAGCAATTGAAAAAACAAATGCAATAGCTAAATGATGATGAGCCATATTAGTCAGCCATAAACTTTGAGTTTGTGGATGGAATCCTCTAAGAAGAGTTAGAATAGCAGTTCCCGCCCCTTGGGAGGTACCAAATAAGTGACTACTAGAATCAGGATTTTGAGCATAAATATTCCACTGACCTGTGAAAAGTGGTTCTAAACCTTCGTGATGCGGTAATACATCCAAAAAATTATCCCATATGACATGCACTCCCCTTGATTCAGGAATAGCGACATGAACTAAATGCCCTGTCCAAGCTAGAGAACTGACTCCGAAGAGTCCTGATAAATGATGATTGAGACAGGATTCGGCATTTTTGAACCATGAAACACTTGGTCTCCATTTAGGTTGTAGATGTAACCTACCCGCTACTAAAAAGATGACAGAAAGAAATAGCAAGAAAAGAGCTCCACTATAAAGATCTTCGTTAGTGCGTAAGCCAATTGTATACCACCACTGATAAACACCGGAATAAGAAATATTGACCGGATCGGGAGCACCTCCTCAGGTAAAGGCTTCTATAGCTAGTTGACCAAAATGAGGATCCCAAATTGCATGAGAAATGGGTCTTACATGTAAGGGATCGTGTACCCATGCTTCAAAATTGCCTTGCCAAGCCACATGGAACAAATTACCAGAGGTCCACAGAAAGATTATTGCCAACTGACCAAAGTGGGAAGCAAAATTTTTATGATAAAGGCGTTCTTTGGTAATATCATCATGACTCTCAAAGTCATGTGCAGTCGCAATACTAAACCAAATACGACGAGTAGTTGGGTCCTGGGCCAAGCCTTGGTTGAACTTTGGAAATCTTGATGCCATATACTTTTCAAATCCTCCTAGCCTTTATCCTACTACAATAATTCTTGCCAGGAAGAACGCCCATGTTGTGACGATTCCACCCAGAAGGTAATGAGCTACTCCTACAGCACGTCCCTGTACAATGCTCAAGGCTCTGGGCTGGATAGAAGGAGCAACCTTCAATTTGTTATGGGCCCAAACAATAGATTCAATGAGTTCTTGCCAATACCCACGACCGCTGAATAAGAACATTAAACTGAAGGCCCAAACAAAATGAGCACCTAAAAAGAAAAGACCATATGCAAATAATGAAGAACCATAAGATTGGATCACTTGAGAGGCTTGTGCCCATAGAAAGTCATGAAGCCACCCGTTAATCGTAATGGAACTTTGTGCAAAGTTTCCTCCCATAATATGAGTTACCACTCCCTGATCACTTATGTTACCCCAAACATCGGACTGCATTTTCCAGTTGAAATGGAATATTACTACCAAAATTGCATTGTACATCTAGAATAAACCAAGGAAGACATGATCCCAGGCAAATACTTGACATGTTCCTCCTCTACCAGGTCCATCACAAGGAAAGCGAAAACCCAGATTCGCTTTATCAGATATTAAACGGGAGCTACGGGCAAATAGAACACCTTTAAGTAGGATTAAAACAATCACATGGATAGTAAATGCATGAATGTGATGTACCAAAAAATCCGCGGTTCCTAATGGAATTGTTAACAAAGCCACTTTGGAACCTACTGTCACCAAATCACCACCTCCCCAGGTTAAGCTGGTACTCATTATTGCACCAGGAGCTGTTGAACCAGGTGCTGAAGCATGAGTGTTTTGTATCCTTTGCGCAAATATAGGTTGTAATTGTATAGCAGTATCTGAGAACATATCTTGAGGACATCCTAGAGCGCTCATAGTATCATCAGGAATATACAGACCAAAACTATGGAAACCTAAGAATATACATACCCAGTTGAGGTCTGATACAATTGCATCACGATGTCTAAGAACGTGATCTAATAAATTGTTGTATTGAGTAGTTGGGTCATAGTCTCTTACCATAAAAATCGCTGCATGTGCAGCAGTGCCAACTATGATAAACCCACCAATCCACATATGGTGTGTGAACAGAGAGAGTTGAGTACCATAATCAATAGCTAGGTATGGATAGGGAGGCATCGAATACATGTGGTGAGCTACAACAATAGTTAAAGATCCTAACATAGCTAGGTTAATAGCTAGCTGAGCATGCCACGAGGTAGTTAAGATCTCGTAAAGACCTTTATGGCCCTCCCCCGTAAATGGACCTTTATGAACTTCTAAAAGGTCCTTGAGGTTATGGCCAATGTGCCAATTGGTCTTATACATATGACCAGCTATCAGGAAAAGAACTGCAATAGCTAAATGATGATGCACAATATCGGTCAACCACAGACCCCCTGTTACTGGATTTAATCCTCCACGAAAAGTCAAAAAGTCTGAATATTCCGACCAATTCAGGGTTAAAAATGGGGTCAATCCCTCAGCAAAAATGGGATTGACCCCACTCCCAAAACTGGGATTGGGTCTGGGATTGAGCCAAAAGATCGCGATTGAAAATAAATTCATGAGGAAGTGTATCTCTTTAGGATCCACTCCAGCGTCTAGAAGTTGGTTAATGGGTAGAGAGACGTGTATTTGGTGTCCTGCCCAAGATAGAGATCCAAGTCCTAGTAACCCTACTAAATGATGGTTCAACATGGATTCTACTTCTTGGAACCAAGCCAATTTTGGGGCAGCTTTATGATAATGGAACCAACCAGCAAAAAGCATTAACGCTGCAAAGATCAATGCACTAATTGCAGTGCAGTAAAGTTGTAATTCACTGGTTATTCTAGATGCTCGCCAAATCTGGAAGAACCCAGAGGTTATTTGTATCCCTCAAAAACCTCCACCTACATCCCCATTCAATATTTCTTGGCCTACTATTGGCCAAACTACTTGGGCACTGGGTTTGATGTGAGTGGGATCAGCTAGCCATGCTTCATAATTGGAGAAACGAGCACCGTGAAAGTACATCCCACTTAGCCAAATAAAGATGATGGCTAGTTGACCAAAATGAGCGCTAAATACTTTGCGAGAAATCTCTTCCAAATTATTAGTATGGCTATCAAAATCATGAGCATCAGCATGTAAGTTCCAGATCCAAGTGGTAGTATCAGGGCCTTTAGCTAGCGTCCTTGAGAAATGACCAGGTTTGGCCCATTTTTCAAAAGAGGTTTTTACAGTATCTCTCTCCACTACGATATTTACTTCCTTTACTTCTGGTTCTGGTGAATGAATGGTCATTGAATTCTCCCCTTTTCGGATGGGACTTAAATAATAAGAAACCTGCCAATAGCAATTAGTGAACTTACGAGAGATATATCTCAACTCGTTTCTCCCTTTATTTTCTAGTTTATGACTGGAGCAAATATGATACGGGAGTCAATCTGAGGTAGGTGTTCAATTTTATTATGACATATCTTTGAGGTGCTCAATGGACTATGGGCTTTTATCATGCAAAAAAGCCTTTTTTTGTAATTTTAAAAGCAACAGTGATTATTACATTGTTTCTAGATGGATAAATAAATAAATAAATAAATATATATATATATATATATATATATATATATATATATATTTATTTATTTATTTATCCATCTATTGATACTCCTTCGTATGTCCCATATAAAAGGCCATCCATTATAAATCGTTATTCATGGATCATTAATGAAAAACATCTCCGGATGGATTTTCCCCTATTAAGAAGATCCATCAACAATCCAGAATCAGAAAATGTATTCTTTTTATATTGTAAATATATTCCTATAAGATGTCGACGAAATAGAATTTAATTTTTGGGAATATTCTGGAAAAATCCCATTGATTTCGAGTCAAATATTCAATAATGAAAACGATTTCCCAATAATAGAAACTCTCATTCTCCAAAACGTCCTGTAATCTTTAACCAATTTTGTGCTTTGATGTAATTGCGCGGAGCAAGTGCTATAGCTTGTTCCCAATACTCAGCAACTTGATCGAACCAAGCCTCCGCAGTTTTAGGATCTCCCTATTGAATGGCCTGTTCTCCTCGGTTGGGATAGGTAAACTTGGAAAATTTTTCTTCCCTCAGAACCGTACTTGAGAGTTTCCTACGACTCAATCCACTATTCTTTAGTCCTCTACCAAAATTTCCAAAGAATTGGAGATGATTCATTGAGAGTTCATATTAACCAAAGGACCAAAAAAAGTCAATGACATGAGTTTCTGATTTCACTTCCAATCAATTCAATGATTAGGTTCTATCTTTTCTCCTACCCTCAAAAAGATGAAGTATATCCCTTTCTATACTTCAGATTGATTGTCCAAATCAAAGTCTTTTTGCAAGGTAACTATCTCAGTTTCGTATAGAATTTTTGGAGAGTACTCTCTGGCTGGAGTACTTCACATCTTTAGGATATGATGCTACATCGCTGCTCAATAGCTTAGTAGATCAACTCTAATACATAATTTGATTCCTGATTCTTGTCAATGAGCAGATTTGATCGTATCAGTCGGAACCTTCTTTCAATAATTGATCTTTATGGTGCTTCCATCATCATTTGAATTTATTATCCATGGAATATTTAGGCTCTATATATTCATATTCGGGCTCCTATGAGAGATGCTTTTTTCGCTACAGCTGATAAAAACCGTTACTTGGGACGGTGCATATGTAGAAAGCCTTTTCTTTTGTCCTTACTCATAGTATTTATTAACTAAGTTATTCTATGGTACAGATATTCGCACGTAATGACAGATCAAGGCCATATTATTAAAAGCTTGTGGTAAGGATGGGTTCTGTTCTAATGCTTGGAAATAATACTCCAAAGCCTTCGTATGTTCCCCATTACCTGTATGCACAAGACCTATATTATATAGTATATAACTTCGATCATAAGGATCAGTTTCCAGTCGCATAGCTTCATAATAATTTTGTAAAGCTTCCACATATTCCCCTTCCGATTGAGCTGACATTCGTTACGATCGTTCATTCCATTGAAATGATCTCCGCTTCAAAACCGTACATGAGATTCCCACCTCATACGGCTCCTCCTTTCTTTACAGTAGGTAATATGGGGAGTAATCTGTGGAATTGAAAAAAAAAGATTCTGACCCAATATTATGAATTAACAGGGGCTATTATATTTCCAATGAATCTCTAGCCATCCTTATTGCAAAGATTCTTTTCCAAATACCAAGGATCTTACTACTAGGAATGGAACCTCTAACAATTTCTTTGTTCTTAACGCCCCGTATTCTCCGGGGATTAATCACTTCAACAATCTCCGATGGTTCCATTATAAGGGTATCCGAAGTACAAACGCGATGGATGTTTGTTGTCCCAACCATTCTCACTACCCTTCAGAAAAGGGTAATGCATATGGGCCATAACGAAGCTTTTGTGTTGTCGATTTCCATACGTAGTGCTTTCTCCCCTCATGCGCGCCTATCAAATAGGTTCAACTATACAAGCAAGGCCTACTGCATAGGTGTAACCTTTCACTCGGTACTAAAATCCTTAGGAGATGAAAGCATCTAAAGGTGCATTGACCAGGGATACACAACAAAAGGAATTGTTCTATCTCCAGAACTCACCTTCACTGAGCGTAAGTTTTATTTTACCCAATTTTTATTCCCAAATACCTTACCTTTTCTTTCCCCAAAAAAGAAGAACGGAAAAAGTATCAAATCACACCATCTCTGTAATAGGTAAATGCTTCTTTCTCCCCCGAAGCCATCGGGATTATTTGCAATAAGATATCTGCTACAGTTGTGAAGGTCTTATCAATAAAATTGTCATTTCTCCGAGATCTAGGCATAGTCAATTACAGATTTGATAATTTCCTTCATTCCCTTATGCAAATGATTCCATGAACGATTTTTTTTTTTTTTTCCTGGTGCACAATACCATAAAATGGATTTCCTTACAATCGTAAATATGTTCTCATTCTATCTATTCCAATCTATTCTTTAAAATTGGAATAGATAGGGAATAAATTGAATAATTGTTCATTAGTAATATGAATAACAATGGAAAAAGGCTCGTATTGAAAGAATAATAGATTGGGTAAACTCGGGAAGTCCAGTTCGATTATGATCCGAACAAAGAAAGAGTTAAATGATCAAGCATTGCATAATGAGGATGAAATTCCTACCCAGCAACCGTGTGCTTTATCCATATAGATAAAAGAATATCGGGAAAATATAGTCATCATGACACAGGATCATTGCCAAAGGATTAGTTCTTATACAATTGATAAGATGATCACTACAGATCTATATATGATCATAATATGGATTGGATCAGTTAATTCGTCTTAAATTATTGATTAGGCAATCCGAATAGGTCAGATTAACCTGGATGATTGAGGATTTCCTAAAATAAGAGGAAGTTGTAAAAAATGTCCTTTCGTCTTTCCGGGCCGGGGGGGGGGGGATTGAATCATTACCTTATTTATTATCTATTTATTTATGAAAGATTGAACTGTTCGTACCCGAAAAAAAAAGAATTTGTTTCATAAGGAAGTTGCTATTGACTCATTTTCTTAATTAGAACCAAGAGATCTCATAGGAAAGATGGCCGAGCGGTTCAAGGCGTAGCATTGGAACTGCTATGTAGGCTTCTACTTACCGAGGGTTCGAATCCCTCTCTTTCCATATCTTCGCCCTACTATCTATTTTATTCTCATCCATTGTTTTTCCAATCTATTGAATCCCAATAGGACTATTTCCTAATTCCAGGGTCAATCTACCTGTATTTGTAATAG
The DNA here is from genome assembly GCA_031772625.1 of Pinus tabuliformis. NCBI lineage: Eukaryota > Viridiplantae > Streptophyta > Pinopsida > Pinales > Pinaceae > Pinus > Pinus tabuliformis. Next base: position 656,888,468 of record CM062807.1, on the reverse strand, counting down.
AGAAAATATAATGAACATTGGTTCGTGGTATGGGAAAAGTCAAGACTATTTTAAGAAGCAATAAAAAAAAGTATCGCAGATAACAAGTAACGTACGTAAGGATTATAAAATGTCTCCTTCGGGGAAGGGAAAAAGAAGGGAGAAGAACATAATTTCCAGATGGCCAGCAACAAACCCACCCCTCTCTTTCATTTCATTCTCAATTCAAGCTTGACGGGAATAATACTCTACAACCAACAATTCATTAATCTTCAAATTGATCCATTTACTATCTATTATTTGATTGATGAATCCTTTATATTGTAAGGAATGAAAAGTCAAATGATTTTGCAATTTATCCCTCTGGAACAGATCTATATTCTTTTTAATGATAGTTCTCAATCTTTGTTGATCTCTTATAGTAACCACATCTTGAGGTTTACAAGGGTAACTTGGTATCTCTACCATATGGTCATTGACCCAGATATTTCCATGATTCACTAATTGTCTAGCTCCGGGAATGGTGGGAGCCATACCCAATTGAAAAAGAATATTATCCAAACGCATTTCAAGTAATTGCAATAGGACCTGACCCGTTGAGCCTTTGGCTCTTCTAGCAATACGAACATATTTAAGCAATTGTCGCTCCATTAGTCCGTTATGAAAACTCAATTTCTGTTTTTCTTCTAGCTGGATATGATATTGAGATATTTTCTTGGAAGAAGACCAGTTCATAGAATCCTTTCTGTTTTTGGGTCTTTTACTAGTGAGACCTGGTAAAGTTTTCAGATGACGTATTATTTTTAAATGAGGTCCCCCATAACGGGACATAGAAACTCCTTATTCAATTAACAAATAGTGCTAGAAAGAAGAAAGAATAGTATAACCCGTATGAGTACTACTGGAATTCTTTTATATGCAAAACGAAGATCTTTCTCCAATTTGTTATTGATCCTAATGGCTCCAATCATTTCATTCATCCCGTTCCTAGTTGGGAGTAAATGATCATGGCATGACGGACCCGACAAACGATCGTAAGAGTCTTCTCCATTCCATCTTGATCCTAACAAAACTTTGTGGATTATGGAACACTTTTACCCTGCTCTGTTCGATCAGGTGAGACACTTTCAATCGTCGATTTGAAGTGTGACTGCTTTTTCCAAATATCGGTTGAGTTGCCTTATTTTCACCTTCGAGTTTTGCTGTGCGCTCCATGGCATGGCAAGATATTTTTACTGCTTTTTCCCATTCTTTTATGTCACTCTTGGCCTTAGAGTTAATTGTTTCTTTGGTCTGCTAGTTGTTGTTGCTGTTCTTCTTCCCTGGCTTTTAGCAAGCACTGATTAGTATTAAATTATATACTCCATACACCAATTAAAACTACCCGCGGCCAACTCTTTAGCTATATCTTCGCAGACTTAATCCCCAAACCCCCAAAGCCGTGATCTGGTGCATCTTGAAGTAATAGCTCTTTCTGATGCGGTGCCGACATAACAATCCCTCGACGTAACAATCCCTCGAGCATTCTAAAACATAGAAATGTTGGTTTGAAGCTCTGTAAAGAGCTTTTCGAAATTTGACTTCCATTCTCTGATTTGCCTCGAGAGGCTGGGCTTGCAAAGGAGACAATTGAGGCAATGCTGCGGCATTAGCGAGCGATCGATTAAATTTGTGGCCTTCCCAACTTCATTTTCCATCCTTCGAAAACAATTGTGTAAAGCATGGTTTGAGTTTGACAGGCGGTCAGTTGTGCCCTCCCATGTGCCTTCAAAATCTCCAAGGTGGAAAGAATTTTGGAGTGATTATGCATAAGAGAGGTCCAATTCTTCTCTCCACATCATTCCTGAGACATCTGGTAGCTTTTTTTTCCTTGAGTTTTACTGTTTTATAAAAAATCCCTATTTCTTTCAAGATGAGTTCTTCTCAAGCGAGCGTGTTCGAAGATATCTACATGGATCTTTGGACATGGTATTCAATTCTCTAAATTGGCAATTGGCTCCATGGTATGTTTGCATCTTCAAGATAGGTTTTTGAGCAAGATGAGCTCTTCGTTTTGTCATTTTTCCAGGGGAGCGTGAATCATTTCTTGATTGCATATTTGCTTCTAATCAACGAATATGTCTGAATGTCTTCCTTGCCATTTTTATTGGGCAAGCGACAAGACCTTCCTGCCATTGTGAGACATAGCCTTCGATTATAAAGTAGAGAGCGCATAAAGTACCTGGCCCTATTATGAAAAAACTCTGATCAGATTGCCACTGGGGGAATCTTAGGCAGATCTTATTTCCGGAACTGGGTTGGCCAATTTTGTTCCTCCGCAGGACAACGTTGTAGCTTTTGAAGTCGACATTCTTCTTTATGTGTTCGAGCATGTAGCCTCCTGGGCGAAAGGCGACTAAAGAAGGCCATAAAAAGGGTCACTATCATCTCCTTAACTGGTCATCATCTTTATTTTCTTGATTTTTCAGATGGCAATGATTGGTTTGCGCAGTTAAGACTGTTTAACACTGGCATTTATATTTTCTACTTCTTTGTTTTTGAATGGGGATAATGCTCTGGCATTGCAGCGCTGGGTTTTGTTTTTTGTGGTTATGTTATGGCTCATGAATGGATGTGTTTATGGATTGAAATTTAAGGAAAATATGTGTTTACTGTAGCATATGAATGGGATGCATCCAAGCATTGAAATTTTAGAAGATGGGTTTATTGTGCATATGAAATGGCATGTGTTCATGCTTTTGAAATTTTACTCAGAGAAAAGAAAAGATGGATTTGGTATTGCATATGAATGAGATGTATTCTTCGTATATGCTTGGCCATCTATAGAGGTTTCTTGATTTTGGGTAATTAACTTAACCTTTTGATTTTGGGTAATTAACTTACTCTAAAATGAAATAAGACATTCAATGTGTTCCTTGTAATATAGATATAAACAAAACATCTAAAGAAAAGTAATTGCACAATGATCCAATCCAAGAAAACAAGGTTTTCCACAAGCCAAATAACTCTTCTAGAAAAATTCAACAATTCCAATTTAATAATCCTATCGGCCTCTCTTTGTACCTTTGGGACAATTACTAGTTAATAGATGAAATGGTAATTTTCAAATACTTTTTCTAGTTAATTTTGTTCAAAATCCAATATAAATTTTTAAAAATCAAAAGTTTTTTTTTAAGGTGTTGAATCCATTTATACATTCAAAAGTGTTTTGTAAATAATAAAAAAACACAATCTTTCTAAAAATTGTATTGTTGACTAGGCCATTAAAAAATGATGTAGTCTAACTTACGAAATGACCTTTTTTTCATGACATTTATTTTGGTTAATTTTAATCAAAATACGACAACGATTTTTATAAACTTGAGTTTAAATTGTTTAATCTATATAATTTGAGTGCCCTAGGGTTTTTCAGGGTTCTAAATCCATTTATACATTCAAAAATGTATTTCAAACAACAAAAAATTACATTCTTGCTTGAAATTGTATCACTAGATTTTCTTGAATTTTGGTACAAAAAACTATTTCGTCTATAAGTTAGACTAAGTCTTAAAAAATAATTAAAAATATAAATACATTATATTTAAAAATTATAATTTATATATAATAATTTGTGTAGATGTCCAAGTTAAATATTTATTATATATTAACTTCATGTTTTCATATTTATAACTTATATACAAATATTTATATAAATATTAAAGTTAAATATAAATTATATGAAGCTGGTTATTAAAGATTTGAATCTAATTAGTTTTTATTTTAAATATATTATTAGTCTGTGCCAAGGGAGAACTCTAGCAATCGTTAGTCTTATATTTGATTTGCATTGCAAGTTATAATGTTTGACTTTGAAAAACAAATATTTATTTTACAATATTATTGAATTAGTCTTATATTTGATTTGCATTGACCAATGCAAGTTATAATGTTTGACTTTGAAAAACAAATATTTATTTTACAATATTATTGAAAAAAATATTTTTCAAACAGATGGTTGGATAATAACTTGAATTTTTGTAACCTTTGCTAACACAATGCCATATGGATAAATGCCTCAATTTTTTTTGCCATATATTTATCCCATGATTTTTATGTATTTTTGCAATGATTTTTCATTATTAAACCACCTAAAACTAAAATCAATTAAAATAGCTCATACTCACATAAATAACATATTTACCACAATGTAAGCAAGTATTTGCCTAAAATGGATGAGAACAAGATGTAAATAAATATACTTACCATGAGTTACTGCCCACCATTATTTATGTGTTCTTCAACACTTTAACAAGTAGGAGTAAATGTGGAGACTCACTAGTGGTTATTATCCACCAAAATTAATGCAAATCCTTGTCCTTAGTAGGCAATTAATTTTTCCACTTAATATATCAATTTGCAATTTTTTTGAAAGCATAATTTCTACTTGAATGACAGGGAATAATTTTACTTGAATGATAGGGAATACATGGCCCTGCAAAACTTGTTAGATTTTGTATATATTATGAATATGAACATTTGTTGTATGAATGTTTAAATGTAAGAAAATAAAAGGATTATAAAAATGTGTTATAAAGATTAGGATGGTTTTTTTGATATGGTAATAATTTGGTAGTAATTTTTTTTAGGTAAAGGTATTTTGGAATGGAAAATAGGTAGTATAAATGTCAATAAACACAAGGGTAAGTGAGTAGAAGTAATGATCTTTTCACTCTTTGGCTACTTTTTACCAACATAAACTTACACCAAAAAGCTATACCAAATCCATGGAGGAGGCTTATAATTGTTGACCAAAGTTGGATTAAACATTGAATTGGTTCTAGTGGAAATCCTAAACATTCCAACGTGGGCTCCCATGTGCCCAAATTGACAAAAGGAGGGCCAAGTCCCCTTCCATTGATGAGAATGGCCAACTAGAGCATATTTGTGTTCATCCTCTAGTTGTATTAGATGACTTTGAGGATAAATGCATCATGGAAATTGTTATAGGTATGGCATGCCTAACGAAACAATCCCAACACAATCATAGAACCAAATACAAAACAATTGTTTTGTGGTCATTCAATCAAATAAAATATTAGTTGTGCAACTCATGTGATGGTCAACTTTGTTAATTTTTGCGACCACGGTAAAATTCCACCTTGGACAAATCAAATGACCAAGATAATGATTGCATTGGATTCCTCTTTTCGAAAGGACCAAAATCGACCTAAATATCACCCAATTTGGTTAAGAAGAAGTTGAGTTATGAATTATTTTATTCATACATGTATTATGGAATGGGTTGGCCCTAACCACATGAGTAATTTCTTGGGTCAGTCTTAATCCCAAGTGATCCCTCAAGAAAACTTATAAATAGAAGAGACTTCAATATCATTTGGACACATCTTCTCTTCTCTTTTTTCTTGGTTTGCACAGGTTTAACGGAAGGAGTTCGCTCAAGGGTCCGAAAGTACAAGCAAAAGGTTAGCTCTAGGTTAGGGTCTTCTGGATCTTGGTTGCTGGCACAGAGCGGGGTAATTTGGTCCCTGAACGTTGGCACATAAGCCTATGAGAGTGACTATAGACCCTTGGATGCTGGCACAAAGTCTTATGGGAGTGACTAGGGCTTCAGATATGGATATGGAGGTATCGGTCCCCAGTTTCTTGCACACAGAGTGGTCCTAAGAGCGACAAGGACATCTCGGTCGCTCGCACAACAATATAAGGGAGCGACTCTAGGTTTTAAGTGTATTTCACCCTGGTCACACGCACAGAGTCTTATAGAGAGCGACCAAGCAGTCACAGTCTCTCTCACACAATATCCAAGAGAGCGACCATGAAGTTTTAGTCACACACAAACAATTTTGATGAGAGCGACCTGAGTTCAGAGCTAAGGTTTGATATCTTGGCTTCAGTTGACTTTAGTGATCTGGTAGATCTGGGTTTCTCTCTACAGTTATATAGTTATGTAGATATGATTTGTTAGTATTTGGTGTAAACATATGTATTGGGCTCATTGACAGTGACAACAGTGCTCAGCAATGATCGACACATTGACAACAATATACAACAATTGACATCAGTTTGTGACAGCACATTACAACCATCAGTATGAGTATTCTTATTCCTAACATGATTAGATATGTTTCATAGATATCATTATTGTTTTGCTGCATAGACAAAGCTATGGATCATTGTACTCTCTTTTGCTGCATCATTTGATGACTATCTAAGAAGAAGAAGAAGAAGATTTGCAAGTGTTTTCCCCATAGTGGGTTTTGCCCTGGTCTTGGACCAATCTTGGTGTCCCTATTTGTGTGCATGATTTCTTCTACTGTTCCTTTTATGTTCCACTGCATTGATGATGATGGTGATTTTGTTTCTTTCTATGTTATTGCACATGTTGATGTATAATGTTGTAGATCTGAATAATGTAATGATGATATGGGGTGAAATTAATGTATTAATGATGAAATGTAACTATAATAGCAAAGAACAATGTCACCTTATGAAAAATTAACATGGTACTAGAGATGGGTTGAAGACAAGTCATGGAGATCACCCCGATGATGACACATTTGATGGAAATGAAAAGAGGATGGTGGAGACCTAAAAGAATTCTAGGGTTTGAATATAACTCTAGGCATCTTGATGATCAGGTTTTTATGGATTATATGAGCTTAGAGTTGGAGAGAAAACCCTGGTTTATGGAAAAAGCTTGTGATTTTATGTATGAAACTATAACATGATCTATGTGAAGATGCTCAAGCACTTGATGAAGATTCAATGAAGCCCTAGATAAGATAATCTCTAGCACATTTGGTTGGATACTCAAAGGAAACATTGGCATATGGACCATGGACATTGATGGCTCTTGAAGATTGGTTCAAGAGGGAGAGGATCACCTCTCGTTGAAGATAATTATTTCTTGACTTATGATGCTTCTTACTTATTAGAATTATAGATCTGATGATTATGGTTATTGCTTGTACTTCCTACATATATCAGGATGTTTCTAACCTCCCCGATGAGATGTGATGAGTAGATCCTTCTTGAGGATCATTGTGAGATGCAGATCTAGAAAGAGACAAAGAGGTACTTAATGAAAAAATGACAAAGTGCTTCAAGCAGTCTATGTCTAATAAAAATATTCACAGGTAATACGACAATGTATGCATGTTATGTTTCATCTATTGGCTCGGTAAGCCCTAAGGTATGATGAGAATGTCTTTCTTCAATGGCTTATACATATATGTGAAAGTGACTTGGATCTATGTCTCTTATAATGAAATGCTACTCCTAGTGTTGGATTATCTAAGGCTATCTAATGTTGATACATTGATACACTTGATGATTTTGCTAACATCTATGATCTGTCCATTGGACATCTAGATAGAAAATGCTATTGCGTTCATAATCTTTGCGATATGATGTTGCATCTATATGCTGCTTTGAGTCTAACCTTTGATGAAATATTGATGTCATGATGCTAATAGCCATATGTTTATGATCTAACATATCTATTTTTGCATGACTCAAGTAGAGACATGTTGCTTACATGAATGAAGATGGATGATGCAGATCCCCAGTCAGAGGGAGAATATCTTCTCAAGATTATTACCCTTATTACTATTTGTATTCTATGCTACCGAAGTATGATTTATGTGTATCTGACAGTATTGATCTGCAATATAGTCTCAACCCATATAGAAATTAAGGTTTTTTCTCTGGACGCAGTCACAGATCTAGGATATATTGTCCCTGGACGCACACATGCTAAGTCGCTCTCATGCTAACCTTAAGGGAGTGATCATAGGTTTAACTGTTGTTGAACATCATCTGAAGCTTTCCGAAGTTATTTGAATTATGAATCAAATTATCTCTAACATATTCTACCACTATCAACTAATTTATGAAGTTGTTGGGTTCAATTGCTAATCATATAATGAAGTTTGTGCATGAAATCAGATAGTCACCTAGAAGATGTAAGTACCATAGTTGTATTGCAGATAACAAAAAGATCTGCTAGCAATAAAATCTTGGATATTTTTCATAACACAAACATGCAGACTGAACTTGTGTTTGCAGGTGATCGAGACATACATATAAATATGTCACTATGTTTGTACTACATGAGGTTGGCATGATTCGTCTTACTAATATATATGAACAATGTTTTGTCATGATGCTTGAAAAATAACTCTGAGTTGGTGATTGAGATGTGCTTTGACTATAGATCTCTCTACAATAGTAATTTGGACTCAACCTAAAGTCTAGTGATCTGATTTGACGATTGTTGATTTTCTGTGATATCAAAGCTATGTGGGCATGATGACTTATGTGGAGATTGACCTCCCTGTTCTTAGCACAATGGTTGAAAGAATGATAGTTATGATTATGAGAATGACTTGATGAAGCCTCAAAATTATATTGCATAATCAAATTCATACTTGATATGAGCTCTACCTGACTCCTGGTTGAAAGTATTAATACTACGATAATGATTGCTTTGATTATGGTCGTTGTCTGGCTTCTAAACTCTGATGAGATTATTTTGCTAATATGATGATACAACATTGATTTATGTAAGGATGATTATGATGGCTTAGCAAGGCATTATGCTTAGAATCTAGATATGTCTAGATTTGATGAATTCAAGATGATGAGTTACAAGATATGGCTTTGATATTGATTATAGTTTTGATTTTATATCTTGATGATCTACTTGTGACAGGTTATAAGCCTTTGATGATCTAAATCAGAGGGAGATGGATTTTGAAGCCCGAAATGATGTACCATGGCATGATGAATTGATGTTTGGAATTTGGGAAAGAAATTCCATATTGCACAACTATTGAAAAATGTTTTTGTAAATCTTGATACTTTGATTTGAAGTTGTTGAACTCAGCATGGCATCCAATGGTTTATTGAAGTATTGTTGATTCCATTTTTGAACAACCATCTATATATAAATGATGTGCATAGAACTCGAATAAATTAATGATTGAGCTACTTCACTTACATAGAGTTGCCACTAAGCATGATTTGAAATATCTGCATGAGATATTATATTTTTAGAATGAGATATTTCTCCTATGGTATGTTTTTGCATAGATGTATTACTGATATTTGAGATTATTGTTGATAAGCACATTTGGATGCTACTTTAGTATTAGATCTGCCATGATATCTTGGATGATAAGTCCATAGCATGACTGAGGTTGATCATGATGCTGCTAGCATGGCTAGCTGTGAGGCATGATACATAAGCTACTTAGAGATTTGCTTAATCATGATCTCGATATGACATGGTTACATATGGGACCAAGATACTCTCACATATTGAAACAATGCAAGTGCGCAAAACAAACTAAAGATTTTGGTTGGCACCTCCTTGAGAGGGAGGATGATTATGGTATCCTTTTTTGATTTATGTGATTATACATAATCTGACATGATATTTTATTTGATGTTTTGTATGAACAAGAAACAACTGCTATTGAGACAAGCAGATTACAGATATTCTCACAAAGGCATTACCAAAGAGAAAATTCTTAGTTTTTAGAGAGCATCCCCTCCAGATGAGTAGCACCACTGATCGAGGACACCGAGCCAACTCTTCCTACTTTGTTTTAGCTCCCAGGGTGAGGAATCGAGATGGAGGGCTCCTAGGGTTGAGGTAACTCTAGACAATAGGGTGTTACCCTATCTGTCTCTGGACCATAGGGAGTTATCCCTATTTGTTACACATATGGAGTTATCCCTATTTGTTACCCATAGGGTTGGAGTTGTATCTCACCCTATCTTAGTATTTTCAAAGTATACCCCAGTTGGAATCATACCCACAATCTGGGATTGTTGGGAGTACCGCTCCTCATTTGGACAATGAGTCGAGAGTGTACTTGGTGGTGTATAACCCAAGGTGATTATGATGCAGGTGTTCTACCACATGACTATTCTGGGTCATCAATGGGAAGATTAGTAGGCAATAGGATGGGTTGAGATGACCTGATATGATTCTGGGTTGAGGGTATAGCTCCCTGATGAAATTCCAGGGTTGAGAGTTTACTCCCCTATGTGATAAGGTATCCTATTGCTTGGTATGGGTGGAAGCTATTACTCCCCATTGTGATTCCAAGTTGAGATGCGCTCCCTGATGATATTCTCTCCAATGATTGTCGATGATGATCCGGGTGGTAGCCCACTGGCAGAGATTCCAGATAGCAACATAATGGATAGAGGGTGGTAGCTTGACCTCCCCTCTGGTATCAAATTCTTCTTCTTCTAGATCCAAGAATGTTCAACATTTGAGCAAGAATAATTAAGAGATAAGCATGAATAAGAAAAGGATTGATCGAGAGGTACAATGATTTTTTGTGATAATGAGACACTTGAGATGGACATGGCATGATTACTACATGAAATATATGATACGTGATGACACTCGAAGATTCCAGAATGGCATATTGTTCGATGGATAAATATTGGCAGATGGAATTCTCGCTAGTTGGGAGGGAGTGTTAATTTTGGCAACTTCGGTGAATTCCACCCTGGAAAACTCAAATGATCGAGATAATGATTTCATTGGATTCCTATTTTCGAGAGGACCAAAATTGACCGAAAGATCACCCAATTTTGTTAAGTGGAAGTTGAGTTATGAATTATTTTATTCATACATGTATTATGGAATGGGTCGGCCCTAACCACATGAGTAACTGCTTGGGTCAATATTAACCCCAAGTGATCCCCTAGGAAACCTACAAATAGAAGAGAACTCAAGATCATTTTGACACATATTCTCTTTTCTTTTGTCTTAGTTCGCACAGTTTCGACGGAAGGAGTTCGCTCAAGGGTCTGAAAGTACAAGAGAAAGGTTCACTCTGGGTTAGGGTCTTCTGGATCTTGGTCGCTGGCACAAAACAGGGCAATCTGGTCCCTGGACACTGGCTCATAATCTTATGAGAATGATTGTAGACCCTTGGATGCTGGCACAAAATCTTATGGGAGAAAGTATGGCTTCAGAGACAGATTTGAAGGTATCAGTCCCCGGTCGCTCGCACTGAGTGGTCCTGAAAGTGACCATGACATCTCGGTCAATTGCACAACAACAATAAGAGAGTGACTCTAGGTTTTAAGTGTATTGCACCTGGGTCACACACACAAAGTCTTTTAGAGAGCAACCAAGAAGTCACAACCTCTCTCACACAGTATCTGAGAGAGTGACCAGGGAGTTTCAGTCGCACATAGATAGTTTTGATGAGAGTGACCTGAGTTTAGATCTAGGGTTTGATATCTTGGATTCAGTTGATTTCAATGATTTGGTAGATATGGGTTTCTCTCTACAGTTATATCTGATTTGTTAGTATCCACTACAAACATATATATTGTGCTCATTGACAATGACAATAGTGCTTAGTAGTGACCGACACAGTGAAAGTAGTATACAACAATTGACATTAGTTTGTGACATCACATTACAACCATCAGTGTGATTATTCTGATTCCTAACATGATTAGATCTATTTCATAGATATCATTATTGTTTTGCTGTGTAGAAAAAGTTATGGATCATTGTACTCTCTTTTGCTGCATCATTTGATGACGATCTAAGAAGAAGAAGATTTACAAGGGTTTTCCCCATAGTGGGTTTTTCCCTAGTCTTGGACCAATCCTGGTGTCTCTATATGTGTGCATGCTTTATTCTATTGTTCCTTTTATGTTCCGTTGCATTGATGATGATGGTGATGTTGTTTCTTTCTATTTTATTGCACATGTTGATGTATAATGGTGTAGATATGAATAATGTAATGATGATATGGGGTGAACTTAATGTATTAATGATGAAATGCAACTATCATAGCAAAGAACAATGTCTCCTTATGAAAAATTAACAAACTTAATGTTTGATTGGATTTGAGATGTTTAATTGTCCTATAGTTCACGTGGTGGGTGAATTAACTATAGAATATGTTGGTTTAGGATGTCTTCTATTGAAATTGAATAAAAATCCTAGGCAAATGAAATTGGTATGATAACATATATCCCCTGATGTAAAAGGTTAGGAGCACAACGTGTAGTTGAAATACATCACATTTTTCTTTATAACTATGAGAGAAAGATCCTAAACTCAAAGAAGAAACCCCAATGAAGACATAAGAGATCCCACCTACAAAACAAACAATAATGATGCGATATATGTATGCAATATCTTTATAAATGAGGTGAACATACCATGCTTATGAATAACCAAGAAAAGTACAATGTGGGACCATGGATAACGAAGCCAATTAATGATACATCTGAAAACAAATGTTTCTTAGGTTCAAAATGTGATGGAACAATGTCACATGGTGGAAAAGAGCTACAACGAATGTATCCCACTAGAAAGAGGCCAAAACATGTATATAACCAACTATATGTAATCTCATACTAGAGGCTCAAAGAAAATTAATGTTGTAAAAGGACCATGGCACCATGCATGCCCCTTGTCTTCAACTGGAAATGTTACCACCAAGTACGAAGCTACATGATGCAAGAATAAGTTATGGTCGAACATGGGAGACACCATTTGGCTATTAGATATTGATAAGAAAAATACCTATTGATTGTGGGGTGGAACCTTGATAATGATAACAAGTAGCACGATATGAATACAAACCATTGTGGTGCACATAAATGTGTTTGAAGTCAAACATTAGAAAGAAATATTTCATTAGGGATCGATGATGAAAATTTATTGTGACATGTAAGGAAAACAACCAAACATGAAAATGATAACCAAGACACTAGGCCTCTAAATAAAACCCCTTGAGTAAATGCATTGGTGTCTATTGGGGTAGATCCATTAGATAAAACAAAATAATGGTTTCCTATAAACTATCAAAAGAAGTAGAAGATACATATAATGATCCCAAACTTGACAAAATGAGACAAGGCAATGGTGTGAGACAAAACATTCCTTGAATGAAGCATATATGTTGGATGACCTAGGGAATGACCATGAACCAAGAAGATAATTTAACCAAATATCAAGGTTTTTGGATTCAAAATTATATTGAAGAGGAGGGGGGTGAATTAATATAAGACAATTTCATACTTATTTAAACATTCAAGAATCATAAGCAAACAATCTCACACGTGGAACACAAGAAATAAATGAAAACTTCTTTATAGAAAATATTTGTAGGTACCAACCTACAAGAGACACCAATCCCCTTTGTTGCAAGATTTGTAGGCACCAACCCATAGATGATTTAGATTGGATCATTATATTATTTTTTATCCAAATTAATGTTTTTAGAGTGGAAAAAGTGGAGGAATCAGCTCAGAGGACCTTTTTTACTGGTGGATCGGATTTAAAACATTCCAAAAGTATTTTTAGGCATCAGACATCTTTTTTTGATAGTAAAATTTTGTCTCTTAAATATTGTACCCCTAGCACTATTCTACACATAGATACCTTTCCAACATTGTAAGAATCCTCCCAATCAGAGTCTGTAAGTAAAAGTTATGTCATTCAGAAGTTGACCTTCCTATTTTGATCACCATGATTTAAGAGGATGCTATGTTAGCCCCCATTATTCATGGAAAAGGGGCTAATCATGTGATCACGAAGAAAAAGACTCTATAAGAGTCGATATTGCAACTCTAGTTAAGAGTTGAAGGATTTAAAATTAATCACTAGTAGGCTATTAGGTTGTGTTATGACTGGGCCACTCAGAGGAAAAGGGATTCCATTCTATTTGAGTGTATTTTGTTCCATAGATCAATAGAGTAGCAAAGAGGGGATAGGGAGAGAGCGAATATAGATGGTTTGTGCATTGTAACAACCCATGGGCCACAAGTTTTACTTATTTTCACTTGCATCCATTTTCCATTCAGAGAAAGAGAGTAGAGCAACCTCACTTCCCAACTAGGTTTTCTTCCAAATGGGTTTTGCAGGTTAGATATTGTGGCAATTGTTGTTTATTAGTTTTATTTTATTTTTATATATTTTCTAGATATTTTATCTATTGCATGCATAAGCATAACACATTAATTAATGAATCCGTATATATAAAGAGAAATTAATACCCATTGTGTAGATTTCATATTTTAATTATAATTTCATTAGATCTATTGTGATGAAATATCTAGTGGAATATCCATGGCAGTTTACGAATCGTATTGGCATCAAAGTAGGTTTCCTTGGGTATATTTTAGGGATTTGTAGGGGATCCAGATCGGTTAAGCCAAAAGTCATAAAATCCCGACCATGGCTGACAAAGATGTTAATAACCCTCAAGATCCCATAGAGGTGAGGTTTGCATTGTTGGAAGCACAAGTCATAGATATAAACCTTAATGTGAGCCTCTTCATGATGGCCCTAACTAATATGTTCTATTTATTTGGAGAAGATGGCGGTTCTAACATAGAGGTTGGAGGGGAGGGGAAATTGACAGATTGAGAATAAGCAAAGAGGGAATCTAAGAAATAACATGAAAAGGATCAACAGAGTTCAAGTGTTGTGAACCATTCACAACCCCTATTGAAAATGGAAGCAAAGGTTGACATCAAGATGTATCAAAGTGATATTGATGTTTTGAAGTTAAATAAATGGTTGAAACAATTATAAGTCTATTTTAGTGTCCATCAAATAGAGGAAGAATAGAAGATTTCCTTTGCTCGGTTGAAATTAGAAGGCCATGCCATGACCTAGTGGGAAATCCACATGAATACCTTTAGGTTAGAGGGAGATAATATAGTGACTAAGTGGGAGGATTCAAAAATCTTTATAAAGTCACAATTTTACCCTATCGGGTGTGTAGAGGACTAGTGGATTTGGTGGCATTACTTCAAGCAAAAGCAGGGACAAAGTGAACATGAGTACACCATAGAATTTAGAAATATGACTGTAATGTTAGGTATCTCCCCAAAGAACCCATATGTACTCATCAAGCATTGTGGGGTCTACATAGAAATCTTCAAAAACAAGTGATGTTATTCAAACCTAGATCAATGGATGCAGCTTGTGTAGAAGCATAATACTTAGAGGACATAGGCTAGAAGAAAGGGAGATAAATTGGGTCAAAGAAAAAGGAGAACCATGAAGCTTATAAGGAGGGGAAGAATAAGTGGAAAGTACAAAAATAAATTAGCCACAACACACCATTACAAATATCACAACAATCACTGCAACCACCATAACAATGACAGTGATACAAAGGAGAAGTGTTGGAAGTTGCATGTAGAGGTCAACCCAAAGGAAAAAAAAAGAGACTAAGAAGAAAAATATCATGGCCACAGAATAATCAGGTGGAAAGGAACTTAGACATGGATGAGAAGATTGTTTGTATATCAATGAACAATGGGTTGAATCTAAGTAGATGACTCTTCCATATTAAGATATGGGTCAAGAAGACAAAAATTGATGCCTTGTTCGCACATGATTATATGAAAACCTCATTGCAGTAGATCTAATCAACAAATTGGGATTGGAAGTTCGTGATCATCCAAGCTAATATCTATTGGGATGGGTAAATAAGCATACAAAAATAAAGGTAACTAAATAGTGAAAAATTATGTTTGCCACTAGTGTTGATTTTATTGGTGAAGTAGAACTAGATATAGTTCCCCTTGATGCATGTGAAGGGGTGTTTGGAAGTCCATATATCAACATGTGGGATGTAATTTTCATGCGAATATCCAACTAGTACCACCTCATCTAGGATGGAAAATCCTTCATCATCAATGCTTATAAGGGAAAGTCCAAAATATCACTATAAGTGTTAACCAAGCCAAGAAATTGATCAATTCTAGAAAGAAGTATGTTTTACTTTTTTTGAGAGAAAATTAGTTTGTAGAAGAGTTAGTGAGAGAAAATTCATCCCTGGTGTTGTACCTGTTTCTCGTAGGCATTTCCTGGCTGTAAAACAACGTTGAGAAACAAATTTGACTAGTCTTTAGGTTCAAGCTGGCCCTTGAACCAGAGGAGGCTCCCTCAAATGTCACGAGGTCTTTTTAACATTGTTCACTGTCACTCGACAACAACCTATGGAGCACAATGGACATATCTATAATTTATTGTGGGTGATTATTGATGATTAAGCAATCTCTATCCATGAATAAGTCACTCTCTTTCAGAGTCCTTGGTTAAAGTGCTAGCATCCAATTTGACAGAATAACATGATTTTAAAAGAATTTGAAAGAAGAATATAAGAGAATTCATGATAATTAAGCAGTCATACTAAATACTTAATCAACCAGACATAGTGGATGCATATAGAATATTTCTACAACCAAACAAAACACATTCAAGAGATGACAGAAGGCAACAACTAATAGATGTAGAGGAATTAACCAAGACAACCACTTCAGTGAATTAATCTCTTTAAATGATTATAAAAGTTAGAGTCAGTTAGTTTCCAGTTGTCGAATATCTTCAAATCCATAATTTTGCTGTCATGGAATAAGTCAAACTCACAAACATTTTTACTGTCATGAGTTCAACCGATCACTGTCTGAAAATCACAATGAATCTAGTCGTCAAAGTTTTTGGTTGATAACGTGAAGTGGTGTTGAGTCTTTGGGAGTCGTCGTCATATATTTTTGGGTCATGGGGTATATTGTCAAAGTGAAGGTTTGTTAAAGTTTTCATTTGAAAATCAACTATAGTCAAGGGTTTGTTGTTCAAAGCAACATGGTTTTTGGGACACTACACTTCTTTTCCTCTTCTAATATTCCTCATTTGCTCTATCCACCTATTCTACCTTTTAATCCCACCTATTCCATCATCCCTCATTCCATACAATTGTTGTATTTCCTATCATACTCTAAGCTTAATCCCCTTTAAAAAACCATCATGCATGAATACTACCCATTTACCCTAAGTCTCCATCCCCTCTATCCCCTAATGGTCATCATTTCAAATCACACTCGCATGCCTCACACTCACCTCCACTACCCAATAGTCATATCATACCTATGATTCGAAATCATTACCTAAGTCATCATATTGTTATATGCATGACTTACATCACTCAACCATAATGCCAAATTTTGAATTAAAATGGTATGCCGCCATTCCATCTCCATCATTGCCTGTGAAATTGTTTTCCAAGCTCGATTAAGTGTTTGTGGTTCAAATTTGAGGATGGTTCACAGTTTAACTGAGCCTAAGATTAGAACACATCACCATTAGCAGATACAAAGCAATGCACTATGCAAAGGTGCTATGTAGTTACACATAGAGCACTGTGCAACTTGCTATGCAACGTCTTCCTGGTGGTCACCCCAACATGGACATTGTTTAATCTTTTTTTTTGGAGGTAGGTTCGTGTCACTCAATTATCAGGCTATGTTTTGTTGCCTACTTCAAGTCTTGGTGAGCTGTGATCAAGTTGTGTTATTAAGTTGCTGCACACATCCTGTCTGCTACACACATAGTCACTTTTAATCTCAGAGTCAAGGTTATGTACAAATGTTGGTTGATTTTGAATGCTGAGTAGTCAGGGTGATTGTTAGTAAAGGTCATAAAGCTTTCCACTCACCCTGCAAATTGCTAAAACGCCCTGTCAGCACTGCAGATTACCCCTGTTTGTTGAATTTTGGTTGCTGGCATGAAAAGTGAAATCTCTCGCCTCTATTTGTGTACACGTAGTCTGTTACAGAAGGGAAAATTTCTAGGTGTTTTTAGGTCAAATGGCTCCCACTACAAGTGGGGGGGGGGTATGTTGTGCGTACAGAGCCTCAAACTTTGGCCCTTGTTAATTCTTCCCCATCCATTAGGGTTGCTTTTGAGAACATTGGGTGCATTCCATTTTTTCAAAAGGTCTAGAAGGTAGGTCATCACACTCGGTTAGCTAGCATGTTTTCTCTAAACTTTAAGAATGACAGGGTCAAATTGGGATATTTGGAGATAGTGGTCACAAAAAAACTTATTACCAATGCTACAGGGCTTCCTACAGCTGGTGAGAAGTGGTTTAAAGGGGATGATATGGATGTCTCAACCTTTAAGGATTTTGTTAAACCTAAGTTTAGCAACAAATTTGCTACAACCTTCCCAACTGTATATCTTCAAGACCATTATAGTGAGTTGTTGAAGGTAATACAAAGATATTTTACATGTGAAGGTAGATTTAGCCGGGCTTACCAATACCACCTAAGACTCCTGTTGCATTTCACAGATAAGAAGCCCATGAATTTAAAATTTTTCTTGCTTAAGAGTTAGGAAAGAATAGCAGGGAATGTTCAACTCCAAAAGGATAATCACATGTCAAGTTTGTTTCATTTTTCCCTTATCAAAATTCTTGTTAAGTTTGTAGTGGACAAAAAGAAGGTTCATTGGTCTGATTTTCTGTCTAGTCTTGGTATATCACCTCAGAAATACTCTTCATCAATCAAAATTTGTGAAGAAAAACAAGAAGCTCCTGGAATACATGAAGAAAAAGTAACTTAGACAGTGGAAGAGGCAAAGATAGGTGAGGAAATAAGTGAACAACCTAGTAAGAAACCTAAAGGAAAACCTGGCAAGAAGTTGAGTAAGGGACAAAGCACAAATCGTAAGGAGAAAGACTAAAAGCCAAAGGTTCATGTGGCACCATCCAAAACAAAGCAGATTTTAGTGACAACAGAGGAAACAATCAAGGATGAACAGTTTGTGCTAAGCCCTAGAACTAGGTCGAAAGTTAAGAAAGCTATGGAGGATTCAACTCCTGAAACAACTGTTAAGGTCTCAGAGGACAAACAAGAAAAGGAAGTGAAGGAGATTGAAGCAATGCAATTTAAATAAGAGGACCCCAAGATGGAAAAACGAAAGAGGCACATGCTAAGTACCAGTTGAGGATAACAGTTTTGAAAAGGCAAAACAAAGAGTTGAGAAAAATAACACAACAAGAAACTAAACAAAAGGAAAGGCCAATGTCTAAGGTTCAACCTGAATCAAAACCTCCCCAACTAGTGTCTACTAAAGAAAAAGACCCTCCTCCTAAAGTCATGGAAGGCAAAGCAGCCACTAGCAAAGCATCCAACAAGAGGAAAAGGAGGTAAAAATCGTTTGTCTGAAATTTTGCAATTTTTTTCATGAGTGAAAGTTGCTTATTCTGCATAGGAGGGGTCCATTTTTATTTATAAGCTGTAAATTGGTTTTTTTTTTAGCACGTTGGGATGGTTCTGGGTGTATGAAGGGTCCTACAATACTGTCGTTTTGTTTCATGAAGTCTAAAGATGTGAATAAGGTAGGGTGCCTATTTGAAATTCAGGTACGCAGCCAGTGTGAAACTGTTTCACACAGGTTGTTACAAGCTCTTGGAGACTTCCAGCTGTCATAAAGCTGAGTGGATGGATGTATACTGGATTTGGGAGCCACGTCAGACTGCCAGTCAACAACTAGGTGTCAACTTTGGAAGGAAAACATAACAGTGCAACGTGCTACCCAGCCAATGTGTAGCAGTCCCAGTTCACTGCCAGCGTTCTACTTTTCCAGTTTTTGTTATGCAATGGACATGTTTCGATGATTTAGACAACTGTTAGGACAATTTGTATTTAGAATAGTGATAATGATCATGATCTTTTTGTTTTTATCATTTAAGGAAAAGTACTGTAAACAACATTAAGTTTCCTCTTTTTTAGTTTGGTTTGATCCACTTCATGGATTGAGGGTGCACTGCATCCAGACATATTTTGATTTCCTAGTGTATGTCTAATTAAGATGGAAAACTGGAATGAAAATTGGTTGGATAGTATTGCAAACTAGCTTTCAGAGACTTGTGTAATGTGATCTAGTTTTTCATGAATAAAGGTGTTTTGTGCTCAGTGTTCCAGTGGATATTCATAGAGATACTTATGGTACTGTGCTTCAGATTTTTTTCATTCTTGTGATAATTATATTTTTATATTTATTTTACAGTCTTTCATCTTATGGGTATGTTGATTCAACTGTGTTAGAATTCAGTCTTGCATTGGTTTAATTAATATGTGCTAAATATTTCAGTTACAAATGGAATATATTATATCCTTGTTTTCTTCCCTTTCCTCTTAATACTTAGTCTCAAATATGAAGCACGAGAGCTTAATAATTTTTTGTTATGTGTGAACGAGTATTTTTCATATTCATCTTCAACTATATGATAATTGGTTTCCTATATCTGAGGTATATGCGAGATAAGCATATGTGTGTGTTATTAGTTGTTAAATGCATAAACATTAATGGTGAGTAGTATTGGGATCACAAATTTTCACTTCTCAGTAATCTTCGTTTACTTCCAGCAAACATTTTATCAAAGAATCCTTTCAGATATCGTCTTTGTCTTCTATTTACATTCAAAGTCCCCAATTTTAAGTTTTTTTGAGTGAGGGAGCCCCCTCTGGTTAGAGAAGACTAGTTTCTAATAAACCGGTCTGTGGTTACCTTCGTGGCCCTTTTCCTTCAACATAAAAGGAATCATGGAGTGCTAACATAGTGGCACTGTTGCCGGGGAATGAATGAAAGTGTTAATCTTCTCCGAGAAATATTGTCAAAGTTCGATATTGGATTGTTGACAGTGAGCAACAAACAGACGCAGATAGGCTGAATCATTCACTTGGCGACTCCGAGTTCAAAGGATCCAGTAGATTGAAATTTCACGGTGACTCCACTGGTCAAAGGTCAGTAATTTCAAGAATTATTGTTAACTGATTTCAAGATGGGTGCAAGAATGAATCCCAGGTATGCTCCTATGGAAAGATATCATATTCCTGGTTTTCTGAATCCCATGCCTCCTGTTGATTGGTCAACCTATCTCCCAATATTCATAGATGGAAAGGGAGAAGATGTTGCTCTACATTTAATTAAATTCCACAAGCATGTATGTAGACTAGAAGTTGTATTTCATGAGGATTCATTGATGAAAATGTTTATGGCAACTTTAGAGGGTAACATAATATCATGGTATAAAGGGTTTCCTATTGCTAGTCTATGTTATCTAATGGATTTTCATTCAGTGATGGATTTCTTTTCAGCATTTTGTATAAATTTTAAACAAACTCATCCTTCTATAGTGCTAATAATTTTTTTTTGTGGAAGATTTAATTATATGTTTCAGCTCATGGGTATTGACATCTATGATTAGGATATAATGACTGATGAAATTGAATAAACCTTTCCCGAGCTATCTTTTCCTCAAGATGAAACAAGAGAAATATAACAAGAAGTAGCTGAAAATGAAACTGACCAGCAAACAACAATTCCAACAGTTGAAGATGAAACTGGTCAGCTAGAGGTTGATGAAGAAATGCAACAGATTTATCCTCTTAAGCCTGATCAAGAAGAGGAGAGCAGTAAAGAAGAAGAGGTGATTCAAGGGCCTCTTGCAAAAGAAGATTTCATTCAGGGATATCTGCCTCCAAATTCAGAAAATGAAGGGTCTGCTGAAGAAGAGCAGGTTGTTTCAGATCTTGTGGATGTGCACATTATTACTGTGGTTGCCTCAATTTAAGAGGGAAAAATCAAAGAACAAAGTCCTCTTGTTGATCATCAAATGAACGTAAAAAATCATTTGTGTGAAGATCCTTTTACTGGCCTCTTGCAATCATTGAAGGAATAGGTTTCTCTTCCCATGGACATTTTACTGCAGGAATTATGGGAGGTTGTGATTTTTTTAGATTTTGGTTCTCAACATTAGTGGAATTTTGAGTTGCTAATCTCTTTTTCTTGATGCCTTCCTAAGGGAACTATGAGAAACATTCATTCAAGTAGACATTTTATTCACTAGTTACATTGGAGAGAAGAGGTTACCTCGTGTATATATCTTTAGCAGGTGGGTGGTTATCATTAGGATTTGAAGCCTGAAGTGAAGGCCCTAAGATCCTGATGGTTTGTTGCCAGAAGTAAGTTCATTTAGTAGTTAATTTTCAGTTTGTCAGTTAAGTTTCAGTTTTTAATTTTGACTCCATTGCCCAATGTTACGAAATAGACTAGTAGTCTGCGTTTTTGTTCTTGGAACCTTGCTAGGAGGCTGCCATCCCCATTGGAGACAATGTTAGAGTCAGTTAGTTTCCAGTTGTTGAATGTCTTTGAATCCATAATTTTGCTATCATAAAATAAGTCAAAATCACAAACATTTTTACTCTCATGAGTTCAGTCGATCAATGTTTGAAAATTGCCATGAATATGGTCGTCAAAGTTTTTGGTTGATAACGTGAAGTGGCGTTGAGTATTTGGGAGTCGTCGTCAAATTTTTTTGGGTCATGGGGTATGTTATCAAATTGAAGGTCTGTTAAAGGTTTCATTTGAAAATCAACTACAGTTAAGGGTCTGTTGTTCAAAGTAGCATGGTTTTTTGGATACTACACTTCTCTTCATCTTCTAATATTCCTCATTTTCTCTATCCCCCTATTCTACATTTTAAGCCCACCTATTCCCTCATCCCTCATTCCATACAGTTGTTGTATTTCCAGTCCTACTCTAAGCATAATCCCCTTTAAAAAACCATCATGGCCCATCATGTATGAATACTACCCATTTACCCTAAGCCTCCGTCCCCTCTATCCCCTAATGGTCATCATTTCAAATCACACTTGCATGCATCATGCTCACCTCCACTACCCAATAGTCATATCATACCTATGATTTGAAAGCATTACCTAAGTCATCACACTGTTATACACATGACCTACATCACTCAACCATAATGCCAAATTTTGAATTAAAACGGTATGCCGCCATTCCATCTCCATCATTTCCTGTGCAATTGTTTTCCAAGCTCGATTAAGTGTTCGTGGTTCATGTTTGAGGATGGCTCACAATTTAACCGAGCCTAGGATTAGAATGCATCACCATTAGTAGTTACAGAGCAGCACACTATGCAAAGGATATATTCAGTTTCACACAGAGCGTTGCACAACTTGCTACGCAATGTCTTCTCGGTGGTCACCCTAGCATGGACACAGTTTAATCTTGTTTTCTGGAGTAGGTTCATGTCACTCAATTCTCAGACTGTGTTTTGTTTCCTAATTCAAGTCTTGGTGAGTTGTGATCAAGTTGTTGCGCACACCTTGTCTGCTACAAACATATTCGCTTTTAATCTCAGAGTCAACGTTATGTACAAATGTTGGTTAATTTTGAATGCTGAGTAGTTAGGGTGCTTGTTAGTAAAGGTATGTTGATGGTGATGGACCCACCAACATTCAAGGGATCACCCCGGTATGAAGTCCCAACTAGAACTCACACCATTTGGTGTGGGAGTCCCATCCAGTATGATGGATCAGTTTCCATTATCTTAAAGATTTGCCTCAGCTCTTGCTTTTCAGCATAGGAGAGTGGTCTGCTTTGTCTTCGAGTAGTGAGGTTTGCGTGCCTGGTGATTGCTAGTGTTACTTGTGTCAATGGTTCTTTCACCGTAGAGGGAGAAGGTGGGTGTGAGTCCAAGTCGGATGGGAGGAAGCCCAAACTCAGTTAGGAACACACAACACAACAAGACATGCACAACTTCCAGAGGAGAAGTCCACATGGATGCGGAAATCACCACACACAAAGAAAGATAACACGTACAACACACAACAAAGGAGACCATGCGAGTTCATTATAGCAAGTTTTCGTGAATGGTCTGTCTGATGTCTAGAGAGGTAACCAACACGGGCAGGACAATGTTAACGACTCATACAAAACATTTTTATTAACATATATGTATTACAAAAAATGAATGAGCTCAAGTGTTAAACACAGGTTAAAGCAACATGTATTACAAGTGTTCAAGATTAGTCTTACAACAGTTACAAAACATGTGTGAAAATGTGTTGGCCTGTTAGTAGGATTTTGAATTAAGTGAAAGTTTCAAGACACATCGTTACACCATACATCACTAACCCCGTGGGCAGGGCGTTGGAGCCATTACTTACTCCTCAAATAAAAGTTTACAGACTCTGAATGCTATGTGGGAGAAGCCGAGTTGAAAAGTCCTTTGCATGTACAAATGAGGGGGTATTTATAACTAAGGGTGACACTGACCCCTTGTGGCTGTTCGACTTCCCTCATGACCATTTGACTTTCATGACCTTTCAACTTTACATGACTCTTCATATGACAAGTGGGTCTCTTTTCCACGTTACATTACATTGATTGACAATATGGCCCATAATAGAGATGTGGACGACATGAATCAACACAAGACTCGACATGACAGTACTGGTACATCAATGCTGCTACTAGTGTGCATGTTGAGCTACAGTGTTGCTGGGTGATGGATGTCCTTATGTTGTGTCACAACTTCACCTCTGCGTGGTAGAATGCGCGGAGTCTTCGATGGTCATTGGGTTTGCTTGATGTTTAATTCACACGTTGCTCCTTGCTTGTATATTGGCATGCTTGACAGGTTCATTTGTTTGCCAAAAGTGCATGTTGCTTCATCCGTTCGTCCATGAACACATCTTTGCATGATCGTCCATTTGCGAGCACATATTTTTCCATGCATCCTTTATTTATCCATTGGTAAACATGTCCTTCTGCATGTACTCCCTTTGTTCATCCCATCTGTCGTCACACCATGTTTGTTTGTGTACCTGTATCTGCAGTCACTCATGACAAGACGACATCAAATCCATAAAACTCCTACTCTACCATGATGCATGATCGTATCAGATGTAGGTGATTAGGAGAGAAGACAAGGTTGTGAGCTTTGAATTGGGATGGAGGCTTCAGGCACTACTGGTGAGAACTGCGCAGAAGTCACTGAGAGGTGGAGACGGGAAATCCAAATCAGCAGTGACTGTCTGCGGGGTCTAGGTCAGCTGGAGGAAAAAACTGCACAATTTTTGGGAGGAGTAATCCAGGCTGCGGGAAGGTTGGGTAGACAAAATTTGCACAATTTTTGGAGGGAGCAGGTAGTGGTAGCCTGGAAGCAAAAACTGCACAAATCCTTGAGGGAATTGGCAACTGGCTACAGGGACCTTGGCAACAAAAACTGTGCAATTCCTAGAGGTAACCGACAGTTGGCTACTGGGACCTTGGCAACAAAAACTGTGCAATTCCTGTAGGGAATTGGTAGTCAGCTGCTTGGAGTTGCTGGCGGGAAAAACTGCGTTGATACTAGGAGGTTGGCCTGTTGATCACCCCTGCGAAATTTCTGAGCTAAGCGGACTACTGGGTAGCAGAGGGCTTGCTCATGAAACCTGTGTAGTTTTCCAGGTGAGCAGTCGGCCGACTGACTGGTGGGCTAGCTGGGAAAATTGCACAATTTTTTGAGGGAGAAAGGGATGGGAAATGGGTGTCTATCCAGCCTGTCTGCTCAATTTTCTTACCCCATGGACATACATGGCTTGCCTTTTTCCAACTCATCAAACATAACAAAAGTTTAGCTTGATCATAGTGTTTCAAAATCGGGAAGGGTAGTTTAGCTCGCGAGTTGAATATTTTCAGAGTATAAGTTTTCATCTCTTGTGTTGCTCCATTGCCAGCAAGCCTAGACAGTACCCTGGTGGAGTCACGTAGGAACACACACATTTCTCCACTGCAGGCGAGGCTGGTCTATACCCCGGTGGAGTTGCATGCTTCACCTCTCTCCGTAGGAAGCCTTTCTCTTCTTTCGCCTTTGTATTTTTTTCAATAGGATTGTGCATAGGAACTTATTTATTTTTGGGGTGGAAGAGGGATCCAGACTTATTGAGAGAAAAAGAGGTTGTTCCTTTAGAGAAGCATGTAAGACTTCTGACACAGGTTTGCTCGTTTACATTTTCCCCTTCTCCATTTATACTAGTTGGATGAGCTTGAACACACATAGCAGAAGGCTGAGTACAGGCATAAGGCTTCCTAGTGTGGACATAGGTTCATGGTTGGACAAAAACTCCCCTTGTAGATGACTCATATTTTCCGTCAAGACTTCATTAGCCAAAGTTTATAACCAAGCACAGAGAAGACGAACACAAGATTGGCCAAGTGCTGCAGTGTCACAAATATCTTCATATCTCAACCACATACTCATTCAAAAGCCAAAACTCAGTAGATGGCAACACTTATTTCCGGAAACAAAAATAGAAAGGTATTAAGCAAACAAAACAAACTAAGATAGAAATAGTAAGAAAGGGAAACAAAATGAAAACAACAAGCAACAAGTAGACTATGTACATGGCACGGGACGTGGGCTGACCTACTGGAAGTAGTGCTTGAGATCTTGGCCGTTGATAGGAAGGTTGTCAATCCTCCCATCAAGTGACTGCAGATGGTACGTGTGTGGGCCAAGCTTCTCGTGGACTATATACGGACCAATCCATAGGGACTGGAACTTCATATGCTTTCCTTTGTCTTCATGGGACTTATCCCATTTCAGAACCAAGTCACCGATATTGAAGTTAGCTTTCCTTGTAGACCTCTTATCGAACCATCTCTTGATACGGTTCTGGTGGAGTGTAAATTTTTATTTTGTTTTCATCCTTTCTTCCTTAATCTTGTGGAGTGTATCCATCCTATGTTGAACTAGTTGGCAACTTGCCTTGGGATTCTTGGGATAGCTGAAGTGCAGGCAAGTAGATATTAGGTGGAAGGATGGCTTCTTTAACATAGACTACGAAGTACAGTGAGGTATTAAGAGTTTAGGTGTTACGCGGTCAGCCTATAATGCATTTGTTAGGGAAGAATGCCAGTTGCGCTACTCAGAGAAAATGTCTTTTTGATTATGCGGATAAGGTTTTTGCTGGTTTCATAACACTGTGAGACCGTTTCCTTGCGGGTAGTAGTTAGATGAGTGTTTCAACACAATACCATTCTATAATGAAAAATCATAAAGTTTCAAAGACGAAAAGTAAATTGCATTATAAAAAACAAGTGATACCGGAACACTGAAGCATGAGATGATGTTCTGTTAGAGGAAGCTGATGACCTCCTGGTCATTCACTTGTTTGAGCGGAACTGCTTCTGTCCACTGTGTGAAATAGTTAGTCAGTGTTAGAATGCAGTGGTGCTATTTTGATGAATGTGGGAAAATATCCCCAATGATGTCCAGGCCTCATTGTTGGAATGGTTCGGTCACTACAATAGGGTGTAGTGGGGTTGCTGACCTTTGTGCTCTACCGGTGCATCGCTGACAGACTGGGCACTTGCAGGCATAAGCGTGTGCATCCTTGAATAATGTGGGCCAGTAGAAACTAGATTGCATAACTTTGTGTGTAGTGGTGTTTCTCGCAAAGTGACCCCCAATAGGTCCGTCATGCAGATCTTGTAACACCTTCTTTGATTCATGTGCCTCGAGGCACCTGAGAAAAACTCTGTTGCTATGCTTCTTGTAAAGCACTTTGTGCGATATGCTAAATATTTGAGGCGCAATGCCCTCTTCTATCTGATGGAAAAGTGAGAGGGTACAATGCCGTGCTCAAGGTACTGGCACACATCTGTATACCAAGAGGTTCTGTCTTCAGTGGGTGTTGCTCGCCTTATATCATACATCTCAACTTCCTGCTCCCAGCCGATGAGCTCTTCTTCTCCCTCCAGTGCATGTACTGCTTCAGCTGCAAGTCTGCAGATCCCATGTCCTTTGACTATGTGAACTGGCTTGATTTCAAGATCATACTCTTGCAAGCCTATCATCCAGTTCACATGTCATTCACCCAGTTCTTATTGTACAAGCAGTGTGCGGACTGCTGGGTGAGGGACGTAGACTATGCAGTGGTTCTTCAGAAAGTAGGGCCTGAAGTGTTTCGCCGCCTTGTAAACTGCATAAGCTTACTTGTCAATGACGGGGTAGTTAAGCTCTAGTACCTGCATGCTTGCGCTCATGAAGGAGATGGGACATTCACCATTCATCTCATCCTTCTGAGTGAGTACTGTAGTGAGTGAATTATCGGAGGCAAAGGTGTATAGCAAGAAGTCCTTCTCGAGGTCTGTGTTATAGAGTGTAGGTGCTTTTACAATAGCCTGCTTGATACAGGTGAATGCATACTTTTCCCTCTTTCCCCAGCTGTAGACTACATCTTTCTTGATCATGTCCTACATGGGCTTGACTATCTGCGCATAATCTGAGATGAATTTCCGGATGAAGTTAATCTTTCCCAGGAAGGACTGCATGACTTTCTTGTTGGATGGGTGAGGGATATATGTAATAGTCTTGACCTGGTATGGATCAACCTTGATCCCAATTTTGGCAGAAATGTGTCCAAGAAGGTTCCCCTTAGACACTTCGAATACACTCTTTTTGGGATTAAAGGAAATCCTGTATTTCCAACATTTCTCAAATTTTTTCTTCAGATGGTGTATATGGTCCTCACATCTCCTTGAGAACACAATCACATCATCGAGGTATACCACTATGCTCTATCTGATGAGTTCGCGAAAAGTGATGTCCATGGTGCACTTAAAGGTTGTGCCTACATTCACAAGCCCAAACAACATTTGTCTGTATGTGAACATACGCCACTTGGTACAGAAAGTAGTCTTAAGTCTGTCAGGTTCTACTACCAGAACCTGATTGTATCCTGAAAAACCATCGAGTAGGGAAAACATCTGTGCCCCAGATACTGTTTGCAGAATGTGGTCCATAGACAGCACGGGGTAGTTGTCTTTGTCTGAGGTGTGGTTCACATTCCGGAAATCAACACACAAGCGGATTTCCCTGAACTTCTTGCGTACAGGAACAAGGTTTGAAACCCACGTGGAATGATGAACTTTGTATATGATCCATGCATCTACCAAGTTAGTGATCTCTTTATGTATGAGGGGTTCAAGTGACAGATGTAATTTCCTCAGCTTTTGTTGATATGGCTTGACCCCTTCTTTGATCGGAATGATTTGTTGGATTATTCACGTGTCATAAGTTTTTAGATCATTGTATGTCCATGCGAACACATCTCAGTACTGTTTGAACAAGCGGACAAAGGCTTTTCACTCTTTCTGTGTGCAACATGTACCGAGATTGACGAACTTCAGATCTTGTTCTGTTCCAAAGTTGATCAGGTCGTGCATCATGGTGGAATTGTGGGTTTTGCTGTTCCTCGAACCTTGAAAGTGTTCTTGCAAGTCATAAAGCTTTTCTAATGATACCACTCCCTTCTGGATGGGGTGGCCTTTCTGTCTACCAGATTCTTCTTGCAGAGATTGCTCGTGCTTGTATTCTTCTATCGCTGCATCCTTGAAGGTGTCAGTGTTGGCCATGAAATGCAGTTACTGTTGATCATCATCAAATACGAGTAAGTTAGTTATGTTATCCGATATAGATGGTCTATACAAAATTTCAATAGTAAATCTATCCCCAATCGGTGACATCCTAGAGGCTGCGTTTTCAAGAGCATTGGCAGTTGCATTACACGTACATGGTACAACAATGATGTTAAATTCTTGGAAGTTAGAGATAAGTCACCATACCTCTTGCTAGTAACTTTTGAGATGCAGTGACAAACAGTGAATGGTGTTACGTACTTACCATACCACTATATTTGAATCACCTACCACTTTGAGCGTGACCACGTTGAGGCTGATGGATTTCTGCAAGCCTAACACGAGTGCTTCACACTCAACAATGTTGTTCGTGCACTCGAACTCCAAGTGAATTGAAGCCAGATGGTTCCTGTTGTTTGGGTCGATAAAGACACACTCGAATCCTGAGCCATCCTATGTCCTTGATCCGTCAAAGTACATGGTCCATAACTCGTCTGTCTTGCTCCATTGTGCATTGATCCTTTTAGAAATGGAGAGCGGCATGACGTTGGATGCCGTGCAATAATCAACCAAACAGTTGTGAACATTACAGTTAAAAAATTCAAATGAGAGCAGGAATGGAGGACAACCCGAGTTTTCTTCTTCCATCTGGAGTGTGTTTAGCACAGTGGAAAGTGATCCTGTAGGTGTGTTTGCTCCCTTGTTGGTAGAGGCCGTGCTGTACATTACTGTCTGTCCTAATGTGTGTAGTAGGATGTCTCATTAACTCTGGATCTTAGTTAGCTCGAACAAATTGAGGTTTGCACGAGTTTTCTTCATGTCATCCATAATGTTGTAGTCTAGAGGTGGTAGACACATCGAGGTGTCCAGGGTAAGACTAATGTTCGTGTTGTCCGGTGGAGTGTTCTGCAGTTTGCTGCTCATGGACATACTCTTGTCCACCGCTGTCTTCCCGGACATGTTCTGTGTTTTCTGCTTTGGGGCTGCTGTTGGATACAATCTTAGGGGTGCCCCTTTACTCCTAAGATTGTAACGACCTTTTTGCTTTGGGTTGTTTCTTCGTGTTCACCTTCAACGCTGCTTTTGAGCATTGATACATGTCACCGCATGCCCGAAACTTGATGCTTCATTAGGTGCAACATCTTCATCATTATCTATGTCTTCCAGCTGTTCCTGCTTATTGTTTTTTGTGTCAAATGTATGACTGCATATAGATCTTGCGACTCGCTTCCCGTCTAAACAAGAATTCTCTAGGTGATGTTCTTTGTGGAATGAACATAATTCAGAGTTTGCACACTAATCGAGCTGGAAAACAGAGCTCTATGTAGTTTTTGCAGGGTACTTATTACTACTTGATGACATGCTTCCTTGCCTTTGTCTGGGTGGATGGTTTCTTGCAGACGTGTTCGTTTTCCATTGTTAAGCTCAGACACTTCTGTTGTCAATTTCTTGATGAGGCAAGTGAGGGTTTTAATATCATTTGTTTCCTTGTCTCTACCTTTGCTCGCCATCACCTGGGACTTCCTGCTTGATCTTTGGAGTCCTTTGCTAGTTCATCATCCTTGATGACTCCAATTGCGCACAGATCTTTCTCAATAGCAATAGCCTCTTCGCAGTTTTCCAATAGTGTTGGTTTCGCAGCTCGCTTGACGAACTGCGCAATGCTGGTCGGCAGTGCAGACGTGTAGTAATCAACAGTGATGGAGTCATGAGGTTTGGTGTCCACTGCAAACTTGTTCAATATGCGTGTAAACCTATTATTGAATTCTTTTACCTTTTCTTTCCCCTCCATCTTCAGGCTTCCCAATTCTTTGAGTAACATGGCTGGGGTCTTGTCGTTAGATTTTTTTTTTAAGAAACATGTGTTTGAACGCACCCCAGTTATGTATGGAGTTGGTTGGAAGGCTGTGATACCATGCAGCTGCACGACCGTCCAAGGTACATGGAAACAATCTACATGCTACATCATCGTACCGTACCTCAAGGGTCTGCAACTATAGGTAGAAGTTGTCCAAATGGTCTTCTGCCTTCACTATGCTGTCAGGGTTGAACTTGATGTTCATTCTCTCCGCCTGCTTGGGCATCTTGTGCAAAGCACTCGGGAGAGCCAATGGTCCCTGAGTCATCCATTCCAGATTTTGGTTAGCCATCTCTTCTTCTTCTTCGTCCTCCTCCTCTTCTTCATAATTTGATGGTTCCGGCTCTGAGTCTGTTGGTTCATCTCCGCCTCCGCCTCCTCCGATGCCTTCCACTCTGCCTCCTGTACCAGAATCTGAGCCCAAGATCATGAGGGTGTCTTGTTCCCCCTATCGGAAGACCGGAGGTTCCTCTCCATCTTCAATAGCTTATGCCACACCTTCAAGTGTGGCAAGAATTACTTCTTCCATTGATGATACAACAACCCCTGTGGGAGTGGCTTTTGCCTTCCTTGATGCGTATGGAAGATGTTGTATGCCTGGGATTAGTCTGACTGCTTTTGCGAACTGGCGGGTGATGGGATGGATAGAGCGAAGGTGATGATATGGAATTTCGTGCTCAGTTCTACGAGGTGAGAAGTAACCAATTGCAGAGTTTCACGTAGGTGAGAGGGAGTGTGAGTTACTGCCTTGAACAGGTGGTTGATGAGTGAGTGTGAGAGGATGTTCAACCATAAACAACTGGCTGCCCCCAGAAATGTTGACAGTGCTAGACCCACCAACATTTAGGGGATCACCGCGGTATGAAGTTCCAACTAGACCTCACACCATTTGGGTTGGGATTCCCATCCGGTATGATGGCTTGGTTGCCATTATCTTAAAGATTTTCCTCAGCTCTTGCTTATCAGCATAGGAGAGTGGTCTACTGTTTCTTCGAGTAGTGAGGTTTGTGTGCGTAGTGATTGCTAGTGTTACTTGTGTCAATGGTTCTTTCACCGTAGAGGGAGAGGGTGGGAGTGAGTCCCAAGTTGGATGGGAGGAAGCCCAAAATCTGTTAGGAACACACAACACAACAAGACGTGCACAACTTCCGGAGGAGTAGTCCACATGGATGCGACAGTCAGTACACACAAAGAAAGATAACACATACAACGCACATCAGAAGAGTTTGCGCGAGTGTGACAATCGTTATAGCAAGTTTTCGTGAAAGATGTATTTGATGTTCGGGGAGGTAACCAACATGGGCAAGATAACATTAACAGCTCATACAACACATTTTCATTAACATATATGTATTACAACAAATGAATGAGTTCAAGTGTTAAACACAGGTTAAAGCAACATGTATTACAAGTGTTCAAGATTAGTCTTACAACAGTTACAACACATGTGTGAAAACGTGCTGGCCTGTTAGCAGGCTTCTGAATTAAGTGAAAGTTCCAAGACACATCGTTACACCATACATCACTAACCCCATGGGCGGGGCATTGGAGCCACTACTTACTCCTTAAAGAAAATATTACAGAATCTCAAGGCTATGTAGGAGGAGCTGAGGTGAAAATTCCTTTGCATGTACAAATGAAGGGGTATATATAGCCAAGGGTGAAACTGACCCCTTGTCGCTGTTCGACTTCCCTCATGACTGTTTGACTTCCATGACCTTTCAAATTTACATGACTCTTCATATGACAAGTGGGTCTCTTGGACTTCCACGTTACATTACATTGATTGACAGTATGGCCCATAGTAGAGATGTGGACGACATGACTCATGACAAGAATCAACATGATAGTGTTGGTACATTTGTGTTGCTGCTAGTGTGCATGTCGAGTTGCAGTGTTGTTGGGTGATGGATGTCCTCATGGTGTGTCACAACTTCACCTCCGCATGGTAGAGTGCGCGAATTCTTTGATGGTCGTTGGGTTTGCTTGATTTTGCATTCGCATGTTGCTCCTTGCTTGTATTTTGGCATGCTTGACAAGTTCGTCCATTCGCAAAAAGTTCATGTTCGTTCGTTTGTTCATCCACGAACACATATTTGCATAATCGTCCATTCGCGATCACATCTCTTTGCATGTATCGTTTGTGATATGATATTCACCCTATGAGTGACATTAGTTGAAGATTTATTGAACAAAGGTATTATAGACTCATGTGCTGGTGTGTGTCTATGTTATTTAAGCAACGAATCGATCAAACTGCCAATACACAGACATTTAAATGGAAATACAACAGAGAAATACAGTAAGCAAATACAAGAACACAAAAATTTAATAAGGAGTTCACCTTATTCTCCAGGGCTACATCTCCGGTCCAGCTTTCAGTGGTGGCCTTATTTTATTGTGTCTTAAGCAGAGAATTACAATACAGGGACTCAATATGAGTTCTCCTGAAGCAGATTTGCTTGGAAGGGTGGTTCTTGGATTCCCCAAGCCACTTGAGTGCACAAACTTCTTCTTCCTACCAGCTCTGTGACCTTCTGCTCTACAGTGGGGAGCCCAATGTGGTGCTCAACCCGGACAGATCCTCTCTGGGATGGCTCGGATCTCTCAAGCCTCTGGTGCTCGATGCTGCCTCTAGTCAGGTCGGACCTCTGTCCTCTTTATGCTTTGCTTTACTGCCTTCTTTCTATGTTTTCTGTCTCTTTGTGTTCAGTCCTGCTCTCGAGGTTCACTGTTCCACTTCTCTGTGTGTGTTCTGTCTTTGTTCATGGCTTTTAGCCATTCATTCCAAGACTGTTCAGTTCCTCTTCTTCCTCTGTCGATTCACCTTCTGCAGTTGTGCTTGGAGTTCCCTGTTCGGCGTCATCATTAGCGCCCAGGGAGTGGCCACATGTCCTCCTCTAATCGCCGCCAACTTGCTTCGTTGGTTCGTTTCTTCAGTTACATCATGGATGAAGTCTTTCTCCACCGTGGTGGTCAAATGGACTTCAAATCTTTCAAGAACGTGGCTCATTCCTTCGTCGATTCCGCTTCCTCCATCGGGCGTAATCTCAACCGTCTGATTTGGGTCCCCCAGATCCAATGTCATACGCACGTTTCGCGTGGTTGACTTGCTCGAGCGTTAGCGCGCGATCAACGACAGTTTTCTCTCACCTCCGCTTGCCACGCGTTGACCGTTGAGTGGGATCACTCCGCTTCCATCCAAAACCGCTTACCGTTTGAGGGTGCCCCGATCAATATCGCCGGTTTCCAGAGCGCGGGTCCCGCCTTTGTCCTTTTAGTGCTTTTTCCTTTTCGCCCACGGTTCTCCGGCTTCCCATGCGTCCGAGTGCTCGGGCTTCCTCTATTATGGCCCTGTTTGCCCAACGAGCGCTAATTGCACATCAAAAATCACCTCCTTTTCCCATTCCGAGGCTCCCAGGGGCTACTTTGACCTCCTATGCAGTCTCCATGGGCCTTGGTTAGCGTACTTTGACCAAGGTCCTTGTCGTTCCATGCTGGTTGCAATTGCCACTGGTTCAGGGTGTTTTTGATCGCTGTTTTGGAATTCTTTAGAGATTTGTCTCGCCCTGATACAGTCATGGTTCTTTGACAGTCTTTATGGATCCAATTCGGATCACAGCCTTC
This sequence comes from Pinus tabuliformis, assembly GCA_031772625.1. Taxonomy (NCBI): domain Eukaryota; kingdom Viridiplantae; phylum Streptophyta; class Pinopsida; order Pinales; family Pinaceae; genus Pinus; species Pinus tabuliformis. The sequence goes on along the minus strand of CM062807.1, from coordinate 656,853,933 downwards.
CCATTGAAAAAGCTTTTGGACCACCAAAAGTTGGTTTTCAAGCATCGACTAAGTGAGGGTATTGCTTTCTCACTTGTCCAATCTCAATCCACTTTGCACTGCTTGGCTTCAAACCTTTGAGCCCAATCCTGAGGTACTCCACATCTCCCCTGTGCATCGTCTTCACCTTCCTGTCCAGCACTGTGTCTTCCTACAACTCATTAAGATATTCAGGTAGCAGGCCATCAATAGAAGGCAATTGACTCTGCTCTTCAGGGTCCTCAATAATTGAAGGTTCAAACAATCTCAAGAAATCTGCATTTACGACTGAGTAGATATGCATGTACGCTGGTAGATCAAGGCGAAAATAATTTTCACCAATCTTCTCAAGTATCCTAAAAGGTCCATACCTGATAGGCTTTAGCTTTTTACCTTCACCTTGCCTCCTGTCCTTGCTGATATATAGCCAGATTTGGTCTCCAACTTGGAAACTATGCTCCATCCGATGCTTATCATGCCTAGCCTTGTACTTGGCTTGGATATTTTCTAGCTGTTCCTGTACTACTTGGTGGATCTCCTGGATCTGTTCAATGAACCTAGTTGCCTTGTCCACATCACTGTGTCCATCAACCATGGTATCTTTACCAAAGACAAAATCCAAATGAGACCTTGGTGTGAAACCAAAACAGGTCTCAAAAGGAGATCTCTGTGTAGAAGAGTGTTTTGCTCTGTTGTAAGCATGCTGCACATAACATAAGTGTTCATCCCAAAGCTTAGGATGTTTGCTGCAATATCCTCTCAGTAACTGGATCACTATCCTGTTTACTATTTCTGTCTCGCCATCTGTTTGTGGATGAAAAGCTGTGCTTTTCTTCAGTTTGGTGTCCATCAGTTCCCATAGACTCGACCAAAACTTCCCCACAAATCGAGTGTCTCGATCAGATACAATAGAAGTGGGTAATCCAAAATGAACCCATACATGTTCAAAGAACAATTTTGTAGTCTGTTCAACTGTAATTTGTTTATTACAAGGTATCAAAATACACATTTTGCTGAACCTATCCACAACAACATATAGATAATCATGACCTTTCCTAGATTTAGGCAGTCCTCCAACAAAATCCATGGAAACACTTTCCCAAGGGTGAGAAGGAACTGGCAATGGAGTGTACAAGCCTAGTTTTCTGTTACTGGGCTTGCTTTTAGCACACATAGCACACCCTCTTACATATCTAGAAACTGTCTTGTTCATTTTCGGCCAATAGAAGAACCTTTGCAGCTGTGCAACTGTTTTACTTACCCCAAAGTGACCTGATATCAGAGAAGTGTGGGCTTCCCTAAATATCTTTATTCTCTCATTTTGTGGAATGCAGAGTTTCCCACAATGATATAAGAGTCGGTCCTTCATGTGATAGTCCAATTCTTCTACTCTTTTGCCTTGACTCAAAGTTGCATATACATCTTTAAAGTCCATATCCTGAGCATATTGTTCAATGTAGCTTTCATGTAGCACTGAATTATGCCTAAGTATGGTAGATGCATTTATAATGGGTCTAGATAACATGTCTGCAACCTTGTTATGTATGCCCTTTTTATATCTGATGACTAAGTGAAACTGTTGTAGAAAACCCATCCATCTGTAATGTCTTGATTGCTGCAACTTAGTTTGGGAGTGTAGATATTGAAGTGGTTGATGATCAATATGTATTAATGTCTCTTTGCCCATTAAGTAATGTTTCCACTTTTTCACACTCTGAACTAATGCATACAATTCTTTATCATATGTAGGATAGTTAACTACTGCAGGATTAAAAGTCACATAATGATAACATATGGGTTTACCATGCTGTGTCAACACTGCTCCCATGGCATAGTCACTGGCATCAGTTTGGATCTCAAATGGTCTTTGTAGATCTAGCAGTGCTAGTACAGGTGCTGTACTATTCTTTTCTTTCAAGGTGTCGAAGGCTTTCTGATGTTTTCCTCCCCAATGAAACACCTTATTCAATCATGTTAAAGCATGTAAGGGAGCTGCAATCTAGGAGAAGTTAGAAATGAACTTCCTCCAATATTGTGCTACTCCTAAGAAGCTTCTCACTTCTATAACAGACCTGGGTTTAGGCCAGTTCATAATGACTGCCACTTTAGAGGGATCTATTTTCAATTCACCTCCCCCTACTATATGACCCAAGTAGTTTAGAGATGTTTTGCCAAATTCACATTTTGAGAGTTTAACATAAAGTTTTTCTCTTTCCAAAACATCTAATGTCTGCTTAACATGCTTTAAATGTTCTTCCCACGTTTTACTAAAAATTAGAATGTCATCCAGGTACACAATAACAAAATCATCAAGAAAAGGTATGAGTACATCATTCATTAATCTCATGAAAGTAGCAGGAGCATTAGTTAAGCTAAAAGGCATAGCCAGCCATTCATACAATCCCTGCGTTGTTTTGAAAGTAGTCTTCCATGCATCTTGCTCTGCAACTCTGACCTGATGGTATCCACTGTGCAAATCCAGCTTGGTGAAATAAACAACTTCCTTTAACTGATCTAAAAGATCATCTATGCGAGGAAGGGGATAACGATTTTTGATTGTTATCTTATTTAGTGCTCGGTAATCAATGCACATTCTCCACGAGCCATCTTTCTTTCTCACCAAAACGATTGGTGACCCACATGGTGATGTGCTAGGCCTGATGAACCCTTTCTCGAGCAACTCCTGCACTTGCTTCTTGATTTTAACATTCTCTAAAGCAAACAACCTGTACATCCCAATGTTAGGCAATGGAACATCTTGCTGCAAAATAATATCATGTACTATCCCGTTTTTGGGTGGAAGACCTTTAGGTTCTTGAAACAAGACATCGTACTCTGAAAAAACCTTTTCTATATCAGCTTGTTGTTCACCATTACAACCCTCAAATACATTGGTTTTATCAGGTTTCTTTTCCTTTACAACCATCAATAAGAATTGTTTGAATGAATTTATCATTCTTTTCATCTGCCCTAAGTTTATGAGAGTATAATTATCTTGAGCTTATGAGCTCTTACAAAATATTCGATTCCATATTTAACAAGTAGATACTTGTTCTCAGCTCTATAGAAAATAGCTTTTCTATCATACAAGTAAGGACTTCCTAAAACAATTCCACATATATCCAAAGGAATTATGTCTAACTCAACCTCATCTACAAATGCTTATCCAAAAGAAAACTTGAGTTTGCACTGTCTAGTCACTTGTAGTTGTGCTTTATCATTCAACCATCCTAATGGGTATGGTTTCTTGTGAGGTGTAGTTGCTAATCCCAATTTCTTTACAATTGCTTCAGAAATTAGATTTACTTGTGAGCCACTATCAAACAAAGTATCAATCTTTTGATTTTTGGAAATAACTCGAATATGGAAAAGCTCATGTCTTTTTCTCTCATTTTCTTCATCAATAATAGATTAAGCAGAATTACTAGTAGATGCTTCAGAATTCTTACCTTTTATACCTGTGGCTGCTATAGTTGTTTCATCTCCCGAGTCTGACCCCAAATCTTTCTAAATAGCTGCAACAGTCTTCTTCTTCTTGCCCTCGGACTTCTTAGGTCTCAGCTCTGGATGCAGAATCCAACAATGCTCATCATCATGCCCATCCTTTTTATAGTGAGTGCATGAAGCTTTGGCTTTTTGTGTAGTGTTAGCCTTCCTTGCTTTCCACTTCTGATTTCTTTTCTCCTTGCTCTTGCTTACAGTGGGTTGGGATGGTCCCCCAACTTCTGAATTTCCATTCTTTCCTCTAGCTTCTAAATGAGTAGCTTGTATAGATACCTCATCTATACTAGTGGGATTAAACATGAGGATGGTGTGCCTCATGTAGCTGTGTAGTCCACCAATGTACTTCAAAAGAGTCTCTGGTGAGTCTAATGAGATACCCAACATCAATGCTCTCTTTCTGAATTCTTGAGTATACCTTTGCACACTTTTCCCCTTCAACTGTCGAAGAGTTTTCCAACTCATCATGGCTTGTTGCATGTAGGCCAATGGATAGAACTGCTTTTTGATTGCAGCAACAAATTCACTCCAGATAGAGATGGTCTTACCATGTCTTTTCATATTAGCTTAGGTTCTTCCTTCCCACCAAACCAAGGCAGTGCCTCCTAGGCGTAGGCTTGCCAGCTGAATCTTACTCTTGTCTGAGTCTATGTTCTGTACCCTACAATACACATGAATTTGTCTAATCCAATTGCCCAACTTTTCAGCATTTAGCTCTCCATCATATATAGGAAAATCAAATTTAACATCTAACTTGATCAAAGATGCTTTCTTATTATGCACAGGGCTATTAGGAGGTGTGAGAAATCTTTCCTCTTTCCCCTTTCCTTTGGAGTGGTCATGGAAGTGAGACTCATCTTCTTCCTTATCTTACTTAGAGCCTGATGAATCTTCCACCTTATGCTTTCTAAAGTCCTTATACATTTCTTGTACCATAGACTTTATAGCTAGGAAACTTTCTATGAATTGAGGGTCTGGCCCCATAGAACCTTCCTTTGACATGGTCTTCCGAGGATAGACTCTCCCAATTTCAGGATTAGTTTCCACGAACTCTCCTTCTCCTAATTTGAGCTTTGATCTAGTGATCATTCACAGCTAAACCAACACAATCTTGTCTAACCTTACAACCTAGAGCTCTTATACCACTTGATCTGATATTCACCCTATGAGTGACATCGGTTGAATATTTATTAAACAAAGGTATTACAGACTCATGTGCTGGTGTGTGTCTATGTTATTTAAGCAACAGATCGATCAGATTGCCAGTAAACAGAAATTTAAATGGAAAGACAACAGAGGAATATAGTAAGCAAATAAAAGAACACAAAAATTTAATAAGGAGTTCACCCTATTCTCTAGGGCTACATCTCCGGTCTAGCTTTCAGTGGTGGCCTTATTTTATTGTGTCTTAAGCAAAGAATTACAATACAGGGACTCAATATGAGTTCTCCTGAAGCAGATTTTCTTGGCAGGGTGGTTCTTGGATTCCCCAAGCCACTTGAGTACACAGACTTCTTCTTCCTACCAGCTCTGTGACCTTCTAGTCTACAGTGGAGAGCCCAATGTGGTGCTCAGCCCGGACAAATCCTCTCTGGGATGGCTCGGATCTCTCAAGCCTCTGGTGCTCGACGCTGCCTCTGGTCAGCTCGGCCCTCTGTCCTCTTTCTACTTTGCTTTACTGCCTTCTTTCTCTGTTTTCTATCTCTCTGTGTTCAGTCCTCCTCTCGGGGTTCACTGTTCCACTTCTCTGTGTGTGTTCTGTCTCTGTTCATGGATTTTAGCCATTCGTTCCAAGACTGTTCGGTTCATCTTCTGCCTTTGTCAATTCACCTTCTGCAGTTGCGCTTGGAGTTCCTTGTTCGGTGTCATCATTAGTGCTTAGGGCGTGGCCACATGTCCTCCTCTAATCGTCGCCGACCTGCTTCGTCGGTTCGTTTCTTCAGTTACGTCATGGATGAAGTCTTTCTCCACCGTGGCGGTTAGACGGACTTCAAATCTTTCAAGAACGTGGCTCATTCCTTCGTCTATTCCACTTCCTCCATCGGGTGCGATCTCAGCTGTCCGATCTGGGTCCCCCAGATCCAATGTCATACGCACGTTTCGCGCGGTTGACTTGCTCGACCATTAACACGCGATCAACGACGGTTTTCTCTCACCTCCGCTTGCCACAAGTCGACCGTTGAGTGGGATCACTCCGCTTCCATCCAAAACCGCTTACCGTTTGAGGGCGCCGCGATCAATATCGTCGGTTTCCAGAGCGCAAGTCCCGCCTTTGTCCTTTTAGCACTTTTTACTTTTTGCCCACGGTTCTCCGGCTTCCCATGCATCCGAGTGCTCATCTTCCTCCATTATGGCCCTATTCGCCCATCAATGTGCGATTAACGCTAAGTGCTAATCGCGCATCAAAATCACCTCCTTTTCCCGTTTCGGGGCTCCCAGGGGCTACTTTGACCTCCTACGCAGTCTCCATGGGCCTCGGTCAACGTGCTTTGACCGAGGTCCTCGTTGTTCCACGTTGGCTGCCACTGCCACTGGTTCAGGGTGTTTTTGATCGCTGTTTTGGAATTCTATAGAGATTTGTCCCGACCTGATACAATCATGGTTCTTTGACAGTCTTTATGAATCCAATTTGGATCAGTTTGTTCATCCGTTGGCGAACATGTCCTTCTGCATGTACTCCCTTTATTCATCCCATCTGTCATCGCACCATGTTTGTTTGTGTACCTGTATCTTTAGTCACTCATGAAGAGACGATATCAAATCCATAAACCTCCTAGTCTACCATGATGCATGATCGTTTCGGATGCAGGTGACCGAGAGAGAAGACAAGGGTGCAAGATTCGAGTTGGGATGGAGGCTCTAGGCACTGCTGGTGAAAATTGCGTAGAATTCAATGGGAGGTGTAGACGGGAAATTTGGATCAATAGTGACTATCCGCAGGATCTGGTTCTGCTAGAGGACAAAACTGCACAATTTTTGGGAAGAGCAGTTTGGGTTGCAGGAAGGCTGGGTAGACAAAATCTGCGCATTTTTTGGAGGGAACAGGTAGCGGGAGCCAGGTAGCCAAAATTGCCCAATTCCTGAAGGGAAGTAGCAGCTAGCTGTTGGGACCTTGGCAGCAAAAACTACACAATTCCTGGAGGGAACCGATAGTTGGCTGCTGGGACCTTGGCAGCAAAAACTGCGCAATTCCTGGGGGGAACTGGCAGTTAGTTGCCGGTGGGAAAAACAATGCTGATGCTGGGAGGCTGGCTTGCTTATCACCTCTGTGTAGTTTCTGAGCTGAGTGGACTGCTGGGCAATAAAGGGCTTGCTCATGAAATTTGCGCAGTTTTCCAAGTGAGCAGCTGGCCAGCTGACTAGTGGGCTGGCTGGAAAAACTGTGCAATTTTCTGAGGGAGACAAGGATGGGCACTAAGTTTCTATCCGGCCTGTCTGTGAAATTTTATTAGTCAGTGGAGTGGGCAAGGTTTGTAGCCTCTGCACAATTTTTGAGGGGAATCAGTCCCGGGGTGACTGCCAGGTCAAATTCTCGGTTGACCAGAAGGAAGGTTGATTGATCAGCCTGTGGGTAGCGCAACCTAAAATGGCTTACTTGGTGCTTCTGCGCTGTTTTGGCGACAGTCGATCGAGTCGATGGTGGGGTGAAGGTCTAACTGTCAGAGGGGAATCCGGTCATCAAAACTTCAACAAAATGACTAAGTGTGTGAGTGAGTGAATTGGTACATACACAGACTTGCAAATACACACTTACACGACTCGACGACGAGATGACTCAAAACATCCAGGCACATATGCTCAACATGACTGAACGACAGTGTGAGCGTTAGGCGCGATGCTTGTGATTGATCGTTGGATGACCGCGACAACGCTTGCACGACAATGTATATGAATTCATGTGTGAACGCGACGAATGTTTACATAGTGAACACAACATGTACACTCAAAGCGAAGACCTTGTGTATGACAAGAACATGGTCGCAAGCATGACATTGACATCACATGAAAAAGTTATCTGCGATCAAGCAAGGTGGGGGCGAAGACTCACACGAGATCACCGAGTGATCTTGAGTGCATGTAGAAATCAAGTGAAACTCTCAAAGGAGGCTCCAAAATTGGATACACGCCAAAATTTTGGAGGGTGTTGCAGCCGCTAGAACAAGGTCATAAATCTTGCTAATCACCCTCCAAATTGCTAGAACTCCCTGTCAGCACTGTGCAATACCCCTGTTTGTTGAATTTTGGTTGTTGTCACGAAAAGTGAAATCTCCTGCCTCTATTTGTGTACACATAGTCTGTTACAGAAGGTAAACTTGCCAGGTGTTTTTAGGTCAAATGGCTCCCACTACAAGCAAAAAGGGAGGGGATGTTGTGCATATAGAGCCTCAAACTTTAGTCCTAGTTAATTCTTCCCCAGCCATTAGGGTTGCTTTTGAGAATGTTGGGTGCATTCCATTTTGTCAAAAGGTCCAGAAGGTAGGTCATCACACTCATCAACCTAGCCTGTTTGATCTGAACTTTAAGAATGACATGGTCAAATTGGGAGATTTGGGGATAGTGGTCTCAAAAAACTTATTCCCGATGCTACAGGGCTTCCTACAACTGGTGAGAGGTAGTTTAAAGGGGATGATATGTATGTCTCAGCCTTTAAGGAGTTTGTCAAACTTGAGTTTAGCAACAAATTTGCTACAACGTTCCCAGCTGTATATCTTGAAGACCATTACAGTGAGTTGATGAAGGTTATACTTCACATGTGAAGGTAGATTTAGCTGCATTTACCAATACCACCTAAGACTCCTGTTGCATTTCACAGATAAGAAGCCAATGAATTTAACTTTTTTCTTGCTCAAAAGTTTGGAAAGAATGGCAGGGAAGGTTCAACTCCAAAAGGATAATCACATGTCAAGTTTGTTTCATTTTCCCCTTATCAAGATTCTTGTTAAGTTTGTAGTGGACAAACAAAAGGTTCATTGGTCTGATTTTCTGTTTAGTCTCCTCAGACAGACTCTTAATCAATCAAAATTCGTGAATAAAAACAAGAAGCTCATGGAAAACATGAAGAAAAAGTAACTCATAGAGTGGAAGAGGCAAAGACAAGTGAGGAAATAAGTGAACAACCCAGCAAGAAACCTAAAGGCAAACTTGTCAAGCAGTTGAGTAAGGGACAAAGCACAAAGGGTAAGGAGAAAGATCGAAATCCAACATTTCATTTGGTACCATCCCAAACAACGAAGATTTCAGTGACAATAGAGGAAACAATCAAGGATGAATAGTTTGTGATAAGACCTAGAACTAGGTCGAAAGTTAAGAAAGGTATGGAGGAGTCAACTCCTCAAAAAATTGTTAAGGTTTCAGAGGAAAAACAAGAAAAGGAAGTGGAGGAGATTGAACCAATGAAATTTAAAGAAGAGGACCCCAAGATGGCCAAAACAAAAGAGGAAATTTTTAAGTACCAGTTGAAGATATCATTTTTGAAAAGGCAAAATTGAGAGTTGAGAGAAACAACACAACAAGCAGCTAAAAAAAAGGAAAGGCCAAGGTATAAGGTTCAACCTAAATCAAAACCTCCCGAACTAGTGTCTACTGAAGAAAAATAACCTCCTCCTAAAGTCACAGAAGGAAAAGCATCCATTGGCAAAGCATCCACTAGAAAAGCATTCACTAGCAAAGCATCCACTATCAAAGCATCCAACAAGAGGAAAAGGAGGTAAAAATCCTTTTTCATCCAACATGAAAAATGAACCTGCAGATGGTGGTTTTGTTAGCATGTTGGGATGATTTTGGGTGTATGGAGGGTCCTACAGTACTATGGTTTTATTTCATGAAGTCTAGTGGTGTGAAGAAGGCAGGGTGCCTATTTGAAATTCAACTACGTAGTTGTTGCGCAACTGTTGTACACAAGTTGTTACAAGCTCTTGGAGACTTCCAGCTGTCATAAAACTGAGTGGATGGATCTGTGGTGGAGTTGGGAGCCAGGTTAGTCCACTAGTCAATAGCTAGGTGTCAACTTTGGAAGGAAAACATAGCAGTGAAACTTGCTACCTAGCCAATGCACAACAATCCCAGTTCACTGCCAGTGTTCTACTTTTTCTTTTTTTGTTATGCAATGGATATGTTTCAATGATTTAGACAGCTGTTAGGACACTTTGTATTTAGAATAGTGATAATGATCATGATCTTTTTGTTTTTATCATTTAAGGAAAAGTATTGTAAACAACATTATGTTTCCTCTTTTTTAGTTTGGTTTGATCCACTTCGTGGATCGAGGAGGGTGCATTGCATCCAAACATATTTTGATTTCATAGTGTATGTCTATTTAAGATGGAAAATTGGAATGAAAATAGGCTGGATAATATTGCGAACTAGTTTTCAGAGACTCGTGTACTATGGTCTAGTTTTTCATGAATAAAGGTGTTTTCTGCTCAATGTTCCAATGGATATTCTTAGAGATACTTGTGGTATTGTGCTTCAAATTTATTCCTTCTTGTGGTAATTATATTATTATATATCTTTTACAATCTTTCATCTTATGGGTATGCTGAGTCAACAGTTTTAGAATTCAATCTTGCATTGCTCTAATTAAGTTGTGTCAATTATTTCAATTGCAAATGGAATATAGTATACACTTGTTTTTATGCTTTCCTCTTAATACTTAGTCTCAAATATGCAACACCAGAGCTAAATCTTTTTGTGTTATGTGTGAATGCGTATTTTTCATGTTTATCTTCCACTATACGATAATTGGTTTCCTTTATTTGAAGTATATGCCATATAAGTCTATGTGTGTTTTATTTCTTGTTAAATGCATAAAAATCATTGGCCGATAGTATTAGGATCACAAATTTTCACTTCTCAGTAATCTTCGTTTACTTCCAGCAAACATTTTCTCAAAGAATCCCTTCAAATCCGGTCTCTGTCTTGTAAGTGCTTGCAAAGTCCCCAATTTTAAGTTTTCTGAGTGAGGGAGCCCCCTCTAGTTAGAAAAGACCAGTTTCTAACCAAAAGCAGTTAGTGGTTACCTCTGTGACCCTTTTCCTTCAGCCTAAAAGGAATCATGGAGTGCTGACAATAACTTTGCAGGGGATTTCAAAGAGATTGACAATCAATCTATTCTTACCCAGATCTCCTATGTTACCTTGAACACGTGAAAAAATAAGGTATAAAAGTACTGGAAAATTAACAGGAAAAATAATTTATGTCAGGAACTGGAGCTAGAATACTTCAATTAGGAATTCTGTAATAATTTTCTTACAAAGTGTCAGGGTTTTGGCATCAAAAGCCAACCCTTTTACATTACAAATGAAACAATATATAGAATAAATATCTCCTAAACTATTACAATATTTATGGAATAAAATCCAGAACAATAATTAAAAATAAAATAATATATCTGATTTATCTGCTAGAAACTTTGAACTATTTGCAAGTATTGTGCCTTGAAATCTGGAATTGGTTCACTAGTGCTAATATTCTGCCTTTGTTTGTTGAATTACTTGATTCAAATTCCTTGGAATTGAATTTGGAATTCTCTACCACTTGTCTCCTTTCTCAAAAGATAAATTCACCCCTTTTCTTAGTAACAATTTAAACATTCATAACAAGTTCATATTTCACTTCAAAAAATTGAATAAAGATGCCAGAGTATGGCCATTGATGATTAGAATTAAGGGACTGATATTTTGTAATGTTCCTAAACTTTTTTTTGTAGGAACTTGATATAATCAATTGCTTCATCTCACATGTTTGCAGCTTTGGTTTTCTTGTCTATGTTTTGCACAACTTGCTGCAAATTTCTCATCTTTTCTTTAATGCATGTTCTTCAGATCGTTCATGGATGTGTTGCACAACCTCGCTTTGCTCAAAGCTTTCAAGGAACCGAGTCCTTGTGTAACTTCTTCATTACAATTTCAGAAGGTGATTTGGTTAGACTGAACTAACTATTTAATCCCATGGGAGCATGACTACTTGGCTCTCCCTTATGTGAAAGGCACTATGATATTCCAGTCAAAGGAGGTAGCATACCACATAAGGCAATTACTGTTCCCTGAGTTGCCAGCTTCAACATAATCGAATTCCTAGCAATAAGGGTAGGAATAGTCTTAGACACATAACAATATACAAAATAGTTGAAATAGGAAATAGCTATAACGACACCTAGAGGAAAATTTGAAGATATGTTTCAATTATTTCCAGGGAAACTCTTTGATCCTTCATTGCCTTAACAAAACAATCTCGGATCCCTTTGTACGATTCAAATAAATGTCAAGACTTTAATATTTCATCCTGGTTTTGTATCAATAGTTTGACATGCTCAATAGGGGCAATTGTAGTTTTGGATACTACAACAGAAACCCCTCCCATGAGAAAGTCAATCATGAAACTAGTAAAACCTTTCTCTTCAGGCACTTAAATAAAGACAGATGAATAGTCAAGAGCCAAAGCTACATTTCTTACACGCGAAGTATGTAAAAATGTACTCTACAAGCCACCATAACTCTGGACAGGGGCTGATAATGCTCCATCATACTTAAAGGGTTGAAGAGAACCATTTTGGCGAGCATGCTAACTTGGTGTAATCCTTGAACCAAGATAGGTTTGATGATAAAACATCTTCTATACAACAGAATGATACTTGGGCCGCTCTGCCATTCTAACTTGTCAATATTTGCCGTTCAAAGTTTGGCTAATGAGACTTAGGTGCATCCAAGAGAGGCTGAGATTCCAATGGAAGGAGCCCTGTTGATGCACGATCTTAAGATACCACACACCACTGCTCCTCTCATTCGTCTTTTCCCTAGAAGCCCTAACTCCTCGTATAACCAACACCACAACTTTAACTCCTCACCGATCATTATTCTCCTTCGTACAATATCTATAGGATATGATGCAAGACAAACACCAATTGTAATACCCAACCAAGAAGAAAACTTGCAAGGAAATTATTTTCAAGATCACCAATCAAAACAACAGGCTTCAGAGAATCATACATTCCAAAGTATAAACCATGATAGACTATAATTCCCACACAGGAATTGTTGAACCCATGATAGAGACCAACAATTCCATTAGATTTCAATGTATTCTTGTAGACATCAACAAGCCCATTAAATTGCCTCACCCCTCCTTTCTTTGCAACCTTGTTATCATTAGCCAACCGATTTTGAGCATAATCCAAAGAATAAACAAAAAGGAGAGAAGATGCACCAACTGCACCACCAGAGTCCAGGTTTCTATCAAACAATTTCCAATAACCATCCCCGTTTTTGTTGAAATTAAAGAGTTTCTTATTGAGAAAATAACGAATAACTTTTGCAGTGTTTCCTCTCCATAACACAATGATACCTTCATACGAGAAGTTTTCCTTCATTAAGAATCCTCATTTTCTCCTCATCGCAATAAGAAATGAAATCTTCAAACCCTACACTTTGTGATAAAACCATAATTGCATTTCGGTGGTCGGGGGTGGGGGGGGGGGGGGGGGGGGGGGGTGCTGCTGCTAAGCAGTTTGTCATGTGGGGGTACCTAATTTCACTAGAGATTGCCACGTAATTAAATGTGGTTTTGTCAAAACAAGATTTCAGACCCGCCGGGGCCTAACTGTTGTTAAAGCTCGGATGACCTTGGGGGTGCTGAAATGGAATATGAACCGTTGATTCACAAGAGCCAACATTTGCCACTGAAAACTACGAGAAATTTAATGGTTGAATTAAAAAAGAATGTTTTAATTTTAAACTTAATATTTTATAAAAATATATTTAATGATATATTTTAATAAAAATAAAATAATTTAAAATAAAAATTATTATAACAAAATAACCCAACATCGCATATTAAACCAATTTTTCCATGACAATTTGTATATGCGTGATAATGTGGCCATGAAAAATTGGTAAATTTCAAAATTTTCTTGTAACTTTTAATGGTGTCAAAATAAGTTACAACATAGGCTCCATTTGGGGACTGCTTCCCCTGTGGGACATAGAGAGCTTGGTAAAGCAATTGCCTTGAGTGTTGGGCATGGATTCATACAATAAAACCATCAACCATTCATCTGCAATCATGTAGAAGTATAACCAATCCCCATGAATCAATCTTGTCATTTGAATATCCTGCAACTGCACACTAAAACATGTGACTGTGAATTGCAACCATGCTAAACTCTGAAAACTGCAAATTGCTGAAGTGAAACAACTAACACTGCAAGTGGAAATAAGCACAACAATCCCTAATTCATTTGGATATGGAGTTAATCTGTCAATAAATAATAAATTTACTCCTTTAAATCCCCTGCAGGTCATTGCACTCAACCAAGTCCAACTTCATACTGCAAACTTGAAACACAAAATGAAACAACTATTGATCTACTGCATTAATCCATAAATTGAAAACTCACTGATCTACTCCACAGCACAACTGAATGATCTACTAGATATTGAATTTGAAAATCAAACTGAAACAATCCCACACACCTCTATCTAGCTGAGCTGAAAATTTTCACTGTTAGGTGTAATCAAATTTCCAGTGTAACCATGTGGGAAGTGGATTAACTAGCATATCACTTTGTATACAACTAAAGATGTGAAAAATATTTACAATATGAAAGACAAACTATATAGGTAACTAATACTTATATGTAAACTTGGAAAGTTGCATCATCTGTAAGCTTCTGAATTTTTTGATCATAGTAGAAAGAAAGAGAAATATGCTACTGAATGCTACCATCGCTATGAAGAAGAAAAACATGCAATTGCATGATATTGTCATAGCCATAGTCGCACTTATCATTTTGAACCAGCTGAATTCAGAAATTAGTGAAATCACCATATGACAAAGTGGAGTCGCCAGGCGAAATCAATGCAACCAATATCAACTGTCTAGTATTTTTTTACCAAGAAAGAGTAGATCTAATCATGATCGTGATCCAGGGAAAAAATTCTTCCTTACTTTGTTCCCTAGCAATGACGCCAAGTGTTGTTGTACTTGTTTCTCATAGAAAATTCTTGGCTGCAAAACTACGTCGAGAAAACAACTGGACCAGTCTTTAGGTTCAAGCTGGTCCTTGAACTAGAGGGGGCTACCTCAAATGTCATGAGGCATTTTGTAACACTGTTCACTGTCACTCGACAAAACCCTATGGAGCACAATGGCTAGATCTATGATTTATTTTGGGTGGTTGTTGATGATTGTCCAGTATTTGTTCATAAAGAAATTCCTCTCTTGCAGAATCCTTGGTCAAAGTGCCAGCATCCAGTTTGACAGAATAACATGATTTTTAGAGAATTTGACAGAAGAATATAAGGGAATTCATGATAATTAAGCAGTCATACTGAATACTTAATCAACTAGACATAGTGGATGCGTATAGAATATTTATACAGCCAAACAAAACACATTCAAGAGATGACAGAAGGAAAAAGTTAAAAGATGTAGAGGAACTAACCAAGACAAACAATTCAATAAATTAATCTCTTTAAATGATTATAAATTTGCAGGGTATTTTAGAGAAATTGACACTCAATCTATTCTTACCCAGATCTCCTATATTACCTTGAACATGTGCATAAATAAGGTATGAAATCACTGGAAAAACAACAGGAAAAAAAAATTCTGTCAAGAACTAGAGCTAGAATATTTCAATTAGGAATTTTTTAATAAAAGTTTTACAAAGTGATAGGGTTTTAGCATCAAAAGACAACCTTTTTACATTACAAATGAAACAATATATAGAATAAATCTCTCCTAAATTATTACAATATTTTTGGAATAAAATCCTGAACAATAACTAAAAATAAAATAATATCTCTAATTTATCTACTGGAAACTTTGAACTGTTTGCAAGTGTTGTGCCTTGAAATCTAGAATTGGTTCACTAGTGCTAATATTCTGCCTTTGTTTTTTGAATTGCTTGAGTCAAATTCCTTGGAATTGAATTTGGAATGCTCTGCCACTTGTCTCTTTTGTCAAAAGATAAATTCACCCCTTTTCTTAGTAACAACTTAAACATTCATAACGGGTTCGTATTTCACATCAAACCATTGAATAAAGATGCCAGAGTATGGCCATTGATGATTAGAATTAAGGGATTGATATTTCAGAAAGTTCCTGAACTTGTTTTTGAAGGAACTTGATATAATCAACTTCTTCGTCTAACATGTTTGTAGTGTTGATTTGCTTGTCTATGTTTTGCACAACTTGCTGCAAATTTTTTATCTTTTCACTGATGCGTGTTCTTTAGACCCTTCGTGGATGTGTTGCACATACTCGATTTGCTCGAATCTTGCAAGGAACCGAGTCTTGGAGTAAATTCTCCATTGCAATTTCGGAAGGTGATTTGGTTAGGCTGAACTGATGATTTAATCCGATGGGAACACGACTACTTGGCTCTCCCTTATGTGACTTTATTGATAAAGCATTCTAATATTCCAATCAAAGGAGGTAGCATACCATATAAGGCTATTACTATTCCCTAAGTTGTTGACTTCAACATAATCGAATTCCTCGCAATAAGGGTAAGACTAGTCTTAGACACAACACGATTTACAAAATAGTTGAAATAGGAAATAACTATAACGACAACCAAAGGAAAATTTGAAGATATGTTTCAATTATTGCCAGGAAAACTCTTTGATCCTTCATTGTCTTCAAAAAACAATCCCCAATCCCTTTGTATGATTCAACAAGACATCCAGACTTCAATATTTCATCCTCGTTTTGTATCAATAGTTTGACATGCTCAATAGGGCCAACTACAATTTTAGATATTGCAGTAGAAACCCCTCCCATGAGAAATTCAATCATGAAACCAATAAAACCTTTCTCTGCAGGCGCTAAAATAAATACAGATGAATGACCCGGAGACAAAGCTACATTGCTTGCATGAGAAGCATGTAAAAATGTACTCTACAAGCCACCATAACTCTGGACTGGGCTCGATAATGCTCCATCATACTTAAAGGGATAGAGAGCACCATTCTGGCAAGCCTGCTAACTTGGTGTAATCCTTGAACCAAGATAGGTTTGATGATAAAACATCTTCTATACAAAAAAAGAATACTTGGGTCACTCTACCATTGTAACCTGTCAAGATTTACTGTTCAAAGTTTCGCAAATGAGACATAGGCACATCCAAGAGAGGTCGAGATCCTGACGGAAGGAGCCTCACCGCTGCACGATCTTAAGATACCACACACTGCTGCTTCTCTCCTTTGTCTTTGCCCTAGAATCCCTAACTCCTCGTATAACCAACAGCATGGATTTAACTCCTCATTGGAAGTCATAATCATTCTTCTTCGTACAATATCTATAGGATACGATGCAAGACCAACATCAATTGTAATACCCCAACCAAGAAGAAAACTTGCAAGGAAATTATTCTAAATATCACCAATAAAAACAATAGGCTTCAAAGAATCATACATTCCAAATTATAAACCACGATAGACTATAATTTCCACACAAGAATTGTTGAACCCACGATAAAGACCAACAATTCCATCAGATTTCAATGTAATCTTGTAGACATCAACAAGCCCATTAGATTGCCTCTCCCCTCCTTTATTTGCAGCCTTGTTATCATTAGCTAGCTGAGTTTGAGCATAATCCAAAGAATAAACAAAAAGGAGAGAAGATGCACTAGCTGCACCACCAGAGTCCAGGTTTCCAACAAACCATTTCCAATAACCATCCCCGTTTTTGATGAAATTAAAGAGTCTCTTAGTGGGAAAATAATAGATAGCATTTGCAGTGTTTCCTCTCCATAACGCAATGATACCTTCATATGAGAAGTTTGCCTTCATTGAGAATCTTCATCTTCTCCTCAGCACAATAAGAAATGAAATCTTCGAACCCTACACTTTGTAATAAAACCACAATTGGATTTCGGGGGGGTGCTGCTGGTAAGAAGTTTCTTGCCTGGGGGTACCAAATTTCACCACAGATTGCCATGTAATCAAAGGTGGTTTTGTCAAAACAAGACTTCGGACCCCCCCCCAGCTATTAAAGCTCAGATGACCTTGGGGGTGCCGAAATGGAATATGAACCATTGATTCACAAGAGCCAACATCTGCCATTGAAAACTGCGAGAAATTTAATGGTTGAATTAAAACAACAATTTTAAACTTAAAATTTTACAAAAATATATTCGATGATATATTTCAATAAAATTAAAATCATTTAAAATTAAAATTATTATTATTATAACAAAATAACCCAACATCGTGTATTAAACCATTTTATCCATGACAATTCGCATATGCATGATAATGTGGCCATGAATCATTGGTAAATTTCAAAAACTTCTTGTAACTTTTAATGGTGTCAAAATAAGTTACAACATAGTGGAGTCAATAAGTCAATCAACAATAATTTTATTCCTTTCAATCCCCTGGAAGTCATTGCACTCAACCAAACCAAACTTCATACAACAAACTTGAAACACAAGCTGAAACAATTGTTGATCTGCTGCATTAATTAATAAACTGCAAAATCATTGATCTACTGCACATTAAATCTGAAAACAATTAAATCAATCCCACACAAAATGTACCTAACTGAACTAAAAATATGCACTATTAGGTGTAATCAAATTTCCAGTGTAACCACGTGGGAAGTGGATTAACTGGCAGATCACTTTGCATGCAACTGAAGATGTGAAAAATATTTACAATATGAAAGAAAAACTCCATAGGTAACTGATACTTACAACTGAAATTGGAAAGCTACATCTTTTGTAAGATTTTGAATTTTCTAATCATAGTAGATAGGAAGAGAAATACACTACTAAATGCTACCATCGCTATGAAGAAGAAAAACATGTAGTTGCATGCTATTATCATAGCTAGAGATGCACTTATCATTTTGAACTAGCTGAATCCGAAAACTAGGGGAATCACCATATGACAAAGTGGAGTCACTAAGTGAAATCAATGCAATCAATATCAACTGTCTAGTCTTTGTTCACGAGCAAAGAGTAGATCTAATCGTGATCGTTATCTAGGGAAAAATTTCTTCGTCACTTCGTCCTCGAAAACGACACCAAATAGGAAACCAACTCGACCAGTCTTTAGGTTCAAGATGGGCATTGAACTAGAGGGGGCTCCCTCAAATGTCATGAGGCCTTTTTTAACGTTGTTCACTATCACTGGACAACAGTCCATGGAGCACAATGGCCAGATCTATGATTTATTTTGGGTGGTTGTTGATGATTATCCAATATCTGTTCATAAATAAATCCCTCTCTTGCAGAGTCCTTGGTCAAAGTGCTAACATCCATTTTGACAGAATAACATGATTTTTAGATAATTTGACAGAAGAATATAAGAGAATCCATGATAATTAAGCAGTCATACTGAATACTTAATCAACCAACCATAGTGGATGCGTGCAGAAAATTTCTACAAATAAATAGAACACATTCAAGACATGACAAAAGGCAACAATTAACAAATGTAGAGGAATTAACCAAGATAGGCAATTCAATTAATCAATCTCTTTAAATTAGTACAACTTTGCAAGGGGATTTCAGAGAGATTGACTCTCAATCTATTCTTTCCCATATCTCCTATGCTACCTTGAACATGTGCAGAAATAAGATATGAAAGTACAGGAAAAATAAATAGGAAAAACAAATTCTGTCATTAACTGGATCTAGAATACTTCAATTAGGAATTATGCAATAAAAGTTTTACCAAACAACAGGGGTTTGGCATCAAAATCCAATAAATTTACATTACAATTGAAATAATATATAGAACATTACATTAAGTTGTTTGTGTCTAGCTTTTTGGAATAAAAATATGAACAATAAACTAAAATAAAAAGAATCTCTGAAAAACTGTAGGAAGTTTGGAGCTGTTTGCAAGTCTTCGGCCTTGAACTCTTGAGTTGCTTAAACTGTCTGCTGGAAAACTGTACTTTGATGCCAATTTGTTGATCTTTGGCTGCTAGGTGTCCTTTGAATGCTGATATCTCTACCTCTAATTCTGAATAAGAATGATTGATGATCTTCCTCCTTCTTCAAATGCTAAGATCATGTCTATAATCTAGTTGACTGATGTTTTTTGCCAGGTTTCATTTGAATCTCCAATGCTTGAATTGACCAATAATTTTATGTCACCTTCAAAAATAGGCAAGGTTTGTATAGTGGTTAGTCATGTTGTTTTTCCTATCGAATGCACTAACTATGTTTATGAGGTCAACGAATGATATATTGTGCCCTTTTATAATTTCATTTGTTATTTTCTATTTGGATGATATACTTATACATAATGGTACGTGGGAGGGGCCCATCTAACATTTGATGCAGGTGTTAGAGACATTAAAGAAGCACCAACTGCTGGAAAATCTCAATAAGTGTGAGTTTGCACAACAATATTTGGCGTATCTGGGGTATGTGATAGGTGGAGGAGATATGAAAATAGATATTTCCAATATGGAGGCCATCATGAAGTGGCTAGTGCCTAATAATGTTTATGAGGTCAAGATTTTTGTTGGGGAAGCACAATACCTGAGGAAATTTCATAACCTCATTCTTAGAAATAGCAGAATCACTCCACAGCATAACAACAAGTGGCAAGGGTTTCTAGTTGGGAAAGGGTCAACAAAGGGCCTTTGAGGAGTTAAAGAATAAGATCAATCAAAAACCAATTCTGGAGTTACCAAACTTGCAACAACCCTTCAAAGTGGAGACAAATGTGAGTGGGTATGTTATGGGAGTGGTCATAATGCAGGGAGGAAGTCTTGTATGCTACCATTCTAAATTATTTCTTGGGGCAGTTCTTAACTACCCTACCTATGACAAGGAGCTCTATGCCTTGGTGCATTTATTTAAGAAGTGGAAACACTATCTAATGGTAAAGGGGATAATAATCCACATAGATCACCGAACACTATAGTACCTCCAAGCATAGAGTAAGCTACAATAGGCCCAGGAATTACAAGTGGGTGGGGTTTCTACAATAGTTTCATTTAGTGATCAAGTGTAAGAATGACAACACAAAAAAGTCGGCCAACATGTTTTCAAGGATACCCGCATTAAATATCACAACTTCAAGAACTCTTATGCACTTGGACCCATTCATCCTTGATGCATACAAAGAGGCATATTCAAAGGATGAGGAATTCAAGGAGGCATTTCAATGATCGTTGAGTTAGAATCATGTACACGATGGCAATATCATAGTTGACTACCATCTATAAGATGGGTTACTCTACAGGATGAATAAGTTATGTGCTCCTAAAGGTGAGTGATTGTAGCTCATTAAAGAGAGTCACACCTCCAAGGTTGCAGGGAACTTTGGTGTAGCGAAGACAATGACCAACTTGCAAAGGTATGGATATTGGCTCAGGATGCAAGAAAATGTAGCTAGGTTCATAAGATGATATATTATTTGTTATACCAACAAGCCTAGTAATATGAAACAATGTATATATCATCCCTTTCTTATATCCACTTGTCCCTGGGAAAGCATGTCGATGGAATTTTTGGGAGGTTTACCAATAACTAGGAAAGGACACGAAAATTTAGTAAGATGTGTGTTCTAATGCCCTGAAAATGGACCATTACTAGGCAAGAAGCAACAAACTTTTTCTTTGGATAGGTCAAGTGCACTTTGGGATACCAAGGAAAATCATTTTAGATAGGGACATAAGATTTCTTAGTGAATTTTGTGCAACATTATGGAAGAAAATGGACACAAATTTAAAGAGATCTACAACATTCCATCCACAAACATATGGGAAAATAGAAGTAGTCAATAGGAATTTGGTGTAGCTTTTGAGGGGTTACAATCAAAAGCATTTGAATAATTGGGACAAAAATATGGTATATATACAACTCCCTTATAAAGGGTAGTCCAAACTTATATTGGTAAGTTCCCATTTGAAACTTGTTTTAGATATTTACTACCTTCACCTTTGGATATCATATGGATAACACAAAGGAATGAGGGAGGATCTCACAAGTGATCCATATGTAGGTATAGGAGACACTATAGAATTCATAAGAAATATACAAGGCTAGACATGATCAACACAAAACAAAAATATTGTTCAAGGTGGAAGATATAGTATGGTTACAATTGAACAAGGATATGATACAAAGTCTTGGTAAGAAAAAAAAGGCTTTGTGATATGACCCCTTTGAGATACTAAAAAAGGTGGGAGATTGTGCCTATATACTCAGTCTACCCCCATACATTCACATTTACTTAATGGTGAATGTAGAGAATTTGAAACTCTATAAGCTTTCGATGCTGGATTACGAAGAGGAATGCGTACCAGATGCTCAAGTAGAGTTGATAAAAGATATAGTTTTGTAGAATAATTCCAAAACTACAAGACAATGGTAGCATGACTTTTGACAAATTGGGTTGAAAGGAAAACTTCTAGTCAAGGCTAAATGGTAGACCCAAGAGAAGGTTGAGGAAAAATTTCATCACCTCATTTGAATAGAATCTTTTTGGGACCAAAATCCTCCCAAAATGGGAGGGTATGACATGGATTGGATCATTATATTATTTTTCATAGATATAGATGCTTTTAGATTGGCAAAAGTGGAGGAATCAACTCAAGAGACCATTTTTATTGCCGAGTCCCAGTTTGAAAAATTGGGGTTTAAAAAATTAGAGAAGTAGTTTGAGGCATCAAATGACACTTTTGGGGCAGATTGATGCATCGATCACAAGTACCTAGAGGTCTCGTCTCTATCTCCTCAATATTTCACATTATGAAACATCTCAATTAGAAAGTTCTAGCAAAAATGCCATGTTTGAAGAAAAATTTAGGAGCATTCAAGAAGCCTAACTTCCTCAAAGAATATATCTGAAATTATAGCAAACAAAAGTCTTAGATTTCTATTATACATGCCTAGATATCTTATATTTGTCTCCTCAAGATTTCACAATCTAAATCATCTTATAAAGAAAGTTATAGTGAAAATGCCAAATTGACATGTTTGAAGCAAATTTCAGGAGCACTCAAGATGCCTAACTTCCTCAAATCAAATCTCCAAAATAGTGAACTAATTTCTATCATTTTTACCACATTTACAAAATATATTCCTGCGTATCCTCCAAGTCTCACAGTTATGAAACATCCCAAAAAATAGTTATAACGAAAATGTGAAGCTGACCTGTTTGAAGCATATTTCAAGAGCATACAAGAAGCCTAACTTCCTCAGACCATATGTCTGAAATTATAGAAAACTAGAATATGTAATTTGTACCATAATTACACAAATATCTTGCCTCCATCTCCTCCAAGTTTCACAATCTGAAGCATCCCATAAGAAAAGTTATAGCAAAAATTCCAAGATGGCTCATTCACTCCACAAATCACATTTGTGCTTATATTTAAGACCACAAGAGTATTCCCCAATTTATGTTACATACCTTATATATCTTTTTGCTTTTATGGTCTTAAAATGCATTCATATCTCCTTTATTTATAGTGTTTCTACATTCATTTATGGTGTTGAATTCTAAAATTAGTTGGGTCTAAATGACAAAATATTTCATATCTTCTCATTCTTATGGAGTTAGAGGAAGGGCCATATATCATTGGAAAGGTCTCATAATAAGTTATTCAACCATATATCCTCTATTCACATTTAAACTAGGAATTTAGAGTTAAAATGCATTCATAGATATGGTATCCAAACTAGGCATCAAGAAAAAGTTGGGTATCCAAACAATATTTCTAGCTATCTTCATCTTACAATATCTATATATGAAATTAATGAAAAAAATATTTCCAACAATAGACCCTTTGTCATTGATGACAACCCTTAATAAAGTCTGCAACAATATGTAATTGATCCAAAATGGATCTTGAATAGACTTCTAAGTCTATGAATTTTCCTCACAGAGGAAAAATAAAAGTCAAAGGATGCTCCTGGAAATAGTCTCATTGCAGAGATCTATTAATTCTGAACCTAGCACAATTTGAATGGGCGAAAACGGACTTCAGATGAAGAAGTTATTGTAGAAAGAAATTGCCCATTATCCTTTGAAAAGGAGGAATTTTCTTATTAAATGGGACTTAGGAGAAATGAAGGCTTTCTAAAGAAAATCACATCAGAAAGGGTTAAAAGGGTGGACTTAGACCAAAGGCCTTAAGAACCCCTGATTAGTGATCTCTGACTTGTCACAACGGAGGTAGGCCTTCGCCCAATATCGGGACCCCAGGCATAGCGACATTGCGATTGCAATTAAAGCGATAAGCCAATTGCGATTAAAGCGATAAGATGATTGTGATATGCGATGATCGGATTGGCGAATCGGCATCGATGATATATATTGGGTCGGCACAGTCCATGGTATATCGAAAGAACACCCAGGTGTTGCGATAGCAATATGCTATGAGAAATACAGACCGTCGGATCGAGGAGCAGAATCAACGGTCAGGATCTGCTCGGAGTGATCGACGATTGAGAGATTGGTGAATCCCCGATACAAAGGGCCAATGCACATTGCGATATGCGACTTGCAATATGCCGATAAAAGGCGGACTCGATGGGGATTATAAGCACGATTACATATTATTTGAAGTCCAAATTTTCGAATTTTCTGTGTATTCCCGTGTATTTGAGGTTTTGACCTCCCGCCTATGCGATTTCGATATTGCGACCAAAGGTGGACCCAATGGGAATATAAATGCGATCCTATATTATTTGAAGTCTGGTTAAATGCCCATGATGGGTTTTCCATGTGTTTCTTGTGTATTTCCATTATTTTGGCTATCACGGCCAGAGGAAGGCAAAACGATCGGGTCTCCCGTGCTGACGGTTCATTTCCACTGTGAACGGATTCTTGTGGTGAAATAGTCGGGTTTTCCATGATGGAGAACTGTAACTGATGCCACACAAATACACAAAGATCTCAATTGACGAGCAGTAGAGAGAGTTTTTGGGAGGTCGCTAGAAGGTTGCTAAGAGTCGCTTGGAGGTCAAGCGAACTACAAAGGCACGCAGAGGCTGAGAGAAGCCCATAGATGTTTGCATGCTGAGGAATCCATTGGAAAGCTCAGCATATGCCAGGAGGCAGTTTGCGGAGTCGGGGTGACTCAGAAGTAGAGGGTCGCT
The DNA here is from genome assembly GCA_031772625.1 of Pinus tabuliformis. Taxonomy (NCBI): domain Eukaryota; kingdom Viridiplantae; phylum Streptophyta; class Pinopsida; order Pinales; family Pinaceae; genus Pinus; species Pinus tabuliformis. The sequence goes on along the minus strand of CM062807.1, from coordinate 656,829,335 downwards.
TGGAGGTCAAGCGAAACTAGAAGCTCATAAGAGCCAAGAGCTGAAGTAAGAGCCAGAGCTAGAGCGAGAGCCAAGAGCCAGAGCCAGAGTCAGAGCCAGAGCCAGAGAGCTCAAAACAGACTTCTAAGAGCCATGGAGCTGTAATGAAGCTGTAGAACAACAAAAAGATCGAAATGATCAAGCTGTTGCTGGTGCCCATAGTGTGCTGAAGAGAGAAGAAGGAGTTCCAGAGACAATACAGAATTCTGAGGGAGTCAGAGAAGCCAGAAGCTCAAGAAGCTCAGAGCACTGACTGAAAGAGTCAAGTCCAGAGAACTTATGCAATAATCTCAGAGAGCCTAGTCGAGTTGACTAGAGCTCAAGGAGACGTAGCCCAAGAGTTTTGGGTGAACTCCATATTAATATTGCTGTTACGCGTGTTTGTTTATTTGCTGCATTATTTACTATCACACGTATTTAAATATCAGCATAAGCAATAGAACTTAAAGCACTTAACAGTTAAAAACAAGCACAAGCACACACCTATTTTCAAGCATTTTTTAATTCCGCAACTGGTTAATCATAAGGTCTTGGAAATATATAAGCTTTGGAGTGGGAGAGGTTTTTGCAAGCTTGACAAGAAGCCTTTAGTCCCCATTTCAGATTAGGTGGTATTAGAGCCTGAAATTGATTAACCCCACCTTCAGGAAGGTGATATCAAAGCTGGTTATACTAGAGCAAGTGGTATCAGATCAGAATGCTTGATTGACAGAGCAAAGATTGCTTGTCTGAAAGGTGTTTAAACGGTCAGAGGTTTATTGTATGCTTGTTTGCAGACTGACTATTGTTTGAGTTTGCAGAGGTGAAGGGAAAGCTATTGATAGCTCAGTCGAGGAGAGGACAAAAAGGAAGAAGGGTTGAAGGCATTCTTCTTATCCCAAAGGACCTCAAAACAATCCTAGAAGCACAAGAGGTTTGTTGCAAAAGGTTGCTGAATAAAGCTCTTTGTTAATCTTGTTTGAAGTTCTTTTGTTCATTTTGATAATGACAACTTCTACAAGTGAGTCCTAAAATTCTACTTTCTTCACAAGATTCTTTGATGAAGACATGAAGCAAGACTTGTTAACCATGATGGATATGGTGAGAGAAATGTATGAGGATGGAAGGAAGAGCAACATACTTAGAGAGAAGTTGAATTCCGTGGAGGAAGAGAAGCAATTGCTTTCTGACAAATTGTAGGAAATGGAGAGGCAAATTCATATTACAAATATGAACCTGGAAAGGATGCATGAGTTGGAGACAACTCTTTGTTGCCAAAGAATCGTTGGTCAAATATCAGCTTGAAGAAGAGGTAAATAATTCCAGTTTGTCTTCAATTTCCTCTAAGAATGTTTATATTGGTTCTTTTGAAAAACATACCAGAGGCATAGGTTCCAAGTTAATGTCCAAGATGGGCTATGAAGGAAAAGGCTTGGGTAAACATTCACAGGGTATTATTGAGCCAATAATAGTTGAGGATAGGCCTAAGTATTTGGGTCTTGGCTAAGGACAGTCTTATGGAGAAAGTTCCAAAGTTGCCATGAAGACCATTGAAACAGTTCGAAGAAGGAGTTTCAGTTCAGGTCTTCTACCTCAAGAGTGTGAAGAATGTATTCATGGAGAATGCAATAGCTTGAAACATCATTTGCAGGATGTAGGTGTTCATAAGCATGCACTTGAACCAAAAATTTTTGGAAACTCTAAAAGCCTTGAAGAGGTTGATGGTGTTCCAAAGGGAGTCGCTTCTTCATTTGATTCACCTCCTCATGAAGGCAATAAAGGTGAAAGAGAAAGGTATAAATCTGGTTCTAATAATATTCCTTTTTATTATGTTCAACATGATAAATTTCCATGTAAGCATTGGAAAAGAATTGCATGTTCCTTTTGTGGTTTGGATAACCATAATGTTTTTAGATGTTGGAAGAGAATTTCCACATACAGGAAACTTTTGAAGGAAAGGAAGCATCAAGTCAAAGGTCCATTGGACAAGGCAAAGCATGTTGTCAAGAGGATGCACATGTGTTGCACTTACTGCCATAAGCAAGGACACATTGCTGGAAAGTGTTGGACTCTGAATCCAACAATGCTTCCATGAAACTTGAAGAAGGTGGAAAGAGAAAATGGCAGGAATGGAAAGAAAGATTCCATGGTTGATGTGTTTCAGGATGATTCACATGTTGATGCTGATGTGCAGAAAAAGGTAACACCTTTGAAATGGATTGGTAAGAAATGGTTAGAATTCTTATCCAATTAAGGTTGCATGTCTTTTTGAAAATGCATCTATTTGCATTTCTTTGTTAATGAGATGCAAGTTGCAAGATTTTACCAAGAAGGTGAATGGAAAAGTTGAGTAGGAGACTCACTTTATTGCTGCAACATTATATTTCATTTCAGCTTCGAAAGTACAGTGTGCTTAAGCAAAAGTTGAAGGATGAAATGCATGCATGAGAATGATATGCATGAACACAGGGATGCTGATGATTTCCTTGTATTTGAACATGTATGTGTAATTAACTTGAAGGGTTGATTTCTTTGGCATGCATGTAATGTTAATGTTGACTTGGAAAAAGTTGATTGGTCTCCAAGATGGAGATAATGATGAAGTGTTTCATCTTTTGAAAAAGAGTCCTAAAGGTCTTTTTCTACATGCTTGACTTGAAGGGTCATTTGTTTTAAAGGCATGTTTGTGGGCTTGTTATCTAGTCCATCATTTGTACGCAGATGTAAGACATGGAGGTGTTCACAAGATGTGAAAATCTGTTTCTTTCATTGAAGTAGAAGTTTAGGCCATCCAGTTGTTGTCTATATTTCTATTGTTGTTAACAGTTGTTGTTGATAGCTTTTCGAACAGGTACAAATGAAAATTTTGTGAAGCATATGTAACTTCACATTGGTTTGAGCCACCTTGGATCAATGATCAAGGCAGAGAAGTTCAAACTACCTTCTATAACTTTCTCAGCAGGAGTTCTGTAGGAAGTCAAGGAGGAAGACAGTTCTTCCCAAGAGGACAAGCACATCCAGGAAGGAGAGTGGTCAAAGGCTTTGGTTCAAAGGCACTAGCCATGTAGGCAAGTGTATGAAGTCTAAAAGAAGAGGGTGATGTACTCTCATTTACTGTTCAGATCAATATATCAGACTTTTGGATACCAAAATCTTTTTAGTAGGAAGGCGTGATCCAAAATGGACCTTGAATAGACTTCTAAGTCTATGAATTTTCCTCACAGAGGAAAAATTAAAATCAGAGGATTCTCCTGGAAATGGTCTCATTGCAGAGATCTCTTCATTCTAAACCTAACACAATTTGAATGGGTGAAAATGGACTTCGGATGAAGAAGTTATTGTAAAAAGAAATTGCCCATTGTCCTTTGAAAAGGAGGCATTTTCTTATTAAATGGGACTTAGGAGAAATAAAGGCTTTCTAAAGAAAATCACATCGGAAAGGGTTAAAAGGGCAGACTTAGACCAAAGGCCTTAAGAACCCCCAATCAACGATCTCCGACTTATCGCATCGGAGGTAGGCCTTCGCCCGATATCGGGACCCCAGGCATAGCGACATTGCGATTAAAGTGATAAGCCGATTGCGATTAAAGCGATGAGCCGATTGCGATATGCGATGATCGGATTGGCGAATCGGCATCGACGATATATATCGGGTCGGCACAGTCCATGGTATATGGAAAGAACCCCCGGGCCATTGCGATAGCGATATGCGATGAGAAATACCGACTGTCGGATCGAGGAGCAGAATCAACGGTCAGGATCTAATCGGAGTGATCGGTGATTGGGAGATCGGCAAATCCCCAATACAAAGGGCCAATGCACATTGCGATATGCGACTTGTGATATGCCGATAAAAGGTGGACCCGATGGGGATTATAGGCATGATTGCATATTATTTGAAGTCCAAATTTTCAGATTTTCTGTGCATTCCCGTGTATTTGAGGTTTTGACCTCCCGCTTATGCGATTACAATATTGTGACCAAAGGCGGACCCGATGGGAATACAAATGCACTCCTATATTATTTGAAGTCCGGTTAAATGCTCATGATGGTTTTTTCATGCGTTTCCTGTGTATTTCTATTATTTTGGCTGTTACGGCCAGAGGAAGGCAAAACGATCGGGTCTCCCGTGCCGATGGTTCCTTTCCACTGTGAACGGATTCTTGTGGTGAAACAGTTGGGTTTTCCATGATGGAGGACTGTAACCGATGCCACACAAATACACAGAGAGCTCAATTAATGAGCAGTAGAGAGAGTTTTTGGGAGGTCGTTGGAAGGTTGCTGAGAGTTGCTTGGAGGTCGAGCGAACTACAGAGGCACGCAAAGGCCGAGAGAAGCCCAAAGATGTTTGCATTCTGAGGAATCCATTGGAAAGCTCAGTATATGCCAGGAGGCAGTCTGCGGAGTCGGGGTGATTCAGAAGTAGAGGGCCGCTTGGAGGTCAAGTGAAACTAGAAGCTCGTAAGAGCCAAGAGCCAGAGCAAGAGCCAGAGCCAAAGCGAGAGCCAAGAGCCAGAGCCAGAGCTAGAGCCAGAGCCAGAGCCAGAGCTAGAGCTAGAGAGCTCACAACAGACTTCTAAGAGCCATGGAGCTGTAATGAAGCTGCAGAACAACAAAGAGATCGAAATGATCAAGCTGTTGCTGGTGTCCAGAGTGTGCTGAAGATAGAAGAAGGAGTTCTAGAGACAATACAAAATTATGAGGGAGTCAGAGAAGCCAGAAGCTTAAGAAGCTCAGAGCACTGACTGAAGGAGTCAAGTCTAGAGAAGCCTAGATCTGTCTGCAGAGTGAGGACAACAAGTGGGATAAAATGGTATTTCTAAACCCATAGGTTCTGTGTAAACCAATGGAGTTGAGAGTGGAGCTTGTAAAAGAACTTATGCCATAATCCCATAGAGCTTAGTTGAGTTGACTAGAGCTCAAGGAGACGTAGCTCAAGAGTTTTGGGTGAACTCCATATTAATATTGCTGTTATGTGTGTTTGTTTATTTGCTGCATTATTTACTGTCACATGTATTTAAATATCAACAAAAGCAACCGAACTTAAAGCACTTAACAATTAAAAACAAGCACAAGCATACACCTATTTTCAAGCACTTTTTAATTCCGCAATTGGTTAATCATAAGTTCTTGGAAATATATAAGCTTTGGAGTGGGAGAGGTTCTTGTAAGCTTGACAAGAAGCCTTTAGTGCCCCATTTCAGATCGGTAATACTCCCTAACTTTTAATTGGAAATCCATCTTGGTCACCCCCTAACTTTGACATTCTTGGTCTCCCCCTATCTTTGACATCAACGACAACACAAGATTCAACAATCTTAATTTTTACATTGATTGAAACCCAAAAAATGTGAGCATTATTGCTAAAGTACTCTTGTTGTTTGCAATTTATCCTCCTTTGACATTAATGGCAAAGGGATACTCCCCTTGTCTACAAATTCTCCCCCTTTGACATCAAAGGAAAAGGGCTACTCCCCCTAAGCTTACTATTTCATTTACTAATGATTTGAGAGGAACATCACAACAATTTCTCGTTTAACTTCATTGAAGACATATACATTACTTGAGGTCCTTATTATTTTTTCCACCAAACTTCCTAAACATGTGTTACTTATTTCACATTCTTTAGAATGAAATATGAGATCATTTCCTTGATCACATATTTGACTTATTCTTATAATAGTTTGATTCAGACCTTCAACATACATGAAATTTTGAGTTTTATTCTTTTCATGCTCCATGCTAATTGTTCCCTTTCAAGTGATTCTTGTTGATGCATTATCTCCAAAGTTAACACTACCTCCTAACAATAATTTTACTATGATCTCATGTCATGTGTTTTGAACATCCACTATCAATAAACCATTTGATTCCTTTCCTTTGGGCATATAGAGCAAGTCCACATTCCTCCTATATTTCTTGTTTCCTTTTTCATTCCTTTGTACATTATTCTCTGTGCCTATTAATATAGTCTTCCTTGCTTTTCTTAGGAAATTTTATTGTGTTTCTTGTGTTGGCACCAAAAATATTTTGGTTGGCATTGATGTCAACCTTGTTAGCATGTGATTGATTGGTTTCAGGTGTTAGCATGTGATCGATTGGTTGTAGGTGTTTGGTTATGCAATGTTGAGTGTGTATGATTGGTTGCATACGTTTGGCTAACATTACCAAGGAATTTTTCGATGGTATTTGGTGTGAGAGGTTAATGGTTAATTAACTTAATTTAATTTTGATATGGTCATTATGAGGAATGGAAGGCAATTATGTTTTTATTTGGTCCATTGTGACAAAAAGAAAATTATAAATGTATTATGCTAGCATTGGAGGAGGTGTGAGTGTGTGTGAGAGAGCTATAATGCATAGTTATTCTTCTTGTATACCTACAACATTGATCACTAGGGTTTTCAGAGATTAATTTTCGGACTTAAGATTTTGTTGTTGCATTCATGTTGAGCACATCATTGGACTCAGTCTAAATTTTTTGAAACGAGATTTGCATATAGGTTGAGAAGGTTGGGGACTCCAGTAAGTAGTGGCTTGCTAAGATAGGAGTCTGGATTCTTGTTGGCAGTGGTTAGAAAACAATTGAGAGGAGGTTGGGGTCTTCTAGCTGGTGGTGGCAAAAAAATTGTAGTTGGGGTCGTGTCTCCTAGCTGGTAGTGATCAATTGATCTATGTATAGATTTTCTTGACTAATAATAAAATTTAAAGCAACATAACAACATGGTGGTTTTTCTCCCCTTGAGGGTTTCCACCAGAAAACTTTGTGTCTCTTTGTGCATGTTTTTCTTGACATATGTTATGGAATTTATGTGTTAAATTTATGCTGAGTTTACATATTTCAGATCTATTGTATTATGCTGGTTTACTAATTGTTTAACATTGTGGAGATTTTTTTTTTAAATTTTATAAACCCCAACACAACTAATTCACCCCCCCCATCTTAGTAGTGATTTGATATCCAACAAGTGGTATTAGAGCGGGTGCCTTTTGTTGCATCTTATTCGCTACAAAGTGTATCTGGGCAAATCATGGGTTATCAAGATGCTCCACTGCTTAAAGCCACAAGTTTTTTGAGCATGGAGAGAGAAGGTAAAGTCATAAATTTTTGCTCAAGGACTTGAGGTTTGGAAAATGGTGACAAATGGTTATCACGATAAACCTTTTTCACAACAATCTCATCTACTGGATCCACAAGTTAGATGTGTAATTTATGATAATCTTCACGATCAAGACATTGATAAAATCATGGATCTAAATACTGCAAGCAAGATCTGGAACAGGTTGTGTGCACTACATGAAAAATAAATATGGAGAAATGATGGAGAAAAGGAGAAATCTATTGAAGATAAATCTCAACTTAGCTCAGCATTGGAAAAATTAGAGCAAATCCCAGTAGAGAATAAATATATGAAAAATATTCTACAATTTCTTTGAAGAAAGAGAGTATAATTTTAAGAAAGAAATTGTAGATCTAAAAACCCAATTAGAGGAAGCAAGAAGAACTTAAGAGGAGATTGACATTCAACTCAAAGATCATATCAGTCATTGTGAAAAATTAAAGGTTGAGGCAGTTTCATCAAGGGAAGAGTTTGAAAAGAGTAGATCCAACTCAAAAGGAGCTAATGAAGCGATAATGAAAAAGTCTAAAGTAGAAGCTTGTAGCAGCAAGGGAACCAACATCAAAATTGGGAGCCAAAGAATGTGTCAAGTAAAAGTGTTAGATGTTTTAGTTGTCAAAAACTTAGACACATTTTAGCTGATTGCAGAGGTGAAAAGATCAAATCCTCTAAGAAAAATAAGCAACCAAATAAGGAGCATTTTTGTAGGTCTCATCGGCTTTTAGGTATAAAAATCTCTTTTATGGCTATTTTTATTTTTGTAACGATTTTGGGCATAAAGTTGTGGATTGCAGGGTTGATGTAAAGAAGATGAAGAAGATTAGAAGGCAAATCAACAAAAGATCTAAGCCTTTTCCTCTATTTCTTGGGCACATAAGATGTTTTACATGTGACAATCTTGGCCATATGGCCAAAGATTGCAAGTTTCCTGTGACTCTTAAGGAGTCTAGTCAAAAGAAGGATTTTGTTCAAAGAAGAATCTGGAGAAGAAAAGTAAAAACGGAAGGAGATTAAACCAAACAACAACACATTAGGGTTTGGAAAAAGAAGGAGCATCAATAAGCTTTAAAGAGAAATTGAAAACAACTTGGTCTTAGGGAGAGCGTGTAGATGATGGTACATGAACTTAGGGAGAGTTCGTCCAAGAAAATAAGTATGTATTTGAGGTTTGTTTTCACTTTGTTCTGATCGCAATTTGCATAATTTTTTCATGGATATCAAGAGAGTAAGTTGTTCATTGGTATGCTCTTCCTAATGGTGGCGATCTTTTGGAACTTTTTTATTAGTGCACGTCTCTTGCAACACAAATCTTGTGGAATTGAAAATGATCAAGCTAGGATGGCCTCTTATGATTGTAGTGTGCAACTATAGAAAACAAAAAGTTCAGTTATCATGCTAAATTTTGAAATTGTAGAAAATAAACAAAGCATTTTATATTGAATATAATAATTAGATATGTTAGGTGTATTCCCTCATTTGTATTGTTAGTGTAGCCCCATTATTATTATTGTTGTGCCCATGTAGTCCCAATATTGTTATTATTGTGCCCCTTAGAAGCCCACTATTGTTATTGTTGTGCCCTTACATTATTATTGTTATGTGATCGTCTCTGATTATATTGTGACCCCTTAGACTCCTATATATATAAAGAAGGTTTTGTTATTTGAATCATCGAAGAATTTTTCATTTATCTAATGTAAATGAGTTTTTCCCCTTGAAGAGTATAATTTTTAAGTTGTTGATCTATTTATTTGTGAGTTGGTTGCATAACATTTGGTATTAGAGCTTTGGATTTTAGGATTTCGATTCTTCAAACATGGCATCTTGGAATTTTCACTATAATTTTTTTTATATGAGGTTTCAGAAGCTGAAATTTTTACTACGTGGAGAAAAAATATCATAGAACTTTGTGTAAACATTTTAGATCTTGGTTTGCTATATTTTCGGAGATATGATCTGAGGAAGTTAGGGTTTTTGCGGGCTCCAGAATTATGTCTCAAATAGGTGACCTAGGGAAAATCATCATAAACTTTTTTTATAAAAGGATTCAAAAGCTGAATTTTTTACCACGTGGAGCTGGAGTTTTATAGAAATTTGTATAAACATTTCAGATCTTGGTTCGCTATATTTTTGGATATAAGCTCTGAGGAAGTTAGGGTTTTTGTAGCTCCAAACTTCTGCCTCAAACAGGTGACCTAGGGAAAATAGTCATAACTTTCATTTTAGGCATCAAATTTGAATTATGTAAAAACTGGCTAAAATTGTACGAAATATGCTTTTCATGTAACAATTTCAGGGACAAAGGTTGAAAGAATGACACATAGCATCCCGTAAAAATTCGCTCTATTGAACCAGTCCATAATCAGGGCATCGCAGGATACTTGGCATAATTCTTTCTGAAGAATCCAATCTCAATAAAACTTGTGGGGTTAGAAAGAGGACTCAGAGAGATACCACAGGAAGAAATTTTAGAACTTGGAGATTCTAAATTACAGAGTTACAATCGTTACAAGATCGAGCTCCTAAAAGCAAGAAAAATGTGTGTATTTTTTAAAAAAATTTCATAACTTTTATTTGAAAAATCAGTTTGAAGTGATTCAAAGGGCATAGTGAAGATATATATCATTGTTTGATTTGAAAATTCCTCGAAGCAACCTAGTAAGAAACCAGAAATATCTACTATGATGCATGAAGAAGAGGAAGAAATGCAACATGATATATCAAAATTACGAGACCAAGTGCAACAAATTTCGCTATCGCAAAGGGTAACCAAAAATGAAATGGAAGGAAATATCGATGGTTTGAAGAATGGTATGGAGTTAAGATGAATGTTATAGAAGAAAAAAATAAAGGTAACATGGAAGAATTGAATAATGGTTTAAAAGCAGACATGGAGGGTTTGAAGGAATGTTTGACAAAGTTGCTACAAGAAATGCTTCCTAATGGTGAAAAGGTATTAGATGAAAATCATGATGAGAAAAAAAGTAATGTTAATCATGATTCCATAGAATCTAACTTTGGATTGAAGACTTACCATATTCAAAAGATTGATATGAGGAAGTTTGATGGCAAGGATTCAGTAACATGGATACTACAGGTGGAGCAATATTTCGATCTCCATAATGTGCAACACACACAAAAGGTACGAATTGCAACTTTATATTTAGAACCCAATCAATTTATATGGTATCGATGGATTTGTTCTCGTAAATGACTTGTCACTTGGTCAATTTTTACGGAGGAAATGATAACAGATTATGATGATACAAAAAGCAACACCTTCTTTAGCCAATTGATAAATCTCAAACAAAAGGGTTCATTGGCAGAGGACATTGAGGACTTCCAAAAATTGAATATAAGGATAAATGATATTCTAAAGGAGAATAGGATTGATGTATTCATAGGGACTTTAAAGGATAACATCTAATATGAGGTTCACCTTTGGGAACCTGATTCATTGGAGAAGGCATTCAGGTTGGCAAGAAAAATTGAAAGCAAAATTATGGAAACAAGGAAGCCTACCACTCACAACTATAAATATGGAAGTGTTGTTTCTCATAGCCTTCCACAACCTACAAGGTTGACACCACAACAATTGGAAGAAAAAAGAGAAAAAGGGCTTTGTTACAATTGTGATAGCAAATACACTAAAGGTCATAAGTGTGTTGAGAAGAAATTAATTTACATAGATTGTGAAGAGGAGGAAGAAAAGGAACAAGAAACGTCAAAATAAGAGGATATACACCAGGAACCAACCTTAGAGAAAGAAGAAATGAATATGACCATATGTTGTAATTTACTGGCAGGAATTACCACTCCTCAAACTCTCAAGATAGAAGGACATATCAAGAAGAAAAAGGTAATAGTGTTGATTGATTTAGGTAGTCCCCGTAATTTTATTCATTGTAAGATAGCCAAGGAATTGAATTGCTTCCTATATCCAACACCAAAGTCTGAAGTGATGGTTGCAAATGGAGGAACCATAAATTTCTCTAGAAAGTGCCATAATATCAATCTATCCATGGGAGAATATGTATTGAATAGTCCAATGCATTCCATTCCAATGGGTGGTGCTGATGTTGTACTAGGAGTCCAATGGTGACAATCTTGGTTACGATAAATTTTAAATTTAAAAAACTTTTCTTGAATTTTTTTTGGGAAGGAAAGGAAGTTGAATTAAGGGGTATCACAGGGAAACCAGGAAATATAATTAGCTCTAATGGCATGACAAAGATTCTAAAGAAATAACAACGAAGTGTAATTGCACAATTATGTTCACTAGAGGTCCAAACATCGAAATCATCCATTTCTCCAGATCTCCAAAAAGTATTGGACAGTCATTCTAAGGTTCAAGCATTGTAAGATCACATCGAGCATCAACAACAAGTTCTCCAACTCTTATAGGATAACCTCACTTTGGCACATAATAGAATGAAACAATAGGTAGATCAACATCACAACGAAATAAGTTTTGATGTAGGTGACTGGGCATTTTTATGGCTACAACCATACGAACAAATGTCCCTCAAGAAAGCTAAGAAGGATAATAAATTATTACCAAAGTATTATGGTCCTTACAAGTGTTGCAAAAGATTGGTATTATGAGATACAAATTGGAGCTTCCTACATATTCCCGAGTGCACCCAATTTTCCATGTTTCATGCTTAAAGAAGGTTATATGTGATAAGCTCCGAGTTCAAACAATATTTCCAGAACTTGACGAGGAAAGAAAAATCATATCAGAACCTGAAGTAGTCACAGAAACAAGAACTCGACAACTACATCAATTTCAGAGTATCTCATCAAGTGGAAGAACTTACCTGTTGAAGATTCCACATGGGAGGATGAGAATATTATATAGAAGCATCCAGAACTATTCAAGTGTTGAGGACAACACTTTTATGAAGGAGAAGGGCATGTTAGGTCCCTATAATACTAGTGTATTCCTTCATTGTTATTGTTAGCGTAGCCCCCTTATTGTTATTATTGTGCCCCTCAGAAGCCCACTATTGTTATTGTTGTGCTCTTACATTATTATTGTTATGTCGACTCTGATTATATTGTAGCCTCTTAGACTCCTATATATAGAAATGAGAGTTTTTCATTTGAATCATCGAAGAATTGTTCATTTATGTAATGTAAAGGAGGTTTCCCCCTCGAAGAGGATAATTTTTAAGTTGTTGATCTATCTATTTGTGACCTGGTTCCATAAAAAAATAAAAGAAAAAGGTGCCCATTGAAGAAAAACAAATTGATTTAGAATGTGCTCATAGTTTAAATGTGCAATGGAGAGTTGAGGTTTAAAAAAAAAAGAAAAATAAGAAGAATAAAAAAGGTATGTGTGTGTGGGCAAGGTTAGAGGTGTGAATATAATGAAAATTGAATTTCTCATAAAGCTCTAGATCGAGTCAAGCAACGTTAGTGAGTTGCCCTCATCACATGGATTTGGTCTTCCAAATATTTTGAACACCTTGATGGTGTGGTAGTGGATGTAAATAAATGAGTTAGTTGTTTGATAGTTAATCAATTTTGCTTTTGTTGAACTATGTGTGAATGCATTGATCTTTTCATTGTAGAATTGAGAATGGATCAAGGTTAATATAACGTTGATATGGTCCACAAATGTTCTGGGTTGATTTGGTCTCCATGTTCGATGGATATGGTCATTGTTATGTGAAATCAGGCCTCCCAATGGTGTAAATGCATTAACTAATCGATTTATGGTGGATTTGGTCATGAGAATTGATTCACATTGTTATAACCTAACACAATGGCCGATTTGGTAAATTATATGAGAGGCATCGGATCAAAGAAAGTGTATTTCCGTGTAAAAGACAGAAGCCAAGAAGGATATAGAGCACAGGGGTTTTGAAAGTGATACACATTGCTATGGAATGTGTTGGAACCACAAATGTATAGTTTAGAACAAAGCTTGTGCACTCTTGAAAGTTTCATAGAGTATGGAATCGTGACAAGGGGCAAAGGCATAATTCCCATTGCACTTCCAAACAAAACAAATGCCATGAATGTCAAGGTTGGTGTAGGGGATGTATTTTAGGTTCCTTAGTATTACCCTATTTACCAGATTGGTGCCAAAAGCAAACCTTTCTAATTCTTCAGATTTAGATGTCACGATCGTATTATTTGCTAAGTTGATCGTAGTGGATAGATATCACAATATCGCAATGGTTGAGCCAAAACATTTCAACAGGAAAGTGTTACAAGATCACAGTGGAAAGACATCACGAGATCATAGAGGATGAGATACGAGATAATTATTACATGATATTGCAAAACTGCAATGAGATCGTAGTGTTTATGCCATAGAAGATTCAACTAAAACTTCTCACAAACTTAGCACAAATTGAGGCTCAAGACCGTTTTTAAAAGTTATTCTATCGAAAAAATTCTAAAAAGGTGTCACAAGATTTCCTATTTAAGTACATTGAGATTCATATGGTTTTTGAGGATGCATATGGAGATTTTCACGTTTTGACAATGCCATGCAAGACTACCTTTTATTTATGGGGATACAATGATAGTGGCTAGACAACGCAGGTTGCTAGGTGATGCCACTTACGTATCCCGAGGAATCTTGCTCCTAATCTCTTCAAAGGCAAAGGATGCTCAAATTTTTTAGTTGGCAGATATTGCATGTGGTCGTGAACATACAACTGGTGTGGCCTCTAATGGATTGCTATTAATTCAGGGTTCAAATGGATTTAGTCAATTAGGAGATGGAAGTGACGAGGAGGAGAATGAGCATGATAGATGACTCTGGAAGTCAAACAACAAACTGTAGAACTGTCACTTTTGTACAAATGAGAACAGTGAATGTAATAGCCTTTCCTTGGGGATGATGTTTTACACCCATATTTTATAGGGAAACCTGGCTGATCTTCGCTAGTAGCTGTAAAGTTTGCCTCAACGATCTCTATAGGGCCATTGTGTGCCAAATTGGGTGTAAAAGGCATACAATAATCCCTCTTCTACATGCATTTTATGTGAAACGACTGCTGCACTTTTCTTTTTATTTTGTAAAATACTTCTTAAATATGTTTTTCATTAGAAAAAAAAGGGTAACAAATGAGAGCCATGTCAAAGGTTTGCCGGATTCGATTTGAAGTGCTATAGTTCATTGTGTGAATATTCAAGTGAAGTTGTAACAATCATCTGTGGTGCAAACTTAGACAAGCTCTTGCAATGACTTCCAGTTTGTGCTAGTCGTCATCTCAATTCAAAAAGTAACAAAAAAAAGATTGTGAGAGCAAAATTCACTGTGCCTCAGACATCCTTAGAATTATTGCCTTACTATTCAAGAATGGTGGTGTTGTGCCCTACAACAACCCCCAATTTCATATCATTTATATTTACAAAATATTATATGAAATGGGTCCCTTTAGAATTCAATTGGTATCAATATTGCATTATTTGTAAAAGGTCCGCAAACCAAATGAAGGCATTATATAAAACCTTTTGAATAACCCATATTGAATCAAATATAACAATCTTTTGTCATTGCGATAAAGCGATCGCAAGATCGCATATCGCAATGACATAGAAAACACAAATAAGTGACATATGGGATCCCGCCGATGCGCAATCGGCGATAAGATATCGTCGATACTTTATATGCAGGCTAAGCACCTTAAGTCATTCACCCCGGTCCGATGCGATTTCGCAATCGGCAATATCCCATGTATAATAATAAGGCGCCCTGATTCTACCCCCGATGCGATGCGATATCGGCAATCGGCAATAGGAAATCGGCGAGACACTATCTATGCACATTGTCATACCCCTTCATTCCGATGCGATGTGATTTCGCTATCGGCGATCGACGTTTCAAAATTGTCGACATAAAGATTTAAAGTGTTCCCGATGCCCGATTGCGATATAGCGTGGATTTCGAAAAAGCCGTTAAATGGAGGGATATTATGATCCATTCGTATTTAAAGTTTGATCTCTTAAATAATCAATCACCTGCACTCAACCGCCAAAATATCCATAGCACGCTTAAGCGGGCCATTCGGCCGAATAATGGTGTAATGAGCATTTAAGGGGTGACAGGTCTTAAACGGTCATTTAATGTAACAGTAAGATCTTCCCATGGATTGTATCCGCAGCCATTTTTAAGAGTTAATCTCTCAGCACACTTTGATTAATATATCGTTCCCATATTGGATTTTCATTAGCATATCTCTGTGTTACGTTATTTTCGCCGCTGTGCAGAATTCATCCATAGAAGGAAGCTCAAGCAAGATGGGGAAGAAATCCAAGAAGACCACGGGCACTTCCGCTACACCAGCTGCAGGACAAGCTGCCGTGGACAAAAAGAAGGGCTTGATATCTGATACTACATGTACGGGTCTCACCAGAGTTACTTGGCAAGGCACATACAACCTGATTGAAGCCGAAGAACCAGTAAAGACAGTAACAGAAGCTAGCGTGGATTTACTTCGGAAGTCTGAGAATACTCTCAAGGATTTAGCCGACTCTTTCCTTCACAGGATAGCGGCCAGGGAGCAAATTCTCCCATACACAAATGTCGTGCGGTGGGCGATTGAAGAAATCCCAATTTTAGATAGAACTTTCAGCACCAGAGACGGGAGAATTTTCGGGTCATTCAAGGCAGATGATCTAAGGCAAATGTATCATTTGCCCGAGCCAGAGAAGATATATAACAAGGCGTTCCTGGAGAAGTTTGCAAGCGATAATGAAGTTGAATCCGAACCCATCCGGGATTGGAGACAAAATCCAGCCAAACACAAACACGAATCTTCCGGTAAGTACTCGGTTGATTCTCTGGCTTCTCCTTATTGCTATGCGGGAATAATGATGTGTAGATTATGGGGATTGCATGACTCTGCTAATTTTACCATAGAAATGGTTCCTCTAATGGAAGCGGCAGTAAACAGTATAATTATGGATTGGGCCACTATTCTTTCTGACAAATTAGCACAGGCTGTGCTTGAGTTTAGAAGCAAGACCCGTATTTCTGAAAGGGTAATTCCCCCATTTTACTACAGTGCCTATATTCTAGATACCCTCTGTTTTAACTCTGAATTCCCCGTACTCGGCTGGAGGTGGACTGCACAAGACCCCTCGCCCATTCATATATATCACCAGAAATTGTGGAAGTCTTCTTACAAGCAACATTTGTACCAAGTCTGTAATGGCTTTATGGTGCCTATTTATTATTCTATTTTTGATAAACCCATTCCCAAGATTTCCTACCAAGCTTCGTTTGATTTAACATCGGTAGGGAGTTGGTTTGGAGAGGAGAGATTTACCTACATAAGAGTTTTCGGCAGCCAAGCCAACCCACATGTTCTCCCTTTGTATATACCAGATAAACTGTTGGCTAGAGAAATTGCTTACCAGATTACGGCTGAGAGTGTTACTCAGACTCTCAAGAAAGAAAAGAAGAGGGGCTGGCCCTCTTTTCCCTTGAGGTGTGGTGTCTATACTCTGCATGATCTCAAACATGCAGAAAAGGAAGCCACGAAAATTCAATCCTTAACTCTGGCGACTATCCCAAATAGGCACTATGATCCAAAGAAAGTTGCCTATAATGCACTAGAACAGGCCAAACTGACAAGATTTGATCATAAGGAAGATATCTTTGATGACCTGTTCTCCTCAGCTGAGTCAATAAGCCAGGTTAGGCAATTCGCCCTAGCAAAGTATAAGGATGAAGGGTTGACTGAATTTAATAAACTTAGAGAACAGAGGTTGCAAACTCTGCCTCTAGATTTATTAGCAACAACCCCAGCGACATCATCAAGCGAGCCTGGTCGGCGACAGTCAAGGGAACCTCCTGTTATAACAAAAGATCATAAAAAGGAACAGGAGGAAAGGCAGAGGAAAGAACAGGAAGAAAAGCAGCAGAGAGCGCAAGAGGAAAGACAGAGGAAAGAACAAGAGGAGCAACTGAAGAAACAACAGGAAGAAGCACGCAAGGAATCTCAAGCTGAAAAGGAAAAACAAACCACCAGTGATGCTCATGTTGACCCTATATTGATCCAGGAATGGAAACAGTTTGATTCCATCATCAGTGGGTTGGAATGTTCCAAGGATACAGACACTTCCAAGCCAAACGACACACAGGACATCACTTCACCTCAGGTTCTAAGTGGAACCAGCGGCCCACCCATTTCTAAGGATGTTGAAGTAATACCAAAGGACCCCTCCGACCAAATCATTCTTCAGGTAGAAGATATTCCTCCCCTGGATGTTTTCTACAGCCCGAGGCATAAAGCAGTGGTAAAACGACAAAGGAAAAGAAGGAGGATTGATCAACCTTCCCTTTTCCCAGAACAAACTGTTACGGGCAGCGTGGTTTGGAAGGAGGAATTCGACCCCTCCGATGACCTGACAAAACTATCGCAGTATGCAGGAGCCTATTCGGCAGCAACAATCGATAAGGCATCGGAGGTAAGTCTTTTACTGAAAACTAAGGACCAAGAAATTTTCGCATTACAGGCAGAGTTGGCTGAGACAAAGCAGAAGGCAGAACAGGCAGAGCAGCAATTGTTGACACAACAACAAGTGAACAGTGAATTGACTCAGCAATTGTAGGCAGAAAAGCAAAGGATCGACCAAAGTGCGATCCAGAAACAGAAGGAATTATCGGAGGCATTGGCACAATTGAGGGCAGCAAACGAGCAAATGATGAAAACAAAAGATGAGCAAATCGCTCAATTGTCATCGCAGCTCGAAATAATAAAGGTCGCTCCACAAGTGGATGAATTCAGAGCAGAAGCAGTGCAAATAAACACTGCATTAATATCCCAGATTAGGCTTCTGTGTCAACAAATCGCTCAGGCAGAGCCATTGTGTGAGCTAACGACATCCATAAATCAGCAGGTAGAGAAGGCCAGGAATGAGTTAGACCAAGCCGAAGAGATCATAACCGCATATCTTGACTGGCAAGATTCTGATCAAGGGAAAGCAACAAATTTGCCCAGGATCCTAGAAACACATAAGGATATACTCTTCACAGAATGGCACACTCAGGTGATGAAAGCGGAGAGGGCGGCTTCAAGATGTAAATCAACTTCCAGCAATCTAGTTGATCTAGTTAACAACACTCTCTACTTAGCAAATATGATTTCCCAATGTACACCAGGAAAGATGACAACAACAAACATGTTGGAGCAATCATGTTATCCTGATTTAGAGGAAAAGGGGAGATTAATCGCCGGGATTAACAGTTTAACCTTCGATGCATATTGGCTTTTCCTGATTAAGCCGCACACATAGAGAGCCGCCCTTAAGTGCCTAACAGATGCGATCGGGTATATAATTCCCGATATTCAAGATGCCACCTATGCCGCACAGCTCAGTTCGCGCCTCAACAAACCTCCTGAAGTAGAGCCAATGCTTGCGATAAGTCAGCTAAGATTTAAAGGCAAGCAGCCTACTTGATGAATCATGCCGCCGATTGCCAGATCGCTGAGGAGAATAGGATCAAGATTTATTGATACCAATTTAGTAGGATTTCAGTTTAGTAGATATTTAGATTAATTTAGTATTTATAGACCCTTTCATTGTTTTGGAAAGGGTCGTAAAGTTTTGTACCAGACTAAAAGACTGAAGTTTGCACTATTGTGCTTCAGTCATATTCTTTTATGAAACTGGACCAGTTATTCTTAATTCGATAAGGAAGCTTTTTATGCGATTGTGCACTATTGTCTTTGTATGGAAATGTTTCTGCGTTGAAGGAAGAATTACAAGTAGCGATTGATATCGGGAGTGTCAAAGCAGCTCATATGGTATTTTTATCTATGTCTGAATCCATTCCTGTTATGTGAATCGTTATTTGATTATCCTTGCTATTGTTGATTATATGCATGCGCTGTAACAACAGATCTATATTTCTTCCACTATTGGATGTTTTATGAAATGCTTTCCTTTTAATCATGTATATGTCGATAATATAAATGATGAGTGTGGTAATATCGCTTTAATCGCTCTGCTTAACTATTTATGCACAGCGATCTTGAATGAATTATCATCTATGTATGACAAATGGAGTCATCTATATGCCTGTCTTTAGACATAGACCATCAAACGCTACACTCTAAAGCTCAATAGATTCCCGGGATAGGTTATAGTTATTTTTATTCTTGTCAATAGATTTAGTTATTCACCCATCGCTAGCTTAGTTTTATAAATCATCCATTCATCCCGTTTATCTACTTTTGGGAAACTGGTCCCATTATCCCCAGTCGGAGCCACTATTCCAAACGGAAAAGGAGCTGTACTAAGGTCCGGACCGGGTGGTTATCCCCGATGTTGTTGCAGCGATTTTCGAGGCATCAACATTTTTGGCGCTAGAAGGAGGGCCATCGACTGTGAATGGCACATAAGCCAAAACCTATAAGCCATTCTAAGAGTAATTCTCCCTCCGAATCCCCTCGATCTTCCTATTTGCATACTGGTTCTCCAGTACCCAAACAAGAAGAAGAGGAATCAACTACCACTGCTCAAACCCATCATACTCCAGAACAATTAAGTCTTGAATCACCTGAAGTCCAGTCTCTTATCCACAAACTTCAGAGCTTCTCGATTTCACCACAGAAATCTGAGGTATCACAAAGCAGTGCGACTTCGCAGTTCAATTTACCTCACCCTCTCACCAGACTTCAGAGCGAAAAGCTCGGTATTGAACCCACTGAGTTCCCTTTACCCAAAAGGAAAAAGGCGAAGAAAAATACTGAAGAATCTGACAGTGAAGAGCTTTCATCCATATCCTCCATTGCATCTCCCCCTCTGCAAAGTCAACCATCCACTCCCCCATTACATATTGTTGTTCACCAGGGATTAGGAGCTTCAACATCCCAATCTGCTCACTCTTCAGCATTATCTCCTTCCCATACATCTGGAATACCAACAGTAGTATCAACCACTGTTGCTATTATACTGGCAGATCCATGGACCAGGCTTGGTGTAGTCAATATGCCTGCACCGTTGCATCCATTACTAGATGCTCCTGAAAAATGGCTACCCAAATTCAATCTAGATGATGGGACCCAGGCTGAGGAACACATTAATAATTTCATGTTGGCAGTCAACTTGAAAGGAGTAACAGAACAAGATGTTGTTGTTAGACTTTTCCCTTACACCTTGCAAGGATCAGCAAGATCCTGGTATTTCTCTTTACCCTCTGGTTCCATTACCAGTTGGAACACTTGCCAAGAGCAGTTTCTTACCAAATATGGAGATGATAGGTCTTTGGCTACTTTAATAAACGATCTCTCCAATTTGAGAATAGAGCATAGGGAACCAATTAAGGAATTTAATGCTCGCTTCAATAAACTCCTGAATAAAATCCCTACAGCTTCCAAACCAAGTGAACAAATTCGAAGCGAATGGTATATCACCGCCCTACCTGCCAACATAGCCATTTTTGTAGACAGGGCTGGGAAACCTACCTTAGCTGAAAACATGAAAGAAGCACTTGCTGTGGAAAAGCGCATAAATGCTCTAGAGAAGAAAGCTGCTCTGGAAGACAGAAAAGCCAAAAAAGTCTCTTTCAAAGATGATTCTAAGAAGAAAACCTCAAAAGATCCATACGACATGGAGGGTTTGCAAAAGGTCCTGAAAACTTTGTCTAACGAAATGGTTGAAATAAAGAAACAGGTGGCCGAAACCTCAACCAAAAAACCCTTCAGGACTTATAAGAGAACTGAATCAAAGCCACCGAATGTCATATCTAACGCAGATTCAGAGCAAGAAGAAGAGGAGGAGGAAGCAACCTCACCAACTGATGATGAAGAAGAAGTAGCTGAATGTCATGGAATGTGGGATTTTATACTCCCCAACTCCGATACCGACAACGAAGAAGAAGCATTCCCGGTCACTACTAGAAGCAAAAGTACTCCCGAGCCCGTTCAAGTAACATCCAAGAAAAGGAGTGCTGGTGCCGCTACAACTAAAGAAAAAACGCCTGCTAAGAAATCACCTGCAGCTGTTCCCCAGAACCAGCCTTCAACTTCTAACACTCCTTCAACATCTAAAACATTAGTGGTATCCGATTCAATGGAGTATAACATCGTTGATGACATGAAGAAAACTAAAGCAAACATTACCATGTTTGAACTTAGTAAATTAAAGCATCAACAGAAATTACTTCTTAAAGAATTGAATGCTGTTCCCTCTACACCTCTTCCCAGTGCGAAAGCTGCTAATGATTCAGGCCAACCTCCTCCAGGCATGGTTGAAGCTACCGATTCAGTTCTGATTGGAGATAGATCAAATTCTCATACTCCACCCTTTCTTTTAACCTATGAGATTTACAACAGAAACTTGCACAACTGTTTAATTGACTCAGGGGCATCATCTAACATAATGCCAGCTTCAGTTTGTTCTAAACTGAACATAGAACCCCAAAAGTCTGCTATTCATATTGTACAGTTGGACAGGACAAAAGTCCAGGTGTTAGGAGAAATCAACTCTGTAACCATTAGGTTATCTGCTGATCCAAGAATAGTACAGAGGATTGATATCCTAATAGCTGATATACCTGAATTTTACGGTTTAATTTTGAGCAGGGATTGGTCTGAGAAATTGCATGGGTATATTTCCACTGATTGGTCGCATATGTGGCTTCCCTACAAGGGCAAGCCAAATCAAATAAGGATCGATCGAGAGAAACATATGACCCATACGGTTACTGAATTTGAGCAAGAAAACCAGCCGGTAGCATTCAACAACAACATTTTGGGGAATTATTCGTCAGAGTCATTCTTTGGTAACTTTGTTGCCCAACCATCCCCTTTCTCTGTTAATCATTTTACATCTCAGATTGAGAATTTTTCACAAACAGATAGGTCTAGATGTTTCAATGATACTGAGAAAACTGTAAATACATTTGTTAATACCTCTTTATTTTGGTCTTTATATTTCGATGGGTCCAAGTCTAGCGAGGGCTCAGGAGCAGGATGTATTTTGGTTAGCCCACTAGGAGAAAAGACAATGCTGTCTTGTAGGCTAGAATTTGAATGCACTAATAATACAGCCGAATATGAAGCTTTAGTTCAGGGATTATATAAAGCAATCGGCCTTAAAGTGCAATATCTAAAAGTATTTGGCGATTCTGAAATCATTGTGAAGCAGGTGAGGAATGCAATTCATTGTCTTTCGAATCACCTCAAGCATTATCAATCGCTAGTACAAGAACTTACTTCGCACTTTTCCGCATTCAACATTTCCTCCATCCCCAGGTCTCAAAACTCAGCAGCCGATCTCCTAGCCAATGTAGCTTCCAAGCTCCTACCCTCTGAAGACTATAGCCCAGATAGATTTTCTGTAGAATTGCTTTTTAGGCCTCCAATTCCTAACAATGTCACTAATTGGAGAGTATTCAATCATGATGAAGATATTTTACAATTCTTAACTTCTGAAAAGTCCTATGATAATCAAATCATTGAGGAAGATGAGCATGACTCCCAAATGAGAGAAACACCTCAGGGAAATGCAATTCCTAAGCCTGTGGTAAAGCTGGAAGATCTTTATGATATTAAAGACAGGTTTAAACCTGTAACTAATGCAAAGCTCCAAAGCTCTACCCTTAGGTTTGAATTGATAAATTTAGGCACTGAACAAGATCCTCAAAATATTAATTTAGGATTAGGATTTTCTTTTGAAGAGAAGGAGGCATTCATTAGACTGTTAAGGAAAAACAAACAGGTTTTTGCTTGGAAGTACGATGATTTGAAGACTTATGATACATCCATTATCCAGCATACCATTCCAATGATTCCCGACCAGAAACCAATTCAGCAGAAGTTAAGAAAAATACATCCAAATTTAGAGAGCCAGATAAAATCAGAACTTAATAAACTCTTGAAAGCCAAGATTATTTTTCCTGTCCGACATTCAAACTGGGTCTCTAATATGGTGCCAGTCAGAAAGAAAAATGGCGACATTCGAATTTGTATTGATTTCAGAAATTTGAACAAAGCAAGCTTGAAAGACAATTTCCCATTACCTACTATGGAGCAAATACTCCAATCAGTAGCAGGCTCTGAATTGATGTCCTTTCTAGATGGTTTCTCAGGATATAACCAAGTCCTGGTTCATCCTGATGACCAGCTTAAAACTACATTCAGAACAAAATGGGGAACGTATGCATATCAGAAAATGCCTTTCGGACTTATGAATGCAGGAGCGACATTCCAAAGAGCTATGGATATAGCTTTTAGAGGGTTGATTAATAAAACAGTAGTCGTCTATCTGGACGATATTACTGTATTCTCTAAGGAGAGGTATAATCATTTGCATGATCTAAATCAAAATTTTCAGCGTTGCAGAAGATATGGTATTTCTCTTAACCCTAAAAAATCTTTCTTTGCTCTTGATCAGGGAAAGCTCTTGGGATTTATTGTGTCCAAAGATGGCATTTATATTGATCCTGATCGGATCAAAGAAATCTCTGAAATCCCTTTCCCACACAATAAAAAATCGATGCAGTCATTTTTATGCCAGATCAATTTTGTTAAAAGATTTGTTCCAGATTTTTCTCAAATTATTTTGCCACTTCAAATAATGATTAAGAAGAATTCAGTCTTTAAGTGGGGATCAGCAGAAAAGGAAGCTTTTGATCTAATCAAGCAATCAATAATCAATGCCCCAGCCTTGAATACTCCAAATTTTTCTAATAATTTTACATTGTATACCATTGCATCCGACTTGTCTTATGCTGCAGTACTCACGCAACTAAATGATCACAATTTGGAAGCACCCATTTCGTTTTTTAGCTCAAATCTTCAGGGTGCTGAATTAAATTACTCCGATGTAGAAAAACAAGCCTTTGCTGTATTTAAAGCAGTCAAGCATTATAGACCCTTCCTTTTGAAAACCCACACAAAAGTGATAGTTCCTTTCCCCGCAGTTAGGCAACTATTAATCCAAAAAGAACTGGGTGAAAAAAGGGCAAATTGGGTCACAGCGCTTCAAGAATATGACTTAGAAATTAAACCAGCAAATATTGTCAGGGGTCAAGGTTTTTGCAGAATATTGGCAGGAGCATCCAACATTCCAGAATCAGGCGATACAAGTCAAACTGAAGAAATCAACCAGATAAGTTCCACTGATTCTCAATCTCAATATGCAGATTTAATCTTTTATTTGAAGAATGGTTATGCTCCTCCAAACCTGTCTTATAAAAACAAAAGGGCCCTTAGGTTAAAAGCAAAGAATTTTACAATTATTGATGACGTGCTTTTTAAGCAGAATTATGATTCCATCTTATTAAGATGCCTTGAGAAAACTGAAGCACAAAAGGTTTTGCAGGAGTTACATGATGGACCAGCGGGAGGACATTTTGGAGCTGACACAACAGCTCACAAAATTATTCATGCTGGTTACTATTGGCCAACTTTGTTTAAAGATGCCCACGAGTATGTAAGGAAATGCCTCAATTGTCAAACTTCGAGTGGAAGACAATGTAAACCAGCTTTCCCTCTGCAACCAGTCAACATTGAACAACCATTTGAGCAATGGGGATTGGATATCATTGGGGAAATCACTCCACCGTCTTCCAAACAGCATAAGTATATTCTTACTGCTACCGATTACTTTACTAAGTGGGTTGAGGCAATCCCTTTGAAGACAGCAAATTCTGAAGAAATCATTGAATTCATAGATCAATTCATCATTACCAGGTTTGGTGTCCCGAATGCTCTTGTCTTTGATAATGCATCTTATTTCTCAGGCAATGCTATGTTTGATTTCGCTATAAAAAGAGGGTTTAAATTGAAGTATTCTGCTAATTACTATCCCCAGGGTAATGGCTTAGCAGAATCTACTAATAAGAATCTGATCAAAATCATTAAGCGAACTATCGAACAAAATCATAAAAACTGGCACAAATCCTTAATGTTTGCATTATGGGCTGATAGGATAACAAAGAAAGCTTCTATAGGATCTTCTCCGTTTAATCTTGTGTATGGAAAAGAAGCAGTACTGCCCACAAATCTTGTTCTCCCTTCTTTAGCCCTAGTACAGTACATTGAGGAAACTCCTTCTTCTTCTATTCAGCTTAGACATGATCAAATTCTAAAATTAGAAGAGGAAAGAGAAAAAGCTAGAGTTATTCACGCCAAACATCAGCAAATCATCAAAGCAGCTTTTGATTCAGTCTCATCCGGTTCAAAACAATTCCAAGTCGGTGATTTAGTTCTGAAATGGGACAAAGCCCATGAGGACAAGGGTAAACACACCAAGTTCCAGAAGATGTGGCTTGGACCGTTTCAGATCTGTGAA
Source organism: Pinus tabuliformis (assembly GCA_031772625.1). Lineage (NCBI taxonomy): Eukaryota > Viridiplantae > Streptophyta > Pinopsida > Pinales > Pinaceae > Pinus > Pinus tabuliformis. Next base: position 656,803,923 of record CM062807.1, on the reverse strand, counting down.
AAGATAGGCCATTCGACCTTTTTATTGCAAGATTTATCAGGGTTGAGAGATTCTCTCCCCGTTAATGGCCTTATCTTGAAGAAATTTTTTAATTGAGGAGGTAACCCCTTCTCCTTTTAGTTTGATAGATTTTTGTAGTTTGTAGGATTTGTAGAAAATAAAGTTGAAAGGTACTTTCCATTGACATTTTGCTGCGTTTGAAAAGTTGTCCCACAGAAGTAGCGTGGATATTTGCTTTTAAAATAATAGAACTCTTAACCAAAAGGGATAATTTCTAGGAAATTAGGTATCATTGTATTCTGAAACCACACTTCAAGTTTTGTGAACTCCCCTCAAAATATAGAAGTATTGTAAATCATTTTCTGTTTTCAAAATGGCCACAAAGGGTTATCAATATCAAGATAGAAGCTAGTCCAATTTCAGCATCTTCAACTCTTAACCTGTCATCCATTTACTCTTAAGGAGAAAATTGTTCATCCCATTCACTAAAGTTTATGATTACTCAGAGTGTAATTCTAAAATATCTGATATTAAAGATAAGAGGTCTTATTGCAAGCCTGCTTACCATGTTCATAGGGAAATAGTTTAATTGACATTACCAATACTGCATACCAAAACAGGGTAATGGCTTGAAATTACAAGACAAGGGGTCTCATCACGAGCCAGCTTGTTCAGTTAGACTACTACCAGTGAATGGCATTGTCAACAGCTGGCCACCAAACCAGGACAATGGCTTTTTATCTTATCAACAACAGAAAAGGAAATGAAATACAAAATATGAAAACATGTTTTGAATTCATTCTGTTAATCGCACTCTTAATTGAATGGAACAATGGACGATAACATGGCTAAAAGGTATCCCTGTCGAAACTATAAACGTTTGCTGGCAGCAGAGGCTCTACCTATGACAGAGGAGTTCACTTTAAAAGCTGATTTGGAGAAGTTTTCTGTTTTATCATTATAAACCCATAGAGGCTTATTTAAAACTTAGAATGTATCTATTTTCTTAAAAAAGAGAGGAAATTAGCAAAATAGATTCATTTTACTTGAATGCATATATACCTAATTATATTAGAATTTTCCCCTTTGATTAGAACTCTATTTTGCAAAAGTTTAAGTATTTCTGTACTTTTCAGAGATAACTGCTTCTTCCAGCGAATTGCCAATTGTTGTGCCCTACAACAACCCCCCATTTCATATCATTTATATTTACAAAATATTATATGAAATGGGTCCCTTTAGAAGTCAATTGGTATCAATATTGCATTATTTGTAAAAGGTCCGCAAACCAAATGAAGGCATTATATAAAACCTTTTGAATAACCCATATTGAATCAAATATAACAATCTTTTGTCATTGCGATAAAGCGATCGCAAGATCGCATATCGCAATGACATAGAAAACGCAAATAAGTGACATATGGGATCCCGCCGATGCGCAATCGGCGATACTTTATATGCAGGCTAAGCACCTTAAGTCATTCACCCCGGTCCGATGCGATTTCGCAATCGGCAATCGGCAATATCCCATGTATAATAATAAGGCGCCCTGATTCTACCCCCGATGCGATGCGATATCGGCAATCGGCAATAGGCAATCGGCGAGACACTATCTATGCACATTGTCATACCCCTTCATTCCGATGCGATGCGATTTCGCTATCGGCGATCGGCGTTTCAAAATTGTCGACATAAAGATTTAAAGTGTTCCCGATGCCCGATTGCGATATAGCGCGGATTTCGAAAAAGCCGTTAAATGGAGGGATATTATGATCCATTCGTATTTAAAGTTTGATCTCTTAAATAATCAATCACCTGCACTCAACCGCCAAAATATCCATAGCACGCTTAAGCGGGCCATTCGGCCGAATAATGGTGTAATGAGCATTTAAGGGGTGACAGGTCTTAAATGGTCATTTAATGTAACAGTAAGATCTTCCCATGGATTGTATCCGCAGCCATTTTTAAGAGTTAATCTCTCAGCACACTTTGATTAATATATCGTTCCCATATTGGATTTTCATTAGCATATCTCTGTGTTACGTTATTTTCGCCGCTGTGCAGAATTCATCCATAGAAGGAAGCTCAAGCAAGATGGGGAAGAAATCCAAGAAGACCACGGGCACTTCCGCTACACCAGCTGCAGGACAAGCTGCCGTGGACAAAAAGAAGGGCTTGATATCTGATACTACATGTACGGGTCTCACCAGAGTTACTTGGCAAGGCACATACAACCTGATTGAAGCCGAAGAACCAGTAAAGACAGTAACATAAGCTAGCGTGGATTTACTTCGGAAGTCTGAGAATACTCTCAAGGATTTAGCCGACTCTTTCCTTCACAGGATAGCGGCCAGGGAGCAAATTCTCCCATACACAGATGTCGTGCGGTGGGCGATTGAAGAAATCCCAATTTTAGATAGAACTTTCAGCACCAGAGACGGGAGAATTTTCGGGTCATTCAAGGCAGATGATCTAAGGCAAATGTATCATTTGCCCGAGCCAGAGAAGATATATAACAAGGCGTTCCTGGAGAAGTTTGCAAGTGATAATGAAGTTGAATCCGAACCCATCCGGGATTGGAGACAAAATCCAGCCAAACACAAACACGAATCTTCCGGTAAGTACTCGGTTGATTCTCTGGCTTCTCCTTATTGCTATGCGGGAATAATGATGTGTAGATTATGGGGATTGCATGACTCTGCTAATTTTACCATAGAAATGGTTCCTCTAATGGAAGCGGCAGTGAACAGTATAATTATGGATTGGGCCACTATTCTTTCTGACAAATTAGCACAGGCTGTGCTTGAGTTTAGAAGCAAGACCCGTATTTCTGAAAGGGTAATTCCCCCATTTTACTACAGTGCCTATATTCTAGATACCCTTTGTTTTAACTCTGAATTCCCCGTACTCGGCTGGAGGTGGACTGCACAAGACCCCTCGCCCATTCATATATATCACCAGAAATTGTGGAAGTCTTCTTACAAGCAACATTTGTACCAAGTCTATAATGGCTTTATGGTGCCTATTTATTATTCTATTTTTGATAAACCCTTTCCCAAGATTTCCTACCAAGCTCCGTTTGATTTAACATCGGTAGGGAGTTGGTTTGGAGAGGAGAGATTTACCTACATAAGAGTTTTCGGCAGCGAAGCCAACCCACATGTTCTCCCTTTGTATATACCAGATAAACTGTTGGCTAGAGAAATTACTTACCAGATTACGGCTGAGAGTGTTACTCAGACTCTCAAGAAAGAAAAGAAGAGGGGCTGGCCCTCTTTTCCCTTGAGGTGTGGTGTCTATACTATGCATGATCTCAAACATGCAGAAAAGGAAGCCACGAAAATTCAATCCTTAACTCTGGCGACTATCCCAAATAGGCACTATGATCCAAAGAAAGTTGCCTATAATGCACTAGAACAGGCCAAACTGACAAGATTTGATCATAAGGAAGATATCTTTGATGACCTGTTCTCCTTAGCTAAGTCAATAAGCCAGGTTAGGCAATTCGCCCTAGCAAAGTATAAGGATGAAGGGTTGACTGAATTTAATAAACTTAGAGAACAGAGGTTGCAAACTCTGCCTTCAGATTTATTAACAACAACCCCAGTGACATCATCAAGCGAGCCTGGTCGGCGACAGTCAAGGGAACCTCCTGTTATAACAAAAGATCATAAAATGGAACAGGAGGAAAGGCAGAGGAAAGAACAGGAAGAAAAGCAACAGAGAGCGCAAGAGGAAAGACAGAGGAAAGAACAAGAGGAGCAACTGAAGAAACAGCAGGAAGAAGCACGCAAGGAATCTCAAGCTGAAAAGGAAAAACAAACCACCAGTGATGCTCATGTTGACCCTATATTGATCCAGGAATGGAAACAGTTTGATTCCATCATCAGTGGGTTGGAATGTTCCAAGGATACAGACACTTCCAAGCCAAACGACACATAGGACATCACTTCACCTCAGGTTCTAAGTGGAACCAGCGGCCCACCCATTTCTAAGGATGTTGAAGTAATACCAAAGGACCCCTCCGACCAAATCATTCTTCAGGTAGAAGATATTCCTCCCCTGGATGTTTTCTATAGCCCGAGGCATAAAGCAATGGTAAAACGACAAAGGAAAAGAGGGAGGATTGATCAACCTTCCCTTTTCCCAAAACAAACTGTTACGGGCAGCGTGGTTTGGAAGGAGGAATTCGACCCCTCCGATGACCTGACAAAACTATCGCAGTATGCAGGAGCCTATTCGGCAGCAACAATCGATAAGGCATCGGAGGTAAGTCTTTTACTGAAAACTAAGGACCAAGAAATTTTCGCATTACAGGCAGAGTTGGCTGAGACAAAGCAGAAGGCAGAACAGGCAGAGCAGCAATTGTTGACACAACAGCAAGTGAACAGTCAATTGACTCAGCAATTGCAGGCAGAAAAGCAAAGGATCGACCAAAGTGCGATCCAGAAACAGAAGGAATTATCGGAGGCATTGGCACAATTGAGGGCAGCAAACGAGCAAATGATGAAAACAAAAGATGAGCAAATCGCTCAATTGTCATCGCAGCTCGAAATAATAAAGGGCGCTCCACAAGTGGATGAATTCAGAGCAGAAGCAGTGCAAATAAACACTGCATTAATATCCCAGATTAGGCTTCTGTGTCAACAAATCGCTCAGGCAGAGCCATTGTGTGAGCTAACGACATCCATAAATCAACAGGTAGAGAAGGCCAGGAATGAGTTAGACCAAGCCGAAGAGATCATAACCGCATATCTTGACTGGCAAGATTCTGATCAAGGGAAAGCAGCAAATTTGCCCAGGATCCTAGAAACACATAAGGATATACTCTTCACAGAATGGCACACTCAGGTGATGAAAGCGGAGAGGGCGGCTTCAAGATGTAAATCAACTTCCAGCAATCTAGTTGATCTAGTTAACAACACTCTCTACTTAGCAAATATGATTTCCCAATGTACACCAGGAAAGATGACAACAACAAACATGTTGGAGGAATCATGTTATCCTGATTTAGAGGAAAAGGGGAGATTAATCGCTGGGATTAACAGTTTAACCTTCGATGCATATTGGCTTTTCCTGATTAAGCCGCACACACAGAGAGCTGCCCTTAAGTGCCTAACAGATGCGATCGGGTATATAATTCCCGATATTCAAGATGCCACCTATGCCGCACAGCTCAGTTCGCGCCTCAACAAACCTCCTAAAGTAGAGCCAATTCTTGCGATAAGTCAGCTAAGATTTAAAGGCAAGCAGCCTACTTGATGAATCATGCCGCCGATTGCCAGATCGCTGAGGAGAATAGGATCAAGATTTATTGATACCAATTTAGTAGGATTTCAGTTTAGTAGATATTTATATTAATTTAGTATTTATAGACCCTTTCATTGTTTTGGAAAGGGTCGTAAAGTTTTGTACCAGACTAAAAGACTGAAGTTTGCACTATTGTGCTTCAGTCATATTCTTTTATGAAACTGGACCAGTTATTCTTAATTCGATAAGGAAGCTTTTTATGCGATTGTGCACTATTGTCTTTGTATGGAAATGTTTCTGCGTTGAAGGAAGAATTACAAGTAGCGATTGATATCGGGAGTGTCAAAGCAGCTCATATGGTATTTTTATCTATGTCTGAATCCATTCCTGTTATGTGAATCGTTATTTGATTATCCTTGCTATTGTTGATTATATGCATGCGCTGTAACAGCAGATCTATATTTCTTCCACTATTGGATGTTTTATGAAATGCTTTCCTTTTAATCATGTATATGTCGATAATATAAATGATGAGTGTGGTAATATCGCTTTAATCGCTCTGCTTAACTATTTATGCACAGCAATCTTGAATGAATTAACATCTATGTCTGACAAATGGAGTCATCTATATGCCTGTCTTTAGACATAGACCATCAAACGCTACACTCTAAAGCTCAATAGATTCCCGGGATAGGTTATAGTTCTTTTTATTCTTGTCAATAGATTTAGTTATTCACCCATCTCTAACTTAGTTTTATAAATCATCCATTCATCCTGTTTATCTACTTTTGGGAAACTGGTCCCATTATCCCCATTCGGAGCCACTATTCTAAACGGAAAAGGAGCTGTACTAAGGTCCGGACCGGGTGGTTATCCCCGATGTTGTTGCAGCGATTTTCGAGGCATCAACAGGTGGCAACATTGTCAAATTGCATGAAATTCGTAGCTTCAATGCTTCTGCAGTTGCTAGAAAACAAACTCAAGATTGCCCCTGAAGGTTTTGTATTTACCTGCTTCATTTCCTACTTGGATGACTTCACTCATCACAATATTGATGTTGCAAGCAATTTGCTTGAAACTTGTGGGCGTTTCTTGTATCGTTCACCTGAAACAACCATACGCATGGCAAACATGTTAGAAATAATGATGTGACTGAAAAATGTGAAAAATCTTGATGCTCGACACAGTACATTAGTTGAGAATGCTTATTATCTTTGTAAGCCTCCTGAAAAATCTGCCAGGGTTTCTAAAGTTCGGCCTCCTTTGCATCAATATGTGTGGAAACTATTTTTTGGGACTCGGAGCATGTTCCAAGTATGCACTTCTAAGTGAGACTGTAGCAATGGATGTTGATCCGTTGGTTCCTCCTCAAGTTGAACTAGTTACAAAAGTAGAAAATGTTTTAACTCATAATACTAAAGCAATTTCAAAAGCATAAAATGTTTTAAAATTATTTGCTGCACAATATTGTTTGGGGAAAGATAAAATGGATGCATCTTACAAAGATTATTGAAAACCAGGGAGGTATTGTTTCTTGTAATGGGAATGTCTGCATACATATTGTCACGGGGTAAGTGAGGAGAACGCTAAATTTATGTATTGCACTTTGTGTTGGTGTTTGGGTAATCTCACCATAGTGGCTGAAAGCAAGATTATGGGAAAATAAATTTGTGGGTGAAATTCCATATGTCTTGAAGGATAAGTATTTTGAGTCAAAATGTGGAGTAAAAGTGGAAGATGTGGTTCTCAAAGAATTTGCTAATCCCTGTGCGTTAATTAGTGATTTTCATGTGTATCCTACACCACAAGTTCAACCATAAGTGGAGGATCTTTCATCCAATATCATGGCTGCAGGTGGAAAGGTTGTGCCAAGCCTAGAAGAATTGTTATATGGTAATAACCTTTTACCTTCTTAACCAGATAATGGAAAAGGCACCCATTTCCTTTCTTTGCTGAACAAGATTGATCTTCAACAATATGAGTGGCATGCCAGTAGAATGCGCACTTGTTGAGGGGTCAATGTATGAGGTATAATGTTGTTGATACTATGATAAGAGCATTGCTATGTTGATGGCATTTACATGTTGTTGATATATTGTGTAGAGCTGTTTTGTGCCAGAATGGATAGAGCCAATGTTGTTTCTACTGCTCATGATGTGAGACAATTTTCTTGACTAAAGTTTGTTGTTGCTAAATGGACCAAATTACTTGTTTCCATGTGTGTATTGGACATCTATTGCTACATATGTTATGGAGAGACTTCATCTTGATGGCATCGTTGACATTGCTATCATCTTTCCAGCCATAGCCCTTTGCCATTGATATCAAAGGGGAAGAGTGACACAACCATTTGAGTTTGGTGCGATTGTCAGTAGACATCAATGCCAAAGGGGGAGGTTGTTGGCATGAACAATATTTTGGTTGGCATTGACGTCAGCCTTGTTAGCATGTGATTAATTGGTTGTAGGTGTTAACATGTGATCAATTGGTTGTAGGTGTTTGGTTATGCAGTGTTGAGTGTGTTCGATCGGTTGCATGTGTTTGGCTAACATTGCCAAGGACTTTTCCCATGGTATTTGGTGTGAGAAATTAATAGTTTACCATGCTATTTGGTTTGAGAGCTTAATGGTGAATTAATTTTATTTTATTTTGATATGGTCATTATGAGGAATGAAAGACAATTAATTTTTTGATTTGTTCCATTATGATGGAAAGAAAATTATAAATGTATTATGCTAGCATTGGAGGAGGTGTGAGTGTGAGTGAGAGAGCTACAATGCATAATGATGCTTCTTCTATACCCACAACATTGACCAACAATGTTTTTAGAGATTAATTTGCAGAATTAAGATGTTGTTGTTGCATGCATGTTGAAAAGATCATTGGGCCCAGTCTGAAAATTTTGAAACAAGGTCTGCATAGAGGTTGAGGAGGTTGGGGCCTCCGGCAAGTAGTGTCTTGGCAAGACAAAAGTATGGCTTCTTGCTAATAGTGGTTAGCAAATAATTGAGAGGAGGTTGGGGCCTTCTAGTTGGTGGTGGACATAAACTATATTTGGGGTCATGTCTCGTAGATGGTAGTGCCAAATTGATCTATATATAGATTTACTTGACTAATAATAAAATTTAGAGTAGTGCAACAACAACAGGGTGGTTTTTCTCCCCTTGATGGTTTCCACCATAAAACTTTGTGTCTCTTTGTGCATGTTTTTCTGGACATTTGTTATGGCATTTATTTGTTAAACTTATGCTAAGTTTACATATTTAAAATCTATTGTATCATGTTGGTTTAATGATTTTTTAACATTGTAGAGAAAATTTATAAACACTAGCACTACTGATTCACCCCCCCGCTCTAAGTAATGATCTGGTTTCCAACAACTTATACAATCACATGCTTTGTGCGCATAGCTATTTCACTTGTAACATTCAATGTGATTTGGTAGGGGAGAAAATGAACTCTATCTTTAAACACCACCTTCATTAAGGCTTATAGTTTTGTTGTTCACAAAACCATTCTTTGAGCATTTCCTTTCTCTAGTTCCTTTCTTAGGGAAATAAATTTTGCTTCTATATTTTCACAATCTTCTTCCTTTTCTCTCACCTCGCTTCTCATTACTTCTTCTATCCTCTTTTCCTCTTCTAGTTGTATCTTTGGGATGAAAACTATTGTTTCATGAAGATCATGATCCTTTTTCTTCTCATATTTATGCAATATCTCCTTCTGCTTTTTGATCTTGCCTCTGAGTCTATCTTTTTATTTTAGGGCACTAACAAGTTCTACTTCAAGGTTTACTTCCCCATCAATATCATCATCCTCTGAATCTATTTTCTCTTCTTGATTGCCTTCATCTTCTTTATCAGTAGTATTTGCATCAATGAGTATGAAAATAAGTTATTCTTTGACAATATTAGATACATATTCATCACTCTCTTCTAAGAAGCTATTATCTTCTATGAAATAAAAACTTTTCTTCTTGGAATACTTTCTTATTTTGTGTCTATAAGACTTGCTTCTATTTTCATGCTCTTCTTCATCATCATTGTCCTCACATTTTTCATATGGAAATTTAGTAACAAAATTCCCTATTCTACCACAATTAAAACATTTCAATGGTAGCTTATCTTTGTCATTTTTCCAATCTCTTTTTAGCTTTATCACAAACTATGCCTCTTCTCCATTTGATTAATAACTGGAATAATCACTCGACTTTAATTTTTTTAAAATCTTATTTGAAACTTTGAAAGTTGCTTCCTTCAGAGTTAAGTTTACTTCTTATGTCCTCATTTCACATGCAATGAGAATCCCATGTACCTCATCCATATTTATATTTTCGAGATCCTTCATTTCTCTAATAGTTGATACCTTTGCATCAAATTTTAGAGGGAAAGATCTCAACACATTTTGTACAATCATTGATTCCTTGAATATTTCACCAACTCTAATTATATTTACATTCTCATCCACATGAATAAGTAGGTTGCAATATCTTCTTGAACATTCATCTTCAACCTCTCAAATTGTATTCTATGGGTTTGAAGCTTTTCCCTCTTCACCTTATAATCTCCTTCATAACTAATTTAAAGTTAGCACAAAATGTCCTTTGTATATTCTAAATGCATTACTTTAACCCTATTTCTAATAGGCCACAGAAGATGGTATTCATGGATTTTACATTATTACACAAGCCTTCTTACCATCTTGATCAGATGGAGGACTTGTTGGAGCTTTATAAAATTTCACTACAAATTGCTAAATGTCAAAACCAAGAGACATTAGATGATTCCTCATCCTTACCGTCCAGAAGGAATAATTTGTTCCATCGAATAATAGGGATCTACTTTTGGATGAAAATTCATGACTGGCCATGGTCCCTTTGAGATATTCCCTTCAGTGGTTGGGATACTTATGAAGGAAACTTCCCTAATGCGAATTATTGGATTCACACTTATATTGAGAGAAGGTTAGTGGTGAATCAATAAGACAATTTATTTCTTATTTAAACATTCATGAATCACAAGTAAACAATCTCATGACTAAAAAATATCACATATGGAACAAAAGATATAAATGAAAACTTATTTATAACATATCTTTGAAGGAACCAACCTAATATTATAAAAATTGTAGGCACCAACCTACATGAGACACCATTCCTGTTTGTTGAAAGATATGCAAACACCAACCTACATGAGACACTAATCCCTTTGCTGCAAGATTTGTAGGAACGAACCTATAGGAGACACCAATCCCCTTTACTGCGAGATTTATAGGCACCAACCTATAGGAGACACCAATCCTCTCTACTACAAGATTTGTACGCACAAAATTACAAGATACACCAATCCCCTCTATTGCAATATTTGTAGGCACCAACCTACAGTAGACACCAATCCCCACTATTACAAATATTTGTAGGCACCAACCTACTTCACTGAGTTTACTTGCTACTTCTTCCTTCACTGGGTATGATTATTACTTCTACCTTCACAAGTTATATTAACTTCTTTTTCCTTCACCAAGTCTGTTTGCTACTTCTTCCTTCCCAGGTTTGCTTGCTTCTTCTGTCTTCACCATATTTATTTCTCCCAAATTATTGTTTTTTCCTCTTCCCAAGAATGAAATTGTACAACATGACATGTATCCAAATTTTAAAATATTATTATGAATTTTTCATCTAAGGAACTTATGTATTTCTCCTTGGATCACTGAAATTTTGACAATCTAAAAAGTCCCAAAAAATACGTTATAGAAAAAATGACAAACTAATTCATTTAAAGTATATTTTGGGAGCATTCAGTAACCCTAACTTCCACAGGGCATATCTATGAAATTGTAATGAACCAAAGTATAAAATTTCTACCTTAGGTAGCTAGATGTATCATCTCCATCTCTCAAGATTTCACAGATTGAAACATCTCAGAAAGAAATTTATAATGAAAATGCCAAGTTGACTTGTTTGAGGCAAAATTTAGGAGCATTCAGGAAACCCAACTTCCTCAGAGCATATCTCCAAAATTATTCCCAAACTTCCTCTGAGCATATTCACCAACTTTTTTGTGCACCTCAGATCTCTTCTTCGTTGTATTGTGTTAAAATGCACTCATATATCCTTCATTTGTAGTGTTTCTACGTTCACTTAAGGGGATGACTTGTAAAATTGGTTGGGCTGACCTGACATAATATTTCATTTCTCCTCTTTCCTATGGAGTTAGAGGGGGTTTCATATACCATTAGGAAGGTATCCAAATAATATGTTAAACCATATATCTTATGCTCCCATTTGAAATAGATATTTAGAGTAAAATATCCTTCAAAGATAGTGCATCAAAATTGGGAATAAAGGAAAAACTAGGTATCCTTACAATATATCCAACAATATTCATCTTGGAAAGTTGTAGTCATGATCTATCTTTGAACTAATGACTAAAATATTTCCAACAATCTCCCCATTTGTCATTGATGGTAACCCTTAGTCAATTTTGCAATAATATTGTAGTACTCCCAAACTTTTAGTTGGGAATCTGTCTTGGTTTCCCCCTAACTTTGAAATTCTTGTTCTACCCCTATATTTGACATAAATGAAAACACAATATTCAACAAACTTAGTTCTCAGGAAGTGATTAGTGTGTTAGTGTCAGTCTTTCCAGCCTTCCTACAGTGATCAAATATGCTCTTACAAAGTGATTTTGAAGTGTCAAGGTCAAATTTTGTCATTTCAAAGAGTTTTCAAGCAAAATTTGGTCACTAGGCATTAGGTCTAGGGTTTGCCCAAATGTCAGTCCATGTCATCATTGAGCTGAGCATATCATCATTCAGAGGGTTGTCATTATCATGTCAGTGTCAAATGAGTCATTTTACACCTTATTCATGCTTAAGTTGTGCCTAAGTAAGGTCATTTCCCTCTCCTAGGGTTTTGAAGGCAATTTCTCTTGGACGGTCAAATCATCGGCAAAACTTGTTTCCAGATGTTCATACACCTTCCCGTATCCTTCATGTACCTTATCAAATGCTTCCCATCACTGAGATCCCCCAAATTCCTCATTTTTGCACAAACCCTAGTTTCTAGCTACAACCTGGCAATTTTCTAGGTTGGGCCTGTGTTTTGCCCTTTTGGACCCCTTCCCCTCACTCGATCTCCACAATTCCACTTTCCCCTACTTCCTAACATCCCTCCCTACTTCCAAAAATTTCCCCAAGAATTTCGAAGCCCCCTATCCCCTTCATTTCGCTTCATTTCGACAAAATTCCTTGTTTCACACATCGGGACAAGTTTCACTCAAATGATGTTTCAGAGCAATAAAAGATGAATTTTGGGAAACTGAGAGAGGTTTTTGTCCAAAACATGCCAAGGAAGAAAAACCTCCTTCACTTTTTGCACAGGTGTCATGGTTTGAGATAAATGTCAAGAATACCGTTGCCTCAGGAGAATCAAAGACACCTCTGAAGTGACCTTGGAAAAATCAAGTTTTCTCCTAGCTTGGTGGGCCAAATTATTTTATTGATGGGTAAAATGATAACTAGACACAAAGATCTTTCCAATGAGCTATCATGAGCTCAATTTGGGGTTGAGGAAGGCATTCAAAAGTTGACTGCAACAACACTCTTCCTTGAGGCAGCCTCATTTGGTACTTTTTGACCAGTCTTGGGAGATTTGATTTTTGACAGGTCAAATGAACTCCAAATTGAAAAATTCTAGTTGAGTTGGAAAGTAGACTCAAATACTTTTCCAACGAGCTATCCTGTGCCCGATTCTGACACCGGGAAGGCCTCCAAAATCCTCCTGCAAAAGCGTGACCTGTTGGGTGGTGCGCGACCCGTTTAGAGCTCTTCCGCAGTTCAGAAAAGCAACGTGCGCGACCCGTTGGGAGGGGCGCGACCCGTTGGGGATTTCTCCACAGAAATTTTCCAGTAAGTTGCCAAATGACCCCAAATCTCTTCAAGGTTGCAGGTAGGCCTCTGATCATCAAATTATTTTGCTTGATAGAGAAAAATGAGCATGGGAAATGTGTTTTAATGCCATCAAGTTGAAATGAGAAGTTCATGTATATTTGCTTTAAAAATGTCAAAATGCAAGTAGAGATAGGGTTTTGTTTTGCTGCTCTCAAGGTTATCCCTTTCACCCCCTGAGGTTGTTCATGAGGAGGGAAGGCCATCACAGTAGCATGATATTCTTGAGACCAGACATGTCAGCTCTCCTCCATTGGTCACTTATCAGAGAGGCCCAAGGGCCTTATTTGCAGCAGCTAGGCGAGTACTATCTCCACAGCAGGTGGAAGGGGTCTCGCCTTCATCATCAGCTCAGCGAGTGTTATCTCCACATCAGGTGGAAGGGGCCTCGCTTTCTTCACCAGCACAGGTACTACAGAGGGGCAAAGAGCCCATGATTCATGACGATCCGGTGATTGATCTTGAGGCCAGTTCTCCTAGCCAAGAGGCGAAGGAGATCATTCAGCATCTCAGGGCTGAAAATGATGTTTTACAGAGGAGACTTGAGGGTGCCCAATGGACTATTACTTACTTGGAGCAGCGGAACAAACAATTGGAGGAGGAGAAAGCACTTGATGAGCTATGGAGGATTTGTAGCGACCGAGTCTTGAACCGTAGAAGACCCGGTGATCCATTGCCTGCTGACCGAGAGTCAATGCTCATTCAGGAGAATGCCCACTTGGAGAGGCTATTGGCTAAGGCCAACCAAGAGAAAAAGCTGCTGAGAAACATGAAGAATCACTATTGGGCAAGGATGCATGTATGCAAGGCCAAAATGAAAATGTTCCAAAGGAGGTTGTCCAAGGATCTTAGGCGGAGGAAGAAGACCAATCCACTCCGTATCTTGGCTGAGGCATCCCTCAAAGATCATGGCACTCACTAGCATCAGCTACAGCACAAATCCCAAATTTTTTTGAGAATTTTGGGTAATTTTGGCATTTTTTGGAAATTTACAGGTTTTGGCTCCTCAACGGGTCTCACCCCCGGTGAGACCCTTTGTCATCGTAGCTCCTTTTTGCAAAAACTCAGCATTTCTAAATTTTTCATGCAAATTTACATATGCCTATGGATGGACTTGAGTTTTTATGGGGTTTTGGGCCTCCAGAAGGTCAAAATACATGCAAAATTTGACTTTCTGCCCCTTTTTTGAGTTGCAGAAGCAGTCTTGGGAGAATTGAGTTTTGACTAGGCAAATGAACTCCAAATTCAAAAATTCTAGTTGGGTTGGAAAGTAGACTCACAGACCTTTCCAACGAGCTATCCTGCACCCAATTATGACACCTGGAAGTGCCCCAAACAGAGCTCCAAAGTGCGCGACCTGTTGAGAAAAGGGGCGCGACCCGTTGAGAAAATTTTGCCAGATTTGACCAGTTCAGCCCAGAAATTGCAGATTTGACTCTTTTCGACTTTCTGAGGTTAATGATGGTCCTCTTGGATGTAATTGTGACACTTTTTGGATACTTTTACTCTTGTTTAACACTTCTAGAAGATTTATTCATGTAAAGGGTAAAAATTGAATGTATGAACTGGTTTCCAAGTTTATAGAGGCAAGTTGTTTTCACTGCCTATTTTGTAGTGCTTAGTTTAGAAGTGGTTCAAACAGCTCCTAGGATAGTGAGCTCGACTCATGGAGGCAAGGAAAGAGGTTAGATCATCTATATTATGTACTTTCTTGCTCATTTTCATGGTTGGACTCTTGAGGGAGAAACTATCATTGTATTATTTCACTATATCTCTGCAATTTTTGGCAAGGAAGACCAGGGTTTTGCAGTCATCTTTGGGATTCTTGTGGACTCATGTGTTGATGGTGTGCTTCTTAATGTTCTTGTAAGCTTTGTTATGTGATTCATTTCCTTTCTTTACTGCTGCACATTAAACAAATGAAGTGTTAAAGTATGAATTCATGCTAGTCATGCTCTGCTTTTAAATTTGTTTAATTTCAATGTTTTCTACTGTCTAAAGGGAATTCAAAGTCATTGTTTGCTCTCTTTAGCTCCTCATCTTTCCTTCCTGATCATCCATCTTGATTTAAGGCATCAATACTGTTTCCTACCTCGCCCCAAAGAACCCCCTGCAGAAACTGTGTCAAATCCCCGCACCCAAAACTGCAATTCCTCAATTTGTCACCAAAAACCCAAAAAACCCCAAATCAACCTTTTAAATCAGTTTACTAGCCTAATATCAGTGTTACCTTGTTGGTCATCTCATCCCATTGAAGATTTACCGAGATTGACCGGAGAGAGCCTTCTCCTGCCCCGTAGGGCTAGCTACGAGGCTAAATGGTTTGATGTAGCCTTGAGATTTACCTTTCTCAGCCTGAGGTGAAATTTCAAGCGCTAACATACTGGCGACCATACTGGGGAGAAAAAACTTGTTTGTGGGTTGATGTGTTTGTTTCATAAGTCTTAGACGGAGCCTGAAGTTACGCCAGGTAGCCTTCGAAAATGCTCTTGTTTTACATCAGCGTTAGTAGATAAACGCTGCTTCAGTCAATCTCCGTGAGCTTGTGAATACGGCCACTTCAT
The DNA here is from genome assembly GCA_031772625.1 of Pinus tabuliformis. Lineage (NCBI taxonomy): Eukaryota > Viridiplantae > Streptophyta > Pinopsida > Pinales > Pinaceae > Pinus > Pinus tabuliformis. The sequence continues at coordinate 656,788,159 of CM062807.1, read as the reverse complement.
TTGCATTTCACCCCAGCACATATATCAAGTTCAGATCTGATGGTTGATGGTGGACAACGATCAGACACTTGAAAGGCTAAAATCATTCACCTGGCGACTCTAAATCAGTTTTGAGATCAGATCCAAAGACTCCACTGGAGGATGATCCTGACCAGCAAAAACATGAAAGGACAACATGAACATATCAGGTATTCAAGTTGGAATTTCATCCAAGACATTTTGTTCTTTGTCATAAATTATTTCTTCTCTTTTCCCAAGAATGTCAAGAAGGCTTTGCAAAGTATATTATGCTTGAGAAAAGATCCCAGGCCTGCAGTTGATTCTTTCCCTTTGAAGATTGTGAATACCAAAGATTTGCATGCCTTTGAGCTTGATCAGGATCCTTTTTCCGAATTTTGTGATAACCATATTCAGAGTGATGAACCTCAAAAGACCAAGACTGATTCTATACCTGCTGTACATACCCCTACACCTTGTAAAATCCCAGATCGGTATAAACCTCTTGTTTTACCTCCTGTTCTTCATGCTTTCCCCAAAAACTATGATCTATACTTGCCGATGTTTGATGGTGAATGTAAGAATGTCAACGCTGAGCAACATGTCCAGAATTTTGAGAATTTTCTAGATCTTTTTGAAGTTGATGAAGAAGATGTTAGTATAAGGCTTTTTGCTCTTTCTTTGCAAGCCAAAGTGAAGAGTTGGTTCAAAGCCCTGCCTGATGCGAGCATCTCAGATTTCCAGCAGTTCGTCAAAGTTTTTCTCGATAGGTGGATGATCGGACAAAACCTTTTCTTGATTGTAGAAGAGTATAACCATCTGAAAAGATTGCCAGGGGAGACTGTACAACAATTTTCAGCCAGATTTAACCAAGTTTATTATTCAATCCCAGTTGATATAAGGCCTACTCCTAGATCTGCTCTCTTGCACTATCCGGGTGCCTTTGATCCGGAGATGGAGTTTCAGTTGAGAGAAAGGGATATTGCAACACTTCACGAGATGCAAAACAGTGCAGTGAATGTAGAGGCACATCTGCTGATCCGAAGGGCAAGGATGAAGGAAGAAGAGATGAAAAACATAGATCTAGTCGAATCAACATCTTTAGAGGTGAAGCTTGACATTTTGGTAAGTACAGTGGAAAAGATGATGGAGAAGATCAATGCGAGAAATGATTATGATGTTCAAGATCATGGCGTGTTGATTGAAGAAGAACAAGTTGCTGATTCAAAATATTTTGTTTCTGATCCCAGTTGTCATAGTGATTGTTTTATAGATCATTGTGAAGAAGAGAGAGCTGTTGATATGATGTGTATGTTTGATGATGATTTGCCTCAGTTTGATGAGTATGATGATGATTATGTTCTCCAAACAGAAGCTAATCTTACAGACGAACCAACAGCTCGTTTGTGGGAGGAAAAAGTTCATTTTCAGCAGCTTGAATACAATGTTCAGCCATCACATATCAGCTATGACATCGATGAGGAAAGTGCAGAAAATTGGGAAGTAAGTGAAGGATCTTTGCCTCTTTGTTTTGATTCATTTCAGTTCATCAGAGACAACTTCCATGAAATTAGGAATCAGCTGTCAACAAGTCTTGATTTAGACCATCTTGAAGGCAATAAAAACCTTGTTCAAGACTTCTCATATTCAGATTTGCAGCCCCCAAATGCCATTGGTTTTCAAGTTGCAGATGAAAGCATGTAAGCTGACATATTTGATCAAATGATACAAGAAGGTGACTCTGTACCATTCTGTTTTGAATCATTTCAGTTTTTGAAGGGTAGATTGCATAGTAAATCTTCAAATGAACAGCCTATAACAAATAAACAATCTCTTAGTGTTAATGTTGAGGATGAGACAGATGACAAAATTCTTGAGCAACCTGTAGCATCAGATTTGCAGCTACCAAATGAAATTGAAAGGCAGATTACAGATGAAGCTGTGGTAGCCAAAATACCTGATTTGATGATGCAGGAAGATTCTATACCCTTTTGTTTTGAAGCATTTCAGTTTATAAGGCAGAATTGTCATAAAATCTCTCAAGAACAAGATGAACAGCTAGAAGGATGTCATACATTTTCAATGGATACATTGCAGCAGTCTTTTCAAGTTTTTCATGATCCAATAGCTGATGTTTTGGATGAGGTTTGCAGTCAAAGTCTTTCTCCATTGACCACATGTGAGCTTGAAACATGTGCTGATATGAATTTGATCCGGCAGCCGGTTTCTTTGTCATTTTCAGCAGAGGTCTCATCACAAGGCTTAGATCAAAGTTTGCATTCATGGTATGAGGAAAAGAGAAGTAATCCATTCGATGAGCTAAGTTCCAGTGTGCTTGAATTTCAAGATCCTTATGTAGTGTTTTTGGAGGTGGATAGAGAATTCATATCATTCTACGGATCTATTTCTAAGTCGTCATGGGAGTTGCATTTTATTAGTTCTCTCTTATTGGTCATAAGCGAGAACTTGTGGAGAATTCGAACAGCAGATCGGATACTTGCTTGGTTACATTGATTGTTTCATTTCACTTGAATCAGGTGATGAATGAAACTGTTAGAGTAGGTTGTGATGAATAAGCTCCACTTTGAGCATCATTTTCAGTTGGTCGATTGTGTTTAAGTATTGAGTCAGTTTTTAGTTGAGTCATGAGTCCTTTGTTAGTCCATTTTTAGTCTTGTTGTTAAGTTAGTTTGAGTCGGTTTTTAGTCATGCATTTCAGCTTGAGTTTTTGACTCCATTGCCCAATGATTGAAAAGCACTGGTCTGCTCTCCCAGAGGTCTAAGGTTCTTGGCACCTCCAAGGAGCTACCATCCCCATTGGAGCCAATGTTAGTGTCAGTCTTTCCAGCCTTCCTACAGTGATCAAATATGCTCTTACAAAGTGATTTTGAAGTGTCAAGGTCAAATTTTGTCATTTCAAAGAGTTTTCAAGCAAAATTTGGTCACTAGGCATTAGGTCTAGGGTTTGCCCAAATGTCAGTCCATGTCATCATTGAGCTGAGCCTATCATCATTCAGAGGGTTGTCATTATCATGTCAGTGTCAAATGAGTCATTTTACACCTTATTCATGCTTAAGTTGTGCCTAAGTAAGGTCATTTCCCTCTCCTAGGGTTTTGAAGGCAATTTCTCTTGGACGGTCAAATCATCGGCAAAACTTGTTTCCAGATGTTCATACACCTTCCCGTATCCTTCATGTACCTTATCAAATGCTTCCCATCACTGAGATCCCCCAAATTCCTCATTTTTGCACAAACCCTAGTTTCTAGCTACAACTTGGCAATTTTCTAGGTTGGGCCTGTGTTTTACCCTTTTGGACTCCTTCCCCTCACTCAATCTCCACGATTCCACTTTCCCCTACTTCCTAAAATCCCTCCCTACTTCCAAAAATTTCCCCAAGAATTTCGAAGCCCCCTATCCCCTTCATTTCGCTTCATTTTGACAAAATTCCTTGTTTCACACATCGGGACAAGTTTCACTCAAATGATGTTTCAGAGCAATAAAAGATGAATTTTGGGAAAATGAGAGAGGTTTTTGTCCACAACATTCCAAGGAAGAAAAACCTCCTTCACTTTTTGCACAGGTGTCATGGTTTGAGAGAAATGTCAAGAATACCGTTGCCTCAGGAGAATCAAAGACACCTCTGAAGTGACCTTGGAAAAATCAAGTTTTCTCCTAGCGTGGTGGGCCAAATGATTTTATTGATAGGTAAAATGATAACTAGACACAAAGAGCTTTCCAATGAGCTATCATGAGCTCAATTTGGGGTTGAGGAAGGCATTCAAAAGTTGACTGCAACAACACTCTTCCTTGAGGTAGCCTCATTTGGTACTTTTTGACCAGTCTTGGGAGATTTGATTTTTGACAGGTCAAATGAACTCCAAATTGAAAAATTCCAGTTGGGTTGGAAAGTAGACTCAAAGAAATTTCCAACGAGCTATCCTGCGCCTGATTCTGACACCGGGAAGGCCTCCAAAATCCTCCTGCAAAAGAGCGACTTGTTGGGTGGTGCGCGACCCGTTGAGAGCTCTTCCGCAGTTCAGAAAAGCAACGTGTGCGACCCGTTGGGAGGGGCGCGACCCGTTGGGGATTTCTCCACAGAAATTTGCCAGTAAGCTGCCAAATGACCCCAAATCTCTTCAAGGTTGTAGGTAGGCCTCTGATCATCAAAGTATTTTGCTTGATAGAGAAAAATGAGCATGGGAAATGTGTTTTAATGCCATCAAGTTGAAATGAGAAGTTCATGTATATTTGCTTTAAAAATGTCAAAATGCAAGTAGAGATAGGGTTTTGTTTTGCTGCTCTCAGGGTTATCCCTTTCACCCCCTGAGGTTGTTCATGAGGAGGGAAGGCCATCACAGTAGCATGATATTCTTGAGACCAGACATGTCAGCTCTCCTCCATTGGTCACTTATCAGAGAGGCCCAAGGGCCTTATTTGCAGCAGCTAGGCGAGTACTATCTCCACAGCAGGTGGAAGGGGTCTCGCCTTCATCATCAGCTCAGCGAGTGTTATCTCCACATCAGGTGGAAGGGGCCTCGCTTTCTTCACCAGCACAGGTACTATAGAGGGGCAAAGAGCCCATGATTCATGACGATCCGGTGATTGATCTTGAGGCCAGTTCTCCTAGCCAAGAGGCGAAGGAGATCATTCAGCATCTCAGGGCTGAAAATGATGTTTTACAGAGGAGACTTGAGGGTGCCCAATGGACTATTACTTACCTGGAGCAGCGGAACAAACAATTGGAGGAGGAGAAAGCACTTGATGAGCTATGGAGGATTCGTAGCGACCGAGTCTTGAACCGTAGAAGACCCGGTGATCCATTGCCTGCTGACCGAGAGTCAATGCTCATTCAGGAGAATGCCCACTTGGAGAGGCTGTTGGCTAAGGCCAACCAAGAGAAAAAGCTGCTGAGAAACATGAATAATCACTATTGGGCAAGGATGCATGTATGCAAGGCCAAAATGAAAATGTTCCAAAGGAGGTTGTCCAAGGCTCTTAGGCGGAGGAAGAAGACCAATCCACTCCGTATCTTGGCTGAGGCATCCCTCAAAGATCATGGCACTCACTAGCATCAGTTACAGCACAAATCCCAAATTTTTTTGAGAATTTTGGGTAATTTTGGCATTTTTTGGAAATTTACAGGTTTTGGCTCCTCAACGGGTCTCACCCCCGGTGAGACCCTTTGTCATCGTAGCTCCTTTTTGCAAAAACTCAGCATTTCTAGATTTTTCATGCAAAGTTACATATGCCTATGGATGGACTTGAGTTTTTATGGGGTTTTGGGCCTCCAGAAGGTCAAAATACATGCAAAATTTGACTTTCTGCCCCTTTTTTGAGTTGCAGAAGCAGTCTTGGGAGAATTGAGTTTTGACTAGGCAAATGAACTCCAAATTAAAAAATTCTAGTTGGGTTGGAAAGTAGACTTGCAGACCTTTCCAATGAGCTATCCTGCACCCAATTATGACACCTGGAAGTGCCCCAAACAGAGCTCCAAAGTGCGTGACCCGTTGAGAAAAGGGGCGCGACCCGTTGAGAAAATTTTGCCAGATTTGACTAGTTCAGCCCAGAAATTGCAGATTTGACTCTTTTCGACTTTCTGAGGTTAATGATGGTCCTCTTGGATGTAATTGTGACACTTTTTGGATACTTTTACTCTTGTTTAACACTTCTAGAAGATTTATTCATGTAAAGGGTAAAAATTGAATGTATGAACTGGTTTCCAAGTTTATAGAGGCAAGTTGTTTTGACTGCCTATTTTGTAGTGCTTAGTTTAGAAGTGGTTCAAACAGCTCCTAGGATAGTGAGCTCGACCCATGGAGGCAGGGAAAGAGGTTAGATCATCTATATTATGTACTTTCTTGCTCATTTTCATGGTTGGACTCTTGAGGGAGAAACTATCATTGTATTATTTCACTGTATCTCTGCAATTTTTGGCAAGGAAGACCAGGGTTTTGCAGTCATCTTTGGGATTCTTGTGGACTCATGTGTTGATGGTGTGCTTCTTAATGTTCTTGTAAGCTTTTTTATGTGATTCATTTCCTTTCTTTACTGCTGCACATTAAACAAATGAAGTGTTAAAGTATGAATTCATGCTAGTCATGCTCTGCTTTTAAATTTGTTTAATTTCAATGTTTTCTACTGTCTAAAGGGAATTCAAAGTCATTGTTTGCTCTCTTTAGCTCCTCATCTTTCCTTCCTGATCATCCATCTTGATTTAAGGCATCAATACTGTTTCCTACCTCGCCCCAAAGAACCCCCTGCAGAAACTGTGTCAAATCCCCGCACCCAAAACTGCAATTCCTCAATTTGTCACCAAAAACCCAAAAAACCCCAAATCAACCTTTTAAATCAGTTTACTAGCCTAATATCAGTGTTACCTTGTTGATCATCTCATCCCATTGAATATTTACCGAGATTGACCGGAGAGAGCCTTCTCCTGCCCCGTAGGGCTAGCTACGAGGCTGAATGGTTTGATGTAGCCTTGAGATTTACCTTTCTCAGCCTGAGGTGAAATTTCAAGCGCTAACATAGTGCAAAATGTGTGATTGAGACCATGCAAACATAGGTAAATTGATGACACAATGGAGATTCAAGGATTAAAGTGACAAGGACAAATAGATAGTAGGTGCAAATATCGAGAACCACCATGATGACATCAATGACATGGTATGAGTGGGATGAAAATAACTAAGGGATGTTGTATTAATGGATAGACATGGATGAATCAGTACAAATTATCGAACCAAAGGCAATACTTATAGCTACCCAAAAAAGAGATATAACATATTGTAAATCTTTGATGGTAATGCGAACTTAATTTCTTTTCCTCGTTTTGGTTTTTGGTAACTTTTTAATACTTTGATTTTTGGTTTCTATAGAGAATAAAAGAATAAATATGTTACGATAATGAGATAAGTGCTATATAGCACTAGATAATTTTAAGGTTTTTGTAGGGAATGTGATAGCAAATGGAAGTAATATAGGGGGTACCTAGGGTGGGTCTCCTTAGATTGGGTGAATGAGTTGTTAAATGCATATGGGATTTTTCATGTGAAAGAAGTGAAACATGGGCTCAAAAACATAGTGAGAAGCAAAGCATAATACTAGAAGTAATTGCTCGAGAATATAGGGGAAGGAACGTGAGTACTAAGAGCAAAGGATGGGGCTCTTGACATAAAGTAGGCACAAAATCACCAATTATAAGGGGAAGTTAATAAAATGGGTGCCAAAATGCAAAATATGCTAAACTAGATGTAGGTATCTTAAAGGGGTGAGGTTGTTTTCCGGCCTAAGATGACATCTATGGTAAATTCAAAGGCAACAAAAAGGTAAAATAAAAATATTGGAAAGGACAACGTTGTATCTAAATTTCAATGTAGACATGATGGGGGGTCGCCAAATATAGATGAAAATTGGATTATTTTGATGATGTCCTTCACAATATAAACAAAACCCATGGTGCAAGAGTACTAAAAAAACTAAACGCAAAATATAAAACTATACATGGTTCCTTCATCAATGGCACAAAGGGTTAGAATATGATCATAAAGGCATACTGGGATGAGGAAGAGGGAGTGTTTCTTGATTGGTGAGTAACAATATCAAGACTAGTGCAGAATTAAGGTCAAATAACCATGAATTCCCAATTGATGCACTTTGATATGGAAGAAAAGGATGAGGAGTTCCCAAAGGAGGAATTCTCATGAAGGAGACAAGGGAAGAATAAGTTACCAAATTAGGCACTCTGGTGATGAATGTTAGGGAATGAGGAGTTCCCAAAGTAAACATTCATAAGAAGAAGACCAAGGAAGAAGGAGTTACAAAATGAGACACTTCCTGAAAGGAGTCTAGGGAATATTGAGTTTCCAAAAGAGAGACCTCCATGAAGGAGGCAAAAAAATGATGAGTTCCCAAATGAGGCAATGATATGAAGGAGACAGGAATAGTGAGTTCTTGAAGGAAGCAATCCCATGAAGGACACTAGGAATGAGGACATCCTAGAGCAGGCAAACACATCAAACAAACTAAGGAATTAGGAGTTCCTAGAGAAGGAACTCATGTGAAGTACAAGGAGGTTATGGTACCCACATGAAGGGTAACTAAAGGGACCAAATTTGATGGGATTATGTTATGATAGTGGCTTAGTCTAATTAGGTCATGGGGTTCATAATTGTATGATGTTTAGGAATTCAAGACATGACTGGGTGTGATGGTTGTTTCCACAAAGAGCACAATGGAGGGTCAAATTTTGTTGAGCTAGTTCATATGTGACTGGGTGGGAAATGGGACAATCCCCAACATAAGTAGATATAGACTAATGGAAAAGTTGCTTCCAAATACCAGAGGTGATGGATGAAATGTATAAAAATAGGAAACTTAAGTTTAGGTAGCCATAGAAGAGGGTACATAAAAATATATTAAATTATTGATGGTTTATAACATCCATGGGATGGGTAATTAGGGCTTGAAAATTCCTAATAACATCCAATGTGGGCATAAAATTATTGGAATTTGGGTTGGTCTAGGGTCCCAAAGAATCCATGTCAATTGCAAGAGGTGGTCTCAGTTGAGAGGGGCATAAATATTTCCAAGGGGGTTGGAGTTAGAGGGCATGTTAATGAAACACTTAAGCCCATGTAAGGAGTAAAAAGAGATTAAAGGTGGAGTTCACTTATACAATTAGATAAATAAATTATAGCCTCAATTAATTATTCATATTCAGGAAGATTTTGGTTAAGGAAGTATGGATAATTTTATAATGGGTGGAGAAATAGGTGCAGTTGCCCACAAGGGTAAACGAATCCACCCATTCTCCAAGTTGAAGCCACGAGGAGGTGGTACTAGGGAAATATATTCACACCTAGTGGATTGATGTGGCATAGATAATGGAAATGGACACATAGTTCATTAGCTAAAGTTGGGAAACAAAGGGGGGATTATGTCAAGTGTTGGGCATGGTGAAGGATAAAAATATGCAAGTTGTTTAATAATGATAATATGTCCTTCACGATGGAATTTGATGACCCATTAGAGTGAAAAAAACACCACACAAATGGTATTGATGTAATAAAATACGAGGATATTTTAGTATAGATGACTAATCATGAATGTGGCATCAATAAACACAATATTACCACCTAGCCCAATTAGGAGATTAGAAAAATCCCCTATTGGGTTACACAATATATTTTCAAAGGCTCATACCTTAATCATTAGTGAATGAGAGTGTAGAATCCATGTGTTACCAAGTTGAGAAGGACATAACACACAAGGAGGGGCCTCTTCCCACTAAACATTGATGGATTATGATTTCTTAACAATGAGCCATATATGAAATGTGGTGGAAGACGGAAGACCTGTTTTTTATGCGGGTCCCAATTAAAGGTGATGGTAAGGGGATATTTCAATGTGCATTGCGTGGAAAAGGTTGAATAATTTTTGGATTATTAGAAGTGGAAGGGGTGCCCCAAGGTGTGGATGATAAGGTCCTGTACATGAAGTAGATTTGGTTGGAGGGTGGGTTACCATTTTGTGATAATTTAGGAAAGGAAGAAGAGAATGAAAGACCATCCTATGCATATGCCCCTAAATTTTGCAAAGAAAAGTGGTCAAAAAAACCATCGAACGTTGAGGGTGTGGATCCCCATATGGAGTATTAAATTTCTTAATGGTGGATTTCTGTTCTAGTTAGCTTATAAAGATCACAAGACTAGACCTCAAATAGTTTATGATAATGATGGGTTTAATGGCCATATGTCCTAAATAAGGATGGTTATTTCTCAAGTGGTCGATACAACCTTAATTATTTTGGTCTTGAGAGGGTTGTTTTGAATTAAGTGGGGTTGAACCTAGCATTATTAGGGTTATAATGTTGGTTTCCCCCCTTCCCTAGGTACATATTTGTATCCTTTTTATCCTTAATTTCATTGTGAGTGTGTTGATTGATGTGGCCTAGTAAGGGTCTACTATGTAAAAATATGATTAAGTTGGGAGGAAGGGTTGGCCAAGTTGATATTAGAAGGTGACATGGGGGCAGGGGAAATTGTGCTAATTTAGGGTCATGAAATTGAAAATGTGGGTTATGGAGGGACAACCACAATAAATGGCGATGAACTTATAATAAGTGGTGGATATGTAACAAGAGTTGTAACAATTATAAGATGTATCACAACCACCATAAGAGGTACTAGCCTTGTCATAAGGGAAGGGAGGATAGTGATAATTTTTTCATAGTTTTACTCCCAAGGGACATGGAAATGTCACTAGACAATTTCATTGGCGTGAAAACAATCAACCTTTTGATGATGGGATGCCAAAGGTGTCAAAGGTGGTTCATATTAATAGGGTCATATATCATGATTATACATAAATAAGGTCAATTTTTTTTTACTTTTAACATTACCACTTCTTTAGTTTTTCCCATGGTAAGGATGAAAGGAGAAATTTCAAGAATCAATCCAAGAGGAGGGGGGTCTTTAAGGTTCATATTACAAAGGTTTCATTGTCAATTCCACTCATGGGTATGTTCCATGATGTGGGTGGAAGAGGTTTGGTGGTGCATGGTAATAATCTCAACCCTAGTATCATGGTGAACCAATGATACTAGAAACACACTCCCATATGGTATGCATACCCAAAGGTTGTCCAATCTATCGCTTGGTAGCAATCCCTATGGAAGTTCATTGAAGCAACAATAGTAGAACATAATACTTTGTAATGTTTTTGGAGGATAATTATATATGAAGGTTATCAAATGGTTGGATGGTTACTCCCCAACTCGATTGTCAAACATGGGATATCCAATGAAAACTTGGTAGGTATAGCTAACCGAGTGTCATCATGAATGACATAACATTTAATGAGAAGACAAGTTTGGAAGGTTAAAGCTAGCTATGAATGACATGATTTGGTTTCCAAATATTGTTGCAAAGATGTTAAATCAAAAGTGTGTTGTATCAATGGGTCACCAAATTAATGTATTCAAAGGGAAGCAAGTGAAAAGGTGCTAAAAAGTGGTTTTCAAGTGCATTTATGATGGTGATAAAATATGGTATTTGTGATAGGTTTTCTTGGTGAAAGAAATAAGCACATGCCTAATACATATTAATAAGCACAAAAAATTATAATTTGTAACTTGGTCTTTCAAAATGTCTCAAACATCAATAATGAAACCCAATTAGTAAGGCAAGTGAAGATACACCAAAAATAATTATATTGGAATGCTCAAGAGGATTAAATCCAAGGGAGAAATAACTATATATCTTTGGTGCTCTCAGAATCCTACAAGAGCAATATGGTGGAAAGCTTATGATTTGGTCACGAGGTTACCTCTTTAAAAATCATAGACAAAGGGTTATGGACTTCAAACAATTAAAGCGAGACATATATCTTGAAATATTTGAGAGTTTTTTTTTAAATAAAAGTCTCAACCTAAGCATTGACACTTAAATTAGAGAACATCCCTTCAGTTGGTAAACACATATACTTGAAATGAATTTATTTTCCCTATGGTAACAAATAACTTTCAATGATAAAAAAATAGTGTGGTGTTGTTTAGATGTCTCAACCTAAATAATGAATGATTTTGGTCATTAAGGGATGATTTCAATGGGTTATACTAATATTATAATTTTTTAAGTTTTGATCTTGGCAACATTATCCAAGTTACTATCATTAAATAGTGTAAAAAAATCTCATATACCATGCATTGGATCTTGATCCATAATACAAGCCTATATAGGGAATCTCTAGCATGCCAACATGATATGATGGAAATTTTAAGGTTTGGAACACCCATAGAATAAACCATGGTACAAGGTGAAAATATAGAGCCTTAGACAACAATATTTTTCTTTAAATCTCATGCATGAGACCCATGGTCATCACACAAATTCTATAATACTAAATCATTAGCCTATGGTTGAAACACATGGTCCAAGGCCATAACAATTTCCATTGGGTTTAATGGGCCATGTGCACTACCCTAAAACAACACACATGCCCTACATAGGTAATATTTGGCTTATAATAGAGATATGTTTGTTATTTTAGGATTGGTCCAACAAATCTATTAGTGCCTAAATATTTATTTTATGGCTAATAAACCATGCACAAAGTATAAAACCAACAAATAAGGCTTGTAAAAAGAATGTTTGGCTTAAAGGTCTTATATGGGAATTGTTTTGAGATTTTTCAAATTGGATATGGTCTTTGTGGCATTAGATATGGTTTAAGGATAAAAGCTAGTGTTTTAGGACTTAAAATGTGCGTTTAGGGCTCATAAACCATGTACTAGATCAAAAACGACCACATTAGCTTTATAAAAAAAATATTTAGGCTACATGTATCATATGGGTGTCAATATTAGGTTTTGCATATCTATCATGGTTCTCAAGTCATGAATCACAATCTAATTAAGAAACCAACACATTACTACATAAAATATGCTTTTAGGGTTCACAAACCATGCATAAAGTCAAAAACCATGATAGAAACCATCTAAGTGAAATGTTTTGCTCATATGTGTCATACTGTGTGCCATTATGAGGTTTTGCACACTAAATTTGGTTTTCAAGGCCTTAAAATTTGTGCAAGGATAATATTAGTGTTGCTTTTAAAACTCATAGATCATGCTGTTATAGACATTTTTGTGCCTTACAACATTGAGCATGAAATGTCCATAATCTAAGGGATCCAAAGTCCCTAAACATGTTGTTCCTACCCCTAGAGGAACAAGGCTAACAAACCACAGCAATTCATAGAAGTTCTCCACCAGAAACTGCTCAAAAACAAGTCAATTCAGGATCAATTCAAGAGCTCCACTGGCTGTCTGCGCTGAATGTCAAAGCCAACACTGGCTACCTACGCTGAATGTCAAAGCCAACACTAGCTACCTGCGCTGAGCGAGAGTGGACATGTGGCAAGCTCATTTCTCAAGGTGTCAAAACCCAGGAAGCTTCCAAAATGACACTTGCCTCAGGGAATTCGACTATGATGAGTAAGAGGTTCCAAATCTCCAAGTGGAATCAAGAACCTCCAAGTGGAATCAAGAACTGACAAAGGGAGAGGACACTAGTCAGATCTCAAGCTGACTCCTCCTCTCTCCAAACATCTATATATGGATCTCTCCTCCATGAGATCTAGAGGCTGGAATTTTGTTATTGCAAAGAATTGCTGTTGGTTTGAGATTGGGTGTTTAATGCTTTGAAGGGAGGTGAAGATAGGAATTCCATTTTGTTGGGAAGGAGATTCTGGATTGGAGCCCTCTGGGTTGTATCTCTTCCTGAACCTTGTTATTCATCAATAAAGCTATCTTGGTTTCTCCTATATACTGGTGTATCTTTGATGTATGATTGCATTAGTATGTTTAGTTTACTTCTAATCCTGAACTAGTTATAAATATGAATCTATGTCTTGTGTAGTGTTCTTCTCTTGTGATCTTGCAGAAACCTGTTGAAGCTGGGCGAGCGAGAAGGCAAGTAGCTGGGAACTCTCCAAGAGAAGAGAAACTGGATCGAGGGACAAACGGAAGACACCGGTTAGTCCATCCATCTCTCTTCATTCTAATTTATAAAGGAAGAATACTAGAATAGTTGTCTCTGTTTGTTGCTAAGGCACTGTCACACCTTAGGTGGATAGGATCATCCTGCATAGGCATTTTTCCCCACAACAAATTGGCGACTCCGCTGGGGAGATCTGTTTAGTCATTTTATTTGTGTCTCTATCATTGTTTGTTTCATAGACTCAACAGCAACAATCGAACTGCATCTGCTTTTCTCAGATGCAAAGTAGACAGTTGCTGCTTTGATCCAATCACTGGATTTGTCTATGAGCTGAACAATGGACTCACAAATGATTTGATGATCCTTTGTGATATATCTTAGTACCCCCTCAAAGCATCCCTTTGATTGTACCTTGTTTGTTGCTTTTATTTGGCCTGAAACCGTTGATTAATCAGCAATCTGTGACCCAGAACCCAGTGAGAAACTCTCGTTTCTCCTTCAGCGCGACCCCTGTGAAGAGGTTCTGCATTTCAACGCAGGTCCCGTGAAGGCTACCTGCGCTGAATGTCAAAACCTCTGTGTTGAGGTTGCGCTGAACCAATTTGTCCTTGTGCAGCTGGGGTTCTCTGCTCTGTTTTGCCCTGTTTTGATCTCTGATTTTTGCAGCCTGTAACCAGCATAGGTACCAGTCTGATAACTCCTTTTCTCTGCTTAAATTCTGCCTCCTTTTGTACAAAAAGGCTGTGAATGTTTTTATGTGTTTGTGGCACCATTTACAATTTTCCTTTGCATGAGTGAAATAATCATCCTGTAGCCCTTGATTCAGATCTGTTGATTGTGATCTTAGGAGAGAGTTCATTGGCTGTTTACAGTTGATTATACATTTACTTTTGCTTATTGGTTTGAGTTTGTCTCTTTTAAGTGTCGAAACAAGTGTTCATTTCGAAAGTCGTAAAGTGTTGTATTCTCTTCTACCCTTTCTGATTTCGAAAAAGTAAACTTGTCTGTATTTGTCATTTAAAAGCAAATTCAAAGTTGTACAAAAATCTTTCTTTGTAGGCATCAATACTAAGAAAGAGGAAAACAAACACCTGCATTGTGCATTTGCATTTTGATAGTTTGCATGCTTGATTTAGGAAAAGTGCATTAGGGTGTGCTAATTGCTCTTTGAGAAAAGATGGTGTCTTTCTTTTCCCTTAGTAGCTAGGATTTTCAAAGTTGAAAAGATATAAAGCTTGCTTATCATCTTTAGACTGCATTTAGGAATTGTACCATACATCTCGTGGTGATCCTGAAAGGCAAACTTCTAAAAAGATCAACCTAAAATAAATTGAATGAACTTAACAATGCTTTGCAACATAACGCACAACAGAGAGGTCTAGGCTAGAGACGTGTTCCGGCGTCGTAAAGCCTGGTGATTGTCGATCTCGTTGAAGGTGGGTGATTCCTCCTGAGGGACGATAGCGCCAGTACGGATTGTGCTCCCACGTACCGTCGCGTATATATTGGGAGACCCCTATAGGAATAAAACCTTTATCCTTAGGAAGCCGTGTCGGCCGCCCTACTGATCGCAATGCACTGAACACAGCATTCAGGAAGATCGACCGCCCGTACCCTAAAAAGTATTCTGCGGTTTTGCGAAAAGTTTGGCACACCCTCTGCCTAGAACTCCAGAGCAGTTTCTTTTGGCCTTTTTCAGACTCTATAACAGAAAAAAGTCCATCCGAGCATTTGTCACTTCGGGCTCGTTAAAACATCGAAGGAGACTAGAGTCATCTTTAGCTTTTTCTCGACTCTTTAAAATTGAAAAAGCAAGTTGTGTCTAAGCGTCGTTAAAATTTATTTTAAACGGAATAATCATCACCTTTCCCTAGTTGATCTTCGAAGTTAGTCTACCTTCATCACAAAGTTCTTGTAGAATCGCTAGGAAATATTTTGGATAGACTAAATATGTCTGAACAACCGTCGACATCCAGGACTGTGTCATCCGACACAGCAGCGGCAGAGCCTCCTGCTGCTACTCCAACGATGTTCGCTGGTATACCATCTGTCCCAGCAAATTGTCAACAACAAGCTGGAGTCCAATCAGAGACTGTTTTGACGACATGGTTAGTTCCTATTTCTTCATCCGGATTATCATCTGGTATTTCTTATGTTGAAACTCAACAAATTGATCCAATGTGTCTTCAAAGGCCAATCTACCCTTTAAGTACTGGATTGCCACCATATGGAGGGCAGTATGCCTTCTCATTGTTTCCCCCCGGAGAACAACCATATGGGAGTTTACAACAAAGTTCAGGTCAAACTGGGATTACATCCAGCGGATGGGTACCGATAATGCCTCAGCAACCAAGGGTTGCATATTCAATGCAACCAGTCCACCCTGTGTCGAATGTTGCCACTATACCTGGTATGGTGATTGCGTCGCAAGTACAAGCGCTACCTGTTGTATGTCAACCCCAAGTTTCTCAGGTTGCCATACAACAGCCTCTTGTCTCAACAACTCAATCACAACCTCCGGTTAGTGCCTCCTTATCTGGAGCAACTCAGGCTCAAACAAGTACTATGACTCCTCATCTTGGTCAATCATCAGGTATTGGACAACAGCAAATGGTCCAACAACCAGAGCTGGTTCAAACTCATCAACCCCCATTCCAGCAATCATATCGAGGACTTGAGCAACAAGTCTTTGTAAGTAATGGGCAATCGCATTTACAAAGCGGTTACCAACAACCATATTATAATGGTTATGCCCATCAACCTTGTCAAAGTTGCCAGCATCAAATACATTATGCTGGTATACAAAGACCCACTGCTCAGGCGATTCCATCTTATCCTGGGTATGCTTCGCCTAACCTGAATCAACAGTTGCCCTTTGTAGCAACTCTAGAATTACCAGATCTAAACCGGCTTACGAATGATCCAATTGCTTATGCCCCTTGGTGGCCAGCGATTCCGCATAAACTTCCGTCAGATATTCCTAAATTTAATGGAAATCCGAGTGAAGATCCGTCGAATCATGTGATGACCTTTCATCTGTGGTGTTCATCAAACACCCTAAATGATGATTCGATTAGGCTTCGCCTTTTTCAGAGGACGTTAACTGGTCCGGCAGCAAAATGGTATATCGAATTGCCTAGAGCTTCATTCGACAACTTCAGTACCCTAGCCACAACCTTTTTAACCCATTTTCAGTTACCAATAAGGTACGAAACGGGAACCGAACTTCTTACCAACTTCAAACAGACAACGGCCACTCACATATCTGATCATATACATGAGTGGCGACGTCGTCGTAGGATGGTAAAAACGTACGTTCCCGATCAGCTATTAGCTGAATGGTTTATCAAGTCATTACTTCCTGCCATCACGGAAGATGTGGCAAAGGGGGGAGTCATAACGGAAGAGCAAGTTATCGCTCGTGCGCAATATCTGGACTTGGTCTATACTCAGTCTGGCACGCTCTACGACAAAATACCTGACACCCCTAGACCGGAATTCTCAATTCCTCCTCCTCCTAAATCAAACAATGACTCTCATGCCGGTGATGGTGTGATTGGCACGACAAACGCGAAATCGACAAAGGCCACATCCAAGAAGGCCCGTAAGATTTCAGATCAAAATGCAAATGAGGAACTTCTTGCCTCGGAAGTAAATGCCGTGTCGACCGACAAGGGAAAACAACTGAAGCAACCAGGGGGCAAGAAGAAAAAGAAAGGGAGAAAAAGGAAACCCCCTGCGGGGTGTCATATATGCGATGAGGATCATTGGACGAGAGATTGTCCACATATAGCTGAAGTTAAGAAACTCTTTAAGAGTTCAAAAACCTCAGCAGTATTGACTGATCCGTTTCCAAACCCGGGAACCAAACTGGTTGCTAATCAAAATGCTTCCCGATCCCAAGTGCTTATGTTGTCTATCTCAAAGCAGCAAAATGATGCTTTGGCAAGGAATAAAGATTACGGGAATCCACAGGTGTCGAATAACAAGACTAATGAACAACCTAGTAGTTCGACAACAACTTTGACCAAAGTTGTGCCACCCATCATTCCTGAACAAATGATAAAGTTGCCAAAGGGAGTAGTGCACAAATCGACAGTTAATCCTCGTGCGAAAATAACACAAAATTATAATATAATAGAGGACCTGGCCCAATCGCCGTCCGCTATGTTGACACTTGAGGTACCGCAAAATTGCCTCTCCCAAGAGCAAGCTTTATTATCAGCAATAGGTGGGGTTGACCCAATGGATTCCAATCTTGTATCCTTTGACCACAAAGGGTACGATCCTCAGTTACCAGCTCAATCAGCTTTCCTTGTTCAAGTGAAAGCCCTCAACAAAACTGTTCATCGAACGATTATTGATGAGGGGGCATCTACATGTATTATGTCGATGAGTTGCTGGAAAACTTTAGGATCTCCAACCTTGTCGCGATCTGCGACAACATTAAAAGCATTCGACGGAAGGACATATACCCCGTACGGTATCCTAAATAACTTCAAAGTTGAACTAGGGGGCAAAACAGTAGAAATAGATGCTGAAGTCATCGATGGGAATCTTGATTACAACATCCTACTGGGACGACCATGGATATATGCCATGGCAGCTGTTGTGTCGACCTATTTTAGAAAGATTGCATTTCCCTTTCAAGGAGGAATTACAATCGTCGACCAACAAACATTTCTCCCCAATGGTTCTCAAGTTACTGGAAGCATTCCAATGATCCATGGAAGCAATCATTCGCTCCAAAATATCGGAGTAGGTCTCCTAAAAGACCCGGCCTTAATGGGTACTTTTGCCCTACCGCCTCCGAGTAATCTGGCAGAAGTGGCCACAGTGGAATATGAAACCTTCTATATCTAACGGATTTGGACTCCGAGGACGGTTCTTATCTCGTGTCAACCTCGTTTAAAAAATGAAACAAGGAGTCATGAGGATAGTTCTTTTACTATGTCAACCTCATTAAAAAATGAAACAAATCCCCTTCTCAAATCTCAAAGGTAAACCTTCATTCCAACCACCGAGTTGAATGCAATGAAGCTTGGGGGCCATGCACCTCGATTTGCGTTATTATGCTGGGGGCATGCAAACTTATCATCGAGCAGTTTTATCGTATAGTTCATGCTCGTTAAAAAATAAACTTAAAATCGAGCAGTTTTATCGTATAGTTCATGCTCGTTAAAAAATAAACATAAAATCGAGCAGTTTTAGCACAAAGTTCATGCTCGTTAAAAAATAAACGCAAGATCCGAGCAGTTTTAACGCGGACTTCATGCTCGTTAAAAAATAAACATAAGCAATGAGCAAGTGTTTCCACCAGCGTTTAAGCTCATTTTAAAATAAAAAATGAACCACTACATGGTAAATAACCATCTGTGAATGTAACATTATCCGCCATTAAAAGCCTTGGTCGTGTTTGCACCGTCACCTCCACTTTTCATTTGGCCGATTGTTCACCTCCATATGATTGTTTACCCATTTTGAGGAACAGCTGCAAAGAGTGATTTCACCTAGCCATCCTTGTGACACTGCCGTGATTGGAAAATTCCAACCTGTACCTGGAATCAGCTGCTAACCCTGTTTATCACTTGTTCCTCAAAAGACGAGTCTTCTTTAAGCTCTTTTCAACTGACTCGTAAAATATGAAAAGATTGCCGAGTTTTGGCCTTCCAGCTCGTTAAAGCGACAGGAAATGCTATCCCTCCTCTAGATTTTAATCTTTTTGGACCTGAGGGATTATTGCACAAAAAGATCGAGCGCTTGTTTTGTTCGGCTCGTTAAAGCTATCGAAAACTCATCCCTTCTGTATTGTTTTATACTTTTTCGGACTTAAGGGATTAGATGACGAAAAAGGAACTTTGGAGTTATCTTTACGTACCTTTTCAGACTCTCTAAAAATGAAAAGGGACCGAGTTGTCTTTGTCGTTAGACTCGTTAAAATCATTAAATAGCGACAAACTTGTCTTTAGACGAGAACGAGTTTCACTATCGCTAGGCTCGTTAAAACATAGCGATGGGCTTGCCCGAAGGGTAAGTTATAGAACAAGCATATGTTATCCTCCTCAAGCTTGACAAAAATAAAGAGGTACTGGTTAGCAATGACTGGGGAAAAATTGGGAGAAACTCAAGAAAACTTTGATGGTAGCAAGTCGCTCTTGAACATGACACTTTTCCTCCGTACCACAATCGGGTTGGGTTGTTTCATTCACCGGTCACATCACCAT
The DNA here is from genome assembly GCA_031772625.1 of Pinus tabuliformis. Lineage (NCBI taxonomy): Eukaryota > Viridiplantae > Streptophyta > Pinopsida > Pinales > Pinaceae > Pinus > Pinus tabuliformis. The sequence goes on along the minus strand of CM062807.1, from coordinate 656,768,435 downwards.
GGTCTTGCCATACCATCCATATTTGGGGTAATGCTACCGATCCATCGCATCAGTGTCGCCATATGTTCAAGAGAAGTCGTTCAGAAAAGTCAACCGTGTCCCATCCACTGCCATACATTATCCTTCATCCTTTCATGACCGCCACCCTGAATCATATGTCACAGATCGTTTTCACCTCCATCAAAATCATTAGCTCCGTTCCGTGTCACTGATGTGGGATTCATTAAGGCCCTCCTTTGACGGATCGCTTCTTGTCGACATCAGCTCATTATCCAAGAAGTTGATCTAGGAACACCCCCTTCAGTACTTTGAAGCTTGCATGCCTCAATGGCAAGTTTCTCACTTCCGGCGACAGGTATACATCAATGACCTTCGACCGAAAGATTTTGCGTGGTGTTCGACGCCAAGTCCTTTATTCACACCACGTGAATTGTACTGCAGTACCTTGAGGGTCATTATCATTATCGGTGATTCCTCTCGCGCTTGTTAACGGTTTACCTCATTGACCGGTAATCAAGCGATGTCTTTCCATGTTCGACTTCAGAACATTTCTCACATGGATCGACTTGTACTTAGAGTGAAGATCGAACGAGTTTGAAGACCCCGGATCTAGTTTCATCCATCCGGGCTGCGATATATATTCAGGAAAGATAAAGACATTGACATGTACATCATTGCAGCAGATAATCATCCTACCCAAAGGATGATAATTTCATCAAAATTATCAGTCTACCATCAGACGATTGTCTGTTCTATGTACAGAAAAATGAATTTATAAAGCTGAGCATGGGAATGCCCGCCTCAGCTAGATCATGAAAGCAGTATGAAAAATAATGTATTGTATTGTATCTTATTACAGGTCTCCTCCCAGCATTGGATGAACTTCGGATCCTCCTGATAAAGCATTTCACCCGATAAACGGCCTCATACTTTAGGGGGCAACTATTATAGACATTTTTGTGCCTTACAGCATTGAGCATGAAATGTCCATAATCTAAGGGATCCAAAGTCCCTAAACATGTTGTTCCTACCCCTAGAGGAACAAGGCTAACAAACCACAGCAATTCACAGAAGTTCTCCACCAGAAACTGCTCAAAAACAAGTCAATTCAGGATCAATTCAAGAGCTCCACTGGCTGTCTGCGCTGAATGTCAAAGCCAACACTGGCTACCTGCACTGAATGTCAAAGCCAACACTGGCTACCTGCGCTGAGCGAGAGTGGACATGTGGCAAGCTCATTTCTCAAGGTGTCAAAACCCAGGAAGCTTCCAAAATGACACTTGCCTCAGGGAATTCGACTATGATGAGTAAGAGGTTCCAAATCTCCAAGTGGAATCAAGAACCTCCAAGTGGAATCAAGAACTGACAGAGGGAGAGGACACTAGTCAGATCTCAAGCTGACTCCTCCTCTCTCCAAACATCTATATATGGATCTCTCCTCCATGAGATCTAGAGGTTGGAATTTTGTTATTGCAAAGAATTGATGTTGGTTTGAGATCAGAATCATTGGGTGCTTAATGCTTTGAAGGGAGGTGAAGATAGGAATTCCATTTTGCTGGGAAGGAGATGCTGGATTGGAGCCCTCTGGGTTGTATCTCTTCCTGAACCTTGTTATTCATCAATAAAGCTATCTTGGTTTCTCCTATATACTGGTGTATCTTTGATGTATGATTGCATTAGTATGTTTAGTTTACTTCTAATCCTGAACTAGTTATAAATATGAATCTATGTCTTGTGTAGTGTTCTTCTCTTGTGATCTTGCAGAAACCCGTTGAAGCTGGGCGAGCGAGAAGGCAAGTAGCTGGGAACTCTCCAAGAGAAGAGAAACTGGATCGAGGGACAAACGGAAGACACCGGTTAGTCCATCCATCTCTCTTCATTCTAATTTATAAAGGAAGAATACTAGAATAGCTGTCTCTGTTTGTTGCTAAGGCACTGTCACACCTTAGGTGGATAGGATCGTCCTGCATAGGAATTTTTCCCCACAACACATGCACAACCTCTTAAATCACATCATAGGCCTTATGATGTGAATCTCTCGGTTACAAGTGTCATCTTGGTGCCATTATGAGGCGTTGTACATTAGGTATGGTTCTTGGCACCCCTACCATGGTATAGAAAGGAACATCTCTTAGAGTGAAAACATGTTCTGGGTCTCATGGACTATGTACATGTTCTAAAACCACCATGTAGGCTTTGAAAGAGAAACATTTGGTTTATAAACGTTATGTGTGCCCCCTTATCAAGTTTTTTGTAATAGAAATGGTTCTCTAGGCATTTCCCATGACAAAAGGAGTAACATGAACATATTAAGGAATACAATATGCTTTGAGGGTCATGAACCACATACAAGGTCCAAAAGTACCATGTTGGCTTAGTGAATGAAATATTTGTCCACATGTTGTGTGGTTGTTTTTGACCTTTTACATGGCGCATGAGTCCTAAAAGCATCCTTTAGGCATTAAAAAAGTTGTTTTTATTGTTCAACCATGTCCAAGGCCTTAACAACCATCCCTAGTGCAAAACCTACCAATGGCTTTGATGTGACATGTGGTCTTGGATCTTATGTAGGGTCAATTATCCTTTAAGTAATAATTAAATCCCTAAGATGCTAATTTTTTTTTATAACATAATCAAAGTCCCGAGAAGCATATCTCATGCAAAAAACTTTATGATCACACCCATGTGATACCTATAGGCCAAGGATTCCCTTTATAAGTCATGCAGGGAAAATTTTAAGAACCCCCCCTAAATTTATAAATATAATAAATGGGCGAATCTCCATGGTATATAGGAAAAATGGAAGGCGATTTTATCAATAATATAATATGTATATATAATTTTTTGGCGAATCTCTCACCAGGCATGGCGAATATTTTACTCAATTATAAAATCTTGTAAGATCTTGGCGAGTCTTTCACTAAATAATAAAACTTTGTAAAGTCCTAGTGAATCTTAGCATAGGCTACATGCTGGCTTAATTACCCCATTTAAATAGGCTACATTCCAGGTGAATACCATGGGTCAATACCATGTGCCATTTTGGTGAATACCATGGGTCAATACCATGTGCCATTTTGGTGAATACCATGGGTCAATACCATGTGCCATTTTTATTTTTATTAATTCTAATATTAGGGTTAATAATGGTTTTTTGCTTGGTATTAATAACAATCTAGTCCATGGTATTTGTCCCGTAGTATTTTGGCCATAGGTTTCACCTAAATATAACCCATTTTTTGAGTGTTCGTAAATATAAGGTGACTTATGGAGTAAATATAAAAAAATGTTTTATTTGTTTACCATACCTCTCGTTTATTTATATTTTTATTAATTTACCGTACCTCTTTTACAAATATGGTATTTGGCCCATAGGATTCACTTAAATAAAACCTCTTTCTTGAGCCTTCATAAATAGAACGAGGGTTATGGACTAAATATAAAAAGAGGTTTTATTTATTTACAATACGTCTAGTTTATTTATATTTTTATTTATTTACCATACCTTTTGAGTAAGTATAAAAAGACGTTTTATTTATTTACCATACCTCCACTTTACTTATATTTTTATTTGTTTACACCCTTACATGTATATAAGGTGACTTATGGAGTAAATATAAAAAATGTTTTATTTATTTACCATACCTCTCATTTATTTATATTTTTATTAATTTACCATACCTCTTTTATAAATATGGTGTTTGGCCCATAGGATTCACTTAAATAAAACCTATTCTTGAAAATGGGCGAATGGATTCACTTAAATAAAACCTATTCTTGAAAATGGGCGAATGGAAGGTTGTAAGTCCTAATTTCAAGGGCTAAATTTACCTTTTTTACCCTCTCCCTTAAAATAAGGTGGGCTATTTGAGGTGATTTGTAAAAATGTACTATGATACAAAATATTCGCCCACTAAAAATTTAAAACCCCTTAATTTCGCCAAAGGGCGAACATTTGCCCCTAAAATTATCCTTGAAGTCATGTGTGGTTGTTTTGGGTCTTGAACATGGCCCATGAGCCCTAAAAGCATCCTTTAGGTCTTGAGAAATTAATGCTCCTCGTAATATTATATATAGGGCCTAAACAACCATCTCTAGTGCAAACAACCTCACAATGGCACTAATATACCTATATGCCAAATATTACCTTTACAAAACTTGTATGGTGGTTTTGGATCATTTGCATATTATATGAGCCTAAAATCATATTTTATGCCTTAAGGTTATTGCTTTTATCCTTAGACCATAATATGTTTTTGTCCCTCCTCATTCCATGTCCATGACCCAGAGAATCATTCCTAGTGCACATAACCTTGTAATGACATACATAATGGGCCTCTAAATTAGACATAAATTAAGGCCCATGCCTCTAAATTAAACATAAATTAAGGCCCATCTAACGATCCTTCAACATATTAAACTTCTATTTTGCATTAGATAATGTATTTTTAACTTTAATATGTTCATTAGGAAGGTTTATGAATAATTGCATATTTGTGCCTAATATTATTTATTTTTGTGGAATATTATGAGAATATTGGGCAAATTATGAAGATTTGGAGGAGGAGATAATTCAGGGACTTGCTCCCTACTACAGGAGGATCAATATTAAATAATAAATAAAAAAGATATTATGGAATTATGGCATAGATTTTGGAACTCCAATGATTGAGAAAATCTAGGAATGTGTTCCTTGCCATTTAATGTAGATTCCTAGTATTGGGAACCAAATCCACTAATCAAGGTATTTGGTGGGGAAAGCTTCCTCATTTCATGGGGAATGATTGCTAATCATTTTGTATAAGTACCAAGTGGAATTTTCCTCTATGGAGAAATTTTTATTAGTCTTCTTGTGGAGAGAACTAGTATTTCTGCAACTCCATTGTATTTTCTTGCAGGGATGTAATTGCATTAATGAAAATAATGAAGATTGGTGTCATGTTCAACTTCTAAATTTTGTTCTCCTCCATAGGTATATAAGTTTCCTTGGGCTTGGCCATCCCAAGAGCCTCAGATCCCTTTTGTATCATTTTCTTTTCTTCCTTTCACTTCTTAGTCACATGCATCTCTTGTTCTTATTTCTTTCCATTTCTGCATTTAATACTAATGATTTTTTGTTGTAGGATTGGGTTATATGGTTGACGTAAGTTATTTTGTAGGATCACAAGCATCATTTCATCCTTGGAAAATATTTGGAAGGTCATAGTAATCATTGATCTACTTGGATTAGTCTACTTATTCCCAAATCTAGATTTCTGGAACTCCTTTTTAGCAAAGAACAATAAATTTCTACTATTTTTCAGAGCATGCTAACGAGCTGAAATTGAGTTGGTTCCACTTGAATTAGATCACAAAAACATTCTATTTAATAACAAAATTTACCCCATTGAATTTTCACTTGGTTATGTTAGGCATTTTTATGGATTTACTAGCCCACTAGTTCTCGAATTTCTGATTTTTAGACTGAGTAATTTTCCGTTATTTAATAAATCTTTCCCATGTATAGATGAATTTGTGGATAGATGCAGAAAATAATGTGTGTTTTTGTAGGAGCTTCTACATTTCATGGAGATCTCATCTTTCCTTATCCACCCATGTCTCCAAAATCCACTAAAGTCTCAATTCGATTTCTTGTTTTATAAGCAAAAGTTTCCATTTCCATTGAGAAAATCTACCCATCTTGAAGCCCTTGCTTGAGTTCTGGGTAGTTTCCACCACATCCATGCCTTATTCTTCCATTATCCACATTTCCCAAGCTCCATTCCACCTTATAGACAACTTCCTAAGCTTTCGGCCTCCTTTTTGTAATAAAACAGGGGATCCTATAGACATCCTATAAGAACTAGTACTTCCTGTAGACATCCTGTAGGAAAACCTGTAGTGTTATGTTTTGAGCCCAAATTGAAGAAAATCATCACTAGAAGCCAAGATTAGGCCCCTACTTTCCCTCCAAGCCATCTGAACCATTGTAATCCTTTTCCTCCACACGTCTCCCTTGCCAAAGAACCAAGCAAGATTAGCATTTACTTTTTTCAAGCAAAAGATAAAAAGGAAAATGTTATTTTATATTTTTTCATGCACACAACAGTTAGCACTCTATAGATTAGATTCCATGCTCAGTTAGTTTAAATAATCACATGTGACAAATAGGGTTAAGTTAGGTTTCTTTTACATTTAGTTCATTATCTTTTTGCAATTAGAATATGTTTCTTTCCATGTACTTTATTTCTTGCAATAGGTTAGGGTTTCCGTTTCAGTTCATTTTCTGCAATTAGTTTAGGGTTTGATTTTAGTACATGCACTCCATTACATCATGACAACAAAGGAAGGACACATTCTATGATGCACATATAATGTTGATACCTCTTAAGTTTTTACGAACCCCGGGTTAATAATTAAAAGTCGATAGCCTTGGGAGTTGCAACATTCTTGTTGCAATACTAAGGCTCATCAATACATATTATAAATGTACGCCAAATATTTGTTTTTCATGTCCCATGTTGTGGCTTTCAAACCTTGAAAAAAACAATCCTGTTAATACATTATGACCCTTTACCATTGACTCTTAAAGCAATATCGCCCTAACACTTTATGAACTTGGAGACACTAACCTCCTTTATACATTATAACCCTTAACCCCTATGACTATTTGTGTAATCACCACCTAACACTCTATGAAATTGAACATACTAACTCCCTTAATAAACTATTTATCTTAACCTCTATAACCCTTGGTGCATCAACCCCCAAAACATTATGACCCCAGATAGAATAACCATCTTAATACATTATGACTCCAAACTACTATAACCCTTGAAGGAGTGACCCCCTAAAACTCTATTATCTTGAAAAGAATAACCCCTTTAATACTTAATGACCCTTAACTTCTATGATCATTGAGAATATTACCCCCCAAGACACAAACACTCTATCTCCTTTAATTCACAAGAATTATTAACCCATTATTATTAATGCAATCTAAAAACTATGGCCATGAACACTAAACCCCTTAATAGAATATGACCCTTAACCATTATGCCTTTAAAGCTATCAAACCCTAACACTTTATGACCTCAAACATTGTAATACCTTATTTTTGATCCCTATAATGTATTGGATTAGATTATGTATAAATTGTAAATGCATGGTTATAATGAAGGGATTCAAGTTATGCGAGATTAAATGAATGACCTTATAAGTAAATGATGTAAATATGATAATATGGATTTCTATTGTGGAGCTCTCAAGGCCAAACTATACTAGTGGATGGCTAGGCATGTTAGTGTTGAAAATGTGCTTCTACGCACTATGTGGTAGGCTTTCCACAATGAAATAGAGCTATTGAAATATTAATAATAGAATATACTATACAATAGTCCAATATGACCACAAAGAGCATGAGAAAGGCTATGATCCACCAAAGGGGAAGAGGAAAGGAAGCCTTCAAAAATTTAATCCCAAGAGTTAGCCTAAGACCTCATATATTTTTCATAATGTTATTTGAATGAACCCATCCACCTCCATTGAATTACAAACTAATCATTGAATGCATGTTGAGGAAGTCTTCTCCTAAAGTTGATGGAGCATGGGATAAGTATGATTGTAATGGGGGAGTGTAAGAGTTTCCATTCTCATAGTAAAATAAATATTGACCATCATTACCTCAATCCTCTCTCATTGTCACTCATTTTGTCACTCTCACATTCATGCTTTACACTTATCATGTTGTAATATCCATTGCTAATTATTAACCAAATCATCAATGTGAAAGAAGAATTTGTAGATATTTGATGAGAGATAGATGGTTGCAAGTGAGCATAGAGGTTGGACAAGTTAGGATTCCTTTGCCAACTATGTATTTTGTGTTGATTACTTTCTTGAGGGAAATTTTTTATTCTTTCAAGGTAATCCTATAAGGCATTTAGTGGATTGGAATCCTTTTATGTACATTGAATATCACTAAACGGGAAGAATATCCCTACAGGAATATTAGGCTAAAAATGGGAATATACCCCTTCTTTTGGGTATGGAAATAGAACCAAGTGTGATGGTTATTTGATAGTTAGATGAGAGTCCTAGAATTATTTATAATTAAATAATCAACTAAGAGAAAATGGGTTGAGGTCATTGACCTAGAAACCTATAATTCAGTTCCTTTTCCCTAGTGACCTATAATTAGATTCCTATGGTTGGGTGGAAAATACTTATGTGGAGCCAATTTATTGGACTATCCATTATTAACAAATAAGTGCTCTATCTTTGTTCTTTGATTTTGTAGTGGAATGTTATTTATTTATTACTTGGATTGAAAGCACGATAAACCCTAGAATACTTCCCTACATTTCATGGATGGTAAACCAGGTAAGCCGTCAACCTTGATTACAGGGCCTCACCCTAAGAGAATCAAAGAGAGTCAAATCCATGATCAACAACAACTAGAAACAATATCAAAGAACTTCATGTCGGGCTCTAGAGCACTTGAGCTAACCTTTGGGGCTATTGGAATATTAATTGATATGGAAACATAGGCATATTGCATGTTGTATGTTTTTATGCTTAAATATGGTCAAGGGAATTTGGTTGTCATGAATTCTTGTTATTCCATTTTTTTTCTATGTGGTTCATGGAACCCAAAGATTGGGGACAGCTACATTCATGGAATATTTGTACTAGGAATATCCACCTGAAGGGATCACCTCATGTTGGCTCAACCATGGAGCCTGATCACGAGAGTGTCAAGAGAATTGAACTCATGACCTCTCAATAACAAAGGTGATTTAACGATTGGGACTCGACCAATTGAGCTAACCCTTGGAGCTAATTATTCCATTCTTATTTGTTTTGTTGTATTTTATTATTTTTCACAATTCATGCATTTAATTAACTATGATCCTCCAGAAGAGGCCTTCCCTATTGGAATTATGTTGAAAAGGTCTCTTAAGGAATATAATTTTAGTTTGGTGGTTACCCATCTCATGGATAGGAGTGGTAGCCATGGATGCTACAAACACCCTAACCCCCTTAATACATTATGACACATAAAGATCATGACCATTGACACAATCACCTACTAACACATTATGATAATGAATATTCTAACCCTCTTAATGCATTATGACCATTATCTTATATGACACTTAACACAATAGCTCACTAATACACCATGAATTGGAATGCATTAACCCCCTTAATGAACCATGAATTTAACCCCTTTGATCATTGATTTAATCACTTCCTAATGCTTTATGGCTTCAAAAACACTAACCCCCATAATGCACTGTGACCCTTAACTACTTGGAATGTTGATGTATTTGCTCCCTATCACTTTCTAACCTTAAGCATGCTGATACCCTTAATACATTGTAACCCTTAATCATTACAACCCATGAAACAGTCACCCTCTAACACATTATGACCCTAACAACATAAACTCTCTTAATTTATTATGGTCCTTATCTCGATTGTTGTTTCATGAAATCACCTCCTAACATACTATGAATTGGAAGACATTAACCACCCAAATACATTATAACCCTAAACCCTTATGCTTTTTAATACAATCACTCACTAACATGGTATGGACTTGAACATTCTAGCCCCCTTTACAAAATATAAATCCCTTAACTCACTATGACCCTTAACCCTTATTATCATTGAGGAAATCACCACTAAACACACTAGCCCCATGAACCACCTAAAATTCACCCAAAATCCACCCAAATTAACCAAAAATCACCCAAAAAAACTATTTATGAATGTTATTGATGTCTCAACTCATGTCATTATTGATGATGCAATTGTGCATTAAGTCACATATTATTTTTTCACATAGTGTTGGAAGATAATTAATAGTTTTCTTCACTACTAATGCATCTTATTTGCTAAATATGAATGTGAAGGTTTTATGGAGAAATTATATAATAATAATGCAATTTTTATTAAAAATCATTTTGACAACAACAACATGACTTTCACGGAGAGGAGGAAATTTGGAGCAGGACAATGAGGGAAAAACCTAAGGAGGAGAATGTCAGAGGGAAGGAAGACATGCTTCAGGGAGGACATGACACATGGTGGTAGGTAGAAGCAAATATTAGACACCCGAGCCGTACCTGTCACCATAGTAGGGTGCCTCAGGAATGATGAAGATAGTGAACATTGTTATAGGGTAGCTTGTTTTCGAGAGAGGGGTTTTTGTTTACTGTTGCTGGTATTTCTCGTGTTTTCATCCTTCAGCTGCATGCGCTTGATGAAGGGTTTTAAAAACATTTTTTTACGGTGGAGGTTAACCCTATAGACAGGGATGGGTGTAATGGTCAAACAATGAGATTTTGTCGACCTGGAGCCCGAACCAGAGGATATCCTATCGATTTGGGGGTTGGATATTACTGAGCAGAATCTAGAGAAGGTTATTTGTCCAAGTAGGCTTCCAGCAGGGAAGAAGAGAGGCTCAATAATGGATTGGAGCCAGGAAGGCAGATTAGGGTTTCTGGAGATATGCTTTGTGACTTAAAGGCGAAGATCTGGATTATGACAAGGAACATGAAGAGAGGAAGGAACCAATGAATTTCTCGGCGGGTTGTGTAGCAAAGGCGTCCGTGGGAAGTCAATTAAGTAAAAAAAACCCTTTTTATCTTCATGCATCAGGTCTGTTTTCTGGAGGGATTGAATATATTGTAAATAGTAGAAGTTTTATGGGAAATGAGGTGCTGAAATCGTGTTTGATAGCGGATTTGGGACACCCGGAAGTGGTAAGGGGGAAACGGCTGGATAGTGCTCTTGCATGCAAGAGTGTGTTGAGCGAAAAGGTGGGTGAGTCTAAAACCTATCATGGAAACCCTCCTTTGGAGAAGGTAACAGTAGAAGCCCGACTATAGGGTTTAAGGGGACAATTTGAAAATTCAGTTGAATTTTTGGTGGATCTCAGAGGGAAATTTAGGGGAGGAAGTCTTGGGCCTAGCTTGGTGGTGTTTGAAGAGGAAGGTACCCAGGTCTTACCATACCAAGAGGTGGGGGACCTCTCATTTCCTTCTGGAGAGGCAAGGCAACCCTCGGTAGTTAGGGTCAACAACAATCAGAGCTGTATAGCAGAAAGGAGGTTAGGGCGCTCTCCGAAAAAGGAATAAATGAGAGGGAGTCTTGGCCGGAGGCAGGGGAAGAAGGCGGGAAAATAATGCAGAAGCAAAGAGGAAGAAAGGGAAGCTAATTAAAAAAAGGAGATATGCCCGAATTTGGTTCTTGGAGTGGACATTCAGATCGATAGGGTCATGGAAGTCGTAGAAGTGACTTTGGTCGAGAGAGTGAAAGGAAAAAAATATTCTACAAATTACATATCAGAATGGATATCCAAAGCATGGAAGGAGGCGCCAGACCAACAAGTTGAAGTGACAACTTTAGCTAGGGGATGGTTCATGATAAAATTCAGCAAGGGAGAAACTCTTGAATGGGTTATGAGGAGAAATTGGTGCTTTGGTAGAGCGCCAATCCTATTCAAAATATGGAATCCACTTTTCGATGCATAGAGAGAATTAGTGGCAGAGATGACCATATGGGTCTGTCTTTTGGGACTCCCTCCAAAATTTTGGATGGAGGAGGTGTTCAAAGAAATTGGAAATACCTTGGGTCTTTTCTTGGAGGCAGACATGTCATTTCTCGAAACAAGGGATAAGAGGCTTTCTCATATACTAGTAAGGCTGGATCCAAGGGAGGGACTGGCAGAGGAAATACACCTGAAATACAAATACCTATCTTACACCCAGATCATAGACTATGAAAAATCTCCCTTTTCATTGCCACATGTGAAATAAATATGGTCATCTAGCAAAGGATTGTCCACTGGGATTCAAAAGGAGAAGAAGACATAGAGGAGAGGAAGGAAATGCAGAAGGCCCTTGGAGAGAGGAGGAGGAATTGGCACAAGCAGAAGAAATGGGGATCAAGCAAGAAGGAGAACAAGAGCTGATGGAATTTCAGGAAATCCAGGAAGTATAGATGGAGGAGGTGGTCGTGAAAGAGAAGGAACATGCTTGGGGGATTGTTCGAGAAGAGCTAGAGGAGAGAGATGCTATAGCCCCTGCATTGCAGTTGGAGGGTATTGTCTCTTCTGCCCTTCCTTCTATTCAAAAATCCTTTATATCTCTGCTCAATTCGATCCCGAGGCCTAGTCCCTCTAGGTCTATTTCTTTGAAAAATATGCATGTTGAATCAGTATCTGATGCCCTGGATAGTATAATTACTTTTATACTAGTTATTCATTTTAACCATCCTTTGTCTCTAAGCCATGTATCCACCTCCCCTTATGAGAAAATTTCTAAGAAATCCTCTTATAACCTCTGACCTCGAGGAAAGAAGGAAATTCCCCATGGAGTTGTGGGGGGTTTGGGAGGCCCTCAGATACCGGTTGGACCACAAAAGACTAGAGGAAGAAAGTCTAACCTCTCTAAGGCTCAACAAAGAGAAAAAATTGATATAGCAGATGAGAAACAATTATCATTACAAGGGGCGCTTAGAGCAGCGCAGGCCCCATCCCGAGTGACTAAATGATTGTGTTGTCTTTTAATTGCCGAGGTTTTGCTAGTGCCTAAAAAAAACTAGCACTTAAGACTCTGTTCTTTTTTTACTGTCCTGATATTATTATGCTCCAAGAAACTCTTGGAGTTGGAGAGGAGATCAAAATGGCTCTTAACAAAATGCTACCGGGATGGACCTTCTTGACTTTAGATGCCAAAGGAAGGTCCAGGGGTCTGGCTCTGGGAGTCAAAGATTGCAGTATGAAATTATTCTTGGGGATCAGATCTGACATTGGGGGCTGAGGTCTATTCCCAGGAGTTATGTTCAGAATTAACACTTTTAAATATTTATGGGCCGTGTCAGGACATGGTTCCTTTTTGGAATAATCTTTTCTCTAAATCCTTTATGAACAATCTGAATTTGGTGGTGGGAGGGGATCTAAAATTCTCCCTAGGTTGTCGAAAACCTGGGGCCAACACATGTTGACCCCTCAACAATTTATTTATTTTTATTTTTATTTTTATTTATTTATTTATTTATTTTATTATTATTATTATTATTATTATTATTTTGAACAAGATTTGCTCTGACAAGATTTTAAATGTCAATATGATAAAATCCAGACCCACTTGGAGGAACATGAGAGTGGGGGAGGCTAGGGTAACTAAGAGATTGGACTGCTTTCTACTAAAAGAGGATCTGGTCTCTAGGATTCCTTGTTTCAGGCACTGGGTGGGTGAAGGAGGGGATTCAAATCACATCCTTTTTATTTTATTTTTTATTTTTTATTTTATTTTATTTATTTACTTATTTATTTATTTTTTTGAACAAGATTTACTCTAGCAAGATTTTGAATGTCAATATGATAAAATCCAGACCCACTTGGAGGAACATGAGAGTAGGGGAGGCCACGACAACTAATATATTGGACTGCTTTCTACTAAAAGAGGATCTGGTCTCTAGGATTCCTTGTTTCAGGCACTGGGTGGGTGAAGGAGGGGATTCAGATCACATCCTTTTATTTATTTATTTATATTATATTATATTTTATTTTCTTTTAAAAACAATCACATAGGAGCAATTTCGTCGACGCGTTTGAACCATCCAGTGTGGTTCATCTTCATGACAAGATGATGAATCAGATCCAGGCATTGAAATAAGTAGAAGAAGAGAGCAACTAACTAGCCGTTAGAAAAAACAACTAGTTTGACTAAGTTATTTATTTTCTATTTTATTCCTATTTTTTCTTTTAATTTGTTTAATTTTAATTAAAAATGATTTTAATTATTATTAATATTGTTATTATTATTATTATTATTATTTTTTAGGTTAAAATGCTATAATAAAATAAATAAATAAAATGTATAAAAACCAATAATAATTATAAAAACACAACAAAATAATGAATTTAGCCCTTTATTAATATTAATTATTATTATAATATAGATATTATTTATTTAATTTAATATAGATTTTATTAAATTTAATAAAATTATAATGAAGACATTATTTAATTTTATTACTATAATATAGATATTAATTCTATTTAATATAGATATTAGATATTATAGATATAATATATATATATATATATATATATATATTTAAGAGGCTAAAGTCATAGCTAGGGTTGACCATTTTCATCATTGTAAATTCAGAGAGACCTTAAAAATTGAAAAAAGACCCATTAATTTTAACAGAGACGTTGGTTGGAGCATCAGCAAGTATTGGATCTCTGCGTGATCTCTTATATATATATATATATATATATATATATATAATATCTAATATCTATATTAAATAGAATTAATATCTGTATTATAATAATAAAATTAAATAATGTCTTCATTATAATTTTATTAAATTTAATAAAATCTATATTAAATTAAATAAGTAATATCTATATTATAATAATAATTAATATTAATAAAGGGCTAAATTCATTATTTTGTTTTTATAATTATTATTCGTTTTTATACATTTTATTTATTTATTTTATTATAGCATTTTAACTAAAAAATAAATAAATAATAATAACAATATTAATAATAATTAAAATCCTTTTTAATTAAAATTAAACAAATTAAAATAAAAAATAGAAATAAAATAGAAAATAAATAACTTAGTCAAACTAGCTGTTTTTTCTAACGGCTAGTTAGTTGCTCTCTTCATCTATTTATTTCAATGCCTGGATCTGATTCATCATCTTGTCCTGAAGATGAACCACACTGGATGGTTCGAAATGCGTCGACGAAATTGCTCCTATGTGATTGTTTCCGAAAGAATTTGTTATGATTAATATGGATCATAGAAGTCTAAACTTAGAAATTATTTTATTTTATTTTTATTTTTATTTTATTTTATTATTATTATTATTATTATTATTATTATTATTATTATTTTTTAATTTTAATTTTATTTATTTATTTATTTTTATTTTTATTTATTTATTTTTTTAAAAAGATTTGCTTTGGCAAGATTTTAAATGTCAATATGATAAAATCCAGACCCACTTGGAGGAACAGGAGAGTGGGGGAGGCTAGGGTAGCTAAGAGATTGGACTGCTTTCTACTAAAAGAGGATCTGGTCTCTAGGATTCCTTGTTTCAGGCACTGGGTGGGTGAAGGAGGGGATTCAGATCACCTCCCCATCCTTTTAGAAATGAAAGGGCCTAATAAAAAACTGGGGTCTCCTTTTAAATTCAACCTGACATGGCTCAAGGAAGACTCATACAATAATCTGGTTAAAGCGACTTGGAGGCCTTTGACTGGAGAACAAGGGTTGTCTTTAGCCCAACCTTTTATGGAGAATTTAAAGCGAATGAAGAAGGAAACCATTGAATAGGAAAAAGATAAGAGGATTAGAGATGAAGCTATTCTAAGCGGGATTGGGGAGGAATTAGATATATTGGAAAGTCTGGAAATGGATGGATATGAGATGGTGGAGAAGAGGGAAAGGATTAAACAAATGGAGACAGAGAGAAGGAAAATTCTAAATGATAGGGAAGAGCAGTGGAGGCTAAAAAGTAGAGCAATATGGTTGGAAGCAGGGGACGAAAACTCAAAATTATTTCAGAACTATGCTAAAGGGAGGAAAAATACAAATACGATATGGGGGCTAAAAATGGAGGAAGGAGAAACTGCAAAATCTTTTGCGGAGCTAGCCTCGATGGGAAGGAACCATTTCAAAAATCTATTTAAAGAGCCAGAAGTGGTCTCAATAGCAGAGGTGATCTAGGTTGCCCAAATTTTTCCTTAGTATGTTGAGGAGGAGGAAAATGATCTTCTTATGGCCCCTATGTCAAAATGCGAGATAGAAGGGGTCTTAAAGTCTATGCAAAAGGAGAAGAGCCTAGGATTAGATGGCTGGATTGTGGAATTTTTTCAGCACTTTTTCGAGCTTATAGGGGATGATCTTACTGGGGTGGTGGAGGAATCCTGGGATAAAGGATTGGTTTATGAACCCTTCAAATCTACCTTCCTGGCTCTAATTCCAAAATCGGAGGATCCCTCATCTTTTGAGGAATTTAGGCCTATTTCCCTGTGCAACTGTATCTATAAAATCATAGCAAAAGTTATTGCAGTCCATCTGAAGCCTATTCTCTCAGGAAACATATCTAAGGAGAAATTTGGTTTTCTAGATGGCAGGCAGATCCATGAAGTTATTGGGGTTGCCTAGGAGACACTGCATAGTATTAAGCGGAGCAGGAAAAAAGGTGTGATTGTAAAAATTGATCTCTCCAAAGTGTATGATAGAATCAGTTGGCTCTATATCCATATGATAATGACCCATCTGGGGTTTAGCATTGGGTTCATAAAATGGGTAATGGGATGTATTACAAACGTCAGTTTTGTTGTCCTGATCAATGGGGAAACATCCTCCTTTTTTCACAGTCAATGTGGCCTTAGACAGGGGTGCCCACTGTCCCCCCTTCTTTTCCTACTAGTGGCAGAAGGTCTTAGTCAATTGATATTGGAAGCGAAGAGAAGAGGAGATATAAAAGGCATTGAAATTGCTATAAACCTGCATATTACCCATTTATTGTTTGTTGATGATATTCTATTATTAAGTGATGGAAGTAGAAGTGACATTCAACACATAAAATCATCTCTTGATCTGTTCCTAGTAGCTACAAGTATGTGTATAAATGCTCAAAAATCATCCTTGATTCTTGAAGGTTTCACAGGGACTGAAATCATGAGGATTGGATCGACCCTCCCTTTTGAGGCTAAGTTGATGAAGGAAAGCTTTAAGTACTTGGGATTTCATCTAAAGCCAAACTCTTACAAGAAACAAGATTGGTACTAGCTTGTGGCTAAAATTGAAAACCAGATAAAACACTGGAGTTTTAAATGGCTGTCAAGAGCAGGGAGGTAGGTTTTGATTAAATATGTTCTTGTGGCTATCCCTGTGTACTAGATTGAATTAACATGGATCCTGATAGGAATACTCTCAAGAATAAGGAAAATATGCAGTAGGTTCCCGTGGGCTAAAGAAAGGAGGATTCAACGTTTCCATGGGTGGCCTGGGAAAAAGTAGCTAGACAAAAGGAATGGGGTGGATGGGGCATAAAAGACTTACTGGTTTTTGCATCTTCACTAGCAGCAAAACTAGGGTGGAGACTTATATCAATGGACAATTTGTGGACAATGGTCATTAAAAGGAAATATATATACCCAACCCCCATGGATGAATGGTTGAGGAACCCTATAAATAAGTCTCCACATTCATCGATAGTGTGGAAGGCAGCTTTGGAATCCTTTAGGATCATTGAAGAAGGATTGACCTGGTACATTGGAAATGGAGAGAAGCTGAGATTAGGAATAGACCCATGGGTAGGATGCAATGAGGGATATGCCCTATCAAGAGAAGTCATGACATGTTTACATTCACATGGCCTTGTTTACTTGAATTAGATTGTAAGGGAAGGTCAATCGACAATATGGAAACAAGGATGGAAAGCAGTGGAGGAATTGCATTTGGATCCTCAATGGAAAGAGGAATGGTAAAATTTCATTAGAGAGCTCCAGAGAATAAATGTTCATCTCAGGGATTGTTCAGATGTGTTGAGATGGGTCCATGCTCCCACAGGAAAATATTCTCCAAAGTTTGGCTACTCTTACCTAATGGTAAGAAGGGCATGGGGAGCACCAGAATGGTGGTTTAAACCTCTCTGGAAATTAAAAAGTCCCGCAAAATCAAGACTTTTTTTGGTGTATCTTAAGGAACAAAATCCCTACATGGGATAACCTACAGAAAAGAAACAAGGAGGGTCCAGGTTGGTGCACCCTCTGCAAAAGTACATGTTTTTAAAGTGCCCTTTTAGTATTAGAATGTGGGAAGAAACTCTGAGATTATTGGGGATGACTCAGACATGGAATGGGGAAAACATTTATGATGCCTGACAAAGATGGTGGAATGAGGTACAGGAGGAAAATATGAAAAATCTCCCTATAATAATCTCATGGGGCATTTGGCTAGCTCAGAATAGGAGCATTTTTAAGGACTTGGTCCCTACTCACGTTCCTATTGTTGTAGAAAGTGCCTCAATCTATGCTCTTATTCCCTTACCAAATCCTGTAAAGACCAACAAGCGACCAAGAGAAGAACATATCAGGGGTGATATACCATGGGCCTATTTTGATGGTGCATCTGATCCATAGGACAACTGTGGTGCGGGCCTTGTCATTCACATCAACAACCAAAAAATTTTAAAAGCTTCGGTGGGACTTGGCATATGAACAAATAATTATGCGAAACTTCAATCCTTAAAATTTTTACTATGCTGGCTTACCCACATGAGGATGGGATCGGTCCAGATTTTTGGTGACTCACAGAATGTTGTCAAATGGTTCAATGGAGAACAAAGATGTCAAAACTCTATTTTGATTCCGTTATTAGAAGAGGTATTACATCTAAAACATAAGTTTGACTTTATTACTATCTGTTGCATTTACAAGGAGCGAAACACAGATGCAAACCTCCTTTCTAAGGATGATTTGCAATTGGATATGGGAAACTGGTGCATAACAAAAGCTGATAAGGATTGGGTCTATTTGTCGGAACAACAACCCTTCACCTCCTGATCACAAGGGGAATGTTTTTATCTTCAAAACGTTTTTTCTTTTTTGCACAATACTGTTAGAGGGGACAAGAACATGTTATATTTTGAAACATAATTTTTTTTGTATTTTTGCACAATTACTATGTTCCCGTTTGGGTCATTTTCCTCAATAAAGAGGAGGCCCGGGAACTAGACTTGGCTCGTTTTTTTGGCTTTCTTTTTGGGTTTGATCAGTACACAACTCTATGGTACAACCCATAGATGACATATTCTATGTTTATTTTGTGGACATACAACATTATGAATGCTTAAATGCATCTAAAAATGTAACTTTTTATTGCCTTAATAAAGTTCATTTTTTTCCTTGGAAAAAAAGTTAGATAACTAGAATGCATGTGATGCTTCCTCTTTCAAGTGTTCTTTTCGGATTTTGTTTGGTCCTCTCTAGAAGTTTAAAAGCTTTTCTATTACATGTTAATGATGACTTCTGGCAATGATTTTGGGTTCATTTGAATGTTATATATAGTTCCCCCACCTTTCTAATTCATTTCCCTTAATCTTGTTTTAAATATTATAAGAAAGAAAGTATTTTCAAAGTAAATGCCATGGAAAATAAATGGGCTTAAATGGTTTGACTTATTTGTTCATTAATTTTTTTTGAGACATTTATGTAAATGGTTGCATGTAGATTGAACTTTTATTCATTGACATTGCGTTGAGATTTGTATCTATATGGCATCCCAATCTTATATTTTAGATATGTTAGTTGTCTTTGTATTCTTCTAACATTGATTGCATTAAAATATGCTTTCTACAACCTAGTACAAGGGAGACATGCAGTTTTTTCCATGCTCAATATGGAGTTAACATGTGACATTTAAAAATATATTAATAACAAACAAATATTTCAATGTCAACCATAAATACAATATTTTAATGTCCACTTTAAGTTAAAATTTATATAAAGAAAGTAATTGAAATAATACACACACACATATCTTATTTTGTAAATAGGTGTTATCTACATCCAAGTATGAGGGTGATGTGCAATTCCATCAATACTTGTGTGGAGCCAATTTATTGGAATCTCTCCTATCAACAAATATGTGCTCTATCTTTGTTCTTTTATTTTGTAACGGAATGCTATTTATTTATTACTTAGGTTGAAAGCACAATAAGAGTACTTCCCCACATTTCATGGATGGTAAACTAGGTAAACCGTCAACCATGATTACAGGGCCTCACCCTAAGAGAATTGAAGAGAGTCGAACCCGTGATCAACAACAACTAGCAACAATCAAAGAAATTCAGGCCTGGCTCTAGACCACTTGATCTAACCCTTGGGGCTATTGGAATATTATTTATTTCTTTGGAAACATATGTATATTGCATGTTGTATGTTTTTATGTTTAAATATGGTCATGGGAATTTGGTTGTCATGAATTATTGTTATTCCATTTTTTTTTTTTCTATGTGGTTCACGGAACCCGAAGATTGGGGTGGCCACATCAATGCAATATTTTTACCAGGAAGATCAACCCTAAGGGATCACTTCCTATTGACTCAGACACAGAGCTTGACCCCGAGAATGTCAAGAGAATTGAACCCGTGACCTCTCAATAACAAAGGTTCTTTAATGATGGGGACTTGACCACTTGAGCTAACCCTCAAGGCTAGTTATTCCATTCTTGTTTGTTTTGCTGTATTTTATTATTTTTCACAATGCATGCATTTAATTAACTATGATACTCCACAAGATACCTTCTCTATTGGAATTATGGTGAAAAGGTCTCCTGAGGACTATAATTCTAGTTTAGTGGTTACCCATCGCATGATTAGAAGTGATAGCCATGGATGCTACAAACACCCTAACCCCCTTAATACATTATGACACATAAAGCTCATGACCATTGACACAATCACCCCCTAACACATTATTACCATGAATATTCTAACCCTCTTAATGCATTATGGCCATTATCTTAAATGCCACTTAACACAATAGCTCACTAATTATACACCATGAATTGGAATGCACTAACCCCCTTAATGCGCTGTGACTTTAACCCCTTTGATCATTGATTTAATAACTTCCTAACACTTTATGGATTCAAAAACACTAACCCCCTTAATGCGTTGTGACCCTTAACTACTAGGAATGTTGATGTAGTCACTCCCTATCACTTTTTAACCTTAAGCATGCTAACACCCTTAATACATTGTAACCATTAATCATTATAACCCATGAAACAATCACCCTCTAACATACTATGACCTTAACCACACAAACACTCTTAATGTAGTTTGGTCCTTGTCTCGATTGATGTTTAATGTAATCACCACCTAACATGCTATGACTTGGAAGACATTAACAACCCAAATACACTATTACCCTTAACCCTTTTGAATTTTGATGCAATCAGTCACTAACATACTATGGACTTGAACATTCTAGCCCCCTTTATAAACTATAAATCCGTTAACTCACTATGACATTTAACCCTTATTATCATTGAGGAAATCACCACTAGGCACACTAGATCCATGAACCCCCTAAAATTCACCCAAAACCCACCCAAATTAACCAAAATTTAGGATTTTATTTGGTCCTCTCTATAAGTTTAAAAGCTTTTCTATTACATGTTAATGACGAACTTTGGCAATGATTTTTGGGTTCATTTGAATGTTATATATAGTTCCCCCACCTTTCTACTTCATTTCCTTCAATCTTGTTTTAAATCTTATAAGAAATAAAATATTTTCAAAGTAAATGCCATGGAAAATAAATGGGCTTAAATGGTTTGATTTATTTGTTCATTAATTTTTTTTGAGACATTTATGTAAATGGTTGCATGTAGATTGAAATTTTATTCATTGACATTGCATTGAGATACTTATCTATATGGAATCCCAATCTTATATTTTATATATTCTAGTTGTCTTTGTATCCTTCTCACTTTGATTGCACTAAAACACACTTTCTACAGTCTAGTATGAGGGAGACATGCAAATTTTTCCATGCTCAATATGGAGTTAACTTGTGATATTCAAAAAGATATTAATATAAAATAAATATTTCAATGCCAACCATAAATACAATACTTCAATGTCCACTTTAAGTTAAAATACATATAAAGAAAGTAATTGAAAGCACGCACACACACATCTTATTTTGTAAATATGTGTTATCTACATCCAAGTATGAGGGTGATGTGAAATTCCATCAATACTTGTGTGGAGCCAATTTCTTGGACTATCTCCTATTAACAAATAAGTGCTCTATCTTTGTTCTTTGATTTTGTAGTGGATTTTTATTTATTTATTACTTACATTGAAATCATGATAAACCTCAGAGTTCTTCACCACATTTCATGGATGGTAAATCGGGTAAACGCTTAATTATAGGGAATCACCCTAAGAGAATCGAAGAGAGTCAAACCCGTGATCAACAACAACTATCAAAACTATCAAAGAACTTCACGTCTAACTCTAGACCACTTGAGCTAACCCTTGGGGCTTTTGGACTATTATTTATTGCTATGGAAACATAGTTATATTGGATGTTGTATGTTTTTATGTTTAAATATGGTCATGGGCATTTGGTTGTCATGAATTCTTGCTATTTCATTTTTTTCCTATGTGATTCACAAAACCCGAAGATTAGGGAGGGCTACATCCATGGAATATTTGTACCAAGAAGATCCACCCGAAGGGATCACTTCCTGTCATCTCAACCATGGAGTCTAACCCTGAGAGTGTCAAGAGAATTGAACCCATGACTTTTCAATAATAAAGGTGCTTTAACGATGAGGACTTGACCACTTGAGATAACCCTTGGGGCTAGTTATTCCATTCCTGTTTGTTTTGTTGTATTTTATTATTTTTCATAATGCATGCATTTAATTAACTTTGATCCTCCACAAGATATCTTCTCTATTGGAATTATGGTGAAAATCTCTCTTGAGGACTAAAATTTTAGTTTAGTGGCTACCCATCTCATGCCTACGAGTGCTAGCCATGGATGTTACAAACACCCTAGCCCCATTAATACATTATGACACATAAATCTCATGACCATTGACACAATCACCCCCTAATGAACATGAATATTCTAACCCTCTTAATGCATTATGACCATTATTTTATATGACACTTAACACAATAGCTCACTAATACACCATGACTTGGAATGCACTAACCCCCTTAATGCACTATGACTTTAACCCATTTGATCATTGATTTAATCAATTCCTAACACTTTATGGCTTCAAAAACACTAACCCCCTTAATGAACTGTGACCCTTAACTACTAGGAATGTTGATGTAGTCAATCCCTATCAATTTCTAACCTTAAGTATTCTAACACCCTTAATACATTGTAACCCTTAATCATTATAACCCATGAAACAATCACCCTCTAACACACTATGACCCTAAACACAAAAACACTCTTAATGTAGTATGGTCCTTATCTCGATTGATGTTTAATGCAATCACCTCCTAACACACTATGACTTGGAAGACATTAACCACCCAAATACACTATTACCCTTAATCCTTATGAATTTTGATGTAGTCGCTCACTAACATACTATGGACACGAACATTCTAGTCCCCTTTACAAACTATAAATCCCTTAACTCACTATGACTCTTAACCCTTATTATCATTGAGGAAATCACCACTAAACACACTATCCCCCTAAACCACCTAAAATTCAGCCAAAACCCACCCAAACTAACCCAAAATCACCCAAGAAAACAATTTACAAATGTTATTGATGTCTAAACTCATGTCATTATTGATGATGCAATTGTGCATTAAGTCACATATTATTTTTCACATAGTGTTGGAAGATAATTAATAGTTTTCTTCACTACTAATGCATCTTATTTGCTAAAGATGAATGAGAAGGCTTTATGGATAAATTAGATAACCATAATGCATGTGGTGCTTCCTCTTTCAAGTGTTATTTTGGGACTTTGTTTGGTCCTATCTAGAAGTTTAAAAGATTTTATATTACAAATTAATGATGAATTTTGGCAATGATTTTTGAGTTCTTTTCAATGTTATATATAGTTCCCCCACCTTTCTACTTCATTTTCCTTAATCTTGTTTTAAATCTTATAAGAAAAAAAATATTTTCAAATTAAATGCCATGGAAAATAAATGGGCTTAAATGGTTTGACTTATTTGTTCATTAATTTTTTTTGAGACATTTATGTAAATGGTTGCATGTAGATTGAACTTTTATTCATTAACATTGCATTGAGATATGTATCTATATGTCATCCCAATATTATATTTTATATATGCTAGTTGTCTTTGTATTATTTTCACATTGATTGCACTAAAAGACGCTTTCTATAACCTAGTATGAGGGAAACATGCAATTTTTTCCATGCTCAAAATGGAGTTAACATATGACATTTAAAAAGGTATTAATAACAAACAAATATTTCAATGTCAACCATAAAGGCAATATTTCAATGTCCACTTTAAGTTAAAATATATATAAATAAAGTAATTGAAAGCACACACACACACATCTTATTTTGTAAATAGGTGCTATCTACATCCAAGTATGAGGGTGATGTGTAATTCCATCAATACTTAACATGGAGTGACATTTAAAAAAAAATTAAAAAATTATTTCAATGTTGGTCATAAATAAAATATTTTAAAATCAATTATCTATATATCTATTTATAGATAAAATAATTATTGGGCAAAGAGGAATTTTTTAAATAGTATGAGGAAGATGTATAATTCCTTCCCTACTAAACATGGGCTTGACATGTAACTGTTTACGGTGTTGGATTCGCCAACATTAAGGGGATCTCCTTGATATGAGGTCCTAATCAGACCTCACACCATTTGGTGTAGGAGGCCCATCCGGTATGATGGATCAGTTGCCAAATACATAGAGATTTACCTCGGCTCTAGCTTTCAACAGAAGAGAGTGTTTCAATTGTACCTTCAAAAAGCAAGGTGAGTGTGCAACGTAACTGTGTCTAGGTTATCTTATTGCACAAGGGGGGAGAAAAGTGAGCCTCTAAGTGAGAGGTAATAGTACCACCCAGAAAGAGACAAACATGACTTGGAAGACCTGTTCAACATCCAGCGAAATAGCCCACAACGGATGCGACAGTCGTTAAAATCAAAGAACAGGGAAATATCTGTCTACCATCCAACGGAATAGTCCACAACAGATGTGACGGTCATTATAACCAATGAGCAGGGAAAGGTCTGTCTAGTATCCTGGGAAATAGTCAACAAGGATGAGACAACAGTGACAACCATTACAACACATTCCCAATAAGATAAGCACTATAACAACTGAAATAGTTTAACTATCTTAGTACATGTGAAAAAAACATGAAATAGCTCATAGAATAGTCTTACAAACATACATAAGTCATGCATGGAAAAGTGCTGGCCTGAAAAGGCTTCTGTATTAAGAAAAAGCTCCAAGACACATTTACATCATACATCACTAGCCCCAGTAGTGGTACATTGAAGCCACTCCTTGCTCCTCAAAGAACTTTCTGAAAAATCGCTATGCCTTGCGGAAGGAGCGAAGGTGAAAATTCCTTTTCTCATACAATGAGGGGGTATATATAACCAAGGGGTGATGCTTGACCCTTGTGACTCTTTGACTACCCTCATGACTATTCAACTTCCTATGAATTTTCAGCTGACATGACTCTTCATATTCATGTGTGTCCATTGGACCTGCACTTTAAATTACAATATACATGGCTCATAATAGTGATGTGGCCTTTGAAAAATCATGACACGATTTAACATGACATTGTTGACATGGACTAGCTCGTTGAGGTGGCAATGTCAAGCCACTGCTACTGCTGAGTGATAGATGTGTTCTTGGATGTGTTTGCCCTTCTCCTCCACATAGCTTGGTAATGCAGGGTCTTGAATGATCTTCAATATTGAGAGGTGGTTGCATGCATGTGTTCCTTTTGCTTGTTCTTGATAAGATTCTTTGTCCGTCCAGCTGTAAGTGAGTCTTCTAGCATGTTCACTCCTTCTTCTCCTTCTTCATCGTCTCACCATGATCTAACAGTGTAACTATTCCTGCAATTCACTCATGATGGGATGACATCAAATCCAAAAACTCCCTACTATAATATGAAGCATTGTTATCCATGGACTAGGCTCGGGATAGGTGACAAGCTGGGAAAGAGGGCCCAGTAACTATGCATTACACAGTCCTAGGTGATAGGGAGGGAGGTTGGTCACTGAGTCTGTGCAGAGCGCAACTCAGGTTTGGTTGAGGAACCCTGAGCATAGTCCTCATTGCCGGAAAAAATTACACAGAAGCCACTAGGAGACAAGATTGTGCAGTTGAGATAGTTAGTGGCTAATGCAGGATGGGACCCTGGGAGGCCGATCTACACAGCTTTCAGAGGCAAGGCAGGATTGGGCAGCAGAAGGGCTTGGGAGGAAAGATCTGCACAGTTCTTGAGATTAGTGAGTCCTAACCTCCTAAGAAAAATGTACAACCAAAATAAAATTTAAAAAAACCAATAGGATTCAAGATGATGATGTCAACCATGGGGGATGATTCACCATTTTTGGAGTAAAAAAGTAAAAAGATTAAAAAATAATAAAATAATAAAACTACTTTTTCAACTTGTATTTTCAACTTATCTCCCTAAGGTTTTACTCAAATTTCGAGCGGGAGTACTCGTTGGATGCAAAATTTAATTCCTCATCCAAGGAGTACCCATGTTGCATACTTTCGATGGACCCTACTACACGAAAATGACAAATATATGAAAAAACTTGATTGCAATCATGCTTTTCAAGTATTTCTCATTTTTTGTGTAATAGGGTCCATCGAAAGTATGAAACATGGGTACTCCTTGGATGAGGAATCAAATTTTACATCCAATGAGTGTCTCCTCTCGAAATTTGAGTAAACCCATGAGGAGATAAGTTGAAAATACGAGTTGAAAAAATAGTTTTTTCTTTTTTCCCTTTAAAATTTGACGATGTAATATAATCTTATTTTATTATTTTCACTCTTATTTTATAATTTATTTAGGAGACCCATTTTAGACCTAAAAATTCCCCTAATGGGGGATGAAGGCAGACTGCTAACCTCTGGAATTGCGCAGTGCAACTGCCCTGGGGGCAGTGACTGCACACTGTGCAGTTCTAGGCAACATGGTTGCATCACTGAGGGTTGAGATTGCGCAGTGCGTAGTTCAGTCAGGGTCTGGTGAAAGTGAGTTATCTGTCGGAAGTATTTTCGGATAAATGGCTAAGTGGGGGAGGAAAGTGAGCTTATGAGGAACTTGAACTTGTGATCACACACTTAGCATACTTCACCGACACAACAACATAGACCACTAGAACAACAAGGAAAAGCATTACCCTCTATGAGACTGTCCTAGAACAAAAAGAGACAAGTGCGACACTTAGGGTGGACTTAGGATGTTCGTGATGACACTTGTGCGACAATACTTAAAACTTTGAGTGTGAGTGTGACCAATGTTTACATAGTTGGGACAACTAGAATACACAAAGGCCAACCTTTGAAATCACTAGAAAAACACCGCAAGCACGATAAAACAATCAAACATGCTAAAAGACAATAATTGATCAAACAAGCAAAAGGGGTGAAAATATTCTAAGAAATCTCATGAAATGAGCTCAAGTGTTCGCAACCATAAAGGGGAAGACCAATGAAGGTTCCAAAATTTAAGTGCAAGCCAAAATTTTGGAGGGTGTTGCAACCAGTACAACACTTAGCGACACAATGGTTGAATACTAGCTTCTCTGTCTTGGTTCATTTTTTAAATGCAGGGCCTTGGTCCTTCAAGGAGTATTAATTCATCCTACATATTACTTTGGCTGCCCCACTTACCCCATGGGTAGACATGGTTTCCTTTGTACCTTCTCAGTTGAACACAACATAAGATTCAACCAGATCACAATGTTTCAAATTGGGAAGGGTAGTTTAGATTTTCAACTTAAGATTTTCAAAGTATAGTTTTTCATCTCTGGTGTTGCTTTGCTACTAGTAGGCCTAGACAATACCCAGGCGGAGTCACGCAGGAACACAAGAATTGCTCCATTGCCAGTGAGCCTAGAAAGTACCCCGGTGGAGTTGCCTGCTTCACCTCTCTGCGCGAGAAGCCTTTCTCTTCTTTCGCCTTTATTTATTTAAAGAGAACTGTGAATCGACACTTATTTATTTTGGGCAGAAGAGGCATCCCAAATTATTGAGAGCAGGAGAGGCTGTTCCTTCAGAGAAGCATATAAATCCCTTTGATTTAGGTAATGAGTATAGGCATGAGGTTCCCAGATTAGACACAGGTTCATGGTTGGACCAAAAATCTCCTTATAGATGGATCATATTTTTCGTCAAAACTTCATCGGCCAAAAGTTACAACCAATACAAAGAAGGCAGACACAGGACTGGCCAAGGGTTGCAGTGTCACAAGACTCTTTGAACTTCAGCCACACACACATTTGGAAGCCACAACGCAATAAGGCACAACACTTATTTACATAAGCAAAACAATAGAAAATCAAAGAAAACATAAACAACAAACAACAAAAGACTATGTACATAGTGCGGGGCGCAACCCCAAATCTTCATTGAAAGTAATATTTTAAGTCTTGGCCATTGACAGGGAGAGAGTCAATATTCCTGTCAAGTGATTGAAGATGATATGTGTATTGGCCAAGATTTTTGTGGACTGTGTATGGACCAATCCACAAGGATTGAAACTTAGTGTGCTTGCCTTTGTCTTTGTGGGCTTTGTCCCACTTCAAGACTAAGTCACCCACACTAAAGCTAGTCTTCCTTGTAGACTTTCTGTCAAACCATCTCTCGATATGGTTATGATGGAGAGAGATTTTTTCTTTTGCTTTTAGCCTTTCTTCTTGCAACTTGTGCAAAGTGTCCATCCTACGCTGAACTAAGAGACATGGCTTACCCTGGGATTCTTGGGACAATTGGAGAGTAGGAAATTATATGTTCGGTGGGAGGATGGCTTCCTTTTCGTACACCAGGAAGTAAGGGGAGGTATTCAGGGAAGGTTTAGGTGTGACTCGGTCAGCCCATAAATCATTCATTAAAGCAGAGTGCCAATCTCGCTGCTAAGAGAATATGGTCTTTTTGATACTGTGAATGAGGTTCTTATTATTGGATTCGATAAGAACATTCCCCTGTGGATGAAAGTTAGCAGAATGTTTCAAGACAATACCATTTTCCAATGCAAATTCATAAATCTTTAACGAAGAAAAGAATTTTGCATTGTCAAAAATAAGTGACGTAGGAATGCCGAACTTGGAAATGATATTCTACTGGAGAAAGCTGATGACTTCCTGATCGTTCACTTGTTTAAACAGAACTACCTCTATCCACCATGTGAAGTAATATGTAGTAGTTAAGATATAGTGGTGTTGCTTTGATGAATGAGGAAAATTTCCCCAATGATATCTAACCCCCACTGTTGGAACGATTCTTCCACTGCAACAGGTTGCAGCAGGGTTGCTGACCTTCGATTTCTATTGGCGCACCTTTGACAGGCCGGACACTTGCGGGCGTAAGCATGCACATCCTTGAATAATGTAGGCTAGTAGAAACTGACCCGCATGACCTTGTGTGTTGTGGTGTTACCCGCTAAGTGTCCCTCGGCTGGTCTGTTGTGGATATCACATAAAATCTTATTTGAATCCTGTGCCTCCACGCACTTGAGCAAGATACCATTATGAGTGATTGGAGACTTCCATAGTGAAAAATATTTTTCGACATTTCTAGACTAACACTGTCTAATGAGTGTTAGTCTGGAAATCTCGAACAAAAAATATCCCATTATGCTGCTTTCTGTATAGCACCCCATGCACCAGTTGGTATGATAGTTCTTTGAGTTAGAGTGACCTCTTCTTCCTCAAAGAGAAATGAGAGGGCATGGTGCCATGCTCAAGGTATCATGCACTTCTGTGTACCAAGAGTTACCATCTAAAGTGGGAGATGCTCACTCAACATTGTACATTTTTATTTCTTGCTCATAGTCTGCGAGCTCTTCTCCTTCCTCTTGCGCATTGACCACTTCCATTTCTAACTTGCAAAGACCATGACCCTTGATGGTGTCAACTGGTTTGATGTCAAGATCGTATTCCTGTAATCTGGTCATCCAGTTCGCCCTTCACTCACTTAGCTCTCGTTGAACGAGTAGTGATCTAACTGCTGGGTGTGGGACAAATATAATACAATAGTTTTTTAATAGATAGGGTTTGAAGTACTTCACCGCCTTGTACAATGCATAATCTTGTTTGTCCACGACGGGATAGTTGAGCTCTGGTCATTGTAGGCTCACACTCATGAAGGAGATGGGTTGCTCATTGTTCAACTCATCCTTGTGAGTGAGCACAAAATTGAGAGAAGTGTTGGAAGCAAAAGTGTAGAGCAAGAAGTCTTTGCTGAAGTTTGGGTTGTACAACGTTGGTGCTTCTTCTATTGCTTTATTTATACGTGCGAACACATCCTTTTCCCTTTTTCCCCAACTTTAAAATGTGTCCTTCTTGATAGTCTCTTGTATAGGCTTGATGATTTGAGCATAGTCGGAGATGAACTTTATGAGGAAGTTGATCTTGCACAAGAAAGACTACATGGATTTCTTATTCACGGGTGGGGAATCTGTGTGATAGTCTGAACCCTGTCTAGATTTACCTTGATCCCACAATTAGAAATAATGTGCCAAAGAAGGTTACCCTTGGACATTGCGAAGATGATCTTCTTGGGATTCAAGGATATCCCGTATTTCCAGCATCGCTCAAAAACTTTCTTGAGGTGGCATAGGTGGTTTGACCACTTTTTTGAGAACACTGTTACATCATTGAGTTAGACCACTACGCTCTGTCCGACAAGCCCACAAAAAGCGATTTCCATTACGTGCTGAAACGTTGCACCTGCATTAACCATTTCAAACGACATTTGGCGAAACCCGAACGTAACCCACTTCGTATAGAATGTAGTCTTCGGTCTGTCAGACTCTGCTACCAGAACCTGGTTATAACCAAAGAAACCGTCTAACAAAGAAAACATATCTACTTCAGATACTGTCTGCAATATGTGCTCCATGGATGACACTGGGTAATTGTCTTTGTACGAGAGGTTGCGGAAATCTACACACAGGTTTATCTCCCTGAACTTCTTCCTTACATGGACTAAGTTAGACACCCATGTCGAATGTTGCACTTTGTAAATGATCTGAGCATCCAACAACTTCGTCAATTCTTTCTGTATGAGGGGCTCAAGTGTTGGGTGAAATTTTCTCAGTTTCTGTTGAAAAGGCTTGGCCCCTTCTTTGATCGGTATCACATGTTGGATTATTCACATGTCATATGTCTTAATATCATCATACATCCACATGAAGACATCACGGTACTGCTTAAATAGGCAAATAAAAGATTTCCGCTCTTATGGTGTACAACAAGTACCGAGATTCACATACTTCAGATATTTTTTTGTTCCTAGATTGATCTACTCATGCGACAATGTAGAGCTATGGGTCTTAGTGTTCACAGGTCCCTAAAAACGGTTTTGCAGGTCATACAAATTTTCTAGTGATACCACACCCTTGGGTATGAGATTTCCTTTGCTTGTACTAGCTGCGTATTGTAGAGACTATTTGTGCTAGTCCTTGTTTATCGCTGCGTCGTTGAATACGTCAATGTTGTCCATAAAATGTAGTATTTGTTGATCCTCATCAAAAACACATAAATTAGTGATGTTGCTTGGGATGAATGGTTTGTGCAAAATTTCAATAGTAAAGCTATCGCTTAATGGTAACATCCTAGTAGCTGCGTTTTCCAAGGCATCCACAACTGCATTATGGATTCTTGACACTAAAATACTATTGAAAGCTTGGAAATGAGAAATGAGTTGCCATACCTCTTGTTGATAACTCTTAAGACAAGGTGACACACAGTGTATAATATTATGTACCTGACACACCGCGATTTTAGAGTCACCTACCACTTCCAAGACATCAACATTGAGGTCAATGGCTTTCTGGAAGTCCAAGACAAGTGCTTAAAAATCTACGGTGTTTTTCGTGCAGTCGAATTCAAAGCGACTAGAGATTAAATGTTTTCTCTACAGTGGGTCTATTAAAATACAACCATCTCCAGAGCCCTCTTGTGTTTTGGATTCGTTAAAGTACATGGTCCACATATCATTTGTATAGGGACCGCTTACCACACTAGTAATACTGCTACCATTAATACTACTACTCACTGTAAAAGTTTCATTTCTGCCAGTTGAACATGTAAGGAGGTCCAATTGTGTGTCTGGTGGGACAGGGGATGGCTCTACAAGATATCACACCAACTGTGTCTCTAGAAAAAAATTGCTAAAAATAAGTTATGCGAAAGCTAATGACTCATTATTTCCATTCAAGGGAGTCACATTGTGCTTCATGTATCTCTCTGACAGTACTCAGATCTGGTTGTTCCTTCCCTTATACGAAAGCCATAAGTGCGACCAGTTAGTGGAAAAGTATCCTTGCAGCTTGCTTGACCAGTCTCTGCTCAGCAATACCCCGTATGCTTTTGGGATGTCCACAATTACAATATTGATGCATTGATGAACTCATTCATCAGATGATAACCAAATGATCACATCCCTGAGTTCACCAATTGCTGGCACACAAGTTTTATCTAGTTGGATGATCTGTGCATCTGTCTTACTCCATTGAGCATTGATCTTATTGGCCACAGAGAGTGGCATGACATTAACTGATGCACCAGAATCAACCAAGCAACCATGAACATTGAAGTTAAAGATTTCAAATGACAACAAGAATGGTGGTAGAGTGAGTTTTCCTCCTCCATGTGAAGCACATTAAGCCCAGATGCGAGGGAATCAAGAGACTTATTAGATCCCTTGTTTGAAGAGGTGGCATCACAAGTAGGGGTTTTCCCAAGTGCTCGTCGAAGAATGTCCCATTGGCTCGTGATTTTTGTAAGTTCAAACAGAGAAATATTTTCACAAGCCTTCTTCATGTCTTATACAATGTTGTACTCTATTGCGGGAAGACTCACTGAGGTGTTTGGGGGTGGAACTGAATTCATAGTTTCCGATGGGATGGTTATGCCTTTACTTCTTATGGAAACACTTTTCATTGAAGTTGTCTTCCCAAACTTGCTCTGAGTGTTATGTGTTGAGTCGACTGGAGGACCCATTTTCCTTAACATATTTTCTCTGAATTTCTGTTTTGGTACCTCAATCACAGTGGTGGCCCCTTGACTTCTAAAGTTGTCTTAGTTATTTTGCTTTTGGGCCAAGCTGTCACTCAGAGCCTCCTTATCGTCGATGGTCCTATAGGTTGTGAGAGCATACTGATACATGTTTACTACATTCCTAGTGCTTGGAGCTTCATCAACTGCAACAACTTCTTCTTCTTCATTAGGCTCTGGTTTTTCATTAACCATGACCTTGTCATACAACTATGTAACAAGGCTACTCATTCCATGGTTCCATTCTGGGCACATTTTTTCCGAATGATGTTCATGGTGGAATGTACAGTATGAATCTGTAGCGATTTTATCAATGTTTAGAACCATGTTGGAGCTCTGCACAAATTTGGCTGGCAGGCTACTGCTGCTGCTGGAAGCTACATTCTTCTTTTGTGGGTATTAGGGGGTTCTGCTGCTCATGATAGTCTCTATTTTCCTCTATTTATGTTCAACTATTTCAGTGGTCAAGGACTTGACGAGATGAGTAAGGTTCTCAATATTGCTCGTTTCCTTTTCCTTGGCCTTACTCATAGAGGTCTGATACCTATTTCCCATGTATTTGGAGTCGTAGTGGGTTCATCGTCTAAAATGACTCTAGTAGCGTGTAGGCTACCACAACAACGTCTTCTTAGTTTTCTGTTAAAGTTGGTTTCACAGCTCGCTTGAAAAACTGCGCAATACTGGTTGGAAGGGAATAAGTGTAGTAGTCGATAATGATGGAGTTGTGAGGTTTAGTGTCATCTGACAACTTGTTCAAAATACTATTGAACCTCTAATTAAAATTTTTGACCTTTTCTTTTTGCTCCATCTTGAGACTACCCAACTCCTTGAGTAACATGGCAACACTCTTGTCTTCAACAAATTTCTCAAGAAAGATCCTTTTGAATACCCTCCAATTATGGATGGAGTTCGGAGGAAGGTTGTGGTACCATACATCTGCTCTACCATCCAAGGTACATGGAAATAGTTTACATGCAACATCATCATAACGTACCTCGAGTGTCTGTAGATGTAGGTAGAAAGTGTCTAAGTGATATTCTGCCTTCACTGTCTTGTCAGGGTCATATTTTGTTAAATACTTCTCCGCATGTCTCGACATCTTGTGTAGGACACCTAGAAGTGCCAATGGGCCCTGAGTCATCCAATCCAGATTTTGGTCTGCCATGTTGTCTTCTTCGTTGTCTTCCTCTTCCTCTTTTGAGTCTGATGATTCCTCTTCTGAATCTGTTGGTTCCTCCTCTTCTTCTCCTCCTCCTTCACTTCCTTCCCCTTCGCCTCCTTTACGAGAACTTCAACCTGAGAGTAAGGGGCTACCTTATTGTTCTCCTTGAAAGAGCAGAGGTTCTTCTTCTTTCTTCATGACTTCTGATAGCGCTTCAAGAGTGGAAAATATCACTTCTTCAACAAATGTAACTATTACTCCTATGGGGGTAGTCTTGTTCTTCTTTTGAGAATATGGAAGAGAGTACACTCCTGAAATTAGTCCAAAAACTTTTGCAAATTGATAGGTGATGGGACGGAGAACCCAAATTTGATGGTACAGGATTTTATGTTCAGGACTGGGAGGTGAGGAATTACCAAATTCAGAATTGCGGGTAGGGGAGAGGGAGTGAATGTTACTGCCTTGACCAGAACATGGATGAGTGGGGTTGGTGGGAAAATCAACCATAAAATACTGGTTTCCCTCCTTCTAGCGCAAAAAATGTTGACGGTGACAGATCCACCAAAATTCAAGGGATCTCCCCGATATGAGGTCCCAATCAGACCTCACATCGTTTGGTGCAGGAGTCCCATCCGACATGATGGACCGGTTGACAAATACTTAGATATTTTCCTTAGATCTAGCTTTCAACACAAGAGAATGTTGCAATAGTACCTTCGAAAAGCAAGGTAAGTGTGCTTGGTGGGTGTGCAACATAATCGTGTCTAGGTTTTCTTACTGCAAAAGGGGGGAGAAAAGTGAGCCTCTAAGTGAGAGGTAATAGTACCACCTAGGAAGAGACACACGTGAACCAATAAGACCTGTCCAACATCCAACGAAATAGTCCACAACAGATGTGGCAGTTGTTAAAACCAAAGAACAAGGAAAGATCCATCTACGATCCAGCGGAATAGTCCACAATGAATGTGACAGTCATTATAACTGTTGCGCGGGGAAAGTTCTATCTAGTATCCTACGGAATAGTCCATAAGGATGAGATGACAATGACAACCATTACAACACATTCCCAACAAGATAAGCACTAAAACAACCAAAATAGTTCAACTATCTTATTACATGTGAAACAAACATGAAATATAAATGCTCACATGATAGTCTTACAAACATCCATAAGTTATGCATGGAAAAGTGCCCGAGTGAAAAGGCTTCTGTATTAAGAAAAAGTTCCAAGACACATATTTACATCATACATCACTAGCCCCATTAGTGGGACATTGGAGCCACTCCTTGCTCCTCAAAGAACTGACTGAAATGCTCTATGCCTTGTGGAAGGAGCTAAGGTGAAAATTCCTATTCTCATACAATGAGGGGGTATATATAACCAAGGGGTGATGTTTGACCCTTGTGACTCTTTGAATACCCTCATGAATGTTCAAATTTCTATGAATTTTCAACTGACATGACTCTTCATATTCATGTGTGTCCATTAGACTTCCACTTTACATTACAATATACATGGATCATAATAGTGATGTGGCCTTTGACAACTCATGACACAACTTGACATGACACTATTGACATGGACTAGTTTGATGAGGTGGCACTATCAAACCGCTGCTACTGCTGAGTGATAAATGTGTTCTTGGATGTGCTTTATCTTCTCCTCCACATAACTTGGTGATGCAGGGTCTTCAATGATATTCTGGCTTGAGAGGTAGTTGCATGCACGTGTTCCTTTTGTTTGTTCTTGATAAGCTTCTTTTTCTGTCCAGATGTAAGTTAGTCTTCTAGCACGTTCACTCCTTCTCCTCATTCATCATCTCGCCATGATCTAACAATGTACCTGTTCCTGCAATTCACTCATGACAAGACGACATCAAATCCAAAAACTCCCTAGTTTAAGATGAAGCATTGTTATCCATGGACTAGGCCCGAGATACGTGACAGGTTGGGAAATAGGGCCCAGTAACTGCGCATTTTGCAGTTCCAGGTGACAGGGAGGGAGGCTGGTCATTGAGACTACGTAGATTGTAGCTCAGGCTTGGTTGAGGAACCCTGAGCATAGTCCTCACTGCCGGGAAAAATTTCACAGAAGCCACTGGGAGACATGATTGCGCAGTTGAGACAGTCAGTGGCTAATGCAGGATGGGACCCTGGGAGGCAGGTCTGCACAGTTTTCAGAGGTAAGGAAAGATTGGGTAGTAGAGGGGCTTGGGAGGACATGTCTACACAGTTCTTGAGATCAGTAAGTCTTGGCCGAGGGAGGACAATGGGGAGACACTTTTGAATAATTATGGGAAGCAAGGTAGGCTTGGTCCTCTGCACATTACGAGGTTCCAACAGGCAGGGAAGAAGCTTGATGAATGGTCTTGTAAAATGCGTAGTTTAGGTCAAGCTGGGAGAAGTTACTGCGCAATTTTGGGGTTAAAGGCAGCTTTCTCAGCTCTGGAATTGCACAGTGCAACTGCCCCGGGAGGTAGTGACTGTGAACTGCACAGTTCTAGAAAGAATGGTTGTATCACTAAGGGTTGAGACTATGTAGTGTGCAGTTCAATCAAGGTTCGATGAAAGTGAGTTTCCTAGTCAGAAGGATTTTCAGAGAAATGGCTAAGTACAAAAGGAAAGCGAGCTTGTGAGGAACTTGTACATGTGATCACACACTTAGCATACTTTGACGACATGACAACATAGACCACCAGAACAACAAGACAAAGCATTACCCTCTGTGAGATTGTCCTAGAACAAAAAGTGACAAGTGTGACACTTAGGGTGGACTTAGGACGACCATGACGACACTTGTGTGACAATACTTAAAACTTTGTGTATGAGTGCGATAGATGTTTACATAGCTGGGACAACTCAAATACACAAAGACCAACCTTCGAAATCACCAGAAAAAGACCGCAAGCATGGTAAAACAATCAAACATGCCAAAAGATGACAGTTGATCAAACAAGCGAAAGGGGTGAAAAGATTCTAAGAAATCTCACGAAATGAGCTCAAGTGTTCGCAACAATAAAGGGAAAGATGAAGGGAGGCTTCGAAATTTAAGTGCAAGCCAAAAGTCTGGAGGGTGTTGCAACCGCTACAATAGTAACATTTAGGAAAAATATTAATAACAAAAGAATATTTTAATGTCAAACATAAATAAACTATTTCGATATTAGGGGTGGTAGGAGGGGGTGGGAGTCTTCATGATCCCAATGAAAACAAAGTTATCCGTTATGATCGGGGACTAAAATAAAATAGGTGTTTATTAACATAAATAAAATAGGATTGAACACTTAGCATGTAGTCACGAGTAGTGTACCACTTGGTAATGTGACTAGGAACAAAAATATGAGCAAATGTGTAGCCTAGTCATATACCAAGGAATTAGAAATGAGGACCAAATAGGGGTATACAATATGGGATTTTTGAAAAGAGCATAGGGAAGTAGAATGGAATGGGATAAAAAGTATAAGAGGGTTTCATATATATATAAATAAATTCCTTCATTTCTAATAAACAAAGAATGGATGAGAAGACACTTCTATCCGAGGAATAATTCAATCATCAATACCTTGTTGTGCCTGGTTTTAGTATTGAAAATATGAACTAAGAATTGTTAAACAATTGCGTTGATAGGCGAGAAAATCACCTACAGGTGTTCCTTCACCTCTAGTTCTATTCCTATACCATAATAGATATCTAAAAATTTCTTTGAACTTTGAAGTGCTACTGACTGCTATAATAGGTTGAAACCAAATTGAAAATCAAAAGATAACAATCTAATACTGAAAATTTTTGCTACTAGAAACAATATGAGTTAATTTTTATTAAGGAAATATTGTTATTTGCTTTGATAATTGCATTTCTTCATTAACACATCGCATTCACCCCATAACATCATAAAATTATTCATATTTATCATTATTTAGAATCATATGCAATTATATAGAAAGAAAAATATCATCATCACCAATGCAGCGAAACATAAAGGAACAATAGAAGAAAATCATTCACACATAGAGGCACCACAATTGGTCGGAGACTCGGAAAAAACCCACTATGGGGAAACCCTTTTAAATTATTCTTATTATTAGATTGTCATTAGATGATTCAGAAAAAGAGATTAAAATGATCGATATCTTCATTCATACAACTATTCATCAAAAGAAACTACAACATCCATGAAATGAACCCAACAATGCTTATACTAAAAATCTTGATTGTGAAGCATGTAATGAACTGCCACTGTCTATGGTCAATTGTCGAACACTGCAGTCACTGAGTGAAATCTTCATATAAATGAAATTCCTTCATTTAGGTCCCATTCATGAGGAGGAGGAGTCATGTGTGCAACTGGGAAGCTTCCAATCGCTCTCTGGAGCCTACAAGCGAGCAACTGCAGTCTGCAATTGAGATTCTGAAACCCTAGATGCAGCTCGCAAGGAGGACGAGTTATGAATGTGTCTGGGATGCTTCGATCACACAAATGAGCCTAGTAGTGAGTGACAACAATTGAGATCTCTCTGTCCTATGCATGCAACTGAAGCCCGAAACCTTAAAGCATAAATGAGAACTTTAGACTCTGCAATTTCATCTTCGAGTGAACCTGTTCCTCCACAGAAGAGCCTCAGATTTGTGTGAGCCAAAAACCAAGATAGAATATTATCTCATGATGATTTCAAAATGAGATAGAGGTCACTTGTATTTATATCCTTCTAAGGATGTCCACTTTTGTTTAGGGTCGACCTTATCAATTTTGCACATGTGGGCTTTTCTTCATAAGTACACTTTCCCTTATCCATTTTGAGTGATATTTAGGTTGATTTTGGTCCCCTTGAAAGGAAGAATTCAATGCAATAATTATATCCATAAAATGAGGTTTCCAAAGTGGAATTTGACCATAGTGTCATATTTTAACACTCCCTCTCAACTAGGATAATTCCACTTGCATTATGTCTCATGTATCCTGTCATCAAATCATATCCAATCACAAGTATCTCATCATTACATATCATCATTGTTCATCTCAATTCATCTCTCTCTTATTCATGATTATGCCTTGATTTTTCTTGCTCATATGCTGAATATTATTGAACTTAAAAGAAGAAGAATTTTGACATCTGAGGGGTGCTTAATCTACCACCCTCTATTCATCGGGGAGCCATTGCTACCACTCGGAATCTCTTCCAGCGAGGAGCCCAATGCTACCACCCAGGAAACATTAGCAAGGAACTAAATCTACGACCCACATCATCATAAGAGAACATATAATACAAGATCACATCTCAACCTGAAACCATATGGGGGAGCATATATCAACCCATAATCTCATGGGGTAGCTACTACTACAACCCCATATCTAGCAATAGGTGATATAGGGGAGTTGCTACTCAACCCATCCTATTTCCTACCAACATTCCCAACGATGACCCTTAATAGTTATGTGGTAGAACACCTACATCATAATCAGCTTGGGTTGTACACCCAAACTACACTCTCAACTCGTTGGCCAGATGGGGAGCGGTAATCCCAACAAGCCCAACTTGTGGGTATGATGCCAACTGGGGTATACTTTGTAAAGACTAAGATAGGGGAGATACTATTCCAACCCTATGGGTGACATATAGGGGAGAAACATCTAAGACCATATTGTCCAAAGATACCTTAACCCGAGGAGCCCTCTATCTAAATTCCACACCCTGTGAGCTCAAACAAGGGAGGAAGATCTGGCTTAATGTCCTCAATAGCGATGCTATCTATAGATCAACAACATATAATCGTTCTCATATCTGATAGCCATCACATCTCAATAGAAGCTGTCTCCTATTCATACAGGACATCAAATCAAATATCATATTAGAACAAGAATATATATATCACAAAAAGGATACCATAGTCATCCTGCTTCTCAAGGAGGTGCCAACCACAAGCCTAAGCTTGTATTGGACATCAACATTGTGTCAATATATGAAGGTATTTCAGTCCCAACTATATATGGATTCTCTTCCAATCAGTTCCCACTCTCTTTCATCACAATGTCATATCCAAAACTTTCTCAAAAAGGCTTTCCAAAGTGCTTCTTCATCCTTCCTCATAGCTAGTCATGCTAGCAACCTTGTACTCAACCTCGGTCGTTCTTAAAGCTACGAACCTATAATATCATGGCATATCTCATACTAAGGCAACACCCATATTCACTCATAATAATAATCCCAAAAATCATCAATATGCAGTCACCGTCTTAGACAAAAAATAGATCATCTCATGCAAATATCTTGAAGGGTGCCTAGTGAAAACTCAATGTGTATGAAGCGGCTCAAACATGAATTCACTCAGGTTCTATGCATATCATATATATATGGATGAGTGTTCAAAATGCAACATCATTGCTTCAATCAACTATCGGTTTCCAAGTCAAGTTCAACAATATTTCTTCACAAATTATAGAAATTCAATTAGAGTGTCCAAGGATTTGCATTTCCACTTTCCAAAAGCCCTTCAATAGCTTCACAATATTTTTTTTTATTTTTTCTTTCCAAAATTCAGAAATCAATTCGTCATGCCATGATTCATTATTTTGAGCTTCATAATCCATCTCCTTCTTACTTTGATCATCATAGGCTCATTACCTGTCAATAGTAGACCATCAACATATCAAACCAAAACCAAAATCAAAATCATACCTTGGAACACTCCTGAAGTAGAGGTTTGGATCAACACATCATCATGGCTTCACCAAATAACTGCCATTGCAGAAACATCAAGATCAAGGAGCTTGCTTCATACAATTCTCTATGCAAACATAACACTTTACCAAACCAATATGTTCAATATTGCATAAATCAATATTGTACAATAAAATGAACTAATTCAGCTTATCAAAGTTTATATGCCAAATCAGAACTAATATCAAAATCATCAATATCACAGTATCAGATTCTTTAGACTAGGTGACAGGTAGAGCTCTCATCAAGTCATGACTTCATCTATTATCATGCCAACAAGTTGTCATTTAATTATCAAACCAAGCTTCATCAAGTCATCCTCATGATCATAATATAAGTCACTAGATGCAAATGCATATACTAAGAATAGGTTCCATCCATTTATTGCAAGATTAATTCGCACTAAATCACAATTTTCAATACTTAAACCATTGTTCTAAGAACAAGGAGGCCAATACAAAACCATTATCAAATACCAATATTAGTCACTGAAATTCACCGTGCCTATATAGCATTTTTGTCAAGTCAAATCATCACTCGTCAAATTAGTCATCAGGTCAAATCAAATTTTCTATCACAGTGAGATCTATAGCCCAAAACATATCAAGTCAAAGTTCTAAATCATTATCAAGTATCATGTCAAAAATCCAAACAATTCTCATCTATATCAATCAACCAAATCTAGTCAAACCCTTGCAACTGTTATCAAATATTGTCATACACAAGCCTCAATGGTTAAATCATAATGACATATTGATATGCATATCCTAGTCATCTGCAAACACAAGTTTAATCTACATATTCATATTATAGTAAACATTCAAACTTCCTTGCTCATAGAACTTTCTATTGTCTACTTCATGTCTGTAAGATTGACATCCTTCAGGTGAACATCTGATTCCATGCACAAAAATTCATTTTTGTGTCCTATAGGCATAGTCGTAGCCATATGCCTTCCTTTGAGCAGTTGGGAGGCTATAGTCGCACCCTTGACCTTACCTCCATGCGACTAAGGCTTAGAGTAAGGGAAAATTCTCTCTTCTCATATCAGAACTTTGTTGTAGATCAACAATGTCATATATTTGTCTATTCATGTCCATAAATCTTATTTCAATAGTAAGGAATATACATATAATTCGAATGGTAATAGGAGTAAGAGTCTTATGGAGAGATTATCCCTTTGAATGGGAATTCACTTTAGCCATCTTCTTTCATGCCATCAACCTGTCTATGATACTATCATGCATCAACAAATTTTTTAGATCATAAAGTGAAACATATATCCAACATGCTAGCATCATCTATTTCTCAAGGGTTAGATTCAAATAGCTAATAGGAGTATATTTCAAAAATCGTGATCACAACATTATTTTTTTGTCACATAACTCAATCAATTTGGGACATTCAGTTTTACCATATGCCATAGTTACTAAGCACATCAAAACATAACTACATCAACAAAAGATCTTGAATATCAATCTCATTGTTATACTTCAATCATCCTGGATACCATGCTTTTCACAAATAATATCAATAATATCAAGTTACTATCTACTAGAGTCAAGGTGTTAGCCTTCTTTATGGGATCAAGATATCCAAAATGATAGATGTTAGCCAAACATCAAGTATACCACTATATCAAAGATCAATATTAAGTAGCTTCATAGAATCAAGAAGTTCATCATGTCTAAAGGATAAAATACTTGCTTACTACTAAGTGCATCATTTCATCATAGGAACCATGAATCCAAATCACTTTCATATGCATGCATGAGCCATTTGAGAAGGATACATTCTCATCATACCTTAGGACTTACCTTGCCATCAATATTGCAGCTGAAACATAACTTTGAAACAATATACCATGCATACCTTGTAGTATTCAAATACTTGTGCACCTTCTTATTTTACATAGGCAACTTGTAGCGCTTTGTCACCTTTTCATTAGATGCCTCGTTTTCTAGTTCTTCTCTTCCTGCACTAGCCATTATCCTCAAGAGGGATCCACTTATCACAACTCATAAAGAGGTTAGAAGCATCCAAATACTTAAGTAATGATAAAAAAAATAATCAGATCAACGAGTCTAAACAAAGTAAAGACATAAATAAGCATCATAAATCGCAAATTACTTATCTTCAATGAGAGGTGATCATATCTCTCTTGAACCAACCTTCAAAATCTATCACTATCTAGAGTCCACTTGATGTCTTCTCCTAATAGAAACTATCCCATCTAGGGTTTCATCCATTTTGATACAAGTACTTGAAAATATTCACATTGGCCATGCTAGGGTTTCTAGATTTCATATCTCATATCTTTTCCATAAACCTAGGTTTCTCCAAAACCCTAACATGATAATATCCATCAAACCATAATACACAAATTACCTAAGGTTATCTTCAAACCCTAGAATTATTTTAGGTATCCACGACCATTTCTTGCATCCATCAATGGTGTCATCATAGGGG
The DNA here is from genome assembly GCA_031772625.1 of Pinus tabuliformis. NCBI lineage: Eukaryota > Viridiplantae > Streptophyta > Pinopsida > Pinales > Pinaceae > Pinus > Pinus tabuliformis. The sequence goes on along the minus strand of CM062807.1, from coordinate 656,725,234 downwards.
TGATCTCCATGACTTTTGTACAGCCTAGATCTAATCCCATGTTAAATTTTCTTAGGGCTATATTGTTCTTTTCTTTGATAATTGCATTTCTTCATTAACACATTACATTCACCCATAAAATCATAGCATTATTCAAATTTATATCATTATTTAGCAGCATATGAAATTATATAGAAATAAAACTATAATCATCATCAATGCAACAAAACATAAAGGAACAATAGAAGAAAATTATTCACACATAGAGACACTAGGATTGGTCGGAGACCAGGGAAAAGACCACTATGGGGAAAACCCTGTTAAATTCTTCTTCTTATTAGATTGTCATGGAATGATTCAACAAAAGAGTGTAAAATGATCCATATCTTCATTCATATAACTATTCATTAAAAGAAACTAAAACATCCATGAAATGAACCTAACAATGTTTATACTAAAAAATCTTGATTCTGAAGCCTGTAATGAATTGTCACTGTCTACGGTCAACTGTTGAACACTGCGATCACTAAGTGAAATATTTAGACAAATTAAATTCCATCATTTAGTCATGGTCTTAAGGAGGAGGAGTCATGCATGCAACTGGGAATCTTCTAGTCACTCTCTGGAGCCTACAAACGAGCGACGACAGTCTGCAACTGAGATTCTGAAACCCTAGATGCTAGTCACACGGAGGATCAGTTGTGTGTGTGACCAAGATGCTTCACTCGCTTGGATGAGCCTGGTAGCGAGTGACTACAATCGATATCTCTTTGTCCTATTCCTACGATTGAGGCCCAAAACCCTAAAAAGAAAGTGCAAGCTTCTGACCTTGCAATTTCATCTTCAAGCGAACTTGTTCCTCCGCAGACGAGCCTCAGACCTATGCGAGCCAAAAACCAAGATAGAAGAGTGTCTCATGATGATGTCCAAATGAGGTAGAGGTCACTTGTATTTATAGCCTTCTAAGGGTGTCCACTTTGCTTTAGGGCCAACCTTATCAAATATGCACATGTGGGCTTTTCTTCATAAGTACACTTTCCCTTATCTGTTTTGAGTGATATTTAGGTCGATTTTGGTCCTCTATAAAAGTGGAATTCAATGAAATCAGTATCTCCATCAAATGAGTTGTCCCAAGTGGAATTTGACTGTAGTTTCATATTTTAACAATATGATCATGGTGTCTCAACGAAAATAACTGTAGCAAGAATAATAAGTAGGGAGGTGGATAACAAAGGACAATGTCATGTCTCAAGATCTGTAATATGAAAGAGATTTGGCCCTTTGACATGATTCCTTTCAAGGGAGCCAAACAAAATTCTCTTTTTAAACAATCAACTTGTCCTTGCTTCCCTGCATACCATTCCAATTTTATTCACACATCATTGAATATTATAATTGCTTTAAAACCCATGAACCAACAATATTCATCATGACCAAATCATGGCACAATTACATCTATGTGGAATTTTTCTTTGAAGTTGAGCATAGAGTGAAATCATTTGATTACCAACCAATGATGAAAGTTGTTAACCAATGCGAGACCACTCACCGTTGATGTCAATGAGTGTCAAGGTGCCTTGGTATATCTTTGTATGGATGAATAGATGTGTTGAAGTTGAGTTTCTGCAAGAATTGATAAACATGAAATAGCAAGGAATCCCTATTGTCATCGGTGAGAGAATCTGCCATTAATGTATGTAAACCTCTAGTTACCATGAAAATATTTAACTTTATCCCTAGTTAATGTGCTGATTTGGATGGGGAAAATTTTATTAGAAGGAAGCCATTAGTGAATCCTCCATCATCCAACATGAAAACAATAATAATTATTTTAAGATTATAGAAGATGGTTAGAAAAAATATGAAAAATTCATTATGGGATGGCTTGCCAGCAAGTTGGATTTAAGGCAAGCCCATGTCTAGCTATGTCAGTGAGTTGATTTTCATAACTATATATATATATATATATATATATATATATATATATAGGTGGAAGAGGGAGAGGAAAGCTCCCTACTCACTATCTCCATTTCTGACTTCCACACAATATCTTGGATAAATTCTTCCTCGGGAATGGTTTTATGACATAGTCTTAATCAATGACCATTAACCATAAAGGAAACCCGCTCATCATCAATTGTCTTTATTCTCATTAATCCATTATAAAAATCGGTCTTAACTTCATAAGGTCCCATCCATCGTGTAATGATATTTCCTCTAACATTTTTAAATATGGAGTTGAAGGGAAGGGCCCAGTCACTAGGCTTGAATTGCTTCTTTATAATAAAATTGTTGTGCCATGTGCTTGTTCCTCTTGAACAAGAAGTGTATGTTAGATGACACCATGTCGAATTCCATCCAACTCATTACATTGAGCAATTCTTTGCTTCTAAGCATATGACAAGTTTATAATCAATTGCATGGTTGTTGTGAAGGTCTTTACTTGGAATTCGATGGGAAGGATAACCTATTTTCCATATACCAACTCGTAAGGTGTAAATCCTATAGTAGTCCTCCACATATTCTTGTAATCCTAAAGTAACTATGGGAGCCTATCTTCCTAGTCTTTGTGATGCAACTACATTGCCTTAGTCAAAATGGCTTCTAGTAATTTGTTTGTGGATTCAATCTATTCGTTGGCCTACAGGTGGTATGGATAAGATTCACAATGCTTTATGTGGTACTTATGGACAATGGAATGTACTTCCTTTGACATAAATTGTGCTCCATGATCCGTCATGATTTGTCTTGGGACACTAAACAGGAAAAACTATATTTGAAAAGGAAATATACTACTATTTTTTCGCTAGCTTGATAAAGAGATTTTGATTTTACCCATTTTGTAGCATATTCAATACAAACTAAAATATACCTTTTCCTTCGTGACATAGGAGAGATTTGTTGTACAAAATACAAGGCCCATATTTTAAAAGGTTTGATAAGAACTTGGGATTTTAAGATCATCTCGTTAGCTCATACAAGTTTTCCCATCCTTTGGAAATTGTTGCAACTACGAACATAGTCCTTTGCATCTTTATAAATTGTTGGTCAGTAATATCCCTGTTGCAATAATTTGTAAGCGACCCTCTTGTCAACAAAGTGACCTCTGCATGGTCCATCATGGAAAGCTCACAAAATATTGATCATCATCTCAGACACATTTCCTAATGGTTAAGTTTGGCCCAATATGGAAAAGATCTCCCCTAGACCATGAATAAGTGGCACTAATCTTAATAATTTTTTACTTTTCTTATGGGGAGAGGTGTTGAGGAAACCTTCTTGTGGCCAAGTAATTGGCCATATCTGCAAACCATGAAATGTTAGTAGTGACAAAAAATAAGTGTTAATCAAGAAAACTATCATCTACAAGGTCAACTTCATCTTTAGTATGAATTCTGGAAAGGAAATCTGCAACCAAATTTTCTTTTCTTGGCCTACCTATAATAGTGATATTAAATTCCTATAGTAATAACAAACATCTCGTAATCCTACCCTTAGTAGTTGATTTGTTCATTAAAAATTTGAAGGAAAAATGATCAGTGTGTATAAAAAATTCATAGAAAATTATGTAGTGCCTAAGCTTATCTATGGCATGCACAACAACCAAAATCTCCTTTTTAGGGACTTTAAAATTGAGTTTTGCTGGTGTTAGATTTTTTCTTATAAAATAAATAGACTAAAAACAACTAATTCTCTTTTAATGCCAAAATAGCTCCGAGGGTTGTGTTCTAAGCATTGTAAAAATGTGAAAAGGAAGGGACCAATTTGGCCTTGTAAGTATCGGTGTTGTAGATAACTTCTCCTTTAGAGCTTCAAAAGCAGTTTGACAATGTGAGGTCCAAGAAAAATCAACATTTTTTTAAAGTAATTTAAACATAGGTGAAACTATTTTTTTGTAAAATTTTGATAAACCTTCTACAATAAATAACGTGATCGAAAAAACTTCTTACCTCTTTTTGTCAACATGGTGCTAGAAGGTCCATGATGAATTTTACTATAGCTAGATCGCCTTTGATACCTACATGAGAAATGTGATGTTTGAGAACAATTCCCTCTGTCAATAGCATTTTACATTTTACACCACTTAAAGAGAAATTAGCTTCTCTACATCGAATCAAAACTTTCTCAAGGTTATCAAGTGCTTGTTTAAATGTATCACCATAGATAGAAAAATCATCCATATAAAATTATATGCATTCATGAATTAAATCAGAAAATATACCTAGTACTACTTGTTGAAATGATCAAAAAAACTTCTTACCTATTTTTTTCAACATGGTGCTAGAAGGTCCACGATGACTTTGACTATAGCTAGATCACCTTTGATACCTGCATGAGAAATGTGATGTTTGAGAACAATTCCCTATGTCAATAACATTTTACGTTTTACATCACTTAAAGAGACATTAACTTCTTTAAATCGAATCAAAAATTTCTCAAGGTTATCAAGTGATTCTTTAAATGTATCACCACAGATAGAAAAATCATCCATATAAAATTCTATGCATTCATGAATTAAATCGGAAAATATACCTAGTACTGCTTTTTGAAATGTGGCAGGGGCATTGCATAAACCAAATGGTAAGACTCTATAAGAAAATGTACCCCATGGACATGTAAACGTAGTCTTCTCTTGGTCTTCATGTGCAATTGAAATTGATTGTACCCACTAAAACAACCAAGAAAGGAAATCTATTGTTTGCATGATAAATTATTTAATACTTGGTTGATAAATGGCAATGGGAAAAAATATCTTAAGTTTTCTTTATTTATCTCTCAGTAATCAATGAAAATTCTCCATTTTCTGTTCTTTTTTTATACTACGACAAGTGGAGAAACCCACCCGTTGTCAGATATAGGGTATATGAAGTTGGCATTCAATAGCTTTTGTAGTTATTCCTTGATAATATCTTTTAAAGTGAGATTCATGCAGCGTTGTGGATACCTAATAGGTCTAGAATTTTCTTGAATATGGTGTATGCAGGTGTTAGGATGGATGCCACACATCTTGATAACCCATACAAATGCATTAGCTTGTTCTTGCAATAAACTGATTAATTGTTCTTGTTGATTTTGATTGAGATTAGAATTTATGTGTAGAAAATTCCCAAGAATAATTTTAATACGAACATTGTCAAAATATGATCTCTCTTTAATAACTAAAACAAGAGATAATGATTTTTTCAAATCATAATTTTCTTGAAAATATCTTAAAATATGGTCATTATAAGAGATAATTTAGGATACTGGATAGAGTTTGTGGGGTAAGGAATTGACTCAATGTTTTATCTTATATTTGTTCCTTCAATTCCCTCAATTGTTCGATAGTCAAAAGTGGTTGTGAATTTCCTCTATTCTCATATGGATCTTCTACCCACAAAGGATCTTCTACTACAACTTTGCTAGTGGGTAAAAAGTGAGTTTATTCATGGAGGCTCCATTAGATATGGTCATTTATCTGAATCTACAACCAATGAAAGCATTGACCATAGCTAACCAAGGTCCCCTAAGAATCAAAGGGTGCCCGTTCATAGTGGTATTTGGTTGGATAACTAAGAAATCCATGGGATATTCCCATGAATCCATAGTCACAATAACATGTTCCAAAACACCAGTAGTTTTGATTTGAGATCTATAAGAAAGTTAAAGCACTATAGTTGTAGGTCAAGGATTTTCTAAATTTAACATTTCCATGGTGGTAATATTCATGATGTTTAGTGTATCCCCTAGGTCAATTAGGATGTTTTCTATAGGAATGTCTTAAATGAAAACAATAACTATAGGATTTCTAGGATCAATATACTTTTCCATCAAAGTTTTTCTTACCATTAGTTTAGCTAGTTGACCTACAACTTGAACTATGTGGGGATATTTTAATTTTCTTATGGGTCTCTTAATGCATAATTTTCGTATGGCTTCCACATAGATAGGTACATCCTTTATAGCTTGTAACAATAATATATTTACACAAACATTTTTTCTCTTATGTTTCTAAATCAAACTTAGGCTAGACAATAAGTTTTTCTATATCCATCCTCTCTGGATAAGGTGGACTTATGGGTACCAGAGGTTGCTCGAAATGTGGGGTGGAAGGTATTTGAGCAGTGGGAACATTCACATCCTCAAGCCGATTTTCATGAATCATTTTAATAGGAGTTTCCTTCCCTTCAAGCTCTTCTTCAATGAAAACAATATAATATTTTTGCTTAAGAACCTTCCTTGATCTCAATTATATTCCTTATAATGATACAAGAGTGATTACATATGTAGGGAAGGTTTGCAACTCAACATTTAAAAGAGGTTGAGCTGGTTTGTATTGGGATTAGGAATCAAATATATAGATAATTGTGGTCTAAGGGGTTTTGAATTACAATTAATTATGGTAACTGAGGTACTATTGGTTGAGGTGGGTTGTCTATTTGTTTTTTCATAAGAGGGTATGATTGTGGCATTGATGGGGAATATTATGGATACTGAGGATAAGGCATAAGAACTAGTTATGGGGGAAAGTTTCCATAGGAATTTCCTTGCCAATTTTGTTGCTAGGGCTAGTTTTGAACATGTTGTTGAGGTCATGTGGACTGCCAAGGCATTTGAGTACTCCATTGAGAATTACAAGATGGAAAGAATTGCTATGAAGGATATTGTGTCATACCTTGCACACATGGTTGCCAATGTCTCTTTTGTGCAGCTCGGAAGGATGATTCATTCACCTCACCACTCCCTTTATAAACAAATTTAAGGCTTGGAAGTGAGGGGTAGTTCACCATACTATGATCATATGCAAAAATAACACAAATTTGAACATTATTTAGTGGACATTCTCTCAAAGGATTTTGTTTTCTACATTGAGAACAAAATATAGCCAAAGGTATATTTTCTTCCTCTTGTTTCTTTTTAAGTTTAAGTGTATATAACTACAAGCTAAGAATACCAAGTATCTTTGTTTTAAATTTTTCTAACAAATTTCCTAATTCCACCCTTGTTACTCCCCCTGCAACAAATTTATTTATCCTAGAGAAAGCATCCCTTGTTCCTTTCTTATACTTGGCTCTACTTCATGAACACCTCCTATAAAAATAAAAAATTCCATAAAATGATAAATGAGAAATATCACCAGAACTCATCAAATTTAACATATCTATATACTAATACAGAATTCCCCTAAAAAAATGATGCAAACTGCGTCATCACTTAGAGCAATGGGTTTAGTTTTCTAAAGGTTGTATAGGAACCTTTTGAGATAGTCCTCGATACTCTCTTCTTCATTTTTCTACATCTTAAAAATGTCAATCTGTGAATCCCTAGTTCTACAATAATCTTGGTATTTTTTAAGAAAAGTAGTCTTCATATCATCCTAAGTCCTAATAATATGTTCCCATAGTCCCATGAACCATCTCAAAACAAAGAATTTTAATATCGTAGGAAATAACTTTAATTTATGAGCATCATCCACATAGTTGTAACTCTACCACAAAATGCTGAATTCAAATAAAAAGGAATTTGGATCCTCTAAAGCCATACCTCATAAATTTGGTAGGACCCATGGAAATTTTTTTTCATGTTTACATTCGGCTTTGTTTAAAGAATAGGGAACCCAAAATTAGTTTCATTTTCATCTTCTGCATTCCTTTGTTCCTCTGTCATGTTTCCAAACAAGTTGAACTTAATGGAACTTGGCGATGAATGTGGATCAACAATAGATTTTGGTGGATGAGGAAGTTGCCTTCAACATCTATTTCTGGAACATCTACTACAACAACAACCTCTACTTGTGACACAACAATATTTGTGGAGTGTCATATAATTTAGTGATGTGTTATGGATATATTACCTAATACAATACCTAATTAGTCCTAGAAACCAATTCTTTGATTTGCTTGTATTTAGCTTCCTTTCTTCTTTTCTATTTTAGTGCCTTCTTTGTAGCAGATTTGGATCATGATGTAATTGGGTCTAGGGAAAATTTTTGTGTGGAATCTTATCCTTTTTTAATTTTACTTATGTATATTTTATTTGGATTAGATGAAGCATGAGAGTTAGGAAAAAGAGTAGATAAGATATAACAACTTCAAATGATAGTAAATCCAACTCAGAGATACAACACAAAAATGAACCAATGTTATCCAAGTGTTATGGAAACAAAGTATTTCAAACACTGCACAGTGTAGCATTTCTCAAAGAGGTCAAGCTATGGTATGAGAATGAAATTGGTGTACCATCCAAATAGTAAATCGAGCTTAAGTATACAAGTCACGAATCAAATTGATGCTACTAATATATTGTTCAATCAATATGTCGATCTTGAGTATGAAATAATGAGAAAAGTGATACTAATCAGTTGTGAAATCAAAGTATTATAACCTCAATATGAAAAAAAAAATCAATATTGTTTCTTTTTCCTAAACTCATAGCATACTCGTTATTTCTACATGCTACTACCGCTGTAATAGAGTGGTAAATAGAGTTCCAAAGGTTAAGTGGGTTGTATGAGTTTCATAATAAACCCGAGGAAATAAATCAAATAGGAACATAACAGTAAAGATCAATGCGATATACAATCAATTTCAAAGGTTAATGCTTCATTTATATCTCGTAGTATCAAAGTGATTTTCACCGAAGTGAAAAGGGGCAGAATATTATACAAGCAGGGTTCAACACGATATTCAATCAACTTCAAGTTCGAGTCTTATGCATCAATGTTGCTCACAAATAAGAGTACACAAATCCACTTTGTTAAACTCTTGTAAGCACATTCATAAACACAATATGTATTATAACACAAATCGATGGAATGCAATGCTATAGAAAATAACACAAATATTAAAACAAAAAATCCAAACCATAAGTTGTGCTGATATAATGTACAAGATAAATATGCAACAGAATGAGGGCCCTTCCCATTGGTGGCTCACTAATTAACTTGTCACAAAAAGAGAATCATAACGAAACCAAAGAACCAATATGAATTTGTATTAATAAAAACATGTTACACCAATCTTGTCAATACATTTCACGGAGAGATGTAACTTCATAAAATTTTCACAGGGTTCCGAACATTATTTTATCATCAGATAACCTCTTAGACTATTGTCTAGTCCTATTTAGACATGATATAGTAATTTCTTTCCTTCAAGAGGCCAGCTACATGGATAAGAGTGGCTCCATTGTCTAAGGAAACAAATCCACTCGAAATAACCAAGATACCAGAAAATAAATATCATTGCATAATGAGACCTTCACTAGGAAAAACACGGGGATGTGTGAATCGATTGTATCTCCCCATATTCATTGTTCACATAAGTGGAATAGGGTTTGGTTTTGAAAGAGTGATATCCACCACCGGTCTCCATACAAGGATACTAAAAATGAATTGACTCGATCACTCGCTTGCTTGAAGAATTTTGGGTGCACACCAAGTGAGGTACACTATGTTGCTAGGTGTGCCTTTGAAACCCATGTGATGGATTTCCATTTGAGCAACTGCATGTATGTTGAACGATAAAACTTGGTACCAAAATACTTCTAGAGGTACCAAAAATAGACTGAAATTCCATCATTAATAATATTTCCTCAAATCCTACTTAAATCTAATAAAAACTTAGGAATTCAACAAAATATGCTACAGTTACCTTAGTATATGTGTGAAGGGTACTCATGGTTATAGTTATAGGGTTTTAGGAAAAAATGGGCATAAAAGTAAGAAAACAATTGTTAGGTCCCTATACTACTAGTGTAACCCATTATTGTTATTATTACAAGCCCCTTATTATATTTGTGCCCATGTAGTCCCAATATTGTTATTATTGTGCCCTTACATTATTATTGTTATGTCGACTCTGATTATATTATGAACCCTTAGGCTCCTATATATAGAGAGGAGGTTTTTTCATTTGTATCATCCAAGAATTGTTCATTTGTGTAATGTAAAGGAGGTTTCCCCTCGAAGAGGCTTATTTCTAAGGCATTCATCTATATTTTTTATCTTTTTGTGAGATGGTTTCATAACATTTGGTATCAGAGCTTTGGATTCTAGGGTTTCATTGCTCCAAACAGGGCATCGTGGAATTTTCGCTACAACTTTTTTCTCTGATGTTTCAGAAGCTAAAAAAAAAAACCCATTTGAGAAGAAATCACGCTGAACCTCGGGTCCAAATTTCATATCTTGTCTCGCTATATTTTCGGAGATATGATATGAGGAAGTTAGGGCTTTTGCAAGCTCTAGAATTTCATCTAAAAAAGGTCATCGTAGAATTTGCGCTATAACTCTTTCTCTACAAAGTTTCAGAAGCTAAAAAAAACCCATTTGAGAAGAAATCGGTCTGAACCTCGGCTCTAAATTTCAGATCCTGTCTCGCTATATTTTCGGAGATATAATCTGAGGAAGTTAGGGTTTTTGAAGACCCCTGAATTACATTCCAAATAGGTCACCTTGGGAAAATTGTCATAACTTTCTCTTTGAGCATCAGATTGAATTTTCGTAAGAAGTTATAGAAAGAGGATGGACTGTAGTTTTTTGGGTACCATTTTCAGATCCTAAGGTTGAAACAATGACCCGCATCACATCATACAAATTCGATCTACTGAACAAGTCTATACTTAGGTCATCATGGGAGATTTGGCATAACTCTTCATTGGAGAATCCAATCTTGATTAGAATTGCAGAGTTAGAAATATTACTTAGAGGGTTACTGTAGGAAGAAATTTCAGAACTTGGAGATCTAAAATTACAGAAATACATTAGATTCGATATCAAGCTCCTACAAAGTGAAAAAAAAAGTGTGTAGTTTTTTTTTTAAATTTTTTTCATAAGCTTGGTTTGAAAAATTAGTTTGAAGGAATTCAAAGGGAATAGTGAAGCATTATTATTGGTAATTGATGCCTTGAAGAAAGAAAATGGAAACACCTAGTAATCAACCTGAAAGCTCTAGCATGACTCATGAAGAAGAGGAAGAAATGCAACATGATATATCAAAATTACAAGACCAAGTGCAACAAATGTCACTCGCACAAAAAGTAACATAATCTAAGATGGATGGTTTAAAAAAAGACGTAGAAGCTAAGATGCATGGTTTAAAGAAAGGCATGGAAGCTAAGATGGATGGTTTAAAAGAAGGCGTAGAAGCTAAGATGGAATGCGTGGAAGCTAAAATGGACAATTTGAAGACATGCATGGAAGATTTGAAGATAGATTTGAAGACAGATTTAACAAAGTTTCTACAATAAATGCTTACTAATGGAGAAAGGGTAGTAAAGGAAACTCATGATGAGAACAAAATAAATGTTAATCATGATTTCATAGACTCTAATGTTGGATCTAAGAACCACCATGTTCCAAAGATCGATATGAGGAAGTTTGATGGCAAGGATCCTGGAACATGGATACTACAGATGGAGCAATTTTTCGATCTCCATAATGTGCAAAACACATAAAAGGTACGCATTGCAACTTTATATTTGGAACCAAATCAATTTGTATGGTATCGATGGCTTTGCTCTCGTAAACAAACTATTACTTGGGCTATTTTTATGGATGAAATGATAACACATTATGAGGATACAAAAAGCAACACTTTTTTTAGCCAATTGATAAATCTCAAACAAAAGGGTTCAATGGCAGAGCACATTGAGGATTTCAAAAATTTGAATATAAAGGTAAATGATATTCCAGAGAACCAAAGGATTGATGTCTTCATAAGGACTTTAAAGGATAACATTCCACATGAGGTTCGTCTTTGGGAACTTGATTCATTGGATAAGGCATTCAGGTTGGAAAGAAAAATTGAAAGCGAAAGTATGGAAACAAGGAATCCCACCACTCACGACTATAATTATGGAAGTGTTTTTTCTCCTAGCCTTCCACAACCTACAAGGTTTACATGACAACAATTGAAAGAAAAAAGAGAAAAAGGACTTTGTTACAATTGTGATAACAAATACATTAAATGTCATAAGTGTGCTAAGAAGAAATTATTTTACATTGATTACGAAGAGGAGGAAGAAAAGGATCAAGAAACATAAAAAGAAGAGGATATACACCAAGAACCAACCACATATAAAGAAGAAACGAATCCGACCATATCTTGTAAAGCGTTGGCAAGAATTACCACTCCTCAAACTATCAAGATAGATGGACATATCAAGAAGAAAAAGGTTCAAGAAGTGAAAGATCACATTGAGAAATAAGAAAGGAATCTGACCATATCTTGTAATGCATTGGCCGGAATTACCACTCCTCAAACTATCAAGATAGAAGGACATATCAAGAAGAAAAATGTTCAAGAAGTGAAATATCACATTGAGCATCAAGAAATGAATCCGACCATATCTTGTAATGCATTGGAAGAAATTAACACTCTTCAAACTCTCAAGATAGAAGGACATATCAAGAAGAAAAATATTCAAGTAGTGAAATATCACATCGAGCATCAACAACAAGTTCTCCAACTTTTAAAGGATAATGCCACTTTGGTGCAGAATCAAATGAAACAATAGGTAGATCAACATCACAGTGAAAGAAGTTTTGATGTAGGCGATTGGCCATTTTTACGGCTACATCTCAAGCAAGCTATTCATGAGAAGGAAATGTTGGAAATATTACATGCACTTAATGGTGACCTTACCTAATGGGAAGACACTTCAAGGTAAAAATGGATCATGATAGTCTTAAATACTTTTTAGAACAAAGATTATCTTTAGAATAACAAAAAAATGGGTCACAAATATGTTGGGTCATGACTTTGAAATCATCTACAAAAAAGGGAAGAAAAATGTTGTTGTAGATGCACTCTCAAGAAAGGATGAGGATGTGGAAGCATTGTTTTGTGCTACTTCTAGTATCCAACCAGATTGGTTAAACAAAGCAAGGGATGAATGGAAGAAGGACAAAGAAGTGTGGTCACTCATTCAAAAGTTGCAGAAGATCCTAGTTCAAACAATATTGCTAGAACTTGACGAGGAAGGAAAAATCATATTGGAACCTAGAGCAACCACAGAAACAAGAACCCGACAGCTACAAAATCGATCAATTTCAGAGTATCTCATCAAGTGGAAGAACATACCAGCTGAAGATTCTAGATGGGAGGATAAGAATTTTATACAAAAGCATCAAGAACTACTCAAGCGTTGAGGACAACACTTTTTGAAGGAGAGGGACATGTTAGGTCCCAATACTACTAGTGTAACCCCTTATTGTTATTATTAGAACCCCCTTATTATATTGTTGTGCCCATGTAGTCCCCATATTGTTATTATTGTGCCCCATAGAAGCCCACTATTATTATTATTGTGCCCTTACATTATTATTGTTATGTCAGCTCTGATTATATTATGACCCCTAAGACTCCTATATATAGAGAGGAGGTTTTGTCATTTGTATCATCCAAGAATTGTTCCTTTGTTTAATGTAAAGGAGGTTGCCCCCTTGAAGAGGCTTATTTCTAAGGCGTTCATCTATCTTTTCTATCTTTTTGTGAGCTAGTTTCATAACAACAATGAAGAAAAATGATGAATAATAACGTCAATTTTGAAGACCAACAACTCTTCTATTGTCCTATAACTCATTGTACACCTAAAATGATTAATTACTATGAACCTTTGATACTCTTTGGTGGGAAAAAAATCATGATGATGATGAATCATGTTGTCTTGATATATAAAGTTAATCTTTCGAATGTCATTGAAATTAGCCCTCGTGCTATGTTGGGTCCCTATAATACTAGTGATTACCCCATTACTATTGTAGTTGTATCCCTTATTAATATTGTTGTGCCCCTATTTTCTCCATATTGTTATTACTGTGCCCCATATAATCCCTCTATTGTTGTTTTTGTGGCTTTATATTATTATTGTTAGGTCGGCTGTGTTATATTGTACTCCTTAGACTCCTATATATAGAAAGGAGGTTTTGTCATTTGAATCATCCAAGAATTGTTTATTTATGTAATGTAAAGGAGGTTTCCACCTCAAAGAGGCTGAATTCTAAGGCGTTGATATATTTTTTCTATCTTTTTGTGAGCTGGTTTCATAACATTTGGTATCAGAGCTTTGGATTCTAGGGTTTCGCTGCTCCAAATAGGTCATTGTGGCATTTTCTCTATAACTTTATTTCTGCGACGTTTCAGAAGCTAAAAAAAAACCCATTTGAGAAGACATCACGCTTAACCTTGGGTCCAAATTTCAAAGCTTTTCGTGCTATATTTGTAGAGATATGATCTGAGGAAGTTGGTCTTTTCGTAGACTCCTGAATTACATTCCAAACAGGTGACTTGGGGAAAATCGTCATAACTTTCTCCCTGAGCATCGGATTGAAATTTCATAAGAAGGTACGGAAAGAGGACGAATTTTATTTTCTTGTATATATTTTTCAGAGCCAAAGGTAGAAAAGTGACTCGTGGCACGTCGTACAAGTTCGCTCTACTGAATTAGTCTATAATTAAGTCAGTGTGGGAGATTTCGTATAACTCTTCCTTGGAGAATCCAATTTGGATCAGATTGGTGGCATTAGAAAGAGGACACAGAGGGCTACTGTAGGTCGCAATTTCAGAACTGGATGATTGGAAAGTACAGAGATACATCAGAGGTAATATCGAGCTCCTACAGACATGGCAGATTTGAAGACAGATTTGACACATTTTATACAAGAAATACTTACTAATGGTGAAAAGGTAGTAAAGGAAACTCATGATGCAAACAAAAGAAATGTTAATCATGATTTCATAGACTCTAATGTGGGATCGAAGACCCACCATATTCCAAAAATTGATATGAGGAAGTTTGATGGCAAGGATCTCGCAACATGGATATTACAGATGGAGCAATTTTTTAATCTCAATAATGTGCAAAACACACAAAAGGTACGTATTGCAACTTTATATTTGGAACCAAATAAATTTGTATGGTATCAATGGCTTTTCTCTCATAAACAAATTATCACTTGGGCAATTTTTGCGGAAGAATTGACAGCACATTATGAGGATACAAAAAGCAACACTTTTTTTAGCCAATTGATAAGTCTCAAACAAAAGGGTTCAATAATGGAGCACATTGAGGAGTTCCAAAAATTGAACATAAGGGTAAAAAATATTCCAGAGGAGCATAGGATTGATGTGTTCATAGGGACTTTAAAGGATAATATCCAACATGATGTTTGCCTTTGGGAACTTGATTCATTAGAGAAGGCATTCAGGTTAGCAAGAAAAATGGAAAGAAAAATTATGGCAACCAGGAAGCATACCACTCACAACTATAAAGATGGAAGTGTTGTTTCCCCTAGTCTTCCACAACCTATAAGGTTGACACCACAACAATTGGAAGAAAAAAGAGAAAAATGGCTTTGTTACAGTTGTGATAGCAAATACACTAAAGGTCATAAGTGTGCTGAGAAGAAATTATTCTACATAGATTGTGAAGAGGAAGAAGAAAATGAGCAAGAAAGGTCAAAAGAAGAGGATATACTCCATGAACAAAGCCTAGATAAAGAAGAAATGAATCCGACCATATCTTGTAATGCATTGGCAGGAATTACCACTCCTCAAACCATCAAGATAGAAGGACAAATCAAGAAGAAAAAGGTAATAGTGTTGATTGATTCAGGAAGTACCCACAATTTTATTCATTGTAAGGTAGCAAAAGAATTGAATTGCTTCTTATATCCAGCACCAGAGTGTCAAGTGATGGTTGCAAATGGAGGAACAATAAATTGCTCAGGAAAGTGCCATAATATCAAGCTATCCATGGGAGAATATGTATTGACTAGCCCAATGCTTTCCATTCCAATGGGAGGTGCTGATGTTGTACTAGGAGTCCAATGGCTACAATCCTTGGGTACAATAGCTTTTAATTTTCAAGAACTTTTCATGAAATTTTCTGTGGAAGGAAAAGAAGTTGAATTAAGGGGTATTGCAAGGAAATCGAGAAAGATAATAAGCTCTAACGGTATGACAAAGCTTCTAAAAAAGGAGCAAAGAGTTGTAATTTCACAATTATGTTTGCTAGATGTTTCCACATTGGAATCATCTATTTCTCCAGATCTCCAAAAAATCTTGGACAATCATTCCAAGGTATTTGAGACTCCCAAAGGTCTCCCACCTATTCGTGATCATGATCATGCTATTCATCTGATTACAAGAAGTGTTCCTCCAAACATCAGGCCGTACAGATATCCCTATGCCCAAAAGAGTGAAATTGAACGTATGGTTGCAGAAATGCTAGAGGCTGGTATAATTCAACCGAGTCAAAGTTCTTTCTCTACTCCAGTAGTATTGGTGCACAAGAAGGATGGATCATGGCGCATGTGTCCAGATTATAGGGAGCTCAACAAGCTCACTATTAAAGATAAGTTTCCCATTCCTGTCATTGATGAATTACTGGATGAATTGCATGGATCAATTTACTTCACCAAGTTGGATCTTTGTTCAGGATATCATCAAATTAGAATGAAGACTGAAGAAATTCTGAAAACAACATTTAGAACTCATGAGGGTCATTATGAATTTTTGGTCATGCCTTTTGGCCTTACCAATGCACCTTCAACATTTCAAGGTTTGATGAATTCCATTTTCAAACCATTCCTTAGAAAATTTTTGTTAGTATTTTTTGATGATATACTAATCTACAACAAGTCTTGGAAGGATCATGTTGAACATGTTGACAGGGTGCTACAACTATTGGAGGAGAAACAATTATATGCAAAAAGATCCAAATGTTTTTTTGGAGTATAAGAGGTGGAATATCTGGGTCATATTGTATCTCATGAAGGAGTTAAGGTAGACCCTAGCAAAATTAAAGCCATTAAGGAATGGAAAACCCCCACATCCATAAAGCATCTGCGAGGATTTCTCGGGTTGACAGGGTATTATCGCAAGTTTGTTAAGAATTATGGGAGAATAGCAGCACCTCTAACAACATTATTGAAGAAAGATGCATTTTCATGGACTCCAGAAACAACAAAGGCCTTCGAACATCTTAAAGAGGCAATGTGCCAAGCACCAGTCTTAGCTACACCGGACTTCACAAAAACCTTTATTGTGGAATGTGATGCTTCAGGAAATGGAATTGGTGTTGTTTTAATGCAAGATGAAAGACCCATTGCTTTTGAAAGTCATCCAATCAAGGGAAAGTTTTTACACAAAGCTATTTATGAGAAGGAAATGTTGGCAATACTCCATGCACTTAAGAAATGGCGACCCTACCTAATGGGAAGACACTTCAAGGTAAAAACAGATCATGATAGCCTTAAATACTTTTTAGAACAAAGATTTTCCTCTGAAGAGCAACAAAAGTGGTCACAAAGATGTTGGGTTATGACTTTGAAATCATCTACAAAAAAGGGAAGCAAAATGTGGTGGCAGATGCACTCTCAAGAAAGGATGAGGATGTGAAAGCATTGTTGTGCACCATTTCTATTATCCAACCAGATTGGATAAACGAAGCAAGGGAGGAATGGAAGAATGACGAAGAAGTGTGGGCACTTATTCGAAAGTTACAACAAGATTCCAGTACGTCTGATACATTTAGCTGGAAAAATGATTCGTTATGGTACAAAGATCGCTTATACCTCTGTAAGAATTCCCAACTAAAAAAAAATATTCTTATGGAATTGCACACTTCTCCCTTAGGAGGGCACTCAGGATTTTTAAAAACTTACCACAGGGTTAAGAAGGAATTTTTTTGGGATGGCCTTAAATCAGATATTCAAAAGTTTGTGGCGGAATGTTTGGTTTGCCAACAAAATAAAGTTGAAACAATTAAGACCCCGGGTCTATTACAACCTTTATCCATTCCAAGCCAACTTTGGGAGGAGGTTTCAATGGATTTTATCACAGGTTTACCCAAGTCTGAGGGAAAGAGTGTCATCATGGTGGTAGTTGACAGACTTACCAAGTATGCACACTTTTGTGCATTATCACATCCATTTAAAGCCAGTACAATTTCTACTACATTTATGGAAACAATTCAAAAGCTACATGGAAACCCAAAGATTATTGTAAGTGACAGAGATCCCATTTTCACTGGAAATTTTTGGACAAAATTATTTTCTTGTCTTGGTACTCAGTTAGCTCATAGCTCATCTTATCATCCTCAATCTGATGGGCAAACTGAGATAGTAAACAAATGTTTGGAAGGATATCTTCGTTGCTTTGTATTTGATAAACAAACACAATGGGTCAAATGGTTGCCTCTGGCTGAATGGTGGTATAACACTTCCTTCCATACAACAACAAAAATGACCCCATTTATGGCACTTTATGGATATCAGCCACCATCCATCACATCATATTTAAGAGAAAATTCTAAGGTTCAAGCAGTGGAACATCACATCAAACATCAACAACAAGTCCTCCAACTCTTAAAGGATAACCTCGTGTTGGCACAGAATAGAATGAAACAACAGGCAGATCAACATCGCAGCGAAAGAAGTTTTGATGTAGGTGATTGGGTATTCCTACGGCTACAACCATATAAGCAAATGTCCCTCAAGCAAGCTAAGAAGGATAATAAATTATCACCAAAGTATTATGATCCATACAAGGTGTTGCAAAAGATTGGTACTATGGCATACAAATTGGAGCTTTCTGCAGCTTCTCGATTGCACCCAGTTTTCCATGTTTCATGTTTAAAGAAGGTTATAGGCAACAAGCTCCCAGTTCAAACAATATTGCCAGAACTTGATGAGGAAGGAAAAATTATATTGGAACTGGAAGCAGTCATAGAAACAAGAACTCGATAGCTACGAAATTGATCAATTTCAGAGTATCTTATCAAGTGGAAGAACTTATCCGCTGAAGATTCCACATGGGAGGATGAGAATTTTATACAGAAGCATCCAGAACTACTCAAGCATTGAGGACAACACTTTTTTGAAGGAGAGGGGCATGTTGGGTCCCTATAATACTAGTGATTACCCCATTACTATTGTATTTGTATCCCTTATTAATATTGTTGTGCCCCTATTGTCCCCATATTGTTATTATTGTGCCCCATAGAATCCCTCTATTGTTGTTTTTGTGGCTTTATATTATTATTGTTAGGTCGGCTGGGTTATATTGTACTCCTTAGAATCCTATATATAGAAAGGAGGTTTTTTCATTTGAATCATCCAAGAATTGTTCATTTATGTAATGTAAAGGAGGTTGCCCCCTCAAAGAGGCTGAATTCTAAGGCATTGATCTATGTTTTCTACCTTTTTGTGAGCTGGTTTCATAACATGCTATCATAGAAAGGTAAATGAGAAATATCACAGTAGGCCCAAAATAGATTTTTGGGTCAACAATAGGGAATAATTAGCCTCTGAATGATATATTATCACAATTTCCAAGACTAGAACACCAAGGATGGTTCTTAGTGCCCATTACATGGTCCATAAAAAAACTAAGTATTAGGCCATAAAAACATGTCTCTAGGAATTATGTGCTATGCATTTCCCCATGCATAACTAGACATGCACTAGATGAGAAATATTTAGATGAAAAGTTTGATATGATAACCATTTAAAGGTTTGATTCGTTAGGGATGGTTCTTAAGATATCTTTCATCCAAATAAGGCATTAAGACATAAAATCTAGCTATTATTAGGGATTATGGGCCATGTATTGACCCTTTCACAAATAAACATGCCCTAAATAAATAAATAAAATTGACCTTAAAATTTGATATGGTGGCCATTTAAAGGTTTTATGTGCTATTGATCTCTATAATTGTTAAAATTATTTGAGATAACATTACAAGGAAAATTCCTTCTTCATTTTTAGAGAGTAGTACTCCTCTTTAAATGTAATAAATACAGGGTAATAAAAACATAAATTCCCTGAGATAGGACCGTGCCTCTTTAAAGGAAACAAATATTCACAATAGTGATTATAGTGCAACTTTAAATAATAAATTGAGAAATTTCATAACACATTACTTCCATCATAACACAAAGTAAAGTATATAATATCATTTAGCCATATGAAAATAAAAGGAATACATATGTAGAGAACTTAAATGATCATTCAATTAAACTCATAAAGATTTCGAGGAGTCACACACTTGAAATCTCATGCTTAAAACTCAAAACTAGAGATCACACTAACTATGTTCACAAGTAGCTCTCTATGGAGCTTCAAATATACAAATGTTTATAAAAGGAGTTCATAATATTTGTAAAATGAAACATGTTCATCCAAATGTACGACGATGGGGCTCCCATGGACCATAAAGTAGGTGGAAAATATCTAGAAGAACAAAGAAGAAACATTTAGGAACCAACCTTTCAAATTCAAAAGGACGCTGAAATTGAAGGTTGAATTATTAGTAAGTAAGAGGAGTATGGGAAAGTCAAGGATTAATGAGGGAGTTTCTTTACTTACTATGTTAGAGCCTCTCATTTTCTCGTTGAAGCCTCTTTAATTGTTAATCATTTGGGGGAAACAATATAATGGTTGTAACTACTTCTTTATTTTTAGGATCAATTATTTTCACCAAAGCATCCTTTAACCATAGTTCAATATACTCTTGCACCAGTGTCCCCATTAACTCATGCTTAACCTTGATTTCAAACAAATCACCTTTAATTTATTTTCATTTGAAACCTAATTAATGAATAATAAAAGTTTGATCCTTATATTTGCTAATGAAATGAATTAACTATTTCTCAATTTCTTCTTGAGAGAATTTATTGAGGTTATCGAATTCATTTTCCCAAGAAATACTAAGTATGTTCAAATATTCTTGTATGTGATATTTTGTAAGAAGTATAACATCCATTATTAATTTTGGGCCCTCCAATTATTTTGTTACATCATCAAGTTTGAAAACAACTTGATTCTTTTTGTGCTAATAATATCACATTATAAAAATATTTCACAAAAATTATAATCATGTTTAACTAGCATGCTTTTATTTGCTTGAGTCAAGTCTTAAATGAGAGATTTTTTCTCCCTTCTATATATATCATTCATACTATCATTCATACTTGAAACTTTAGCACTAAAGGTGCTTAAAACTTTATAAAAGTATTCATCATGTTCCAAGTCTTTTTGCAAATATTCTTTAAAATTTGGAATTGTTGCAAAAATACTTGTTGAGCTAGCAGTCAGTTCCCAATCTTCAAGGTTATACTACCTACAACATATTTTCCTATCCTAATAAACAAACTGAATACTCCTTTGAATGTTGAACTTGACTTAGGTGTATCTCCAAACATGTCAGTTGGTATTGCAATAATATTGGATTTGGATTTGCAAACAATGGTATGGGAAACAATACATCTTCTAATTCCTTTTTTATTTTCTTAAACATTAAATTTTCCTTTTTTGCTCACTAATAGAATATTTTGGAGCCTCCCTGGTAGCTTAATGAAATTCTAAAAACATTGAGAGCTTAACTACTACAATTTCTATATTAGAATTCCACTTCTGAATGACATTTTTATTTTTTGAAATTGTATTTTTCAATTTGATACGTTTTAGAACTTTTATCAAATGCAACATGGTGCAAAGTGACCAATTCTTCTTCAAAATTATTGGCTTGTCAAAAACCAATTTCTCAGCTAGAGTCCCGCTCTCATTTTTTTTCCTCAATCGAGAACTTTAGCTATAATATATATTTCCATATCTTCAAAATTCACAATATATATTTCCATATCTTCAAAATTCACTTCACATCCATGGACATCTTGCATTGTGTTTTCAACAACATTTTTTTCATTTAGAATTTCCAGAAATAGTGTGTGATTCTTCGATTTTTTGGAGGATCTTTGTCACTTCCATCACTTGTATTTCTAGTACTATATTTCCATTGTTCTCTAGTATTATTATGCTTTTATTTTAGGTGTTTGAATATTTTTTCGAAGAAAGACGTGGAGAACTAACATCATTACTAGTTGTAGTTCATCCTCTTTTGTATTGGTCATTTGTGCTTTACTAAAGTATTACCATTATCTTGTGGATATAACTTATGACCTTCAATTAAATTCTCTTGAGGATTTTTATTATCTCCCCCACTTTCATCCAATTTGTTGCTATCTATTGAAGAATGAACATAACCAAAGAAAAACATGTGATATGAGAAAATACCTTATGGGTCAAAATATTCATATGTTTGGGCTTCCCTTATCTTAAAAGAATCAAAACAAGGGAAGCTGCAAGGCAGCAAGTCCCTGCATGAAGAAGGCTATGGAGGACATCAGAGAAAAGCAGAGAAAATTCATCTACGGGTTTGCCAGTGTCTATCTAGTTCTATCCAAGGTACAAATAAAAACAAAAGCAAGTTGTTTGTAGTTGCTTGTAATCATGGAACATCGTTGATGATCATTGATTATCGCATGGAGTTGTGGAATAATGTTGTCTAGATTTATTTTAGTGGTGAAGAAATTGCTGCCAAATTCGCCAGCGTTCTGTTCTGTAAATTTTCCAGCAAGGACGAGAGAGACGCGGTGCTAAGCCGTTGATATCGTTGCCATTGTTGATTGTGGAGAGCTGTGTTACATTGGTTACCTGAACTGTCCGCTGATTAAGAAAAACTCGAGCAGGCAGGCGATGCTTCCCCTGCAGTTCTATGACTAGGATGAGCAGAAGACGATGCAGAGATCATAACATTCGAGCTGCTGTTGTGGGTCGTGTCCCGCGTTGTGGATATGTGTCGTCTGCAAGGTACAAGCTACCTCGGCACCTCTCTATATCAGTGAATTCGGGATTTATCAGATAGCGCATAACACCGCCGGCACCTGCACCTGCACCTGCATGAAGAAGGCTATGGAGGACTTCTGCATGGAGCAAATGTAGTTTCTCAATGACCAATCCTGAACGTATTAAAGCGAAATGGAAAATTCCGAAGGAAACAGATAATGCCTATCTTAAGTAGGTTGGATTATTTCCTGGGTGTTACATTTTATTCAATGGTTGTGCCTCTTGTGTTTCTTAAATATACATTATTTTGCATACATGATTAGGTTTGTTTCTGTGCAGTGGTTTAAATCACAAAAGGGAAAGAAGCTCATTCGCATTCTGCCTCCACATTACACTGTTGTCATGTAGAAATGTAAGTTGTAACGTTGTTGAATTAAGAATTCAAATTGTAATTTAAAAAACTGTATTTTTCCTCCCTGACACAACAATCTGCAATTTCACCCCATTGCAGAAAAAAGTCCAGGTCTATCTTGCATTTTTTATATCCATAAAATGGCCCAGTGACTTCCTAAGCTTCCGGTTCTACTGACATTTATCTCTCTAGGCTGGCCTCTTTCACTATTTCTTTCTGCTTGCGCTGTCTTTTGGGAGCCATATCTGTGTCCTGTAACTCATTCATATCGACATCTGCTTTTGGACTAAGATTTGAAAACGTGTTACACGAAATCAAAGCATATATGAGATAAGATGCCATAAAGATCCTCTTCGTCTTTTGGAAGTTTGACAGCTGATGAGAGAGCTCATTTGATATGAGTTCTCCCCAGTCGAATACAGTGCCCTTATGCAGAGAGTAGTATATAACATGCAGAACATACCTAGGCACCTGTGCAGTATCCTCCTGACCTACGACTCTAGCAAACAGCCATGCAAATTCCCAATATGGTTATGCTAAACCTGCTACTTCTATGGTGGACGCTTTAACGCCTTCTCAAGACCCACGGGTGGAATTTTTTCATCTGGTAGTGGGAATCAATAATAAGGAGAAGGAAGTGACTCGCAAAGTCATTCTTTACAAAATAACTCACCTTCTTCCGGATGCCTCCTTAGTCATGTTAAATAGACAGTTTATGTCGCCCTTACTTGGGAAGTGAAAGAATCTGTGGATTGTTCTTTGCAGGTTCATTCGCTGGAAATCCAAACTGATTGAAAAATTCAACTGTTCTCACAATGGTATGCAATGTGCATTTTATTTCCACTCATATACTTTTCCAAATATGGATTTTTTATCGGAATTTAGTTGCCTTATTTCAGCCTAATAGAATATTGACTTAAAAGGAACATCTGATCTCCTCCTTTTTTCATGTTTCGATTTCACATAAAATAAAAAACTAGTCTCAAACAATGTGTGCACTAAGATCTGATAATATTAGGAAATGGTTGCAGTTTTTTGGGGGTTATGGATATCCTGCTACATCATTCGAGCAGACTTATAGATGTTATCCAGCTTCTTTTATTGATAAGGTATTGCTTTTACTATTAATTTTTGATATTGTAGATTAAATATATGATAGTAAATCAGGTTTTCTAATTTGTCTCATTTATATAGGTGGTTAAGTTTCCCCTATCTACTAGTGTGTTTCCAGAAATAAGAGAATAGAAATTAAAGTTACCATCAGTGAAATCTGTGTACTGACCACTGCCCTTTTTCTGACTTTGATTTATAAGTGGAGGGCATTAGAAATTAATTATAATGCCTTATAATTACGTCGGTCAGTGCGCATTGGCTTAAAATGAGTCAAATCAAAAGGAAAACCTACATAAAACAACGATATCATTAATTGAGGATTTTCGGGGGATTAACTATTTAAAGTTTTAATTTGCAGTGTAATTTTCTTTTAATTTAAAAACCTTTCACCTCCCTCCCGAGGAAGCTCAGCTGGCCCTACTCTGACATGGAGATCGTCGGTCCACAATGGCACCGTAGGCCAATCCAACGACGCAGAATAGCAGTAGCTCCAACACACAAATATTGCCTTTTGCATGGATTTCACGTGTCAGTAGCAGTGCATGCATTTCCCGCTAGGCTAGAGTAACTGCAATTAAGTGTTATTGCGTTCGAATAGCTCATTTCAGAGGGAATCACTCTGGATTTACAGTGACCGCCATTACTGGTAAGCTCGAATTTCACCAACTGCCTTTCTTCCAGCCCCTGTAGTTACGGCCGGTTATTGCCATGTTTCTGCCACCGGAGGAACCTCTTTAAAAGCAAGGAGAGGACCTTAGTGATCTGAGGCCCTTCTATTGAGTCGGTGAGAAGGCCTGTTTTTGTCCAGCATTAACAACCCAGTTGAGTTTCTCCTGCACAAGGAGGCTGTTAGGGCTCTTGAGATAAATCAAAACGAAGTTGAAATTTCCAATGTGAATAAACATCACGTTATTGACCAAAAAAATTGGTTGAGGCGGTGTGTGATGAATTATTTGCATGGACTGGGCTACAATGCAAGCCTTTGCAAATCAAGATGGGAGCACATTGGTGGATTCCCTGCAGGGAATTACGAGTACATAGATGTAATAATTGATGGAGACCGTTTCTTTGTGGACATTGATTTCAGAGCACAGTTTGAGATAGCCAGACCCAAAACTGTATTCAATGCCTTATTGCAGGGTTTGCCCAATGTATATGTGGGCAAGGCTGAGAGATTGAAGCAGGTCATTGATATCATGTGTGACTCTGCCAAGAAATCCCTCAAGAAAATGGGAATGCACCTGCCACCATGGAGGAAGTATAGATACATGCACACCAAATGGTTTGGTCCCTATATGGTGTGAAGGCAGAAACCCATGTCATCATTGGCAAGGCCAAGGAGAGGATATGTGAAGCCGTAGCCAAATTGGGGGCACATTTTCTAGTTGTGGGTAGCCATGGACATGGCAGTTTTATCAGGTATTTAATTACACTTGTCATCAACGTCTGTGCTCTTCGGCCTAATTTTGATGATGAATTGCGCTCTTAATTAAGTCGGTGTCGGTGTTATTGACAATTTGCAGTGAAGCCAAGGAATTACGAGGACAGCGCAGAGTAGCCAGAATCCGGGGAAAAAGTATTTACTATGCGGAGTCAAAAAATGAATTCGGCGGGGTAGGAGAGGAGGGAAGCCTGCCATTCTACTCAAGCAGGTAGGGCTCTATGAAGCCTTGGAATAAATGGTAGCCAACATTTTGCATTGTCAGGTATTGTGCATTCGCTCTGCAGTTATCCATAATCAATTTGTATCCCTGTAGCATCCATTACATTGTTGGAAGATATATTCATTTATTCTTTGAAATTATGTTCGGTTACCTCCATGCTGTCACGTGATGCTTACAGTTAACATTCCCATTACAGTTAATGGTAGCCAGCATTTTGCATTGTCAGGTATTGTGCATTTGCTCTGCAGTTATCCATAATCAATTTGTATCCCTGTATGTTCGGTTATCTCTGTGCTGTTACGTGATGCTTATAGTTAACATTCCCATTTTCTTAAGTACAAATTTTTCAAATACAAATACCATAATTTTACTTAAATCGATGCAATCAGTGATCACTAATGTAAACAGATTGCCATACAGAAAAGGTCAAAAAAATAATGGATCAATTGTGAATGGTGGTTTCAATAATAGCCCAAAATAATGCTGGTAAATTCAATGAATTTAATGGAAATAACGTTTGAAGTTATAACGATAATATTGTGATATTTTGCAAGTTTTTCATAGAATGGGATATGTTAAAAAATGATATTTTGCTGATATTATCTGATATTTTGTATTTTTTGTATTGTTTTTAAAACTGTGGATGTTTTATGGCATTTTTAGTTTAAAATGGCATTTGGTCAAAAAACCATACCCTATTTATTATTGTGTTATTTTATAGTATAATTGTAACTATGCTTGGCATTCTTATAATTTAGAATTGAAGGGGTTTTTGTGTTCAATAGAATAGAGACCAAGAACTATAATTAATAGTTAAATGCAACAATTTTATTGTTCTTAATTACATGTGCTATATTTCGTTTAACTTGAACTACATAAATATCCATTGTTAGCATTCAGAGTTCAAAGCCGGCTTCCCACTGAATTAGTATCAAAATGAATTTTAACAGCTCTCTATTTCATTAATGCTACTTACAATTTCTGTAGACGATTCCTGTCAAAGTCGCCTATAAGTCAAAGTCGTCTGGTTCTTCTTCCATTTCTAGACGATGAAGGCTGAACTGGGATTCCTATCAAAGTTGCCTGCGGGAACCGAGCAGCTTCTTCCATTGTGGCATAGCCGAGATAGTCTCAGAGATGGCTTACAAGAGGGAAGAGATCCTAAATAGACAACGATCCCAGCACCCCCGTATGGGCATCTTCATGCAAGGCCTCCTCTCGCCACGCCCATGAGCGCTCCTCTCGCCACACTCAACTTCATGCAAGCCACATGTATTTCCATCTTCATGCATCTTCCTGCAACAACCATAGTTATGGAATGAAAAAATAATAAACATTAAAAGTTACGGAATTAATGCTAACATTAATTCAATTGTTAGCTTATGGGAAGTAAATGGGAATAAACTAATGAATATACCCTATGTTTTTGCCTCCCCGCCTCGGGAAGAGGCCAAATAAGATGGTGGAAGAGGTTGCAGTGTAAAATATTATGAGCTTGATTACAAACTTTGGTTATTGCGTATTGTTAAGCAGCTGAACTAATGCTTATGCGCGTCATTCCGATTACTATAGTCCCTGGCCATTGCCAGATGGCAGGGACTAATAAGAAACAAATTCATCTAAATGAGATATTATTTCAACATTAATATCTCCAATTCTTATGGGCAATGGGATGAATTTGTTTCCTTCTTTCGAGAAATGAGTCGAAAATCTATATTTTCTACATAGTTTTGCTATGAAGAAATCAACACCAACATAATGAGGTAGAAGAAGATGATTTCTTTGAAAACTTTGTTGTAACATAGCCATTAATAATTTCCCAAAATGCCATAATTTTTTTTTTGGATTTGATAAAAAATGAATGGAGTGTTACGCTTCCACAATGTTGGATACCGAAATTGTATTAGCCCTGGGTGAAATTAACATTTCTTAAACGGGTTAAGTATTTGAATACATTACAATACATTAGATAATAAATGACATAAGAGGTCATATATATTTTTTATTTTTTGAATGTTCCCCAATTGATAATAAATATCATTAGAGATGATATGAGGCTCAATTAAAGATAATATTTTCATGTACAAAATATTATTGGACATAAAGGATGTATTTTGGTATATGAGCAGTGGAATTGATCTGGATTTAAATAGGAACGCAACAAATTATAGAGATAACCATAAATACAGAGATGCAACAGAAATAATACTTCATTTCATTAATGTAAAATATTGAAATATGCTTACAAATAGAAATGGAAATAAGACTAGCTCGGGCAATGGTAGCGTATCTCTGAGAAGAGATGTGGTGGCTACATGCCTCTGAACTGTGTTACAATGAGGCATGAAGGCCTATTTATGGTTGAGAAACAATGGGAAACCCTAAACATCCAAAAACCTAATCCTAGGAGATGAAGCACCAAACTAAGGGCCTCGTTTGGGTAAATTGGTACATCAACTTCTCGGGGTCGTAACTTTGGCACATGAACTTCGTTTGACGCGCACAATACCTCGTTAGAAATATCTATCTGTGGAGTACAACTTTTAAATAGATAACATGGTCCATGACCCATGTTGGCCCTCGTTTTCCAAAAAGACGTTGTTTAGGGCCTCAAGACGGCTCTAGAAGTTCAGGACCCTAAAAAACTGCCAAAAATAGTAAATTGTGCTACAATTAAGGAAATTGAAAAACTAAAAGAGACAGTTGTGGGGGTGCAAGTGGAATAGGCAGGTGGCCACCAACATCCATCTGGATCATTCCTCCCCCCTTAGGAAGCAATGGTCCTCATTGCATTGAGTGCCTCGATGAGATGGGGAAGCTTCTGCTGAACTTGGTCCCTGGTGGACAATTATGCAATCTATGATGTGTCTAGTAATTATGGGAAGCATGGTCGAGGGCGGTCCACATTGAACACTCGGTGCAAGCCAAGGAATGGAAGAATGTTGTGCTCTAAAGCATTATTTCCCACAACCTTGGTAATGGGGTAAGGACCATATCGGAGTGGTATAAGCTTCCGATGGGCTCTTGTAAGGTGTTCTTTTTGAAGATGCAACCAGACTTTGCCGCCCACTTGAAACTTGTGTGGCACCCAATGTTGATCATGTCGCTGCTTGTACTTGGAATTTTCTAGAATGGAGTGGTGATATATTGGCCCGTAGGGTAGAGGTGTTCTGGGAGTTAGATCGAACGAATGCTTGACCTGACAGTGCAATGGTACCCCTGTGGGTGAGGAGAAGATGTTCCTATATTCTTTCATGACTGTATCCACTTTCTTATGCTGCATGGAGGAACCCTTCCCGGGGGCCATAAATGTGGCTACAATCTTCCCCTTACTTTGAGAGCAACCCAACAAGAAAATGAATTTCCTAGTCAATGAGATGAACTTACTGCATTTCTTAGCAAAGATCAAAGAGGTGGCGGTAGGTGGGGTTACCTCCGATATCTTGTATAACGAATTACCCAAAGAAATAATAATAGCGTGAGGCCTTGACTCATACACAACATGTCGCTCCCACAAGTATGGTTGGCCTAATAATACATCACAAACATCAAGAGGTGCAACATCACACAATACCTCATCTGTGAAGAAATTGATGTTGTACGAAAGGAGACACTACTGGCGGACTCGGAGATCTCATCCTTGGTGAAGCCACCTGATGTTGTACGGTTGCGGGTGTGGTATGGCCAGTAGGCCCAACCGCTTCACGACCTCTACTAAAATGAGGTTCTTTTTTCTTCCACTATCGAAAATGAATTGCAGCGGTGAACCCTTCACCCACATTTTTGAGTGGAAAATACACTCCCCCTCCTTTGGATCTTCGAGCTCATTCTTCTGGATCTTGGCGGTGGTGACAATGGAGTAGGGCTATGCATCAATGATCTGTTCCCTTTGCCATTCTTCTTATCGAGTTCTGACTTAGGATCAGAACATGCATCTAGTTCTAAAGCCTTCAACTCAACCACCAGCGACTGCTTGGCCTGACACTCACTTGTGTTATGAGTGGGGCTCTTATGGAACTCACACCACTTTTCTGTGTCTTTCTTTGACTTCGTGATGTTTTTATTTTCTTGTGGCTTCAACGGGTTCTCTTGGGTCACAACATCTTGCCTTTGTCCTTGGTTCTATGGTTTGGGGAAGCTTTTCCCATGCTTTGGATTCATGGATCCAAAGTCTCTCTTCTTCTCTTTAAACTTCTGCTCGATCTTGGCATTGTATCGGCACACCGTGCCAAGCGATGAGATGTCCATGACCTCCATCTCATCCAGGATGTACCTATGTAATCAACCGCAGTATTTGTGTACCAAATGTCGCTTAGAATCCTTGATACCCAACTTTGTACAAAGGGTATGAAAAATATTTGTAAACTCTGCACGTCTTGGTCCCTTCCCTGCTGCAGCATGGTCCACTTTATGTATTTATCCTCATATATTTGACAAGGTAGTACTACTCCTTATGGCATCCAGGAATGAATTCCAAGTGGATGCGACTAAAAATAGTGAGGCCATACTTTCATCCTTCTGCTGACAGTAGGTTTCCCACTAGTCCTTGATGTGGGGGCAGCTTTGAGAAGAGCAAAAGTAATATTTTCCCAGCTGGAAAAATCATGAACAAAAAAATACCCTTCTATCATATTTAACCATTTATCTACGACAACTGCATCTATATGACCCTTGAATATGGGGATTTCAAAGTTAACTTGTACCTTAAAGGGTGTGGTGTTTCCAGAGTAGTTGTTTGAAGTAGATGCGTCGCCCCTGGGTAGCCGTTGAAGGATCTGGGAAAAGTTGTCCGTCATCGCGTTCCTTTTTCGCTCGAGGGATTCTTCGAGCAAGATTTTGATAGGATCTCCTGTCCCCTTGTCTTTCTTTTCTTCTGCCATGGGAGGCCGTCGGGATTTGCGAGTCTGGCCTTGCAAAGGTTCAACTAATTCAAGCCCTAACTCCTTATATCCCGACCTCATTGGGGACATGCAAAGAAAAACAGAGAAAGAGCAAACCGCTCTGATACCACTGATCCAGATTTAAACAAGAGTGCAAAAAATTACAAAGATAACCATAAATACAGAGATGTAATAGAAATAATACTTCATTTCATTAATTAAAATACTGAAATATGCTTACAAACAAAAATGGAAATAAGACTAGCTCGGGCGATGGTAGCGTATCTCTAAGAAGAGATGTGGCGGCTACATGCCTCTGAACTGTGTTACAATGAGGCTCGAAGGCCTATTTATTGTTGAGAAACAATGGAAAACCATAAACATCCAAAAACCTAACCCTAGGAGATGAAGCGTCAAACTAAGGGCCCTGTTTTGGTAAATTGGTACATCAACTTCCCAAGGTCGTAACTTTGGCACACGATCTCTGTTTGACGTGCACAATACCTCGTTAGAAAGATCTATCTCAGGAGTACAACTTTCAAATGGCCAACTTCGGTCTATGCTCCATGTTGGCCCCTATTTTCCCAAAAAATTGTCATTTAGGGCCTCAAAACGGCTTAAGAAGTTCATGACTCCAAAACACTGCCAAAAATAGTAAATTGTGCTACAATTAAGGAAACTGAAAAATTGAAACAGAGAGTTGTGCGGGTCCAAGTGGGATAGGCGGGTGGCTACCAACATCCATTGGATCAAGAATATTGGTTGATAATTCTCATAAATAACCATGCAAATACATTATATGGATATGCAAGTGAGCATACCTTATTATGAGTAGCTCGTTAAGTAATTTTTTAAGAAAACATTTCAAAAGGTTAGCTCCTCTGTGTTAGGCATCTAGAAAAGCACCTTATTCAGATATCTTGAAAATTTTGCTAGGAGTAAGGAGTCACAACATATTTTTGAAAACACTCGACATAAGAAGAACATGAGTTATATTTCTTTCTTCAAGTTGAATTAGCCTTTTCTTCATGTTAAATTATTATGTAAACTAGGAAACTAGTTCTTTGAAGTTGAATATTTCATGCATGCATCTAGCTTATGCTATTCTTGAAGTCAGGCTTATTCAATATTTTGTCCTCTAGTGCAACCCTTGAGTACCACTTATAAGCTTTATACTATAGAAAATCATGATATCCACATCCAAGAGTGTCGATAGTGTCTTTTCAATATGATTATTTCCTTTTTCCTAACGTCCTTTATAACACAATTTTCATCAATAGCTAGTGATTTTGTAAAGTAATATCGCATTTAATGAGGATATAAGTGGTATTAAGTGTTACTAAATTCAACACTGGTGATCCATAATATCCCATGTGGAAACTTTTAATTCATTAATTCAATTGTCACTTGTGTTCAATATATATTATTCGGGAATATATGAAAATTGTGCTTGATTAATAACAATATCAATCCAAATGTGTGAAGGTTGTATTGGCAATGATAATTAATTACCCTTGAAAGTAGTGCTTATGCAAGATCCACACATAATAAATTGTCAAGTATGGGAAGGTGAAATTTGAGTGATGAAAAAGACAATTTGAGGATTATGGAACTGTGGGATGTAGGATACATGAAGTTCTTTGGGTGGTTCTGCCCTCACAAATGAGAAATAGACTAAGTATAGAAAATAACATAAATAAGGTAATGTGGGGATACAGTGATGTGTGACCAAAGTGATGTAAGGCCCCACATCACTTGTGAAAAAGTAAGTGAAAAGAGACAATGTGTTGTCGTCTTGTAGGATTTCAAGCCTTATGGGTTTTAGGATGTGGAAGTAAAAGAAAACCTTTCTTGCAATGTTTAGATGAGAAAAATGATAAAGTACCAAAGCATTGT
Source organism: Pinus tabuliformis (assembly GCA_031772625.1). NCBI lineage: Eukaryota > Viridiplantae > Streptophyta > Pinopsida > Pinales > Pinaceae > Pinus > Pinus tabuliformis. The sequence goes on along the minus strand of CM062807.1, from coordinate 656,692,680 downwards.
GGGGGTTTAGAGCATGAAGTCTCTAACATTAAATAAAAAATGGTTAAGTGTTTGGTATATTGCTATGGTATGTGACAAATTTAAGAATAATTAAGAGGTAACACCAAGGATCACCAAAGTATTAGAACATTTTTTTTTAGTTTTCTAAGTTGTGTGAGTCTTGAGATGACTGCACACTTAACCTTTGGCTTGAGAAATTGTGACCCAGGGGCATGTAAGACGTCGAAACCACCCAAGGGTCACACTTATCCTAGGCCACACCAACCCTTAACATGGTTGGACCTTTTCCCATGGAGTTTCAAACCGATGACCTTCACATCATAGAGTGCCTTAATAATACATCCCATCACTATTTATTCTATGCCCTGTGGGAAAAGTATTAGAAAATTTATTAATGAACCTTGATTGAAATTGTTAGGGATGGTTCTTGAGGATGAGGTCATGTATGGGGCCAAAACCTAAATTTTAAGCCATCACATTTATCTATGGGGCTCATATAACATGCATGGGGCCTCAAACCACAACATAAAACCTATGTTGGGAATATTTGCCATGTCTATATGATGCGGTGGAAATTTTAAGGATGGGGAAGCCAAGTATGGTTTTCATGGACCATGGTAAAAGGTCAAAAGAAAAAGCCTTAGACCATGAAGGTTTCCTTAAGATCTCTTGGATGGGACCCACGACCTTCACATGAACTCTATAATAGGGAATCATTGGCTTGCATGTGATATATGGTGTCCATTTTGATATTGGAAACACTATTAATGTTTATCAATGCAAAGGTCATGACCCATAGTTAAATCACATGGTATAAGGCCATAATGATTGGCTTTAGGACTCATGCATCATGTGTAGTACCATAAACCAACACACATGCCCTACATAAGGAATAATTAGCTTATAATAGAGATATGATCAACATTTTAAGGACTTGTGAAAAAACCATATTTGCACCTTAAGGATTATTTTAGGCCACTGGACCATGCAAAAGGTCTAAAAAAATGTATATTGATCCATAAACTAATATATATATCTATATATACTCCAAAAATGGTGAATCATCTCCCATGGTTGACATCATCATCTTAAATCATATTGGTTCTTATAAAGTTGATTTTGGTTGTACATTTTTGTTTTGAGGCTCATTTTAAACCTCAAACTTTCTCTAATGTGACAATTTATATGTACATGCTAGCCCTTCTTTTGACAAAAAGTCCCTTAAGATTCATATTGGCTCATTTTCCAAATTTCTTTCACCTATTAATTCAGTTGATAGTGACCTTGAAATTCTTAAGCACAATCTAACTCTGGATATTGAACCTCTAACCATCCACTCAACTATGGTCCCTCTGGTTTGCTTCCCCATAATTTAGCCCAAATTCTAAAATGAATGTTAGCATTAGGAAGAAGGGTAGGTTGAAGATGGTTTCTTCATGGGACCCTAATTCACTTGGTTAACCATTGAAATTCATAGACTGCTTAGATCTTCACCGACCTCCCCCTGTAGATTTTGATATGTGGGCCCCTAGAGAATGTTCTCCCAATTTCACCATTCCTCCATGAAGATTATATCCCTCAATATTAGGGGATTGGGTAATTCCCCTAAATGGAATTCCCTGGGACATCTGATTTTGAATCAACAACCATCTACTATTCTAATCTAGGAGAATGGTAAATGGTGAAAATGATTGAGCTTATTTTCTAAAATTATGTCTAGGGTGGAATTTCTATTTGATCGATACCCTCAGTCTCTTGGGGGTTTGGCAGCTTTGTGGGATCCTCGCATTGTTGACTTCCTAGATTTTAAATATTTTGTAGGCATATTACTTACGGGATTATCTAGGGGATCAAAGGTCAAATTTTACATTATAAATATATATGCTACCTATGATTCCAGAAAGGATTTTAAAAATAGGCTAGATGAACATGGGATATTAAAAATTGTGTCCCTTATTGTGGTTGGGGATTTGAATTTAACTATCTTTGTAGATGAGATATGGGGGTCGTGTAGTAAATTGGACACATTAGGTGGTTTTTTTAAGGAGATTATTGGACAAAAAAATTTAGTGGATTTTCACCTGATATCTCTTATTCCTACTTGGAGGAATGGACGTAATGGTTTGGATGCGATTGCAAAGTGATTGGATAGGTTCATTGTGCATGAAAACTTGGTGCAACAATTTGGTGTAATGTGCTCATGGGTCACCCCATCAAGGTTCTCTGATCAATCTCTAATATTTTTACAATGGAGGGGTGGATATGTTTGGAAGGGTCTCCCTTTTAAATTTAACCACTCATGGTTAAAATAAAGTGACCTTGAGAAGTAGGTACAAGATACTTGGTCCAGTGTGGAATATCATAATGAGACTTCTAGGATGGATGTTGTATGCCTAAAACTAAATGAATTAAAGAAGGTGGTTTGAAGATGGGAAAGAGAGAAAAAGAGTAAAAATAAAAAATAACTTGTAGAGATAGATTAAGCACTTGAGTTGATTTTAACCCAATTGATCCAGGTTTATTCTCAGTAGCTTAGAATCAAAAGTCCATGGACCTAGAGGCATGAAAGATATATATATTAAAACATCAGGAAGAGGAATGGTGGCTCAATATTTGTGCCATTTAGATTGCAGGGGGTGAGAAAAATGCACAAATTTTCCATAATTTTTCCACTTAGAGGAGGAGAGACAATACTATCTAGGACCTACAAGATGAATTGGGTAGGAAAATTTACCAGTTAAAGGATCTTCATAAGGAGGTTGTTAGATATTTCAAGAATCTATATAAATCCAAGGAAGGGGTGGACATTGATTCCTAACTGGAGGTCATTTAGTTATATCCACAAATGTTTACTTGTTAATTTGGAAGCTCAAGGACAAATTCCCTCTTTTGGAGAGCCTTCCTCATCAAGAAATACCCCTTCTATCCCTTGGAAGAATTTAATTTGGTTGAATAAAAATATATTTTTAATATGGAAGCCTACATGTGCACAAAAGGATAGGTCAACCCTAAATAGAAATTAGATACCCTTGGATGGCTATAAATACAATTCAAGAGACCCTCATAATTTGGATATTATCATCAAGCATCTTCTTCTTCTCTCTTCTTTGGTTTTGAACACACATGTCTGAAGTTGGTTCAAAAATATTGGTTCGTACAGGTCTGAAATTGTAGGGTCTGAAGTTCACACATGCGAATTAAGGTTTTTGTTTGTAGCCGAAGGGTTGATACAAGAAAATTTTTGCTATAGCCACACGCATACAACCCTCTGCATGTGACCGAAATGATTTAGCCACACACATGATCTCTTGCTCAGTGAATCTAGGACCTAAGGTTTTTGGTGGCAGTTGATCACAAATATGAACAATTGATTGCAAGCTTGGAACATAACTCTAATCAATATTGTTGCTAGGATCATCTCTCTAATATGTTTTAGTTGGTTTGCTGGATTGTTTTTTCATTGAAGAATTTGATCATTGTACTCTCTCTCTTTGCTAAAGATTTTATGACAATATAATAAGAAGAAGAATTTAAAAGGGTTTTTCCCATTGTGGGGTTTTTCCCTAGTCTTTAACCAAACCTGGTGTATCTTATTTGTCACTTATTGTTCATTACATTCACCGTTCTATCTACAATTTCTATTGATCATTGGAGGATTAAATGTTTTTGAAAGTTTGCTAATTAAATATAAGAATTGAGCTAAAGTGATTTTAGCAACATAGAACAGTGGTAAAACTAACATGGTATTATTGCTAAGGTGAAGATAAGCCCAAAGAGATGAGAATCGAGAGAAATCATTCTTGTAAGAAGTTGAAGAAGCCTATTAGGGTTTGGTCAAGATGTCTACCTCCTACATCAAGGATAATGAAAAATTTGGCAATTCATCTAACTTTGCTGCTTGGAAAATCAGGTTGGAAGTCATATTAGAAGACAACCATGTTTCAAAATATGTACAAGGAAAGGTACCCGAGCCTCCAGTGAATGCTTCTACTGCTATCAAGTCTAGGTACAAGAAATGCAATCTCAAAGCTAAGAATATTATTATTGATAGTTTACAAGTTCATTTACTTGTATATTTTGGGAATTTGAAGGCATCTAAGGATATTTATGACAAGATGGTAGGGATGTATGAAGTCAACAACTTGAATCAAAATATATCTTTGAAGGATAAACTCAAGTAGATAAATGTAACACCCTCCTCCCACATCTACCTAAGTAACTGGCCAATTAGGGTAAACATGTGACGAGAAGTTACTATGATATGATTCGACCTCCTAAGTCATGTTAAGGAAGTGGAACTGACGGAAACACACCATACAAACCTTCAACATCAGCAATAGGACCCCTAGGAACCATCCCAACCTTTCTGCTAACTATCCCTTGGGTCCCACGGAGTATTTAAACCATTAAACCTCTGAGCGCTCCCATGTTATGGGCTTGTTAGCGTCCAAAGAGCTCTAGATGCTCCCACAAGCCTGCATGCCTGCATCCAGGGACTATTTCTAGCAGACCTGTGCCAGAGTCTAAGGAATTTAAGGCACTTTTCAAGCCTAGAATTCCAACCACTGCCCAGAACTTGTTGTAACTTCTGGAATCCATTAAACACATGATGCCAAGACTAATAAACCAAAAATAAACTTCGAGACTAGGCCTGACCATCCCCAACTGGGACTGACATTATTTCAAACACTTGGCATGAATGAAATCTACAGGTTTAAATAACATATCTAAGCATAGGGGTCTCATACTTATCTGGGATTCGTTATGAGGCATTTTTTCCTTATCACTTTAGTTGCAGTTTCATCCATTAGGCCATAGATACATTTTTCATTAATTTACAAGTAAAAAACACGATGGGAGCCATAAATAGCCACTGTTATAATACATATTCATAACCAGAATAATAACAACATAACCAACATAATAACAAAAAAATACCAAGGATACAATAGCCATAGAATCCACATATAAACTAGTATAATACTCATGAGATAACAAGGAGAAATAACCTCATATTAATGATGCAAAAGCCAACCCAGTATGGGACTACCATGTTCCACCCGACCGTAGAATGGTTGAGCCAAATATCTCTTCATCCATTCACCCTCGTGCCATATTCCAAACATGAATGTGGGATCTCATAAAACACATCAATCAAAAATCATCCAAGGATTCCAGAGGCCATCCACCTCAACCCATCAAACAATGATTCCACCTCAAGGTCGGACATCACAAAAAAATCACTGGATTGGTCTCTACCCAAGCCTTCTAGGGCTCCAGAGTGTTTGTTCCAACCCGACTTCCAAGACTAGTATCTCAACCCATAGCTGTCGCTAGGCTTCCAGAGCGTTTCTCCAACCAAGGCTTCTATGACTAGTAACTCAAGCCACAGTTTTCATCGGGCTTCTAGAGCGTTTGTCCAACCAAGGCTTCCAGTACTAGTAACTCAACCCAAGTTTCCATAGCACTTGTCCAACCAAGGCTTCCATGACTAGTAACTCAACCCGAGTTGTTACTGGGATTCTATAGCATTTGTCCAACCAAGGCTCCAGGAACTAATAACTCAACCGAAGATAAAGGAAACACGAGAACCAACTAGAAAAAACAAATAAATAGACCCACAACACCATGGCTATCTAGGAAATGGAAAGGCTAGGAAAATCCATTGTTAATCCAGGCAATCATCCATGCCAAAGATAGATCCTAACCAATAAATCACATGCATGTGCCATGCATGCCAAATATAGTGATGAAAACATACATGCAACTCGGTGCCTGCAATAAAAACCCATTGTAGCTACTGATCCTGATGTCCTCTTGCACTTTCCTGCTCTTACTTTGCCTTCTTGCTCCAAAAATCCAAGTATGCCACAGTCTCCAAGAGTGCTCCAAGAAAAATCTTAGTATCCAAGAGTATGAGAGAGAGAAGAGAGAGAAAGAGCTCCAAAATTGAACTGACCAAGCCTACCAATTGATCCTCAGAAGCCCTTTTATTAATGAGGCCTCTATTTTCTTCATTTTCCATTATTTTCCTTCGTTTTCCTCCTCACATGAAACATGTGACCTTTCACCTCTCTTTTCTCCTAATTTCCATTATTTTCATAAATAAAATGTCAATTAATGCCTCTTGCCTTTCCAAAGCCTTTGCCATTGCCTTTGCCAATTTCATTTAGCCATAATAACACATATTTCATTAAAATTGGAAATTTTTTATTACAAGTACATCATTATAATTGACTATTTTGGTTATTTTGAAATTCTAGATCCACTATTTAATTCCAAATTTAATGAAATAAGTGTTTAATACACCAAATGAACACCCACTGGGATGTTTATCCTACCATTCAACTTGGAATACGTGTCCCATGAATGTGGTCTTATATATTTTTTACATGGATTTTTAACTAGGGTTGTTACATAAAGATGAACATGGGAGAATCTGTGCAATCCTATATCATGAGGGTATCTCATTTAAGGAATAAATTGCAAGCTACAAGTGAGTAGGTATCTGATAGGGAGTTGGTATTGGTCACTCTTCGAGGTGTTCCTCATGTTTGGGAAACCTTCATTACTACTCTAAGCAACAATAATGTATTCTCGTCATTTGATGAGCTCGTTGGAAAGTGCACTCAAGAAGAGATCGGGATGATTGACAAAGGGAAAATTCAAAAGTGTGAAGAAGGAGAGCCCTTCACATTTGTTACTCAAGATAAGAAAAATAAAGGGAAAGGGAGACCATCCAATCAAATAAAGCATTTTCTTGAATCCAAACATTCTGAGAGATGGTTGAGAAATTATAGAAATCAAATTGAATGCTACAATTGTCACAAGTATGGTCACTATGCTCGAGATTTTCTAGGAAAGAGGGATGCTCCAAGATCCAACAAAGGCTACAACAATAACAAGTACAATGATATAATAAGGAATGATGTGACAATAGAAGAAGACAAGATGATAGAAGAAGAAGAGATACATATGATGATCGAGAAGGAATCTATTGTCCTCAAAAGAGAACAAGAAACTCCAGGTATGAAAATAATGCAATTGATAGTCAATCTAAATATATTCTTATTTCCGCTCTTTCTAGTTCTTCTCCTCCAAATTCACATGATAGCTGGTTGGTAGACAATGGGGCCTATAAAAAATTCTCTAGATACAAGGAAGTCCTCTCCAATCTGGATGAGAGGGAGACATGTTTGAAGATCATTCTTGGGGATAATTCTACATATCAAGTGAAAGGTTTTGGTTTAGTTAAATTTGATTTGTACTCTAGTGAATCCATTCTTCTTCATGATGTGATGTATGTTCTAGAACTAAAGAAGAACCTGGTATCCATTTTTGCCTTAGAAGACAAAGGGATGAGAGTAGCTTTCATAAAAGGTAAAGTCCTCACATGGCCTGGTGAATCCCATATGAGGGATGCATTCACATTGGGATCTAGAGTTGAAGGACTCTATAGAGTTAATGGGAGACCTCTACTAGAAATTGTCCATGACACCAATTGCCAAAGTGAGTTATGGAACTGCAGGTTAGCACATCTACATTATGATTCCCTATGAAGTTGAATAATTTAGTCTATGATGTTCAAGCGAGTCATGATGGAGTATGTATGGGATGTGCCAGTGGAAAGAAGACAAGGGGACCATTCCCCTCTAGTAGGAATAAGACAAATGATATTCTTCAACTCATTCATTCTGACCTTTGTGGACCTATGTCAGTGCATTCTCTTGGTGTCCATCTCTATTATATCATATTCATTGATGACTTCTCCAGGAAGACATCGATATACTATTTGAAGCACAAGGATGAGGCCTTTGATATGTTTAAGGACTTCAAGGCACTAATAGAGAATCAAACAAGGAATAAAATTAAGATCTTCAGGTCTAACAATGGTGGTGAGTACATTTCAAATGAGTTCATTGACTTCTATAAGAAGGAAACTATTGTACCCTATAATCCCGAATAAATGGAGTGGTGGAAAGAAAGAACAAATCTATTGTGGAGGCTTCTAGGGCTATTCTACATGATAAAAATTTGCCAAAGTTCCTTTAGGGAGAAGCAACAAATACAACGGTCTATGTACAAAATAGGGTTCCTCATCAAGCCTTGGACAACAAGACTCCCGAAGAAATGTTCATAGGTACGAAGCCCAACATTGGTCATCTCAAGATATTTGGCTGCCCCGTATATTTTCATGTGCCAAAGGATAAGAGAAACAAGCTGGAAGCCACTGGAAAGAAAGGTAAGTATATTGGGTATTGTGAGAATTCTAAAGCATTTAGAATATATATTTACGGAAAAAGGAAGATTGAGTTTAGTAGGGATGTGACCTTCTATGAAGATGTTACCATTGGGAAAGTTCGAGACCTTCCTCCACCTCCTCTAAAGAAAGATGATGACATGGACATATTAGAAGGACCTTCCGTGCTAGAATATGAAAAGGACATTATTGATGATCCTATAGAGCCTATGGACCCTTTAGACTCTCCTCCAAGTGATCCTCTTGTCAAGAAGAGACTAGTATGGCTTCGTGATTCTTTATAGGATACTAAGAGATATGTTCCTCCCAAGATGACCTTTAGAGAAAGAAAAAATCCATGCATGTACTAAGGGTATGTCATAGCTATGAGCACTATGATCCAGGTTGAGCCTTCTACCTTTGAAGAAGCAATGAAAAAACAAGTTTGGAAGGATGTTATGGCCGAAGAGTATGAATCCATTATGAAGAATGATGTATGGGATATTGTTTTAATACTTGAAGGAAATTCCATCGTCACCTCATAATGGTTGTACAAGATCAAACATGGAGTTGATGGAAGCATTGAAAAGTATAAGGCAAGGTTCATGGCTAAAGGATTCTCCCAAAAAGAGGGAGAATATTATGATGATATCTTTGCATCAGTTTCCCGCTACACCACTATTAGATTGATTGTTTCCCTTGCTTTTAGTGAAGGATGGACCCTTCACCATATGGATGTAAAGGCGAAATTTCTTCATGGCATGCTTCAAAAATAAGTTTATGTTGAGCAACATCAAGGATTTGAAGTAAAGGACAAGAAAAATCATGTATTAAGGTTGAAAAAGCATGATATGGTTTGAAGCAAGCTCCCCAAGCTTGGGATTCTCGCATTGACATTCACTTGGTAAAGCTTGGATTCACAAGATGTAACTGAATCCAACCTCTATTTCAAGGTGGTCCAAGGTATGCCTTTGATTTTGGTTTTATATGTTGATGATATATTCTTGACATGTAGTGAGCCTCTAAGGATCGAGTGTAAGAGGGAGCTGGACTCTGAGTTTGAGATGAAATATCTTGGCATGATGCATTACTCTTTTAGATTAGAAGTTTGGCAGAGACCCAAAGAAATTTTCCTTTCTCAAGGAAAGTATGTCGTGAAGTTATTGGAAATATTTGGAATGGCATAATGAAAATACTTGGCCACCTTGATGGAGATGAATTTCAAGAAACTATGCAGAGATGTTGATGGTCCCGACTTGGCCAGCCCTTCAAAATATCATCAATTTATTGGAGCATTGATGTTTCTTGTGAAAAAACAACCAGACATATGTTTTGATGTGAACGCCTTGAGTTAATTCATGACTAAGCCGCTTCATGCACATTGCGTTGTTGCCAAGCACATTTTCAAATATTTGCATGGGATGATCAATATTGGTTTGAGTTATACTATAGGAGATGTATTTGCATGGGTGTTGCTTTAGCTTGGTATTTTCCATGATATCTTGGATGAGCAGGAAATAGAAATCCGTGGCTTTGAGTAAGGTAGAGATTGATTACATTGTGGCTAGCATGGCTAGCTGTGAAACAATTTGGTTGAGAAAGCTCTTTGGAGAGTTGTTTGAGTAGGTCATGGATATGATAGTGATATATTGCGACAATAAGAGTGGGATTTGATTGGAAAAAATACCATGTTTCATGAGAATTCCAATCATATTGAGATAAAATATCATTACATACGTGACATGGTACAGATCAAAGCCATTAGACTCCATCATATTTCAACTAATGAGAAGATTGCAGATATTCTCACCAAGGCTTTGTCAAAAGAGAAATTCTTAGTCTTCAAAGAGAAGCTTGGACTGATGGATGTGACCCTCTTAGGTAAGGGTCTCAGCTAATCGAGGACACTAAGTTATGCTCTTCCCCCCTGTTTGAGATCCTAGGATGAGGAATTGAGCTGGAGAGATCTTAGGGTTGAGGGAAATTTGGACAATAGGATAGTTGTGATACTTACCTCACGGTAAGTAGTGTCTTTCCTATTGTCTAATAATAGGATAATTGAGATCCTTACCACATGTTAAGCAGCATCTTGCCTATTGTCATCTTTGATTCTTGACAAAGTATACCCAACTTGGCATCCTATCCGCAAGTTGGACTTGCTGGGATTGTTCCTCCCCATCTGGCCAATGGGTTGAGAGGTGACTTGGGATAGCTGAAATCCTTACCATTTACGACAAGTAGTATCCTGCCCAAGTGAGAGGATGTGGGTGTTATACCACTTGAATCTTCAGGGTCCTAATGGGAATATTAACAAACAATAGGATAGTCTTGATCCTTACCTCATGGTAAGTTTTATCCTGCCTATTGTCCTTGGATAGTGGGTTGAGTTGGGCTACCCTATGATGTCGGTTGAGTTGGAACTCCTTGATGATGATGATTTTCAAGTAGTAGCAATGGCTCCCTGATGGATTGAGGGTGGTAACTTGAGCTCCCCTCTGATGCAAAATTATTCTACTTTTAGATTCAAGAGTGTTCAACATATGAGCAAAGATGATATTTGAGATGGGATACATGTTGCAATCAGTAATTTCTCCTAGCTGAGAGGGAGTGTTAACTTGGCAGCTTAGGGACAAATTCACTCCTTTGGAAAACCTTCCTCATTAAGAAAGACCCCTTCTATCCTTTGGAAGAATTTAATTTGGTTGAAGAAAAATATATTTTTAATATGGAAGCCCACATGTGCACAAAAGGATAGGTCAACCCTAAAGAAAAATTGGATACTCTTAGATCGCTATAAATACAAGACAAGTGACCCTCATTTGGATATTATCATCAAGCATCTTCTTCTTCTCTCTTCTTTGGTTTGGTTTGCACAGGTTTGAAGTTGGTTCGCAAATATTGGTTCGTACAGGTCTGAAATTGCAGGTTTCACAGCTCACACACGCATATTAAGGTTTTGGTTTGTATTCGTAGGGTTGATACATGAAAATTTCGGTTGTAGTTGAACGCATACAAGCCTTTGCGTGCAACTGGAATGCTTCAGTGATATGTATACAATCCTTTATGTGCCTCTGAAATGCTTCATCCGCACACATGATCTCTTTATCTTTGTGGTTGGAACCTATGGTTTTTGGTAACAATTGACCACATATCTGAACAGTTGACCACATGCTTGGAACATAACTCTGATCAATATTTTACTAGGATCATCTCTCTAATATTATTTGGTTGGTTTGCTAGATTGTTTATTCTTTGAAGAATTGGATCATTATACTCTCTCTCTCTTTGCTGAACATTTTATGACAAGTTGCTAAGAAGAAAAAAATGAAAGTGTTTTCCCCCTTGTGGGGTTTTTCTAAGTTCTTTGACCAAACCTAGTGTCTCTTATTGTTCATTACATCTAATGTTCTATCTACAATTGCTATTGATCATTTGAAGATTAAATTGTTTTGAAAGATTGCTAATTAGAGATAAGAATTGAGCTAAACTTATTGTAACAATATAGAACAATGGTAAAATTAACATTACTGTGGAGGATGATGGGGTTATTGGTCGTCCAATCACTATTGAATAAGTGGAATTTGTTCTTAAGACATTTTCTAAGGATAAAAGCTTGAGCCCAGAGGGGTGGACTGTGGAAAATTTCTTACAATTTTTAGATAAATGGGGTCGGATTTGCTACAATTAGCTAAAGAATCGAGGAAACTATGTAAAATTATTGGTGCATTAAATTCTACCTTTATTTCCTTGATTCAAAAGGTTTCAAAGGTGTCATTTTTCAAGGAATACTAACATATTTCTCTATACAATATTGCATATAATATGGCCTCGAAGATTATTGCTACAAGGATGAAAGATAAGCTTTCAAAATTAATTTCCCATGAACAATTTTGTTTTCTAAAACATCAACAAATTTAGGATGCAGTTTCCATTGCTTATGAATGCATGCATGCCATAAAGGAAAAAAAATGGAGGCTTTGTTATTGAAATTGGATTTGATTAAAGCTCATGACTCTGTGGATTGCGTTTTTCTTAGGATAGTTTTGCACAAATTTGGTCTTTCTATGAGGGTGGTTGATTGGATTATGGCATGTTTCACTTCAGTTAATTTCACTGTCTTGATAAATGGAGTGACTTTGCATTTTTTTAAGGATTTGAGGGGGTTTTGGAAGGGATTTTCATTATCACCCCATTTATTTCTCTTAGTGATCAGGGATTGAGATAATTGATTATTGAGGCACAACATAGGGGTTAATTTTTGGGGATTAAGATAACTAAGAATATTTCTATTACAAATCTTATGTTTCCGGATGATGTTTTAAGTTTGCGAAGGTATCCACATACTTCCACATCATATCATCTATGGATTCAACATTGCTACTTGAATTTTTATGAGAAAATCAAAATCTTTGCTTATTGATGCATCTTCTAAACATATCTTTGTTTTAGAGATTGATGGTATATTTTTTGTTGAAGTGGTTTTGATCTATAGGGGTTTCAAATACCTTGGATTCTACTTGAAACCAAACAACCATGTATTATATACTGAAACTATTTAATTAAAAAAATTGAAAGAAGATTGACTTATTTATCACTAAAGTGGTTGACTCTTGGGGGTAGGTTGATTTTAGCACAATTGGTATTACAAAACATATCGGTATATTAGATGCACCTATATTTGTTTCCGAAATATATCATTAAGTTTATTAACTCCATAATTTCAAACTTTATCTAGTCGGGATCAAAAAGTACAAACAAGATACATCTTGTTTAGTTGGAGGATATTTCTATGAGGAAAGAGGATGGAGATTGGGGTTTAAAGAATATTGAAAATTTTGGATGGGCATTGGTGGTGAAGAGATTATGGAGTGATTTATTTGGTACTAGTATTTGGCAAACGATTATAAAGGAAAAATATCTTAGAATGCAATCTTTTCAAGAATGGATCAAGTATGGGTCCCGAGATCCTAGTACAACCTCTTATATATGGAACATGCAGTAGAAGATTGGATCAGGTGCATTGATGGAGATTGACTTGGACCCTATCAAGGGTTTATAAGATAATCACGCACTTCATTTTTCTCTCAGGTACATCCATTATATGACTATATATTTTCTAAATTAGGTACATGTTGCAAATGATCCTATTTTCCAATATCCATCGTGGATATGCTCTTGATATCTGGGATTAATCTCTCATACTTGATTCATGTCAAATATTCTCAATAGACATTCAAATAACATTTCATTGAATTAATTTGATAATAAGCCATACAACTTGTTCGAGAGTTGAGAGTTAGTCATCGATCTTGCTTTGATTAGTCTATACCTAGTTGGAATCATCTTGGTAGATAGGGAAGACATATTCAAATTGGATGGCAACGTTGTTCGAGGGTAGATCTTGGTTAAGGAGGCCTATACGTATATTACTCTTCACGCTAGAGATATGATGATAGATGGTGGTTCAACAAAATCTAGACATGGATTTTACCCATAAAACTCAAATGTTTTGGGTGCCTGGTTTGGCAGAATAAGATTTTAACTTGGGAAAATCTACGTAGGTGAGGTTTCATTAGTCTTGGTAGATGTATTATGTGCAAGGCGGAAAATGAGGATGTATTAAACCTTTTTCTCAAGTGCCCCTATGCTATGTCCATTTTGATAGGTGTTTTGAACATATTAAACGTTAAATGCAAAATCGGATTTTTTATAATTGGAGGAATGTTTGAAGGTCTGGAAGTTGAAATATAAGAAAGTTAGATCCCTTCCTTTCTATATTTTTTGGGGATATGAGTAGGAATGCATAAATTTTTGAAAATATTCCTTTTAACATTCACAGAAATTGCATAAATATATGTGCATATTTCAATGAGATAGGGCCAATGGCACATAAGAGTACATTGAGACACATTCAAGTAAAGAACTGGAGTAGATATCTTGTTGGTTTTTTAATGGGGCTACAAGCCAAAATAAATGTGGTAGTGGGGCTTACATTGTCATGCACATGGGTCATTATTATATTTTTTGTTTGAACAATGGATCATGTACAAACACACAAGCTAAGATCATTTCTCTATGGGGAGTTTTATTTTGTGAAAAATGGTTATCCATCGAGTCATTGGATGTTTTCGAGGATTCAAAAATTTCTATATAATGGATAAATGGTATGTCATACTTTGAAACTCTAATGCTCATTAATTGGATGAACAAAATTAGAATGTAGATTGGTCTTTTTAGTGGGGTGACTTGTACTCACATAGACATGGAACAAAATAAGATCATTGATGCTCTCTCTAAGACGGGACGTAAATTTCACATGGGGGAGGTCTACTTCTCCACAGACAGTAAGGGTAGACTACAAAGGACTGAAAAAATCCTATCCACATGAGTCCCTTTTAATGATGTTGATCTTCAGTTTTCCATATATAGCTAATGTTATATGATTTTGATGATAATGATTTTATTATGTTTCTTTTATGTAGGAATTCTACAGGAACATATTTAAAATCTGGTACATGTGTATTTTTCCATTTTGTTATCAGTCAAATTAGAAACTTAATAGTATGATTTCTGAATATGGAGTTATATGTAAAAAATATTTATAATATAAAATCTTGTTTGATTTTTTCTTTCCTAAAAAAATGATAATATATATTATAAAACAACATCATATGAAATGTAATTCCTTCACCCTTCAAAACATATTTATGACCCTTTTCCAAAATGGTTTAGAAATTCTAAAGAGAAGTGACAGTATAGATAAGTTAAATGGGAAATTAAGGGTACATGTTGCACACCTATGCAAATAATTATATAGTGATTCAATTAATTTGCATGGAATTGTAATCGTACAATGACATAAAATATATGTCTACTTCATTAATTTTCACATAAATGTAAGTTCACAACAACAATTATTACATTGAATGGTAATTGTACAATGGCAATTATTGCATAGCATCACAATTATACGATGGTGATATTACATGACAAGTGAGTGGTATAGTTAGCGATTGGTTCAGTAGGGGTTGTATGAACAAAATGATGAGAGTGTATGGATGAAGTATGGAAAAAAGGATAGATTTGTAAGACAACAAATGCAATGGTAATCGTATCAGTATGGATAACACAATTTCTTATTTTGACTATATGGACAAATTATACACTATGTGAACTTTAATTCATTGTACAACCTTAACTATATGTTTAATTAATTCATATGGTGCCTAAATATTATACAAACAGTTTACAAATTGTACTATTAGTATGGTACCTGTATGAATGAATGAATGATATTTTAACATCCATGAAACTAAAAATATTCTATGGGACCACCAACCTCCATGCTTTTCACCTTTAGAAATTTAATCCTCTTCTTATTCAAATTGATGATGAGTTAGCCCATCCTTCTAAAAGTCCCCTCGCTGAAAGGACACTACCAAGAAACTATTGCTAACATATTTCCATAATTGTCCCAAATATCCTGAAAGCATTACATTCCAAAATGAAATGTTTTTCCGATTCCACTACCCTGCAGTTGAAAAAAATACACACCCATTATTCCAAAGCTTCTTTAGGTTTTTTCCACATTTATAGAATACATAATGAATTAATTTACCATAATAATTAATTTACATAAGAGTACAAAGATCAATTCACCGGGATGATTCGCCCAAAATCTCAAATTCTTGTGCAAACTCCTTAGCCATCATATTTTTCCATGCCTGTTTTTTTCTTCCAAGGAAAAAGGAATAATTTTATTAATGAAAATAAATTACATGTTGCATTGGCAAGTAATATAGAATCATCTAGTCAGAGACTGATGATAATTAGAAACAAATAGAAGAAACACAAGTAATGTACATGATGGGAAAAAGCTAAGTTTCTCCCCTTATTTTTCTCGACCCTTCACCATTCCCCTTGGGACGACACCGCAGAGACAAGTGCAAGTTGATTCCCTACATCCAATATGGCAATGTCTTTGTCTAAGTTTGAATTATTGGATGAGTGACTACACTTTTTCCCACCTATGTCCCCTTCTTCAAGAATCATGTTTGTTTCCAACAGGTTATTCCGAGATTCAGTTGGGCCTTGTGGGGTTTCCCCTTGTGTTTCTCGTTCCATTGATGTTTGGTTATTCCCTTTTGGAGCTGGATCTTCCTCAGCTTCACCCACTTCCTCTTTAGGTTTTGGTGGGGGATATTTCCAGCCTTTGGGTTGTTTCCCAAGACTCTTCTTTCTTTAAGTGTCTTTTTTATCTTCTGGACATGAATTGTGTGGGTGCCCTGTTTGCCTACAATTCCTACACCTGAAAGTTGTGTTCTCGTAATCTAAAATCTGAGTCCAAACCCGCTTATTGTGCATTAGGCAAATGTTGTCTGGTAGGCCTTTGCTGAGGTCTACTTCTACACATATTTGTGTAAAAGTGTACACCCTTTTTTCCACTCATTGAGTATCAGTCTTGATGAACTGCCCAATGCTATTGCCAATGCCTGCAAGTACCCTATCGTCCTAGAAGTGTAGGGGAAGGTTATGCATCTAAACCCAAACTGGCATGTTGTAGACAGCCATGGTATTTGCATAAAAATCAGGAAACCAGGGAGTAGTGAATAGGGCAATCGAACCCAGAACCATGGTCCTTCCTGAAGGATTGAGTCTCTAGCCTCAGTTGTTGGGAACTTTACAATAAATAATCCTTTTGAGCAAAGATGTATTTCGCATTCTAATGAACAATTAGTTAAAATCTAGTGGAAAAGTTCTAATGGTTTTGGCCAGAAGTAGTTAAAATGGTGTATAATGGCTTGGGATTTGAAAGAGGCACAATGCTTGTCTATTTTTGGCATGTCTATGTTTAGTTTTTGGGTGTAGTTCAGTTGCTCCACTATGTATGGGCTTGGAGCGTTTCCTACCTATTTAGTTGGTTCTGCGACTGATTTTTCCCCTGAAGTATGTTCTTGAATGATGGTCCCCCATTTGTTTTTTTTTGTTTTGTTCTCGTGCCTTTTGTAATGCTACTTCCCACCCCCCCATTAGCATTTTTGTGTAACTGGGCACCATCGCTCCTCCCTTGAGTCTCAGGTTGAGGATTATAGTGGAATCTGGTAGGATATGGTATTTCAACATGGGCTGATTATCTTGTAATATTCTGCCCTCGAATACTAAATTTTGCATATTCACAGGGTATCCATTTTTATGTGTGATGTATTGTTTCAGGAACATCACATTGTCTGTTGTGTTTACCCAAATTAATAATGATATCCCAACATGGATCTTAAGGAAAATGTGAATGCAAGGGGGCCTTACTAGTTTCTTGGACCGAATTTCTTCCTTATTGCTGCAGGATTTTTCTTGTCTTCCCATTTTCCCCGGGCTCTGTTTGCTGCAGATGGAGAGACAAGGTTGGATAGAGTGTGGCTCTATTGAGCCAGAGCACAGGGCATTTGTTGGTTCCGACCTAGAAAGACACAGGATAGTTCAACTATCCCAAACCTGTAGCCATTGCCCCATTAATCCCACTGAGCATAGAGTACCCTGTAGTTCTAGTAACCCTCTTGGTGTAACAGCAGTTGGTAGTAGAGTGGTGTACAAAACCCCCTGTGACCCTGCAAAGACTAAAAACAGATAGTTCAACATTCTAGAGAAAAGGGGCCAAAGGACAGATGGAACCACAGTAAAAAAGAGGCTACGATCATCGAAATAAGCCAGAAAACAGGCCAGATGACACTGCACCACCCCAAACTACGTAGGAGCAATGGTCTTTGCCACCCAAAGCCAAGACTAGGCCAGCCAATCCATAGACTCCCACTGCGAAGCCCTTCACAATCGCTAGGAGTGACAACAGGGAACCAGATGCGGCCGCACCTGGAGTCGAAAGGCGAAAACAACAAATGCGAGAGGAGGGTCGAGGGCCACTATGCAGTGAGAGGCGGAATGAGAAACCCGAGCAAAAACAATTCCAAGAAATCCATGGATATTTGGGGGTAATTCCTATTTTAGGACCCACCAGAGGCCAGATGCCTAAATCACTTGACTTCCATTTGAGACCGCTGAGGAGCCGAAACTGGTATACTATCCAAAACCTGCACTTCCCCGCTGAGGAACCCTAGTGCTCATGGCTGCCATTTTCTCAAGTTTTTTCTTAATCCAACAAACAAAAAATCATTTAAGGAAATAAACCTTTATTTTCCATGCATGTTACTTAAAACAGGTGATTTCTTTAAGGAAACAACCATTTTAATATCATTTGGCATGAAAATAACATGCGATCTAGGCAAAAATTTCATGGGATCATATTAAAATATACTAGAAGCACGATATTAAGAAACTTGCATTAAGTTGTAAAATTATAGGGGATTAGGTTTTCCCATATATTTTCTCTTCCAACACAGAGCAAAAGAAAAGTGGCAAAAATGGTGTGCGGTGCTAGTCTTACAGATTACATACAAGTTGTTTTTAATAAATTATGGATTATATTGTTGCACTGACATGTAATAATGAAGCTCCTGATTGAATTTTGAGTATTGGTATAGTAAGATTCATTACTTTGGGGAGTGTGGAGGATTTGTTTCTAGATATGGTTTCATATTGGCTCATCTGAGGTTTTTGTGGATTAGGTGGTTAGTTGTCGTCATGTAGGCATTTGTGTGGTGTTTTTTTAGAAATAGATGAGGCGTCTGGAGCAAGCATGTATAGAGTTTTTAGGTGTGGATGGAGTTTCTGGTGATTTTTATATGGATTGATAGTCTTGGTTATATTTACGACAATTGCTCCATATTTTGGGTGGTGGACACTTGTTGGGAATCTAGGATATATTGGGAATGGTGATGGAAAGACAGAGGAGGAAAATACACAAATTCACACAAATAAACTTCTCTTCATAAAAATTTTCACATACACAATTATTGAGTTGTGTCTCTTCACTCTTCTAGCCTGATACATATCGCACACATTATAATGACCCAATCACGGGTATATAAATACCTAACTCACTAAATATGGAGTCATGTTATTTCTAACTAGACTTTACTCAACTCTAGCTAATTTCTCCATGCAAACTCACACTTGACAAATTCACACTTGAATTCTATTATTGGACTCATATTAACTGAACTCAACTCTCCATTCATTACATGCATACGACAATAATTTACTATTTCCAACAATCTCCCTTAATTACGACCATATGAATCAACATAACTCAAACATGACTCAGCTATGCCTACTAGGATTACAATAAAAATTGACTTAATCATCACTTAAACTTGCCTACTGGTCTAACTCTCAGCTAGGCTTACAATGACTTTAAAAAATTACAATTTTGGATTTTCTTTTTCATTTCTTTCAAATTTTGTATCCTCTAAATTACTTCATTCTTTGTTTTGCTTGTTGTAGGCTCCATATTTCTTCACTTTTTGTTGATGCAATATTTCTTTGATTTTTCTTGTATTTGTTCTAAAAAGTAATATGATCTTGTATTCAACAACTTCCTCTTGAAATATTCGTTCAACGATGGAAGGTTGCCATAACTCTTCATCTTTAAACTGTGTTCTTCAATTTTCTTCTTGCACTTCATATTATTGATATTCTTTCTACCATATTTCTTGATAGCGGAATCTGATTTCTTCTCAACTCCATTGCTGAAAAATTATTTCAATGCTTTTGTTTTTGTCTTCAGAAACTTCCATATCTTTCTCTTCACTTTCATCATCGGGTACTACTACTTTTTTCTTGTAATATACACACTCAAGATCATCATTAGGCTTACGTGTAAAATCATAATCAATCTCCCTTTTCTCATTCACCATTCCATTTAATTCATTTATTCTAGCTGTTGCTTTAAAACTATTACCAATTTGTTCAATTGGCTTCTCAATCCATTCTTCAATGAGCCTCAAATCTGCATCAAACTTATCAACAAATTTGTTTTCAACTTTCTCTCCTATGCTATTTTGAACACCTGCATATTCAAAAATAATGTTAGAAACATCTTCATTATGATCTACAGTGAGAGCTTTATCCTCTTCCTCTTCCTTCCCTGCCTCTTCAACTTCATTGAAACTATCTTCTAATATTATGCAATTAGTGGATATGTTGATAAAAAACTCTTGAATCACTTTATCCTCCTCTTGAACATCAATTTCTATGAGATCACACACTCTTTATGAATAGTTCCAACTACTTCATAACTTGCTGCTATAGTGGCAACTTCAATCTTCAATTCTTCATCAAACATGACACTTACCATATTTCCACAATCAATCCATGTTTCAAAAAATATACCACAAGTTTCATTAACATAATGTTCATCCACCCTATGGTGGGATATTCGAGCATGCATGTGCTCATTAACAATTTCAACTTCACCAAATTTGTGACAGTCATGGCCAAAATTTCATGTAATTAAGTTAATAAAGGAAAAATAATAACCAAGGTCATGGGACACATATTCCAAGTTGAATGTTGGGCAAAACATCCTAGTGTGGGTGTTCATTTGGTTATTATGGCTAAGGAAATTGGAAAAGGAAAAGGCAAAGGATTTGGAAAGGCATGAGGTATTAATTGACGCTTTATTTATGAAAATAATGGAAATTAGGAGAAAAGGAAGGTGAAAGGTCACAGGTGGCATGTGAGGATGAAAATGAAGGAAAAATAATGGAAATTGAAGAAAATAGAGGCCTCGTTGATAAAAAGGCTTATGAGGATCAATTCACAGACTTTGGTCAGTTTAGTTATGGAGATCTCTCTCTCTCTTTCTCTCTCTCATACTCTTGGACACTTGGACCATTCTTGGAGCATTCTAGCATTGGATCAAGAAAAGAAAAGGAGGGGCAAAGAAGGCAAAAGGGAAGCAAAGGTCAAGCAAGGAAGAGCAGTATCAAGCATCTACAACGAGATTACTTACAGTTATCGTTTTCCATGTGTGATTTACTTCCTAGATTTGGCATGCATGGTACATGCATGTGTGTTGTTGGTTCTCTTGTTGTCATTGACATGGGTTTTGCTAGGTGTGACAATTTTTTTCAACCTTGCCTTTCCATTTCCTGATAGCCATGGTGTGATGGAGTTCACTTGTTTTGGTTGAGATGGATTTCCGAATGGAATCAAAGCTGAGTGGGGTGGTCTTAGGATTATTCACAAGGCATGGGAATCTTGGGATGGGATACACGGTAAAGCCTAGCTGTGAACACTTCAATTGAGCCTAGGAATCCCTTGATTGGTGAATGGAAGGATACATGGTAAATCTCAGAGATGAATACCCTTGATTGGGCCTAGGTCCCTTGGCTTGTAATGGTGGGATACATGGTAAAGCCGAGAGGGTGGTGACCTCGTAGGCCTAGGACTCTCTTAACTGGTAATGGTGGGATGCACAGTAAAACCGAGAGGGTGGTGACCTCGTAGACCTAGGAATCCCTTGACCGGTAATGGCGGGATACACAGTAAAATGAAGAGATTGAGACAAACAAATTCCTCACGGTTTAAGTGGATAGATATGGAGGCATCCATGCTTGTTTAGGGCCCAGTGATCCAGTGGGGATTGTAGTAAAGCCTGGTTGTATTGATGAGGGTTTGGGCCTGGGAATCCCTTAGTGGGATATACAATAAATCCTGAGGAAGCCATCATTGGTTTTGTTGTGAGTCCCACATTCATTCTTAGAATATGGCACAGGAGTGATTGGCTGAAATAAAGATTTGGTTCAGCCCAATCTATGGTCAAGTGGTTCATGGAAGTCCCATACCTGGTTGGATTATGCATTATTTAATAAGAGTTCCTTCTCCTTGGCATATCATGTGTAAATGTACTAGTTCATATGTGATTGTTATGGTTGTTGTAACCTTTTTATTTCTATTGGTTATATGTTGGTTATGAGTATGTTTTATGACATACTTGATGTATGTCTCTCATCATGTTTTGATTTGAAAATGAATGTACAATGAATACATGACCTAATACATCATAATACAACTATTGTGATAAGGAAACAATTCTTCTTTGCGAATCTCATATAAGTATGAGACCCATATGGTCATATATGTTGTTATGACCTATAGATTACATTTTTGTGACATGTTTGACGAAATGCCTCTCATCGCTAATAGGGGTCAAATTAAGTACTTGTACTAGTAATTGTATTAGTAGCCTTATTCCATTGTTATTTTCCATTTATGAAATTTTCATGAAGTTCTAGGCATTGACCTAAGACCTAGCCTTGAAAAAGTGGCTCAAAATTTGGGGTCTCTAGCACAAAACTGTCTGAAAAAGTCCACAAAAGATGGCATGTCTTGTTGTGGGAGTGACTGGAAGGCCTCATTCACATGCATCACTTTTCATGGGAGTGGTTGAGGATCTAGATCAGTAAAATGTCAAGTTGTATCAGAGGTTGGTCACCTGGAAGGGCTGGTTGGCTCCTGAAGGTTCTATAGCATGTGTGGATGGTTAGAATGGTTTTGTTTTGTTGGTTCCACTTCCTTAACTGTACAAGGGGATTTGAATCACATCATAGTATCCTCTCATCACATGTTTACTCCAGCGGACCGGTTATATCAATGTGTAAATGTGGGAGGCAGGTGTTACATAGTAGTATCAGAGCATGGTTCACCCCTTGGACTGGATGGGCGTGTGTTGGTCATGCATACATGTCGATTTCATATGTTTTCTTTATACTTGTGGTCTATGTTCTTGTGGTGTATGCAAGGTGTTGGTCATGGTTGCAGTCACGTCACCATGTGAAAGATGATGGTTTTGTTGTTGGATGTGGTCGTCATGAGTGTATGTCGATTATGCATTGGTTATGCATGTCAATGTTCATATGTTGTTATGCACACATTGACATGGTGATAGTTGTTGTGCATGAGTTCATGGTATGTGGTTGGTATGGTTATGCATCGATAACTAGATAATAGTTGAAATGATTTTTATATGCTGATATGATTATGTTTATACATGTATTGCGCTAATCTGGTTGATCTTGCAGACAAGATATCCTCCCCTGAACTATATTGATGTATGTTTATTATGTTCTTTTTTGGCTTTAGCTAACATGGTATACTTGTAGGAAAGAGATCAAACATGACTAGCAAGATGGTAGAATACAGTTCATGAGACTCTCCCTATGGTTGAGATGAGCAACATGATGTTGGGAACTCTTCTGACTTAGCAGACACATTGAGAAGTTTTAAGGCATAAATAAGAAGTTTCAAGGCAGATAATGATAGAATAATGCAGGCACAGGAGAAAAAAGAAGAAGTCAATGCAGTAATCCTTCAGAATTTGTGAGAATTGTAGATACAGGGACCACTTCGGATCAACCATGGGAAGGAGGAAAGGACTAATGGGGAATATGGCGGTTGATCTCATGGTGGGCACAGGTCAGATAGGGATGACAAAATATGAGATGGTAGGCTCTTGGATACTCTAGATATGAGACGCGATGGACGCATGTTCTATTCTAGTTCTGGTTCCGACAGACACTATGATCATCATTGGTATCATCCTTACTGGAGGAGTGATAGGGGATATTTTCTAGATGATTCCAAGAAAGCGAAGCCACCTACCCTTGATGGGGATTTGAAGAAGCCAAAGGATGTAGAGGCACGGCTACTTGGGATGAAGAAATTCTTTGAGATGCATGAGTACACCAAGAATATGAAGGCCATGACAACTATCTTCAGCCTCAAAGGGAAAGTAGACATCTAGTGGGAAGATGTGAAAGGGGTCAGAGACATCAGGACATAATAGTTGAGTTGGCATGAATTAAAGAGACTTTTCAGAAAGAAATACTTGTCAGAGAAGTACCACGACGACAAAGACAAGGAATTATATGATCTAAAGAAGGGATCGATGACAAATGAGGAGTATACAACCAAGTTTATGGAGTTATTGAGGTCTTCACCGTATCTTAAAGATGAGAAGGCCAAATTTGAGAGATCTATCAGTGGATTTCCATTCGAATTTGGAGATTGGATTGAGTATGATGTGTTGTAGTCGCTTGAAGAAGTTACTGGAAAATTGAAGCAATGTTATGAGCAGTCAAAGCATAAGACAAAATCGCTGCAGGGCTGGAAAGGGAAAGACAAAGCTAAAGGTGAATGGAAGTCGAAAAGAACAATGCCTTAGGATGAAGGTGAGAAATAATATTTTGTACCATATTAATAAGTTCAACATAGTTAGACAGGGACATGGGTCACAACCTGGAGGGTAGCAGAATATAGGTGATGGTATGGGACCGTTATAGTGTTTGATATGTGGGAAGGAACTTCTCAAGAGAGAGTGTTCGTAGTATCAGGGTGGTATGCCTCAGATCTACAATGCACAGGAGGTGCAGGCTGTCAAGGATGTTGGGCAGAGCATTCCTCGTATCTATGTAGCATTGGATAACAGGCAAGCAGATCACCAAGCATCTATTATCGAGATGGATGGTAAGCTTTGTGATCAATTTGTTTGTATTTTGATTGACCTTAGATCTAATTATAGTTATGTTAACCTTGAGTTGTTGGATAAGTGTGGTTTGAATAAAGAAGTGCATGCATAATCCCGATTAGTGCAGTTGGATACAAGTACAAAGAAGAGAGTGCATCACAAGGTAAGAACTTGTGCATTCAAGTTGAATGGTATGCCTACCTTAGCACATTTGAATGTACTTCCATTGGGATCATACAGTATGATGTTGGGTATGGATTAATTGTATATTCATAGGACCAAGGTGGATTGTTATGATAAGGCGATTGAGTGCTTGGATGAAAATGGAGAACAAATAGTCTTGCAGGGTAAGAAGAAGGAAACATCAGTTAGAATGGTGAAAACTATGCAGGAAAAGTGCAATTGCAGAAATGGGTGTGTTTTATTTGTAGTGCATATTTCTAGTGATAAAGGTAAGGATGTTGAAGATGCAGAGGTATTGAGTAGGTAGCTGATCTTGCAGTAGTTTTAGGATGTGTTTCTAGCAAAAATTTCAGAGTTTTTGCCCCACAAAGAAGTGGAATTCTCTATTGATTTGGTACCAAGGGAAACTCTAGCATCAAAGGCACCGTACATGATGAGCACTCCAACGTTAGTAGAGCTGAAGTTGTAGTTGAAGCAAATGATTGACAAAGGATACATTAGGCCAAGTGTATCACCATGGGGTACATCAGTGTTGTTTGTAACGAATAAGGATGATACTCTTAGGCTATGCATTGATTACAGGCAGTTAAACAAGGTAACCATCAAGAACAAGTATCTATTTCTGAGGATTGATGACTTGTTTGACTACTTGAAGGGAGAAGCAGTGTTCTCAAAGATTGATCTGAGATCAGGATACCACCAGGTACGCATCATGGAAGAGGACATTTACAAGACAAATTTTTGTACCAGGTATGGGCATTATGAGTTTGTTTTCATTCCATTTGGTTTGACTAATGCTCCAACTACTTTTATGTGCTTAATGAATAGTGTATTGTGTCCTTATCTAGACAATTTTGTTATTGTATTCATTGATGACATCTTTATATATTCTAAGAATGAGGAAGAGCATGTTGAATACTTAGAAACAATATGGAGATTTTTGAGAAGGCATTTGTTGTATGCTAGGCTTAGTAAATGCAGTTTCTTTCATACATAAGTGCATTACATGGGACATGTTGTTTCCAAGGAAGGTATAACACTGGATCCAGAAAAGTTAAAGGCTATCATGGAGTGGGAAACTTCTAGAAATGTGGATGAGGTAAGATCATTCATGGGGCTAGTAAGTTATCATAGGAGGTTCATTAGGAAATTCTCTCGCATTGCATATCCTATTACGTCATTATAGAGGCAAGGTAAGGCATTTGAATGGACAAAAGAATGTGTAGCAAGTTTTAAGTAATTGAAGCAGTTGATAACGAATGCTCCAATGTTAAAGACTGTAAATATAGAAAAATAATTTTTGGCGTGTACAAATGGTTGCAAGAGAGGACTTGCCGAATTCCTTATGCAGGAAGGACAATTAGTGTGTTATGAGTCACTAAAACTGAATGAGCACGAGAAGAATGGTCTAACACATGATCTTGAGTTGGAAAATATCATCCATGCTTGGAAGATGTGGAGGCACTATCTTCTTGGTAGGAGGTTCATATTGATGAGCGATCCCAGGGGATTGAGATACTTTGTTCACAGCTTGAATCTAAATGCCAGAAAATATAGATGGTTGGCCACGATTAGTGAGTTTGACTATGAGATCGGGTACATTAAAGGTAAAGAGAACAAGGCAACATATGCTCTTAGAAGGAGGATATAGGTGAATCATATAACAACTAGGAGTTCTTATGGTTCAGACTTATAGGATTAGATCTTACAAGTAGGACAACAGGATGGCAGGTACATGGAGCTTATGCACAAGTTACAACAGGGTACAAGTGAACAGGATGTCGATTATCATCTTACAACAAATGGTTTGATCAGATTTAGGGACATGATATATGTGCCAAAAAACAATGAGATCAAGAAGACTATTGTTTAGTCAATTTAGTGTTCCTAAATTGATGTCATTAATTGTCAACCCGGGGCTCGTAAGCTGATGAAGTGAAGGTGTACTATATGTACTTAAGCAACCTCTTAGATCTTTTTGTCGTTTGGGGGTGTTGTTTGTGGTCAAATTATCTTCCTAAGATGGAATGGAGGTTTTATAAACAGATGAGTGATAGTGTGTGTAAGGTGATTTCTAAATGAGTGAGTGTGTGTTACTGGTGGTTTCTAACTACCTTCTAAACTTGCAAAGAAAGAGCTTGAAAGAAATAACTTGAAATGAAACTGAAAGCAAAGCATAAAAACCACTTTCTAATGGCACTAGTCACTACTCATGCTGCTGCAATAAAAAGGTAAGAAAAACCACTTTAAAGACCAATTATAATGTTCATCTCTTCCTAACACTCTGCTTCCAACATATAGTACTATGTGAAACACGATTAAGAAGTAGTTAGATATAAGTCTCAAAAGTAATCAAGCTCTAAGATGACAAATTATAACACCACTTTGCCTCTCTCCAACATTCTGCTTCCAACATACATTGTAATGTGTAACAAGTGAAGAAAGAGTTAGTGATATAAGTCAAAAACTACTCAAAGCAAGCTGTAATTTATTAGTATTCTGATCTCTTAAAGATGAACAACTTATGATAAGGAGACCATCAATATGTTAGCATACAACTTGAGAAACTAAACTAGAAATCAAGCTAGAAAAACAGAGTAAAGGCAGCAACTATGAATATGACAACTGAAAATACCATTAGAGATAAAGAAAATACAACAAAGACACACAATCCCGGGCTAACACCTGCAGAAAACAATCCTGATCAGTTAAAGTAAATGCTGGAAATGAAATGACAGTGAAAGTAAATCAAAACTGTACATGTATTAAAGAAAAGGAAAATTGCTGAATTCAAAAGAAGGAAATGGCAAGAACATAAAGGTAAATTTACTGTACAAAGGCCGTTATGAATGGGGGCCCTCCATCCACAAAACCCAAGGAAAGATCAGCTACTTGAAGGAGTCAAAACAGCACAGTCTTCTATTAACTCATATGCAGAAATTACAGTAAAAAGTGCTGAAACAACAGCTTCAAAACAGAGTTTCTGTACACACTAAAATTGTAGCAATTGCATAAACAAAGCAACTAAAAACTAATCCTTAAGCGTACGCAGACGCTGGATTTTATAGGCGTATGAACAACTGCCTACTGCGTAAAACATGAAACTAGAAATTAACTGACAGTCATGCTAATTAAAGGTACAGCAACACGTCAATAGGTCCGTGCGTTATCTGGAGGCTTCTGTCGTCATGGAGGGTGAATCCAAAGTTAGATCCTGTCTCCCATAACCTGCATAGCGTGGAGGAATCGCCATTTGGAGTGACGTGACCTATCAGCTCACGCAGCACCGTTTGAGCTGGCTTTGTTGACCGAAGTTTGATCCACGTTGACCGGAGGTGTGCGTGGTGTTGCTGACCGAACTAATAGCATAGGAACCTTTAACACCTTCATTCCCACGTGCCCATGTGATTCGTTTTTCAAAATGACACGTGGAACATAGAGATCAATGAAAAGGCTGCGGAATGACTAGATAGCTGCGGAATTGCTGAATGGCTGCGGAATTGCTGTGCATATGTCAAAAATCTAGACAAACAGTCAAACATTAGCAAAGTTAACCAATCATGCTTAAAGACATCAAATGTAATGATCTGGATAGGTTTATGGGGAAAATAGGGCAAAAGAGAGAGATAAGTGAGGAAAAGTTGTAGGTAGTGATAGATAATTAGGTGCAAGTTAGAGGCTCTACATACCCCCACTACGAGGGTGTTGCATGTCCTCATGCAACGAAAACATTGTTTAATCCACCTGCTGAGATGCCTCTGCTAGGACATCTAGTCTTCTCCTCTTCCTCTGTGTGGCCATATTGACTCTTGGTTTCCTCACCAAGCATCTAAATTTTAAATTGACCAAAGCTCTGCTTAGCTTCCTGCATTTCTTCTTTAGCTTTCTGTTTTTCCTTTGCCAAAGGCCCAGATGAAGCATGGTATTATCGTGGACCATCTTGTCCACTTTAGTTCGCTCCTTCAATGCTTCATTCTCTTGTATGATGTGGCGATTTAAAACTTCAAGCTCAAAAATTTCCTGTTTGAGTGAGTGAACTTGCTGCTCAAGAGGTAGAACAGTGCTTGGACCAGCAACAGCTTGTTCTAACGTCTCCAGGTAGTTATAACCTTTTTGCTGGTCCGGGTCAATCTCTGGTGACCTCTTTGGACTAGGCTCATGCTCAAATTCGATTTCATGCTCCTGTTGAAAAGGGATTTCCTCTCGTGGAGGAGTAATCTCAACATGTGGTGGGCTTGCCTCAAAGTCAAGTCTTGTAGCAACCTTTTCAAGTGTGCTCAAGTCAATAATGAGTGACTCTTTGTCCTTTGTGGCCCCCACTTTGTCTTGTAGCCTACTACTCCTCCTCACGGTGGTGATGCTCTGTTTTTCCTTTTGTTGCTTTTGCTTTTGTTTTTGCATCTTCTTGGAAAGGGCAGCCTCATGAAGTTGGGCCAATCTATGTGCCAATGGCTGAGTGTCCTCTTCACTGGAATTTTTAGGAGTAAGGTAGGTTTCTTGGGCTATAGCTTTTCCCTTATCCTTCTTTTGTCTCTTCCTACTCTCCTTTTTCTTTTGAGCAGCCTCTTGGACAATTTCTTGCAGGGTTTCTGTAATGATTTCTTGGGCTGTTTGGTCAATATCTACAGCAGGCTCAGGGTCATTTTCTTCTTCAAAATGATGTGCAGCAATTTCTTCTTCAATCAAGTCTTGGACAGTTTCTTCTTGGTCAGCAGTTTCAGGGACAGCAGTTTCTAATTGGACAACAATTTCTGGGGTAATTTCCTCTCTTCTTTTTCTTCTACTCTTTTTAGGCACTTGAGGTGAACCACCAGAGGCTTCCCCTATCTCTTGGAAATGATTCCTTACAAGAAATCTTTCCCATGTATCTCTTTTTGCTTTCAACTGTTCTTCAACTAGTATCTTGACAAGCCCATGATGATACAAATGTGGCTCAATGTTTCTTAGGTTTCTTTGGACTATTGAGCACATTTTTCTAAGGCTTGAGAGTAAAAAATATGGAAGGTTAATGTCATGCTCTCCTAAGAAATGCATCATAATTTTGGCATGGTAAACATATAGAATTCCAAACCTTCCCTCACATGTAAAGAATTTTTGTACTAGTAGAAGCAAAGCTGTCCATTCTTCTTTGACAAGACTAACAGGGATTCCCTTTGTAAAAATGCTAGTATCCATACCTGGATTCTTCAGAATTTGCTTCCATTGCTGGTCTTTTACTGATCGGTTTTTGAACCATCTCTCCCCAGTTTGTGGTAGTGAAGTGGCCTGTGCTAAACTGCTTTCGGTGACTGTAAATTTCAGATCTCCTATCTCCACTTGGTTGTCTTTGAAAGAACGTGCAAAAGCCTTTGTGACCTCTCTATGGTAACCCTTGAATTTTTGGATGCACTGGAGCCAATTTGCCTTCTGCAAAGCGTCTTTGATTTGGGGATATCCTTCCAAAAATTTGGAGCCCTCTGGATCTGCCCTCAAAAGTTTACCCATCAGCTCTCTGGCTTGTCTTACAGCTCTGTTTTAATACTTTGGAGAAAGGGTTATACGGCTTCAACAGTGGCTTCAACACAATAGATTTACGGCTTCAACACAACAGCCGTAATGCACTCACAACAGTGGTCAAAGTTTAGCGGAGAAAAAAATGAAACAGAGTATGGTTACGGTGGCAGAGTAGTGAATAAGGCAGAGCAGTGGAAAACAAGGGAAATGCGGAAGTGAATCAACAGCGTGAATGAGATTATACATGCGTAGGAGGGTTATGAATAATGGGAAGAAACGGTTAAGTCCCTTAGATATCGGTCATGAGTGTACATTTGGTTGCGGAATCATAACGCAGAGAGCCGTAGTACAATTGTCTACGTCACTCAGGTACAAAAGTTTTAATGGAAGAGTAGTCGTGTTTGAGTTTTAAAATCGTGATGAATAGGGACTGTTAAGGCTGAGAGATACGTGGATTTCCGGTCGAGTAATGGAAAGGACTGGTAATCATTACATTAAATGGCTAAAAACACAATCCGGAAACCATGCAAAATGTTATAACCGTAGGTTTAGAAATTAGATCATACCTTATGCATCCGTGCTTTGATTCCTTTTGCTCATATGACACTAACCTTTCATTGTTTATTGCTGCTACATGACCTTTTTTCAATTATTGCTGATGACTTTTGGACTGCAGATTCCTTCTTAAAACAGACTGTGTTTTTTTTTTTTATGCAGGTGCAGAAAGTGTATCGGCTGCAGAATTGGGATGTTGGCTGCGGAATTGCTCCTCAGCTGCGGAAACTGCAGTGATACCCTCTGTCTGCACAAAACAACTTTAGCTGTGTGAAATAAATCTGACAATGACTTTATTGGTGAGATGGAATGTAATGGATGGATGGATGGAAAGAAATGAGGTGGAGTGAGAGTGATTGGATGAATGAGATGGTGAATGAAGTGGGCGAAATGAGATGGAACAAGGAGGAGAGAGAGATTTTTTTTTTTTTTTTGGAAAATGTGAGGTGTCAGGTGACCTTGATTTTCACCTCAGATTTTCTGCATAGGACTGCCAATCAGAGACTGGTTTTCAGGCCTATACTTTTATATATATATATATATATATATATATTTTTCTTTTTTCTTTTTTCTTTTTTCTCTTTTTTTTTTTTTTTTTTTTTTTTTTTCAAAAACCAAAGATTAGGCTGATGGAGGAGAAGAATCCTTCTCCATCAACCTGATTGCAGAATCTTCTTTAAACAACTTGACAAATTCCTCTTTTGAGAGTGGCTTCTGGTAGATCTTCAAGCGATGGCCATTCACAATAAGAGGAGTATGAAATTCATCAATAGTTTTCACTCGAACTGCTCCATTGCTAAAGACTTCATCAATCTCATATGGCCCAAGCCAATGAGTTTGAAATTTTCCTTTGAAGTCTTTAAACTTTGAATCAAACAATAGAGCCCAATCTCCTTTCTGAAACTTCTTCTCCTTGATGTATCTATCATGCCATTTTGTTCTTTGGTGCTGAACTAGATCGGTTCTTAAAATGGCATCTTGTCTTATCTCATCTAGTTCATTTAACTGCCCCATTCTGTGCTTCTGGGCTTCTGAAAGATTCATCCCCAACTGGACTGCCATCTTGAAAGTTTTGACTTGGAACTCAATGGGGAGCAGGACTTCTTTCCCATAAACAAGTTCATAGGGAGAATATCCTGTGGTACTCCTCCATGTAGTTCTATAGGCCCATAAAGCTTCAGGTAGCCTTTCAGCCCAATCTCTTGTATGCAGATGAACAGTCTTGGTGATGATATTCTCAAGGACTTTATTTGTAGATTCCACTTGACCATTTGCTTGCGAATGGTAAGGAGTAGATGTTCTATGCTTGATCTTGTATTCCTCCATCAGCTTCTCCATCAGATTAGATGTAAATTGGCTTCCTTGATCTGTTACAATTTCTCTTGGGACACCAAAACGAGTGAAAATATCCTCAAAAAGAAATTGAACAACTGAATTTTCAGTGGCAGAAGGCAAAGCTTTTGCTTCTACCCACTTAGTAACATAGTCAGTACAAACCAATATATACTTCTTTTGTTTAGATGGCGGATTAATGGGTCCAACGAAATCTAAAGCCCATTTTTCAAAAGGTTCGATGAGTACCTGTGGCTGCAATGGCATCTCACTTGAAAGAGTTGGTCTCCCAATTCTTTGGCAGCTATCACACCTTCTTACATATTGCTTTGCATCTTTGAAAAGAGTAGGCCAATAATATCCCAAAGAAAGGATTTTATAGGCTGTTCTCTTGTCAGCGAAGTGTCCACCGCATGGCTCATCATGGCATGCCATAAGGATGTCAGGCATCTCATCTTCCCGAACACATCTTCTAATCACACAGTCTAGCCCTGTTTTGAACAATTCATTAGAAATCCATGAATAACTTGAACTCTGCTGAATAATCTTTCTCTTTTCATTAGGAAAAAGATGTGGAGGTAGTTTCCGTGTAACTAAATAATTAGCAATATCTGCATACCAAGGAGTTTTAGTAGTTATTGCAAACAAATACTCATCAGGAAACTTATCCTCTACAGGAGAATCTTCGTTAGCATTTTGGATTCTAGGCAAGAAATCAGCTACTGTATTTTGTTTTCCTGGTCTATCTAACACAGTAATATTGAATTCTTGCAAAAGTAAGAGCCATCTGGTGACTCTGCCATTAGTAACAGGTTTGTTCATTAAATATCTTATGGCAGAATGATCAGTATGAACAAAAGTTTCATAGCCGGTTATGTAGTGTCTAAACTTATTGATCGCATGTACCACAGCTAAGAACTCTTTTTCTGTCACAGTATAATTTAACTCAGAAGGAGTCAAATTTTTACTGGTGTAATAAATGGCATAAGGGATCAAATCCTTTTGTCCCAAAACAGCTCCTAGAGCTGTATCTGAAGCATCTGTGGAAATATGGAAAGGAAGTTTCCAATTTGGTCCTCTTAGAATGGGTGCTTCAGATATTCTCATTTTTAAAGCTTCAAATGCAGATTGGCATTCAGGATCCCATTTAAATTCACAGTCCTTTGTAAGTAGTTTGAAGAGCGGGGATGCTATTTTGGTGAAGTTTTCAATAAATCTTCTATAGTACCCAGTAAACCCAAGAAAACTTCTAACATCCTTTTGGCAGTTTGGAATAGGTAACTTGGAGATGACCTCAACTTTGGATCTATCAACCTTAATTCCATCTCCTGAAATATGATGTCCTAAAACAATCCCTTCAGTAAACATCATAAAACATTTTTCATGACTTAAAGAAAGATTTGTTTCCTTACATCTTATCAGTACTTTTTCCAAATTTTCCAAAGCTTCTTCAAACGTATTACCATAGACTGTAAAATCATCCATATAGACCTCTACACAATCATGGATTAGATCTGAAAAGATACCTAATACAGCCCTTTGAAAAGTAGCAGGTGCATTGCATAATCCAAAAGGAAGTACTCGGTAGGCAAAAGTTCCCCAAGGACAGGTGAATGTGGTCTTATCTTGATCTTCAGGTGCTACCTGAATTTGATTATACCCACTAAAACCATCCAAGAATGAGAAATACTTCTTACCTGCTAAAGTGTCTAGTACCTGATCGATGAAAGGTAGAGGAAAATGATCCTTTAAGGTTGCCTTGTTCAATTCTCGATAGTCAATGCAAACTCTCCATTTACCATTCTTTTTGGGCACTATAACCAAGGGAGAAACCCATTGGCTATCTGAAATGGGGTAAATGAAGTTTACCTTGAGCAATTTCTGAAGTTCTTCTTTCACAGTTTCCCTAAGGTTTGGATTCATCCTTCTCTGTGGTTGCCTAATAGGTCTGCTGTTTTCTTCAATATAGATGTGATGAATACAAGTCTTAGGATCGATTCCTTTCATGTCAGTGTATTCCCATGCAAATGCAGTAGAATGTTTTTGCAAAAGCTTGGTTACTTTTTCTTGTTGTGGTCCTTCCAAGTTTCTATTAATATTCAATGTTTTCCCTAGAAGGCTTTCAACTGTAGAACTACCAAACTCTTCCATTGAGAAGAGAGACATTTGTCTAGAGGAAAGATATTCAATGTCTGCATCTAACTGAAACCGTGTAGAGTCATATTCTGAAGATATTTCAAAGTTTTCTAATGTATCTAGAATTTGACTGTCTTCACTGATCTCAGAGATGGTTAGAACAGGTTGTATAGTATCCTCATCATCGACCCACTCGTCTTCTCCTATTTCTGTTATTGCTCTTGCTGGAGGATACAAGTTGAATTTCTTGGTTGAATTACCATCTGATATATACATGTCTCCAGACCTACAACTGATAAAAGCATCAGCTATTGCTAGCCAAGGTCTTCCTAAGATAAGAGGATGTCCTCCTAGATTGTTCTTGGGAGTCAAAATCATAAAATCAACTGGATATTCCCAAGAGTCTAGAGAGACTGGAATGTCTTCCAATACACCATCAGGTTTAATGATTGATCGATCTGCAAGTTGCAGTAAAGTAGGTGTAAAGAGAAGGTTAGGAAGCTTTAACTGATCCATGGTCTGTCTACTCATGATGTTGATAGCAGCTCCTAAGTCAATCAAAGTATTTGGGATTTCAACCCCATTAATATGAGTTTTGACAATAGGACTACTGGGATCCACATACTTTTGCATGGTAATCTTACCCATCATAATGTCTGCAATTTTTCCAACCAGATGGATCCTTTTGGTATCTCTGGTTTTCTTTCCTGTTTTCTTCAAACTCAACTCCTTTATTTTCTTTGCTAGAATAGGGATTTCCTTTATGGCTTGTAACAAGGGAATCTTGATACAGACATTTTTCAATTCATCTAGAAAGTTATAGTCAGGCAACCAAATTTTTTTTTCCACCCCCCTATCAATTTGCAATCTCTCAGGAAAAGGGGGAGTGGATGAGGATGTAGGTTGCTCAACTATGGGAGTTGTAGGTGTTATTTCTTTTTCTTTTTGCTTTTCTGGGTTTTGAAGTGATGCTTCAGGACCCTTATTGACTTTAAGAGATTCTTCCTCAGAAATGCTTGGCTGTTGAACATTTATAGAAGGTTGATCTAGGATTCTACCTGATCTGAGTTGTACTTCATTGAGAGGAACAATCATATAGGTAGGGAATGGTTGACCTTCCATCATGTAAGCATTTTGAGGGTTCCTATTATTGGGATTTGGTAATGGCTGAGAGGGAAGTTGATTTGACTTCTGTTGGGATTGAAGCAAGAGTTGAGAATTTTGATTTTGTGGAGGAGGTTGTTGTTGTTGAGGGTATGGCAATGATAGTTGTTGACCTTGATTTGGAAGTTGTGGAGCTTGCTGGTTCTGAAAAGGTGGAGGATATTGATAGAACTGAGCAAATCTCCCATAAGGATTTTGCATGCTTTGCATCCATGATTGAAAAGGATTTTGAGGTTGAGACCAGGGTTGTTTCCAAGGATTCCAATTTGGTTGGGGTTGAAAATTCATAGAGTTGTTAAACCCTTGATTCTGTTGCCCTTGCCAAGGTCTCCTTGCAACAAAACAGAGAGATTCAAGTGTATTTGGATCTTCTTGAAAGACTACTTTGAGGCCAGGAATTGAAGGACAATCCTTGGTCTCATGAGTTTCTGAGCAAATTACGCATGTTTCTACAACGTGTGCATCCAAGGGACATTCCCTTAAAGCATGTTTCTTTCTACATTTCGGGCAAAAAATGGCCAAAGCCTCAGCTTCTGCTTTTTGTTTATTGTGAATCTTAAGGGTATCTAATTGTTCACTAAGACTCCCTAAGATGTCAGTTTTGAATTCATCAAGCATATTGCCAATTTCAGCCCTACTTACTGATCCAGTTGCAGATTTGTTTGCTCTAAGGAGAGAAGGATCTCTAGGCCCTTTTTGAGTTTTTGATTTGCCCCTTGAGAGATGGATACAAAGTTCTGCTATATCACTGAGTGAAAGTTGAGATATATCCCCTTTCCCCATCATGTTCAAGATATCTATCCATTCATCTCTAATGGCTTTTAATAGGAGGGCTTTTAAGGTCTCCTCATCCAAGTTACTCATCTTTGCTCTTTTCAGGTTATATTGAAATCTTTCAAGTAAATCTTCTAGGCTCTCGTCTTCTCTTTGTATCATTTTAAATACCTCGTCCTTGTGATTAGTAGGCATACAATAGTCCAGATACCTATCCAAAAATGTTTGTTTCATTTCATCCCAAGACCTAATGGATTGAGTGAGTAACCCCATGAACCATTTCAAAGCTTGATCTTTCAATGTTGAAGGGAATAATTTGAGTTTCTGAGAGTCATCCAAATAGTCATAAGTTCGACACACAACTTCAAACTCAAATAAAAATGTTTCGGGGTCCTCAGTTCTTAACCCATGGAAATTTGGGAGGACAGATGGCGATATGTTTTTCATAGTAGCTCGGGAATCCTCATTAACAATAGGAAACCCAAATGAGTTATCCCCATCTCTATTTCCTCCTCCAATGGGACCTCTACCTCCTCCATTGTTGTTTCCTCCTCCTCCTCTACCTCTACCTCTACCACCTCCTTCTTCCTCTGCCATGATGGTTCCCCTAGGGATTTCAAAATCTTCTGGTTCTTCTACAAAGGGTGAATGAGAAGATATTTCTCCTTCTTCTTCAGATGATTCCACTTCCTCAATTACAATTGGTCTTTCTGTAGGAGAAAGAGAAGGGTCTCTTCCTGGTTCAAATTCAATAGAAGGTGTGGGAGAGTCAATTCTTGGCTCTTGAATTCCAGGAATTCTAGGGCTAGGAGTGTCGGTTGGAGATCAGGGAGGTGTCTCTTGTCTATTCCTTGAAGCAGATGGACTTGTAAAAATTGAACTTCGAGCTCTAGCTAAAAACCTTCCCCTAGAATCTCTAGCTCTATGCATGTCATTTTTTATTTCTTCAAGTCAAGTTAATAGTTCTTTTTCTGATCTTCCAGGTCACTCTAGGTGCAAGAAGAGAGCATACTCAAGAAACTACTAAATCAATAACTTTCTCTTTTCTGATCCTCCAGATCACTTTGCAGTGCAAGAGGAGAGCATACTTTGATAGGTTATCAACTTCTTTTCTTGAAATTTTATGTTTTATGTTTTTTTTTTCTAAGAATTTGGCTACTTAATTTTCACTTCCCCGGCAACGGCGCCAAAATGTTTAGTCAATTTAGTGTTCCTAAATTGATGTCATTAATTGTCAACCCGGGGCTCGTAAGCTGATGAAGTGAAGGTGTACTATATGTACTTAAGCAACCTCTTAGATCTTTTTGTCGTTTGGGGGTGTTGTTTGTGGTCAATTTATCTTCCTAAGATGGAATGGAGGTTTTATAAACAGATGAGTGATAGTGTGTGTAAGGTGATTTCTAAATGAGTGAGTGTGTGTTACTGGTGGTTTCTAACTACCTTCTAAACTTGCAAAGAAAGAGCTTGAAAGAAATAACTTGAAATGAAACTGAAAGCAAAGCATAAAAACCACTTTCTAATGGCACTAGTCACTACTCATGCTGCTGCAATAAAAAGGTAAGAAAAACCACTTTAAAGACCAATTATAATGTTCATCTCTTCCTAACACTCTGCTTCCAACATATAGTACTATGTGAAACACGATTAAGAAGTAGTTAGATATAAGTCTCAAAAGTAATCAAGCTCTAAGATGACAAATTATAACACCACTTTGCCTCTCTCCAACATTATGCTTCCAACATACATTGTAATGTGTAACAAGTGAAGAAAGAGTTAGTGATATAAGTCAAAAACTACTCAAAGCAAGCTGTAATTTATTAGTATTCTGATCTCTTAAAGATGAACAACTTATGATAAGGAGACCATCAATATGTTAGCATACAACTTGAGAAACTAAACTAGAAATCAAGCTAGAAAAACATAGTAAAGGCAGCAACTATGAATATGACAACTGAAAATACCATTAGAGATAAAGCAAATACAACAAAGACACACAATCCCGGGCTAACACCTGCAGAAAACAATCCTGATCAGTTAAAGTAAATGTTGGAAATGAAATGACAGTGAAAGTAAATCAAAACTGTACATGTATTAAAGAAAAGGAAAATTGCTGAATTCAAAAGAAGGAAATGGCAAGAACATAAAGGTAAATTTACTGTACAAAGGCCGTTATGAATGGGGGCCCTCCATCCACAAAACCCAAGGAAAGATCAGCTACTTGAAGGAGTCAAAACAACACAGTCTTCTATTAACTCATATGCAGAAATTACAGTAAAAAGTGCTGAAACAGCAGCTTCAAAACAGAGTTTCTATACACACTAAAATTGTAGCAATTGCATAAACAAAGCAACTAAAAACTAATCCTTAAGCGTACGCAGACGCTATATTTTATAGGCGTATGAACAACTGCCTACTGCGTAAAACATGAAACTAGAAATTAACTGACAGTCATGCTAATTAAAGGTACAACAACACGTCAATAGGTCCGTGCGTTATCTGGAGGCTTCTGTCGTCATGGAGGGTGAATCCAAAGTTAGATCCTGTCTCCCATAACCTGCATAGCGTGGAGGAATCGCCATCTGGAGTGACGTGACCTATCAGCTCACGCAGCACCGTTTGAGCTGGCTTTGTTGACCGAAGTTTGATCCACATTGACCGGAGGTGTGCGTGGCGTTGCTGACCGAACTAATAGCATAGGAACCTTTAACACCTTCATTCCCACGTGCCCATGTGATTCGTTTTTCAAAATGACACGTGGAACATAGAGATCAATGAAAAGGCTGCGGAATGACTAGATAGCTGCGGAATTGCTGAATGGCTGCGGAATTGTTGTGCATATGTCAAAAATCTAGACAAACAGTCAAACATTAGCAAAGTTAACCAACCATGCTTAAAGACATCAAATGTAATGATCTGGATAGGTTTATGGGGAAAATAGGGCAAAAGAGAGAGATAAGTGAGGAAAAGTTGTAGGTAGTGATAGATAATTAGGTGCAAGTTAGAGGCTCTACAACTATCTTGCAAGAGTTTAATGCAAAACTATATTTAGGTCACCCAGGATACTAGAAGACATTGACAACAGTGAAGAAGATTTATCATTGGTCGAATCCGAAGAAGGATGTGGCAGAGTTTGTGGCTAGATGTTTGGACTGTCAGGAGGTGAAATCATAATGTAAGCATCCAGGTGGACTACTATAGTCAATTTTGGTTCCAAAGTGGAAGTGGGAGGTCATTTCCATGGATTTCATCACAGTTTTGTCGAGGACATCTAGAAAACATGATTCCATCATGGTTGTTGTAGATAGGCTGACAAAGGTAGGACACTTCATTCCAGTAAAATATACGTATTCAGCTAGTGATGTGACACAAGTATTCATCAAAGATGTAGTGAGGTTGCATGGTGTTCCAAGGAAGATTGTGTCAGACAGGGATGCTAAGTTCACTTCCAAATTTTGGAATGAGTTGTTTGCAGGTTTGGGGACAGAGTTGGCCTTCAACACAACTTATCATCCACAGGCAGATGCATAGACAAATAGGGTCAATAGGATATTGGAGAACATGTTGAGGATGTATGTGATGCATCAACAGAGGATATGGGAGGAGTACCTTCTGTTGGTTGAGTTCGCTTATAATAATGGTTATCAGTAGTCACTGAGGATGAGTCTGTTTGAGGCAATTTATGGGCGGAGTTATAATACTCCTATCAGTTGGAGAGATCTAATGAATAGGGTGTTGATTAGACTAGATATGTTGGTAGAGATGGAACAAGAAATGTAGTTATTCAAGAAGAATCTAAAGGTAGAACAAGACATACATAAAAATTATGTAGATCGGGACAAGTTGTTTAAGGAGTTTTATGTTGGGGAACATGTCTACTTGCGCATCAAGCCAAAGGAGACCTCCTTGAGGATTGGGTCACGTGCCAAGATGGCACCTCAGTTTTTTGGACCTTTCAATATTCTTGAAAGGATTGGACCAATAGCATGTCGACTTGCACTACCTTCGAAAGTGAAAGTGCATGATGTTTTCCATGTGTCCTTTCTTAAGAAGTATGTTAAAGATGTTGATCATGTGATTGAATAGTTTGTATTGCAGGTGGATCCAGATGGATAATTCCAACCATAGCCTCAGTGTATATTGCAAAAAAATATGTGCATGCTCCTGAACCGAGCAATCGAGAAAGTTAAAGTGCAGTGGAAGCACTTTGGGCCCAATGAAGCTACATGGGATATTGAAGATCAAATGTGGGCTATGTATCCTTCTTTATTCGTCGGGTGAGCGAATGTTTTTGGTATATGATCTGAAAATGGAATGTACTTGTTTAAGGGTGCAAGGTATCCATTTCCCATAATTTCAAATGTGAGCTATACACTCCAAGTGACCTCTGAAAATGTGGAAACTTCTTATTTCTTATATAGAGATAGACTGTAGGGGCATTCACCGGAAATGTCACCTCTAAAGAGAGGATGAGTTCCAGAGGCTACCTGGCCCTCTACAGGCTCTGCCTAAAGAAATAACGAAGTAAACACTTAGAAGTCTTTGACATACACATACTTGAAGTTTGATGTCTTGCGGAATAAGACAAATAATTTTTTGCAGCTGAATAGGTGATTATGTGTGTATGCAAGTTATGTATATTTGATGTTTAACAATTTATATCAGTTTTGTTTAGCATATCATCTTCAGCAAATAAATACATCAAAATGATAAAGCAGTTCACCCCTTCTGGGCTACATCTGCTGGACCAAGCCTCTCAAACTAGGCTTGTCCTCTTTATTAAAAATGCTACAAGGGCTAATACAATAATATGAGTGTCTCGAAAGACAGATCTGACTGTAAATACAGAATCAGAAGATAGGAATTAGCTAAACATGCTCTTTCCCAAACACTAAACAGTGAAATTGTACCTTATACAGTACTTTCCCCAATTGGCCCTGGTGGCCCTTTAAACTTGCATGGAGAATTTCGAGGTGAAGATGACCTCAATTGGTTTTGAAACCTCTGCCATTAGACTCAGAAGGTCGAAAATAGCAGACATAGGCTTTTGAATCACCAAAAATGGATGAACATAGCCCCCAAACAGCTCAAGCACTGAAATGGCCCTAATGGCCCTGAAAGCTTCCCTGAAGCTAAACAGTGAGAAGAATGCCTCAAAAGGAATAATGAGCTGTAGAAACAGATCTAGAATGCTGAAAACCTTCAGGAATGACCTTCGTTCCACATTCAATGGCTGCACAATTCCTAATGCAGATCCCAAACTGATTTGGCCCTAGTGGCTCCTGGAACTTCCACGAAGAAAAATCACCTACAAACGACCTCAGATGGCTGTGAAACCTATGCCAATGGCTTCAAAAGGTCGAAGAGACCCAAAATCAAAAACAAATTCATCCAAAACGGACTTTCCTAGCCAAAGTTATGGCCATTTACTCCCAACTGCCAGTTGCCCCTACAAAAACTCAAGATAACTCTAGTTGGAGCCAGTTAGGCCCGCCAAATATGGCGGGTCCGCCCAAATTTGGCACTCCGCCAATATTCTCGCCAGTTTAACTGCTTGTGATTAATGGGCATGTGACCAAAAATTTCGGGTTTGCTGTTTGCATGGGATTCCGCGCCGACGGTTAAGGGTCTAGGCCCACGGTTTTGGGCTTGTTGGTCACGTGTATGGGGGCTGGCTCCCTTCGGGCCCTGCCAAAAGCCAGTTTAAAATTCATATAAAGTTTCCGCCGCCAACCTAACAAGTCCCAACTGCATGGTGTTTTGGTAAGGCGCTGTAGTGTTTGTTCAAAGGTCATGGGTTCAAACCTCTCCGCCTCCAAACAAATTTTAATATGCGCCCACATACCTTTGCTGATGTCACTCAGGCCACGTGGCAGCCTCCGGGCCTTTCATGTGGCAACCTGTGATTGGCTGCCCAGATGGAATATTTCAAAGAATATTCTGCGGAATATTTTTTTTAATATTTTTTTTTGAAAAATATTCAAAAATTAAGGGTTATTGGGCGATTTTGTTTTTGGTATAACTTTCTCATACGGAGACCGTTTTTCGAACCGTTCACGACACCGGAATCAGGAAGATGAACTCTATCCGGTCATTCAGGTTCAAATCAGTTTTGAGCATTTTAATTTTTGACCATTTTACGACACTTGGTCCTGAGCTCCTGATCAGTATATGTTTTGGTGTGATTTTTTGGCATGTACATATGTAAGTGGATGTAAATACCACCATGATATGTGCTATAAATCTCCAATAAGTGGTATGGGTGTTATGTCATTATGGTTTTCATGTTGTTATGTGTCATGTTGGTTCACTTCTTAGAAGATTGATCATTATAAATACTGCATTGAGTTAAGTTATAAAGCTCCATGGGCAGTATGTTTTTATTTCAAGAGTCTTATTGGTTGTAGGTGTTATTGAACACTGAGGACGATGTTCCCCTAAGGGGGGGGGGGGGGTTCTATAATAGTCCTGGTAAAAATTCCATGTAATAAAGTTAATAAAGGAAAAATAATAACCAAGGTCATGGGACATGTATTCCAAGTTGAATGTTGGGCATAACATCCTAGTGTGGGTGTTCATTTGGTTATTATGGCCAAGGAAATTAGCAAAGGAAAAGACTTTGGAAATGGATGAGGCATTAATTAGCATTTTATTTATGAAAATAATGGAAATTAAGAGAAAATGAAAGTGAAAGGTCATAGGTTTCATGCGATGAGGAAAATGAAGGAAAAATGATGGAAATTGAAGAAAATGGAGGCCTCATTGATAAAAAGGATTTTGAGGATCAGTTCACAGACTTTGGTTAG
Source organism: Pinus tabuliformis (assembly GCA_031772625.1). Taxonomy (NCBI): domain Eukaryota; kingdom Viridiplantae; phylum Streptophyta; class Pinopsida; order Pinales; family Pinaceae; genus Pinus; species Pinus tabuliformis. The sequence goes on along the minus strand of CM062807.1, from coordinate 656,649,584 downwards.
TTCAGCTTTAGAGCTCTCTCTCTTTCTCTCTCATACCCTAGGACACTTAGAGCACTCTTGGAGCATTCTAGCTTTGGATCAAGAAAAGAAAAGGAAGGACAAAAAAGACAAAGGGAAGCAAAGATCAAGCAAGGAAGAGCATGATCAAGTAGCTACAATGTGATTACTTGCAAGTATTGATTTGCATGTGTGATTTACTTACTAGATTTTGCATGCATGGTACATGCATGTGTGTTGTTGGTTCTTTTTCTATCATTGGCATGGGTTTTTCTAGGTGTGATAGTGTTCTTTAGCCTTGCCTTACCATTTCCAGGTAGCCATGGTGTGATGGAGTTCTTTTGTTTTGGTTGATCTAGATTGTCGGATGGACTCAAAGCTGAGTGAGATGGTCTCAAGATTATTCACAAGGGATAGGAATACCGATATGGGACACACAGTAAAGCCTAGTTTTGAACACCTCGATTGAGCCTAAGAATCCCTTAACCGATGAATGGAGGGATAAACGGTAAAGTTCATAGTTGAATACCCTTTTGGGCCTAGGAATCTCTTGATCAATAATGGCAAGATACACAGTAAATCCCAAAGGGTGGCGACCTCGTAGGCCTATAAATCCCTTGACCGGTAATGGAGGGATACACGGTAAAGTCAAGAGGTTGAGACAAACAAATTCCTTACGGTTTAGGTGGAGAGATCCGGAGGCATCCATGATTGTTTAGGGCCTAGTGATCTAGTGGGGATTACGGTAAATATTGGTTTTATTTATGAGGGTTCGAGCCTAGGAATACCTTGGTGGGATATACGGTAAAGCGCGAGGAAGCCCTGGTTGGTTTTGTTGTGAGTCCCACATTCATGCTTGGAATATGGCATGGAGTTTGAATAAAAGAAAGATTTGGTTCAGCCCAATCTATCATCGGGTGGTTCATGGAAGTTCCAGACATGGTTGGCTTATGCATTCATTAGTAAGAGATCCTTATCCTTGGAATTTCATGTGTAAATGTACTAGTTCATATGTGATTTTTATGGTTGTTGTATCCTTATTATTTATTTTGGTTATATGTTGGTTATGAGTATGTTTTATGACAGACTTGATGTATGGCTCTCATCATGTTTTGATTTGAAAATGAATATATGACCTAATAGATGATAATACAACTATTTTTATAAAGCAACAATGCTTCTTTACGAATCTCAAATAAGTATGAGACCCCTATGCTCATATATGTTGTTATGACCTGTAGATTACATATTTGTGACATGTTTGACGAAATGCCTGCCATGGCTAGTAGGGTTTAGATCAAGTAATTGTACCATTAATTGTATTAGTATCATTATTCCTTTGTTATTTATGAAAGTTTCATGATGTTTTGGGTAGTGGCCTAAGACCTATCCCTGAAAATTGTCTTAGAATCTCAGGTCGCTAGCACAAAATTGTCCGAAAAAGTCCACAAAATCTGGCATGCCTTCTTGTGGGAGTGAATGGAAGGCCTCATTCACATGCATGGCTTGTCATGGGAGTGGTTGAGGGTCCATATATGCAAAATGTCAAGTTGTCTTAGGGGTTGGTCACCTGAAAGCGTTGGTTGGCTCCTGAAGATTTTGTAGCATGTGTGGAAGGTCAAAACGGTTTTGTTTTTTTGCTTATACTTCCTTAACTATACATGGGGAGTTGAATCACACCATAGTAGCCTCTTGTCTCATGTTTACCCCAGTGGATCGGTTAGCTTGGGTAAATGTGGGAGGAGGTTGTTACAAAATTCATCAGTTGCAACAAGATTCACTAATTCACATCTCACTTTGCATTCATCATCCACAAGTGTCTCATCATAGTGGGATTCACCATCTTCAAAATTCATGTTACAGTGGAGTTCATGAGCATTTATTTTCCCTTTCTCTGCTTCATACTCAGAGGCTTCAAAATATCTCTCTACAATCTTTGTTGTGTCTTCTTCATCTTCTACCTATGTGGATACATCAATGTCTTTGCTCTCTTCTAATACTATTGCGGACCTCTCTGCCTGTGACATAACTTGCTGCTACATGTCACTTCCCCTTGCACTAAATTCTTCTTCCAAGATCTTCCACACTTCCTTGGAAGATGTAACATTTGCTACCTTGCATAGAAACTTCTCATCTAATGCATGTTTTATAAAATCCAATACTAAAGCATCACATAATTCATCATATGGGTTATTAGACTGATATTCAATTAACTCTTTGCCTTGAAGAAAAGTTTGCATTTTGACAACCCAAAAATCATTTTTTTTACCAGTTACCATAAGAGGTGGTATTAGATCGATGCTACACCAATCGACATCAATTTATTTTTCGTCTTCTGCTAGACTTCTTGGTTCCTCAACTATGGCTTGAACCTCTCTAAACATGGAAATCGTCTTCACCTCTTATTTTTTATTTCTTCTTTTGATCTGCTTGAGCCATACTTTCCGACCCATGATTGCTCTGATACCAATTTGATGGAAAGACATAGGAGGAAAATACACAAATTTGCAAAAATAGACTTCTGTTGATAATAAAACTTCTCACATACACAATTATTGAGTTGCGGCTCTTGGCTCTTTTGGCTTGATACATCTCACACACATTACAATGACCCAACCATAGGTATATAAAGCCCTAACTTACTAAATATGGAGTCATGTTGTTTGTAACTCAACTTGACTCAACTCCAACTAACTGCTCCATGCAAACTCACACTTGGAAGACTCACACTCGACTTCTATTATTGAACTTATCTTAACTAAACTCAATTATCCATGCATTACATGCATATGGAAGTAATTTACTATTTCCCACAAATGAGTGGTTTCACATTTAGTGCTACCATTTCGTCCTTCCCCATATGACTGTGGGGTATATATTACATGGTTGTTGGGAATATTGGTGATCAAGGTTTTCTATAGTAACGGGGGAGGAATGGAGTGACTAAGGTGATTGGAACATGCATGTATGGAATTTTTTTGGGTGGGATTAAAGTTTCTGGTGCATGTTACATGGGTTGATAGGCCCGTCTTTATTTTTATATGTGCTTCATATATTGGGATGGAGGCCATTTTCTTTATTGTTTTTCCTTGCGAATAATTGATGATGGGCGCTTGGTGGGGATTATGGGATATATTGGTGGGGATTATGGGATATATTAGGACTAAGTGGTCACACTTTCAGTGATTCCATATTTCTCTTATCAATATGACTGCAAGATATATTTTCCATGATTGTTGGGCATCCAGGTGATCAAGGCGTGCTAAAAAATCACAATTACTAAAACAACATTATAATTATTTAGGTTGTGCCCCTTTCAGCGAGCGGAGTTTTTTGTTTTGACATTAAATCCTCTTATTTCAAATTATGGTGGGGTTTCAATCCCAATTGGTCATTGGTGGACTTAATTAAATCTCTATTTATGGGGTTTCATCACTTGGTTTATTTGTCCTTAATGGGATCGTTTGATAATAGTTTATTTGCCTTGAGTGCTTTCTATAGGATGTTTTTTGTGTTTATGCTTTATAATTGGAGTGGCGAATTAGGATGACATTGACTTTTATTGGGTTTTTATCAAATTAATTGGTCTTTTGGATCATGGTGTGTCACATTAATCATGGATTGGGCATCATGTTTTCTGAGTCATGTGAATGATGGGTGGCTGCGAACTCTACCTATGGAATTTTTCTTTTGCATTGTATTAATTAAATTGAATTTCATTATCAACATCAATGATTAATCATCATATGTGGCATCCTATGTGGCGTCAGTTTTATTTTAGCCGTTAGGGTTTTTGATTATTGAATTGATTATCTAATTGACCATTAATGCAATTCAAGACCCTTCTTTTCAGCAATCTTATGGATTTTAAATTAGTTAATTTTCCAAAGGCCAATGGTGAGGTCGTATTGTAGGTGGTTTACTCATGGTGTGAGCGTTGGCTTTTGCATGCAGTGATTCTGACATTTCCACCTTAAAACATTGATTTTCTTTCTAACATGGTGGGTTTTCAGATCCCTGAGTTTGGTGATATGTAATAATGATTTTCGGACATATTGTTGATTTATGGTAGCATCACATGTGCTCTAAGTCTCAAATTTTTAAGGGAGGCTTATACACATGCATTATCCAATACCCAGAAATCGTTTTGGGAAATTCCACACAGAGACAGTTTTATTAAAATAATTAAATGGGACCCTAAGTCTAAACTTAGGAAATTAAAATAATTAATGAGTATTAATCTAAACTGTGGGTGACACTTCTATAATAAGGTAGAGATCAATTAAATATGATCCTAGCCATTGATTAGGATCTAATCTGGGCCATTGATTGATCAACAAGAGGATTATAAGAGAAGGTTTGATGGGCACTTGGAGAACACACCAGAGGCAGATACTGAGTTACCCTAGTAAGATCGATTTTCTCACTAGTCGAAGTTCGGCAAGAGAAAATCAAATCATAGGGATAGTTGCAAGTGAGAAATGAAGAGAGGTCATCATCATATTTCAAGATTTCAAGGCAAGAAGACACAAATCAAGGAGAGACAATGCAAAAGAAGGTTGATGCAGAAAGAGGCAGCGCAGAGGCAGGTTGATGTTGGGACTGTGTGGGCATCTTAACACTAGCCTAGTGTGGGAAAATTTATGCAGAGGGATGCAAAAGGACTCAAAGGGAAAAGGAGTACTTCTCCTGGACTAGAGATTTCTTAGGAAGCGTCTATAAATTTTCTCACTTTTGTTTTGCAGGTTGTAACTTGTACATGAGATTTTGTTGAAGCATAATAAAGAAACCCTCATCTACTACACCGCTTTTCCAACATTGGGTTTTTCCGGGGATGATTGTCCAAAAATAATTGTCATTGTGGTTGAATTTGTGCCAGTATTTTTCTTTGCATTTACTTTTTGCAATATTTTAATTGTGAAGGTTGCAGTAGAATATCTTTCAATATTTATTGTAAGAACACTATGAATATCATATTTCTGAGATAATAACTAGAAAAAATAATATTAATCACTGCAATTGGATTTCTATAAAGAAATTTTCACATGGTATTAGAGGTGAGGTAAAGCAGAAGAAAGAGTCAGAAGACCCAACGTTGAAGGAAGAAAAGAATTCGAAATTCCTATAGGGGCAGTGATTTGAATCTCCAAGGGGTTTGTGCAGTTCAAGCTAGGAGGATTGGATTTTCGTGTTAAAACTCTCTTTGAGTGAGTCGACAGAGAGGTAAGTTCTCCTTATCGAAATCTGTCAGGGACAGAAGGAACAATGCAGCAGAAGATTCAACAAAGAGTGGTTTTCTCAAGTGGGACGCAGTTTTCCTGCAGCAGTTGTTGGGGTAGGATAGCATCAGAAATCGATTGAAAATAGCACAAGATAGATACTCAAAGTATCTCAGACTTGTCTACCATATTAGAAGAAGAATTTGCATGCCTATAAAATTCAATGTCAGTAGATGTTTGGTACATTGATAGCGGGGCTTCAGCTCATATGACTAGAGTATGAGAACATTTCTCGAGCTATCATGAAGAGCAAATGGACTTCCAGATTACTATGGGAAACAAAACAAAATGTACTCCACTAGGGAGAGGCACCATAACAGTTCAAACAGAAGCAGGGATCACCATCCGAGCCACCAATGTTTTGCATGTTCCAGTATTAGGAATGAACTTGATTTCAGTTTCCCAGTTACAGGACAAGGGATACGATGTATACTTCATACGAAAAAAGTATACGTCAAGCATCCAAGATAGAAAAAGAAGAGATAAATTGGGATTTGAAGAAAAAAATTGTATAGGTTGCAGCTTGAGTCACCAATGGCATTGATAGGAAACAACTATAATGGTGAAAAGGAACAAAATTAATTATGGCACGAGCGAATGGTACACTTACACCATGGAGAACTAAGGATGCTCAAAGAGATTGTTATAGGAGTACCAATCCTTAGTAGTGAGAATGATGACTTATGTTGAGGATGCATGCTAGGGAAGTAAGCTAAAGAAGCTTTTTCCAAAAGTAACAATAGAGGAGAATTTGTATTGGGATTGATACACTCAGATATCTATGGTCCAAGGTCTAGAAGAGCTCTTAGTGGTGGCAAATACTTCATCACTTTTATTGATGATCACTCTAGAAAAACCTGGATCTATTTCTTAAATACCAAGGATGAGGTCTTTGATCGATTTAGAGAGTTTAAGGCTCTCGTTGAAAATATGACAAGGAAAAAGATAAAGGTATTGTGTTCAGATAATGGTGGAGAATATATGGACAAAGACTTCATAGATTTCTGTGCAAAGGAGGGCATCAAAAGGGAGCGGACAACTCCATATAATCCATAGCATAATGGAGTAGCAGATCCAAAAAATAGAACTATTGTTGTGGTAGCCAAAGCTATGTTGTATGATCAAGATCTACCTAAGTATTTATGGGAAGAATCTTGCAACATAGTGGTGTTTATCCAAAATAGGACTCCTCATAGAGCATTGGGGAAGAAAACGCCTGAAGGAGTATTCATAGGGAAGAAGCCGGAAGTTAGTCATCTCAGGATATTCAAAAGTGTAGCATATTGTCACATTCCAAACAAGAAGTGCAGTAAACTGGATTAGACTGCATAAAATGGGTATCTCGTAGCATACATCGAGACCTGAAAGGCATACAAAATCTACATTCCTAGTAGCAGGAAGATTGTAGTGAAACGGGATGCAAAGTTCATGGAGGATATAGCTTTCAAGAAATCTCGAGAGATGTCTGCAGAAGATCAGTCAGGAGATGTTCCACTAGTCCAGGAGTAGCAAGGAGCATAGGTAGGAGGACAGACACCTGGATCTAGTACAATGACCAGTACCACTATTTCCTCAGAAGAAGGAAATCCATATAATTATTAGAAAATGGAACAACAATATCAAGAGGAGGATTTGGTTGAGCTACCACCACCAGTGGTAGTGTTATCACTCAGGTTGTTCCCTTTGACTCCTAAGGGAATACGGCCGAGGTAACCACTAACCAATCTTTTGGCCACAGGTCCTAACCTACCTGTAACCAGAGAGGGCTCTCTCTTTATGATTTAACTTTGTTTTGATGAGGTTTTAGGCTAGTTATGGTGCACAGGGTTTTGTTTTGAATTTGTTGGGATGATGATGTCAGTCAGAACAGGTATGTTTCTGCAGGATAATCTAGGCCATTGGGCATGGAGTCCATGATGTTTAATTCTTGGGAGCGTCCTTTGAGGGAAAGAGTTATGCTACAGAGCCAGATAAGTGTCTATGGAACAATTTTTTAAAACTGTAGCTTGATGGGATGAAATCAGGGCGTGAAAGGCAATCAAGGATCTTTCAATTAGCTGATATGGGAATAATGGGAATATTACTTAGGAGCATTCAAGAATTCCTGAATAACATTCATGAATTGATAGAAAAAATACAAACATGAGTAGTTAAGAATTCATGTTCATGATTAATTCTGAAGAAAACATGTTAAACAACAGAGATTGAGCATAGGGTGCAGACAAACAATTCCTGTGCTATTCTTTTTCTCTATTGCTAAGCTAGTGAAACACATATATGAGCTAACCAAACATGAAAAGACAAAACATAGTTCAGAATGACTTATTGTTCCATTAGACACCACAGGAATTCTGTAACAGCACACAGAGCATCATTGAGACATCAGACAGTCAAGAGACAGTGAACTTTGCCAGCCTTTGTATTAGATCATCTGAAAATATACAATATATTGTCTCAGAGAGAAAATCACCAACCCCAAATACGTTGTAAGGGGAGGTATATATACAAAATTTAGATACAAAAATATCTAGCTGCTGAATTAATGGCTCATAAATACTGTGCCAACTCCTGAAGAATTACAGCTGAGAGAGTAAATGCTGAAATAACTGCTTAGTGCATTAGCTGTCCAAAATTTGTCAGAAAGTTTGACTTTGTGACCCCTTGAGTCGGCTGGAGCCGTGTTGCCCAAACTTGCGCGTTTCCTTTGCCTTGGCTTGCTGTCGCAAATGTCATGCTGAGTCACTTATTTTACCCGCCTTGCCTGCTGTCCTGATACTGCTTTTTGACTTTAGTTGACCTGAAGCTGATTAGGACAGATTAAACCGAGATTATTGAGGCAGAATTTGCAGCATTGCTTGCCACCAATCTTCCTTGGGCAGTTGGTGTCTTCATATTTTTATCAAGGTTTCATCTGCCTCTGTATACCTGTAAAAATTTGGTGGGACCTCAAATAAGTGGTTAATCTCATGCTCAATGTAGAATAGATTTTCAAGCTTGTCATATAGGCTCTGCCCTGATGGAGGTCCTGTTTCCTCAGAGGTGCTGGTGGATGCTGTGATCTGATTTTCAATAAAATTTGTCATCCTAGTAGCATATTGCTCACGTGTGAGCAGTATTCCTGTGCCAGTCAATAGGCTGGGAAATCCTTTATTTTTCAATGCTCCCATTCTAAGCTTGTAGTCATCCACCTCAGCCTGCATTTCGTGACATTTTCTTTCCACGTTCTGCACAAAATTCCTGAGGGTCAGCACTTTTTTAATTGTCAGAACAACATATGTTCTGTTGCTGATGTTCAGGGCTGCCAACTCCTCCCTGGTGTGATTATTGAGGAAATGTATCATCCTGTTGGCTTGCTCAGGCTTATTCCCTAGTGCTGCTCTGGCCTTCTGGCTTTCAGCTTGTGCTTGGCCTATTAATTCCATCTGCTCATGCACTGTTTTGATTGACTTCCACTGTCTGGTAATGGAGTGGTCAATCCGGGCCCACAAAATCTTTTTTATTTCTGCCAGAGTATTCTCTAATTTTAGTTCCTTCTCTAAGGCCTTTATTTTGTCTTTTAGGGCCTTGATCTCTCTGGTCTACTCTGCTACCGTCATTTTGGATTTATCATACTTAGTTTCTAGCTCTGCCAATTTCTCTTTGGCTTGTTTGATCTCTGTAGCCTGCAGTTCCAGTTCTTTGACAGCTTTGGTCAAATCATCTAGGCTTATATTAGCCTCAGGAGCTGTTGTTGTTGCTGCTGCCGCATCTGTTGTTGTTGTAGTCGTTGCAGGGGTCGTTGCTGCCTCTGTAGTTGCTGCAGTAGTTGGGGCAGTTTGAGGAGGCTGGGAGGTTGATTCTCCTTGTTTGTCTTGGAGTGCTTTTTCTAGCTCCCCTTCCAGATCAATCACTCTTTGGTTCAGCTGCATCATCAGATCCAATTGATCCTCAACTTCCTTTTCTTTCTGCAATTCTCTTGTTTGAGGGTGCTCAGTAGGAAGCAATTTTAGTCTCTTCTTTAATGCAGCGATGTCATCATCCTTCTTCTTCATAAGGGCCCTCACACCCTTAGGATCCTTAGGATCATGTCCTAAGTCCACAATAATGTCCTCTAGTGTTTTGATTATGTTGTCTTTGGCCGTGGAGGACATTCTCTCTAAGTCTAGCTGAGTATTGGTGTTCTTTAGAGATTCTTTTAATTCATGGGCCATTGTGGCCCTGTCTACCAATGTGGCATAGACCATTTCCCCTGTTTGCTTATGCAGTTCTATCTGATCCATGGGGTGGATGTCTTTTGCCATGACTTCTAACTTTGTTTTAACAAAATCTGCAGCTGAGTGAGGCTGCGGTATTTTGGGCTTAAAATGGCTGAGGATTATCTTTTCCTCTTGAATATCATATGCTGCCATTAGCCTTTCTTGTTTAGCCGGTGTTGCCTTGAGAAATTGTTTATATAACTGCACTCTTAGCAGCTCATTCTGTGCCTTAATTTCTTTGAAGGTGGCCTTGGTACTGGATGGCTTCTTGCTCTGCTGTGTGGAGGAGGATACCTCCATGCCATGTTGTCTTTCCTGCTCTTGTTGAAAAGAGCTTGTGGCTGTCTGCTGGCTGTCCTCTCTTTCTTTCCTTGAGCTCTCAAGGATCCCTTCACTGATTTCTTCTATGACCAGAGAATCAACCCTTTGCCTTTTGGCTTCGAGTTGCTGAGTGGATCCACTAGCAGGTGTGGACTCCTCTCGGTCCCGTTTCTTGCCTCTTTCCTCATGTGCAGGGGTCTGTAAGGCAGGCACTACTGGTGCCTCTGTTTGTGGTGGAGGAGTTTGTTCTTGCTGCTGCCCAATTGAGGAGGCAGGCTTTTCTGTGACTACTTTTTCTACACCCATTATTCCCTTGCCATTTTCTGTAGCTATTGTTGATGTAGATGGTCCCTGGGTGGCTGGTTTGGTTGCAGCAGTGGATGTACCTTCTCCAATTGGATGTGGCTGTTTGAAAGTTACCTGTTGCACAGAATCTAAGTCAAGAGTTTTTTCTAAATCCTTGACATTTCTTTCCATTATTTCTTCTTGAGTTAGTTCCTTAGTTAAAGTGCCTTGCAACCATTCATCTTGGTTGGCATATTGCTTAATGTGTGGATATTTACAGTGATCATACCCTAGCAGCCTGTATTTGACTCTTCTAGCACTGATGAAGCCTTCGGGGTCATAAGGGACCCACCAGAAGCTTCTCTTTAGTTTGTATTTATCTCTGAGAATTTGATCAGCCTCTTGCCAACCTTCTTTCTTATTCATGATAAAGGGGCCCATATGGTCTTTGAATTTGAGGTGGGCTTTCTTCTTGGCACTATGAAAGTGGGTGAGGTCAGAGCTAATGAGTTGCCTATAGTATTCCAAGGTGAACAATCTCATCGGTACATATCTTGGGAGCCTATATGGACAGAGCTCACAGCCATAGATTCTGATGACTGTGTGGTTTTGATATAGGTACCAGTCACCTATTTTATAGTTCTTGGACAGCTGCAAAGTTTTCTGGATCTCAAATGATAGTCTGGGAGGAGGGGATCTCATCAAAAGGCAAGAGACTGGGTAAACAAATTGGTCAATAAACTCACAGTAAGAGTACGGTGAATCTTGAACTTGGTGGAAAACTGATGACCAAAAGATAATAGACCTCCTCTCTCCCCTGGAATCCAATTTCTTAATGGGGCATTGAAAGACTTCTGACTGATAATACATGAATAAGTGGTAGATATATGATGAATATTTGAACACACCCTCCCTATCAACTTTCAAGAGCTTGTTACACAACAATTTGTCACCATTTGTCACCGTCCCTGTTACCCCTCACCCGCACACTGGAGGACTCATTCTGGGACCTGTGAGAAGTGACATGACCTGAAACCACTTGCATCATATTCCTCTAAGTATGAGCGTTATGTGCCCTGAAGACATCTCGTGCAAAATATCCATGAAAACAACTCTTTTTGCATTAGCACGGGTCCACAATTCACTGCCCGCACCAATGAGGGAAATCCTCTAAAAAAGGCGCGCCATTAGTGCTCTGTCCCAGAGTCGCACTCGTGCCAACCGAATTGAGTAAAGTTTTTAACCAACAAGCTTCCGAAGGTTCTCTTCAACCCATTCACCAACTGAATCTATGTTGAGCTAGGATGGTTTGGCTTCGAATCTCCATAGAAGGGAAAGTGGTTTGCCACCTTTTATGGAAGTTTCCAAGTGATAAAGCCAATCCCATGAATAATGTGGTTGATCCTATCTCTTTCTTCTCTATCTATAAAAGCTTGCCTCTATGCCTTGAGCAAGCTAGTTACAGTAGTTCTAGTTCCAACATAGTGATAGAGAGTTTGAAGCTGCAAGAGCCTTCTTTTCACCCATAAGGCCAAATCTAAGTAAGGAGATTCTTGTCACCCAAAGAGAGAGAGGCTTGTTCCTCATCCCAACAAGCTTTGCAAGACTTGTGTAGCTGACTACCCAGCCAAAGGAGGATTTGACGTCAGAACAATGGTTGTATTCTTCTTTGTTATTTATTAATAATAGATGACTATCATTATGGTTCCACTCTCATTATCTTATGTTTGATGTTGAGTTATATCTTTTCTGACTGATATATAATTACATCTACTAGATTTTATGCTTGTATTCGTGTTGTTCTTTGCATGTGCAGGTGTCCAATCACGGAGATCGTGGGGATCGTGACGAAATCTCTTCTACGAACACTAGCGTTGGAATCCAAGTAGGTTCTCACCATCTATTTTTTATTTGCAATTAGGAACTTGCGTGATAGCATTGTGTGATTGTTGCTAGACCCGGTCTGGGCTAGTAGGGATCGTCTCTGTCCGCAGAGAGGATTTACCTCCACAACAATTTGGCGACTTTGCTGGGGAAGTCTTGTCTCTTTGGTTTCTCGTTTGATTGCTTAGATAGCTTTCTAGGTTGGATTTCTTGTTGTTTCTTGCTCCCTGGTTTGCCTAGATACTGTTTTCAAGCCCTGGGTTGCTTGCTTTTGTTTTTGACTTAGCAAACTTGATTAGCGCACTTTTTAGCCTTACAGTCGCACCAATTGGCGCAAGTTGCTCAAAGACAACCCGCGCCAATCCCATAAAAGCGCGAGTTGCAGCCTGACAGTCACGCCAGGCCTGTCAACTTTTCCAGTTCGCTTGTCTTCAAGCCCTCTGAGCTTGGATTTGTATTTTGCTGCGTCTTTTTCAATTACTGGAGTGTGTTTGATCCTTGTTTGACTGGTTTTAGACCTTCATCCTTCGGGTGTTTGCCTTTTTCTATCGATTTCACATTTTAGCCCTAGGGCATCTAGTGGCTTTGTGCGTCGAGCCTTCCGTAGGAGTCTTGGGTTCTTTGATCGTCCAGTCGACTTTGTGATTAGTTTTTGCACTTGCTCAATAGTTGTCAAAGCCTTTTGTTGGTATTCAAGTGATTTACTCCTTTTCCGCTTGGATTTCGCTTGACTTCATTTAAGCTTAGATGACATAGCCTGTAGAGGTCTTTGTGTTTTATTCTTGGTTCGAAGGACTGTTTTGGTGTTTTGGGGATTCGATTGTGTGCTCATTGAGTGAAATTGGTCTTTTTTGCTCGGTGTTACTATCTCTCAAAATTTGTTTAGTGAACTTTGCCATTGAAAAGAAAACGAACAATCTCTTTTGCGTTGCATTAGTTAATTGAAATTAGAAGCTTTTCATTGATTACGCGATCTAAAACAAAGAAAAGTTTCGTTTATTTGTCATTAGCTACATTAGAGTGGTTCTTGATTGTTTGTGGTCATTTTGTTTGACAATTTCTCAACTCTCTCGTAGTTAGTATTCATCGAACGAAATGATATTCTTTGGCATATAGTTTGCATTTAGGGAATTGTGAGAGATTACATACGGTAGGACCTGGAAATTGAAACTTAACTAAAGATTAACCATAAAATGAACTGAATGAACTTAAAAACGCATTGGAACATAACGCTCACTGATTAGAGGTCTAGGCTAGAGACGTACTCCGGCGTCGTTAAACCTAGTCACTGTTGTTTCACACTACGGTTGGGTGATTCCTCCTTTTGTGACTCGATAGTGGTCTAGCACGGACTTGAGCTCCCATGTACCATCGCGTATATAGGGGAGACCCCACTAGGTTATCATCCTTTATCCACAGGAAGCCGTGTCTGCCGCCTTACAAGCCGTAACGCACCGAACACAGCATTTGGGAAGATTGACTGCCGTACGGGAAGTCCTTGGTTTTCATATGACTGCCAAGGTGTATATGCAGTTTTACGGATTTGTTTGGTAAACCCTTTGCCTAGTCTCTCCAGAGTAGTCACTTTTGATCCTTTTCAGACTCCTTAAAAGAAAAGGCTCACTTGAGCAGTTTGTCACTTCGGGCTCACAAAACATTCGAAGGCGACTAGAGTCACCTTTTTGTCCTTTTCTCGACTCTTAAAACATGAAAAGGTCAAGTTGTGTCTATGCATCTTAAAATTTATCTGGCCACGATTAACATTACCTGGTTAGATCGTGTGTGCGTTAGTTTGAGTAGGGTCCTTTATCGTTAGATTCCCTTAGGTCTTGTTTGAAGTTTATCATCCTGGTTGAGCTATCAACTCTTGTTACAAGTGATCAAGGGTCTCCGTCTTCCGTTGCTCCTGAGATGTCGGTTGTGAGTGATACTCTTCCTGTTATCCCGAGTATCCAACCGATCAACTCTCGTGCCCCGAGCGACGAGGATTACGAAGTCGATTGGAACCCCATCTGGGAGCCTGACGAGGACGATATTCCTGTCACCCCCCCTGGTGTTTCGTCTGCAATGTCTACCTCTCACATGGATGAGACATCTCCTAGAGTAAGAGAGACACCTGTGTTGTCGAATATCTACACTCCCATCCCAGCTACTTCTCCGCTCCCCCCACGCTACCAGTTGTTGAGGGATAGGGTAAGTGCCAGGATCCCTGCTTCGACTATGTGGGACCCCCATATCACTCCCACCATGGGATCTTTTGTTTCACAAGTCCATGCTACACCTGTCACTTCAGTTCCAACAAATCCAACTGTTTGTATAGAACATTCAACTCCGGTTGTTAGTGCCGTCACAACATCTTCAGCTTTGAACACTGGTGCTGGTCCCCCTCACGGTCAAGTGAGCAGCGGCCAGCCGGCACACACACCTAAAGTTATCCACCCTACACAAAGTGCACCACCCTCTTCTGGTCCCGTCCCAGGAGGGGGGCCATATGATGCCTATGGACAAGCTGTTCAGGATCTGAATGCGCAAGGTCCATTCTATTATTACGATTCTGCTGGTCAATACCTTCAGCTTTCTCAACCCTTGCCTACTCAACCTATTGTTGAGGTTTCGGTACCATTATCCGTTACTTGGAACGCCACCACTTTCCATGGGGGCCAAGTAAGGCCTGCACAGCCTCAGGGACCACCTAACCAAGGCCAACCATCTTATGTGCAAACCCCTCAAGGGCAGCAATATTATGGCCAGTCTTACCCAGGACAACCTGGGGGCCTACAAGGACAACCCTATCATGGACAACCTTTGGCCGCTGGTGGTCAATCTTTTACTTATCTGACTCAACCTTCTGGTTACCCAGGGCAACCTGGTACCCAGCAAGGTTACCCGTCTGGACAACCAGGACAACCTTACATCCAACAAGGCCAACCTCGTATCCAGCAGGGTTATCCCTCTGGACAAGCTGGGCAAACTTATATTCCACAAGGTCAACCGGCAGTCCAACAGGGGTATCCTTCTGGGCAAGGGAGGCAGCCTTATGTACAACAGGGCCAACCCACTGCTCAGCCTAGTCATCCTATTGGACAAGTGGGTCAACCTTCTGCACAGCAAGGCCAACCCATTACCCAGCCTAGTCATCCTTCTGGACAGGCCGGCCAACCTCAAGGTCAACCGGTCGTCCAGCCAGCTCAACCATCTGTTCCGCAAGGACAACCCTCAGTTTCTCAAGGACAACCTGGTACCAAGCAAGCTCATCCTTCTGGGCAAACGGGCCCGTCCCAAACCCAACCAGGCCAACCTTCCGACCAGATGGTTCAAGCTCAACCTGTTCAAGGACATCCTTCTGGGCCCCAAACTCGAATCGGTTATCAAATGCAAGGTGGGCCACAACCCCAACCTTCCTACCAAGCGCAACCTTCTTATCAGGCTCAGTATGGAGCTCAGCAATCGTATGGCTACCAGCAACCCCAGGGGAAAACTCAATTTACGCCTTATCAAAATTATCAACGAATGCAGGTCACTCCTTACCAGAATTATCAGCAACAGTATGTTGCACCTGCAGGTCAAGTTGCTAATCAATGGGGTGCTAGGGGGCAGACCCAGGGTCAACTGTCTGCTTATGGACAGAATCCATATGGACAGAATCCTTATGAACAGAACCCCTATGGGCAAAATCCCTATGGGCAGAACCCTTATGGGCCAGGCCCATCCGGACAAAGTCCATGGGGGCAACCACCACCTGGTTGGAACCCTGGTACTACCTCTCTTCCACAGCCACAAATGTCCTTTAATCCTCAGTTGCCTTTCTTAGCAACGTTGGAACTCCCAGATGTGTCCAAGTTGACGAATGACCCCATTCTTCATAATCCATATTGGTCACCAGTTCCAACTAAGATACCCGGTGATTGCCTAAAATTCGATGGCAAAGCTGGTGAGGACCCTGTTGTGGCCGGCAACACCCCCCCCCCCACTTTGTTCATTTAAGTGTTGACCAAAATACTAAATGAATGGGGACCCTTAGTTAATTTTTTAGGAAAAACAAGAGTTTCCTTTCCTCAAAATAAGGTTACCATCATGGGCTTAGGTAAGTCTTTTGAATATTTTAAACCTAAGTCTATGATAAGGAGAAAATCTTTAAATTCGCGATGCAAAAAGATAGGAAATACCTCCATTTCTCTTTAAATATCGGTATGCGCAAGATCCTCATGTTAAGAATAACATCGTGTCGCAACAAAGTAATACTCATAAAGAAAAACTTAAAGATTCACCAATCTGCGATAACGTCGATCGCAAGATCGCATATCGTAGAAATGAGCCGGCAAGATTTGGCAAACATCAAACTTCTGCGATCTGCGATGTTGCGATCGCTGCGATATTGCACCCTTGCGATTTGCGATGGTGCGATTTGCAATGGTACGATTTGCGATCACGCGATATGCGAGGTTACGTAAGCAAATCATAAATCACTTCATTACGAATCCTTCGGGCACGCCATTCAAAGAAAAGCCACTTACCATAATCTGACTCGAAATCATGCGCTTTTAATGATAGTAAATGAATTAGTTGTCAGTTATTAAATGAATTAAAGATGCGTGCCTTTGTATAGAATTACTTCACGTAAGGTGGCATATTTGATACATCTGTTGCATTTAAAACTCTCCCATCACCTTTCTGGATCAGTCATTTCCATTTCACTCGTAATCTGCAGGAACGAAGAGCTAAGACGATTCAAACACAAACGCAGGAAGAAATGGGAAAGAAAAATAAAGCTCAAAGCTCCGAAGTGAAGGAAAAGACGAAGGAGATGGCGCCTTTGTATACAGACACAGCCTGTAACAGAGACGCAAGGATATCAACATGGGAAAGCATGTACAGGCTGCTAGAAGAGGAAAATCCTAGAATAATGAAGGTTGCTGCCGTCGCGGGCTCGTAACGCTCTTCTGAGGCGTCCTTAGAGGAGCTAACATGTTCATTTCTTCACAGGATAGCGGCAAGACCCAAAATTCTACCATATACGGATATGATCAAGTGGATACTTGATGATGCAGACATGAACAACAGACAATTCAAAGTTCAAGGACACGGGCTCATCGGATCGTTTGCTGCGCAAGATTTGAAGCTTATGTATCATCTTCCTGAACCGCAGGCGACCTATAACGCACAATTCGTTAAGAAATTCGCGGCGGAGAACCCAGACCTATCAGAGACCACCAGAGATTGGTCTAGAAAAGAGGAGCCGCTCAAAAAGGACAAAAACGGTATGTACAACACTGGTTCCCTCACCTCTCCATATTGTTTTGCTGCGGCCATGCTTTGTAGGTTATTTGGGATGCCGGATATCAATAAGTTTTCGTCTGAATGGCTACCATTAATTGATGCTGCCACAAACGCCGATATTATAGATTGGGCCAAAATCCTTTCTGATAATCTATACACGGCTGTTATCAATTACCGGTCTAAAAGATCCTCGTCTCAAAGGATCTATCCTCCTTTTTATCTGTCGGCATATGTTATGGATTCTATTTGTCTTGTGTCTAAATTCCCTATTATGGGTTGGAAATGGACTACCCAGGACCCATTGCCTATCCATGTTTATCATAAGGTGTTATGGGATTCTCAGTTCGTCCCTCACTTCTACCAGATTTGCCACGGGCTTATTTTGCCCTTGTATAGAATAATGTATGATGAAGACCCCCCGAGGTGCTCTCCCGAGGCACAAATTTACATCATCCCCATCGTGAGATGGTTCGGGGAAGAATGGTTTACTTATATTAGAGTTTTTGGAAGCACTGTACCTCCACATGTCCTACCTCTATATATCCCTGATAAACTTTTGGCTCGGGAAATTGCTTATCAAACCTGTTCAGAAGGCGGCCTGACCAAAGACCTAAAGGACAAGAAGAAAGCCATATGGCCTCAATTTCCTGTAGCTTGTGGGGCCTTCTCATTGTTCGACCCCTCCTGTCATCGAAACACCACTCGTCACAACAGAACTAGACAAAGAATGGGAAACCTTCAATGAATTGATCAATCTTGAAGGGCAAGCCCTGAAAACACCTGTGAATAATACACAGGTAGTGCAAGAAGTGGTTTCGACCATAGTCAGCAGTATCACAGAAGCAGAACACGTTCCCATCGCTCCACCTTCTGAACTTCTACTTAATGTAGAAGAAATTCCCCCACTGGATGTATTCTATAGTCCCCAACACAAAGCAGTTGTAAGGAGACAGAGGAAGAAAAGAAAACTAGAAAATACACTGTCCCAAGATGCTGAACATTTGGACGTCTTATGGAAAGACCCCAACAATAACCCGACTGAAAATCTCACTAAGCTGTCTCAGATCGCAGGAGCATATGCTTCTGCAACTATTGATAAGGCATCAGAAGTTCAGCAACTATTGAAAGAACAAGAGGATCAGATACAGCTGCTACAACAACAGTTGCAAAAAGCCAATGCTAATATTGAAGCTTCCAAACAGCTCGAGAAGTTGCAGGAAGACTTTCAACAGATGCAGATAGGCTATCAAAGAAGTCTAGACGAGAAAGGAAAACAATTGCAGACTTTACAAGAAATGCATAAAGATGAGCCTAAGCTGGCAGAATTTATTTCAGAATCTATTGGCTTAAATGAGCAACTACTGCAGCAACAGGAAGAGTTGGGACGTAAAATATCACAGTGGAGTCACTATTGCGAGCTGAGCGATAAAATCACCAATCAAGTGGTAGACTTGCGGAGTGACTATGATCAGAGTGACAGAAGGGTGACGGAATACTTAACTTGGCAGGATGATGATGAAGGGAAAAGAGCAGGTGCACCCAGGATAAACGAAAATCATAAAGAATTGCTCTTTAATAAATGGGACGATCAAATCAGGCAGGCGGAGCGAGCAGCGGAGACAGCGGCTACACAGGCAAGCATTCTTATCGACTGTGTAAATGAGAATTTACACAGGGCCAATTTAATCGCAGAGACCACCCCGGGGTACCTACCAAATAAGTTACAACTGGAAGCAGAAAGCGCAGGCAAAGGGGAGAGCAATCCAAGCATTAGCCAGGTTGAATTGGGAATGTTACTGGACGTACTTGGTCAAGCCGCACAGCCAATGGATGACAGTGAAATGCATCACAAACGCGGCCGAAAAAGTAGTGCCAGCTCTCGTAGATGCTATTTTCACAGCCCAGCTCAGCACCGAAATCAGTCAGCCGACTCTCCTCAAGCCCATGCTGAACACTTGCAACTTTAAGGACCAAGTTCAGAAGTAGCCTTATTTAGAATGTTGTTTTTTCTTTTAACTAGATTAGAAAAAGGACGGTCATTTGAAAACCGCATCCTAAATTTTGTAATAATACTATTATTAGAATTAGGAAGTAGTATTTTAACCCTTCTCATGCATTTAGAGAAGGGTCCAGAAATTTGTCAAAAAACTTGTCCTCGGAACATGCACTTCTGCACGCTCAGAGGAGGTTTTGATGAATGGATAGATCGAGATTTATTAATGTTTGCATTTAATGTCTGCTACTGATGTTGCACTTTTGTACTCTTAGTAGATGTTAGAACAAGTAGAGATAAATCGTTATTGCTTGAAGCTTATGAGTGGAACCAGTCATAAATGGTACTTTTATCTCTTGACCAATTTCTACTTATATTCTTAAAGTGATATGCAGTTTTCAGTTGTTTATATGTTAATGCATGAATGTGTGGGTTACCATTTGGCACTTCTGTACGGTGGAGTCATTTATTTGTGTTTGATATATGAATAACTTATTATGCGATATGTTTTTCACAACTGTTTTGCCTAACTTTTTATGCAGAATGGTTTATCTTAATTGATTTCTATTCTTACGATAGCTGAATGATCTTTATTACCAGTTATTGTTCGAAATCTCTTTAGATCGCATAATAGAATAAATACACCCTGGGTTAGTGTGGATTAGATGTGTTGTTTCTCATTAGATTACAATAGCATAGAGTTAGTTTAGAAGTTTGAATTAAATTAGCTTTAAATACTCCTAGATCAGCATCATCCAACTCTACACACACACACACCTCTTAGATTGGGAAACTTGTCCCATTATCCCCAGTCGGACCCGCTATACCAAACGGATAAGGCGCTGCCAACCAAGGTCCGGACCGGGTGGGTATCCCCCTTGTTGTCGACCCCATTTTCGGGGCTTCAACATATTTGGCGCTAGAAGGAGGGCCTGAACATAGTGTCTGTTGGAATGATTTTCAATTGTAAAATTTGAATCAGGATGGCTGCTCGTAAAATTCCTATTTGGAGTTGCATCCATGTTCCTACCTCTTCCAACACTCCACCGGAAGTGGTAAGACTCTTGTCTCAGGTAAAATTCAATGGTAAGAATAGTTCTTCTGCTTTTAATCATGCTCTTCAATTTATTCAAAAAGTTTCAAGTTCTGATATTCAGAGAATTGATGAAGGCGTTTTGTGCAGGATTTTTACTCTTACATTCACGGCGGAAGCTAGAAAATGGTGCAGAAACCTCCCAGTTGCATCAATTCACAGTTGGGACCAATTCGTCAAGACTTTCATTTTTGAATTTGATTGTTATGACTATGACCAGGTATATGATGAAATTGATTATCTACGGAAACAAGATGAATCTGTTAGGGATTTTAATATGCGATTTCATCTTAATTGTCTAAAGTATGATCTTGAAAGTGAACTCACGGATGAAGAATCTTCAGATTATGCTGAGTATTCCCTACCTCCTATGGCTGATCAAGCAGAAATTAGTTCAACCTTTGTCTCATTTTCTTCTAATATGAATGAGGATTCCAAGTTGAATATACAAATCAGCCATGATGAAGAAAGTCCCCAAAGCCTAGGAGTCATGCATGCTCTAATGCAAGAAGACAAAAGCGAGAATGTTGGAGGAAAGCCTACCTTGGAACCAGGAGATGACTTTGATACAAGGTCAGATAATATCATTGCAAATCAACAAATGCAGGTGCCAAGGTTAGAACAGCAAACTATTTCTCTTTCAAAAAGTATCAGTACACAAAGGTATGATCTAAAGCCCGATGTCTATGATGAATCTGATGAACAAAGATTTTTCCATGATGTTTTCAAATGCATTGTTCCAGAATCGCATTTTTCTCTTTATCCTGATGTTTTTAGTGATGATAATTTCTCCCCTCTCAATATTAAAGATATCCCAAAAAACACAGAGGATTATTCAAACAAGCCATCATTAGGTTTTCAAGATAAAGAGACAGCTATAGAACATCCTTTGACCATTTTCAAACAAGAACCACTTGACCTTCCTTGTCTGAAAATATATGGTGAAAAAGAGAAATCTAGGGAAACCTGTAAAATCATTTATGATAGTTACTTTGACAACGATGATGTTGTTGAGTTATCCCAAGTAACTCAACTAAGCTCAGATAATGAGAGATATCCTAATTCAGAAATCATATCAGTCAACCCTCATTTCAAAGTAAAAGATCATTTGCATGATTTTACTATCCAAGACAATGCCCCGATCTATGATTCATATCATGAGGAAACCTCCATGCTTGTTCACAATCATAACTTGTCTTCTGATTCACAAGACGGAATTCGAAGTTGCTCGGATCCCATAATTCTGGCCAGTTCTTGTGAGAAGCAAGATATTACAAGTAAATCCCAGCTGTGATGTAACACTATTTGTACAGATAATCATTCCTTTCTTTCTCACTTTCACTCATTTTGTACAAAATCGGATTTTGTTTTAAATTTTCAGACTTTTGATAGATTATTGTGGCATGTTGAGCATCTTATCAAAGAACATTCGAAAGATGTGCCACCATTTTGGAAAGCTAAGCTGCGTCAAGGAAGTATAGAACTTTCTCAATTCCAAGATCAA
This sequence comes from Pinus tabuliformis, assembly GCA_031772625.1. Lineage (NCBI taxonomy): Eukaryota > Viridiplantae > Streptophyta > Pinopsida > Pinales > Pinaceae > Pinus > Pinus tabuliformis. The sequence continues at coordinate 656,627,716 of CM062807.1, read as the reverse complement.
TCGATATCAGATTTTCTTAAGAAACTTCTTTGGCATCCAAAACACCATCAACCAAGGAAAGTACCTTTCGAAACTTGTTGGCAATTCGCGCCAATTGATAAAGATCTTTCCGGGAATTTCCATCTATTCTGCATCGAACTATTTAGTGATTTATATATGGAAACTTTCCTTTTAAACGAAATCGCTAAAAGCTCAGCTCTAACGAACAGTAGGTTACAAGCCATTGAAACTAAAAAATCATATTCACAACCTGGCTTGTCATCCTTCCTATTACGAGATCATCAATCCATAACAAAAGTTCATCCTAATTTTTATGATCCAATAGGTATCCAGTTGGAAAGAAGTTTTCATGAGAAAGAAATATCAGACAGAATTCCAACTGAAGTTACGCATTCTTATTCCACATCCAACATTAACAGTCCAAGGAAAATTTTGTTCTTAATACTGATGTTTGGAAGTTACAAACGGCTAGGAATAAAAATGAAGAGATGGTTCCACTGGAAATATCATTTCACCTAGCTAATTTTCTGTATATAGTTAGAATAGGAGTAGGAATAATTTAGCTAGGTTATTAGGTTTACTTTTAATAATTGATAGGCAAAATATGAGAAGGGATTATCCCTATTCTGTACATAACCCTAGAAAATGTCTACCTCTCATAACAGTTAAATATTTTTCTCCATAATAAAATTTGCTATGGTTAACAGCATTTGACATTTACTAAAGACACCTTTTCTCTATCAAAGATTTTGAACTTCTGCTTCTATGAACAGCAAATCTTTTTAAAAATTGATCTTTATTATCAATAGAACTTTAACCCAGATATGATGCTAGTTTCAACTCCAAGAAATTTGAAGAAAGCTATCTTAGTGAAGAAATTGTTTTAGGTCAGTACAATGAAAGGTATCAATAATGAAATAAAGATTCTCTGTAGAAACAGCCATAATCAAACAACTCTATCATTTTCGTCCAGGACTTTCTTAAGGAAAGAAAATTTGACTTCCTCCCTACTAAAGGAAATCGCAGCATTCAGAGAAACAATCCAAAAAAAAAAAAAACAAACAAACAAAAAACAAAAAACACTGTATCTCAAAGAATAAGAGGTCTCATCACGAGCCGGCTTATCATGATCACAGATATTATAACTTGCTGACTTTGCCGATACTGTCTACCAAAACAGGGCAACGACTCAAGATTGTTGCAATCAAAAGACAAGGGGTCTCATCACGAGCCAGCTTGTTCAGCAAAAGTGTAAATCAAGTGAATGACTGTGTCATAATTTGGCCACCAAACCAAGACATTGTTCTTTAGAGAATAAAAAGGAAAAAGTGTCAAAATGGGTTTTTCTCTGAAAAAGTTGTAAATAACCTTAAGCAGGATAAAGGATCATTACTGGGTAATAGGTAACCCTGTTGAGGCTATGGACGCCTGCTGGCAGCAGAGGCTCTACCTGCGACAAAGGAGCATATTTAAAAGGCTGCTACATAGGGAAGACTTCATTTAATTTTCACAAGACCAAGTAATGGCTGATGTAAATGCAAGGACAAGCTGAGGATGCAAGTAATTAAAATAGAAAGAGTTTGAAACAAAACATCATTGACAGTTTGAAGTATGATATGCTTTATCTTTTTATAATAAAGTTTAAGTTCTCTGAGAAAATTTTTTCAGGAGTTTGAAAGCGTCAATAGAAGATCAGAGATAACTGGTTCTCCCAAGTGAATCGCCAATTGTTGTGGCCGGCAACACCCCCCCCCCCCCTTTGTTCATTTAAGTGTTGACCAAAATACTAAATGAATGGGGACCCTTAGTTAATTTTTTAGGAAAAACAAGAGTTTCCTTTCCTCAAAATAAGGTTACCATCATGGGCTTAGGTAAGTCTTTTGAATATTTTAAACCTAAGTCTATGATAAGGAGAAAATCTTTAAAGTCGTGTTGCAAAAAGATAGGAAATACCTCCATTTCTCTTTAAATATCGGTATGCGCAAGATCCTCGTGTTAAGAATAACATCGCGTCGCAACAAAGTAATACTCATAAAGAAAAACTTAAAGATTCACCGATCTGCGATAACGCCGATCGCAAGATCGCATATCGCAGAAATGAGCCGGCAAGATTTGGCAAACATCAAACTTCTGCGATCTGCGATGTTGCGATCGCTGCGATATTGCACCCTTGCGATTTGCGATGGTGCGATTTGCGATGGTGCGATTTGCGATCGCGCGATATGCGAGGTTACGTAAGCAAATCATAAATCACTTCATTACGAATCCTTCGGGCATGCCATTCAAAGAAAAGCCACTTACCATAATCTGACTCGAAATCATGCACTTTTAATGATAGTAAATGAATTAGTTGTCAGTTATTAAATGAATTAAAGACGTGTGCCTTTGTAGAGATTTACTTCACATAAGGTGGCATATTTGATACATCTGTTGCATTTAAAACTCTCCCATCACCTTTCTGGATCAGTCATTTCCATTTCACTCGTAATCTGCAGGAACGAAGAGCTAAGACGATTCAAACACAAACACAGGAAGAAATGGGAAAGAAAAATAAAGCTCAAAGCTCCGAAGTGAAGGAAAAGACGAAGGAGATGGCGCCTTTGTATACAGACACAGCCTGTAACAGAGACGCAAGGATATCAACATGGGAAAGCATGTACAGGCTGCTAGAAGAGGAAAATCCTAGAATAATGAAGGTTGTTGCCGTCGCAGGCTCACAACGCTCTTCTGAGGCGTCCTTAGAGGAGCTAGCATGTTCATTTCTTCACAGGATAGCGGCAAGACCCAAAATTCTACCATATACGGATATGATCAAGTGGATACTTGATGATGCAGACATGAACAACAGACAATTCAAAGTTCAAGGACACGGGCTCATCGAATCGTTTGCTGCGCAAGATTTGAAGCTTATGTATCATCCTCCAGAACCGCAGGCGACCTATAACGCACAATTCGTTAAGAAATTCGCGGCGGAGAACCCAGACCTATCAGACACCACCAGAGATTGGTCTAGAAAAGAGGAGCCGCTCAAAAAAGACAAAAACGGTATGTACAGCACTGGTTCCCTCACCTCTCCATATTGTTTTGCTGCGGCCATGCTTTGTAGGTTATTTGGGATGCTGGATATCAATAAGTTTTCGTCTGAATGGCTACCATTAATTGATGCTGCCACAAATGCCGATATTATAGATTGGGCCAAAATCCTTTCTGATAATCTATCCATGGCTGTTATCAATTACCGGTCTAAAAGATCCTCATCTCAAAGGATCTATCCTCCTTTTTATCTGTCTGCATATGCTATGGATTTTGTTTGTCTTGTGTCTAAATTCCCTATTATGGGTTGGAAATGGACTACCCAGGACCCATTGCCTATCCATGTTTATCATAAGGTGTTATGGGATTCTCAGTTCGTCCCTCACTTCTACCAGATTTGCCACGGGCTTATTTTGCCCTTGTATAGAATAATGTATGATGAAGACCCCCCGAGGTGCTCTCCCGAGGCACAAATTGACATCATCCCCATCGCGATATGATTCGGGGAAGAATGGTTTACTTATATTAGAGTTTTTGGAAGCATTGTACCTCCACATGTCCTACCTCTATATATCCCTGATAAACTTTTGGCTCGGGAAATTGCTTATCAAACCTGTTCAGAAGACGGCCTGACCAAAGACCTAAAGGACAAGAAGAAAGCCATATGGCCTCAATTTCCTGTAGCTTGTGGGGCCTTCTCATTGTTCGACCCCTCCTGTCATCGAAACACCACTCGTCACAACAGAACTGGACAAAGAATGGGAAACCTTCAATGAATTGATCAATCTTGAAGGGCAAGCCCCGAAAACACCTGTGAACAATACACAGGTAGTGCAAGAAGTGGTTTCGACCATAGTCAACAGTATCACAGAAGCAGAACACGTTTCCATCGCTCCACCTTCTGAACTTCTACTTAATGTAGAAGAAATTCCCCCACTGGATGTATTCTATAGTCCCCAACACAAAACAGTTTTAAGGAGACAGAGGAAGAAAAGAAAACTAGAAAATACACTGTCCCAAGATGCTGAACATTTGGACGTCTTATGGAAAGACCCCAGCAATAACCCGACTGAAAACCTCACTAAGCTATCTCAGATCGCATGAGCATATGCTTCTGCAACTATTGATAAGGCATCAGAAGTTCAGCAACTATTGAAAGAACAAGAGGATCAGATACAACTGCTACAACAACAGTTGCAACAAGCCAATGCTAATATTGAAGCTTCCAAACAGCTCGAGAAGCTGCAGGAAGACTTTCAACAGATGCAGATAGGCTATCAAAGAATTCTAGACGAGAAAAGAAAACAATTGCAGACTTTACAAGAAATGCATAAAGATGAGCCTAAGCTGGCAGAATTTATTTCAGAATCTATTGGCTTAAATGAGCAACTACTGCAGCAACAGGAAGAGTTGGGACGTAAAATATCACAGTGGAGTCACTATTGCGAGCTGAGCGATAAAATCACCAATCAAGTGGTAGACTTGCGGAGTGACTATGATCAGAGTGACAGAAGGGTGACGGAATACTTAACTTGGAAGAATGATGATGAAGGGAAAATAGCAGGTGCACCCAGGATAAACGAAAATCATAAAGAATTGCTCTTTAATAAATGGGACGATCAAATCAGGCAGGCAGAGCGAGCAGCGGAGACAGCGGCTACACAGGCATTCTTATCGACTGTGTAAATGAGAATTTACACAGGGCCAATTTAATCACAGAGACCACCCCGGGGTTCCTACCAAATAAGTTACAACTGGAAGCAGAAAGGAAGCAGAAAGCGCAGGCAAAGGGGAGAGCAATCCAAGCATTAGCCAGGCTGAATTGGGAATGTTACTGGACGTACTTGGTCAAGCCGCACAGCCAATGGATGACGGTGAAATGCATCACAAACGCGGCCGAAAAAGTAGTGTCAGCTCTCGTAGATGTTGTTTTCGCAGCCCAGCTCAGCGCCGAAATCAGTCAGCCGACTCTCCTCAAGCCCATGCTGAACACTTGCAACTTTAAGGACCAAGTTCAGAAGTAGCCTTATTTAGAATGTTGTTTTTTCTTTTAACTAGATTAGAAAAAGGATGGTCATTTAAAAACCGCATCCTAAATTTTGTAATAATACTATTATTAGAATTAGGAAGTAGTATTTTAACCCTTCTCATGCATTTAGAGAAAGGTCCAAAAATTTGTCAAAAAACTTGTCCTCGGAACATGCACTTCTGCACCCTCAGAGGAGGTTTTGATGAATGGATGGATCGAGATTTATTAATGTTTGCATTTAATGTCTGCTACTGATGTTGTACTTTTGTACTCTTAGTAGATGTTAGAACAAGTAGAGATAAATCGTTATTGCTTGAAGCTTATGAGTGGAACCAGTCATAAATGGTACTTTTATCTCTTGACCAATTTCTGCTTATATTCTTAAAGTGATATGCAGTTTTCAGTTGTTTATATGTTAATGCATGAATGTGTGGGTTACCATTTGGCACTTCTGTACGGTGGAGTCATTTATTTGTGTTTGATATATGAATAACTTATTATGTGATATTATGTTCACAACTGTTTTGCCTAACTTTTTATGCAGAATGGTTTATCTTAATTGATTTCTATTCTTATGATAGCTGAATGATCTTTATTACCAGTTATTGTTCGAAATCTCTTTAGATCGCATAATAGAAGAAATACACCCCGGGTTAGTGTAGATTAGATGTGTTGTTTCTCATTAGATTACAATAGCATAGAGTTAGTTTAGAAGTTTGAATTAAATTAGCTTTAAATACTCCTAGATCAGCATCATCCAACTCTACACACACACACACCCCTTAGATTTGGAAACTGGTCCCATTATCCCCAGTCGGACCCACTATACCAAACGGATAAGGAGCTGCCAACCAAGGTCCGGACCGGGTGGGTATCCCCCTTGTTGTCGACCCCATTTTCGGGGCTTCAATAGACCCTCAAGCCCATGTCATGACCTATCACCTTTGGTGCTCATCCAACTCATGGCTTGATGACTCCATCCGGCTCCGCCTCTTCCAAAGGGCTCTCACTGGCTCGGCCGCTAAGTGGTATATTGAGTTGAATCGCGGAACATTTCAAGATTTCAACTCGCTGGCTATGGCATTCTTAACTCATTTTCAATTACCCATTCGGTATGAGAGAGGGACACATCTCCTTACGTCTCTGAAATAGGACACGGCCACGCATATATCCGATCATATACATGAATGGAGACGGCGTCGTCGCTTGATCAAATTTTGGATTCCTGATCAGCTCCTGACCGATTGGTTCACGACTTCCTTTGTCCCTGCAATCGCGCGAGACATCGCCATGGGAACTTGTGTAACTAAAGAGCAAGCTATCGCGCGTGCTCAGTACCTCGACTTAGTATATTCTCAGTCAAGTACTTTATATGATTATTTTCCAGACGCCCCGAGACTCGGAACATCCAAAGCTCCGCCAAAACCATCTGTTGACGAAGTTATTGGCTCTGTAAACGCGTCTTCAAAGAAATCATCCGCGAACCCTCGGAAGCAAAAACAGAATGCTTCTAATGGAAATACTTCTCAGGGTCCATCTAATTCTGGAAGTACCTCTGAGGTTAACGTCGTTCAGTCCACCACGGCAGATAAATCCTCGAAAGGGAAAAAGAAAGGGAAAGCCAAAAATAAATCCGAACAGCCCAAACAGGACTCCCCTAAACCTCCACCCAAGGAAGGAGCCAAACGTAAACCTAAGTATCCTTGTCTTATCTGTGATGAGGATCACTACACTAAAGACTGCCCTAGGCGGTCCGAAGTTAGTCGATTATTGAAAGGTGCTCCTGGGACTCCTGCTGTGCTTAAAGAACCTTTCCCTTCGCAGCAAACAAATGGTGGCAGATCCATCACAACCCTCTTCTTCATTCGGCTCTCAAGTATTTATGGCTGGGACGATTCCCATCCATGTCACTACTCGAGCGAAAGAATATCCATTTCATGTTGGGAAAGAGCCGGAGGTCCCCTCCAGTGCTCCTCCATCCAGTTCTGGTCCACTCCACATCAAGAGACCTAGCACTGAGACGACTATCCAACCCCCTCCAAAAGGTGTACTCCGGAAGTCTTCTTACAACCCTAATGCTCGTGCTGCCCAGCACTACAGAATCGTTGCGGACTTAGCTCAGGCTCCGTCTGCTATGTCCGCTTTAGAAGTCCTCCAGAGCTGCCCCTCCCAGAGGAAGTCCTTGCTATCGGCCATCGGTGGCATAGACCCGGCTGACTCGGATTTGATTTCTTTTGATCTCAAAAGCTATACGCCGAGACTACCTCACCAAATCGCTTTCCTTATACAGGTCATCATCAATGGTAAAACGATTCATCGTACAGTCATTGATGAAGGTGCCTCAACTTGCATCATGTCTGTTGCTTGCTGGAAAGCTATTGGTTCTCCAACATTGAGCGAGTCTACTACGACGCTAGAAGCCTTTGATGGAAGAGAGTCCCGTCCTTATGGTATCCTCTAATGCTTGCCCATCTCCTTGGAAGGGAAGACGGTAGAAGTGGAGGTCGAAGTTGTCGACGCTAATCTTACCTACAACCTCCTCCTCAGACGTAGCTAGACATACGCCATGCAAGTCGTGGCTTCCTCCCTTTTCCGTGTCATTCGTTTCCCTCATCAGGGGAAGATTGTCATGGTGGACCAGCTCTCCTTCTTCGCCTCTTCTTCCGAAGGCAATGTGCCTTTCGTGGAGCATACCTCCAAATCTTTCAAGAGTGTGGGAGTCGAACTCTTTAAGGATCCCGCCCTAATGGGTGTCTTTCCACTTCCACCTCCGAATCTCGCCCCTATTAACATGATTTCCATGCGTTCTGATCCGTGGGTCCTTCCTCCCGCTAATCAGATAGAATCCTGGGGCGATATGATGCCATTCGAGCGCAATAACAGTAATGTCAACCTTCACTCCATTTTCAATGGACTGAAGCTTGGGGGGCATGTACCTCGAATTGAGACACCATGCTGGGGGGCATGCCCGTTCCTTTATTCTCAAGCATAGTTTACATGCGTGTGTGTGTGTGTGTGAGTTTTCATGTTTTCGGCTTGGTGTGAAAGCGTGATTGCCCCTTATTGTGTCTTTTTGCTTCTTGTGCAGATGTCGGGTGCACCTTACATTGGTTTCGCTGATGGTGCCTGCCGCAGCACTCGTAATTTGTCCTCTGCGGCGTGGGTGATCTACGATCCTCACGGTGAGTTGATAGATCTTCAAGGTGTGTGTTTAGGTTGTACTACAAACAATGTTGCTGAATATAGCGTTGTTATTGAATTATTAGCCGAGGCAATTAATCTCGGTATTCGTACATTGCTTGTTAACCTAGACTCTCAACTTGTCGTCCATCAGCTCAATGGGCGATATTCTGTCAGAGACTGTCACATTTTAAGGTTGTACTTACATGTTAAATTGTTAGAAAGGAATTTTGACTTTATCACATATCAGCATATTCCAAGACGATTAAACACATTATCTGATGCATTGGCTAATCATGTATTAGATAGACATTTGCGTAATTTATAATCAAAACATTATACAAGCAAGCACATAAAAGCACAATAATAAACCATAGGCATATGTATATATATATATATGTGTGTGTCACAAAGTTTTGCACCGCGTGCATTACATAGTCCAAAAAATAATACATGTTCATCCTGATACATCTTCGGACAACATGTCCCTCAAAAAATATGCATGAAGGAAGCCTAGAAGTCTATTCGTGGTGGTGCTCATGATAGCACGTCACCGCGCGCACCAAGCGTCTCAACAGACGATGGATGCGGGTCGGCACCCCCACTGTGTGCCTCTGGTATGCAAAAGGCACGTCCGCCAATCTTGCGTAACCTGGAATCCCTTGGGTAAGTCCCTCGAGATTCTGCACCAGCTCTTCCCCCACAGCACCCCTTGCCTGAGGATCAGCTACAGGTTGGCCTCTCTGCGCTATAGGAGACAAGTCGGCTGGTCGCTCTGGGCCCACATCTACATATACATACAACTGTCATCAGAACATGCATGTATTGACAAAAAAAATGAAAATACATAAAAGCATCAAAAAGAAGGTCATACCTAGCTCCTCTTCCCACTCCTCTCCCTCTGGCAGTGGGAGGTTTGGGTCCCCCATGAAGTTGGTTCCTGCGTATGGCCAATCCTCTACCACGATCAGCTGGCGGCGAAGCCATATGAAGAACTCGGCCGCCAAGACATCTGCTGGCCCCCTCCTCCTCTAGGCATCAATGCTGCCCAGCGAGCCATCCTAGGCTCTCGTGGCAATGGGTCCGCCACCACAACTCCCTGGTACTAGAAAAGGGGCAACCGTTCCAAGAAGAACGACACCACAATCGAGCCATACCCGAACTATTTCACTCCCTCGCGCTTACATTTTGTAAGCTGCCTTTTGATATTTGTAGTCACCGCTGTAGCCCAGTCAAAAATGGTGGGGCTGAGGCATTCTGTCGCTAGTAACAGATGATTCTTGCTCGCCTCATGGGGCGCCTGTACCCCAGCTGCACGCGTGATGGTGAACAATATCACCTTAAGAACCAAGTCATGGATGGTGGCGATATCCACCTTGGCACTGTTTTTCCCAAATTGTGCCTCTGGACACACTCGGGCCTTCACTTCACCTATTTTCTCTCTGGAAGGCCTGCTTCCGGTCAAAATGGGGCTCGCCCCTCTCCGTGACAGCCCAGTAATGAAGTACACATCAGATACATCCAGCTCTAAGGTCTGATCCCGTAATCGAAATACTTGGTCATCAACATCCCAAGCATCTACTATGAACTGTAATAGCTCCGGTTGAGCTCGTAGATAAGAGGTGAGGAAGAATTTCTTGAGACCACAGTCTCTCAGAGCATTCATACATCCCTCATCCGCTATGGCCAAGGCATCCACGGCATCATGCTCCCGTTCTTTCCATTCCACCACCATTTTTGCTTGTTTCCTGCACCCACAAGGATGAATAGATCATTATTGAAACCCTGGTAGGCTTACAAACCGGACAAATTTCAAAAATGATGGGAAAATTCAAGTAAAAAGTTAGGTCGTTGGCACGACTGTTTCTAAAACAGTCGCGCCAATGGCGCGGCACCTTTGGGCAAATCACCCCATTGGCGCGGACTCGTGCCGGATACCCGCGCCAATGGGGCGCAACCCTAAATTTTAAAATCCCCCTTGCGGAGGCTCAATTAAGGAACAAAATGCATAAAAAGAGTATGAAAATGGAGCTAAGGGAAGCGCCTCTTACCTGGAACTGGCGGAATCTCAAATAGTTGCACGGATTGGCGGTAATCGCTGCTTGAAGTTCGCTCCCCAAATGGACCACTACTACTATGCAAGAGGTAAAAAGTAAAAAGTAATTCTATTTTTTACCTTTTCACCATATTTATAAACTTTTGCCTTATAATTAGGTTTAAAAAGTTGTTTTTTGAGTATTTTTTTGGTCGAAAATGGATTTTACGCTTGCTTCTGGTGCTATGACAAGTCCTTTTTTGCAACTTCGATGGTGAAACAAGTTGTATTTTATACTTTTTCGGACTCGGTAAATACACGAAAAAGTCACTGTGGAGTCATCTTTCAGCTCTTTTCTGACTTGCTAAAAATGAAAAGATCGCCGAGTTACCCCTCTTGACTCGTTAAACGTAAATAAGAGGCGGTCGTCTTTAAACCCTTTTCCGACCGTGTAAAAACGAAAAGATCGTCGGACCCTTGTCGTTTCAGGTTCATTAATGGTTACGAAACAACATGATGTTGATCACTTTTTTACTTTTTCAGATCGATGTCACTATAAATGAAAAGTACTCCTCGATCGTAATGGTCGGGCGGTTCTTTCGAGCATTGTTTTATACTTTTTCGGGCTCGGGAGACACAACTTTATGAAAAAGGACCCCCCTGGAGTTCTCTTTTCTGCTGTCTTTTCAGACTCTCTAAACAGGAAAAGACGTCGAGTTCTTCCTTTGTCAGACTCGTTAAAACTTAATGACATCGGGTTCCATCGTAATGACGCTCACAAGCATATGCTATCCTTGTCAAGCTTGTCAAAAATAACTGGGGTACTCGCCAGGAATGGTGGGGAAAATGGACCCATAATTATTGTCGTGTCGGCAGTATGTCGCTCTTGAACATGGCACTAGTCTGCATTCGTGTCTGGGTGGGGACATCTCATCTTGTTTTACACTAGCCTCCATGGGTTTGGGTTATCCTATTTGACCTCTCATCTGCTCATTGCCTTGTCACCATGACCTCTGCTCATTTGATGTCAAATACTGCCAAGTCCACTGTCATGCCGCCGATATGTTCAAGAGAAGTTGACCTCTGCAGAATTACAACCTCCCTCTGATACCTCACATAATTTTGATTCACCACAACATTCTTCCTTTGTCTCGTGTCAATGATGTGGGAAACACTATGGCCCACCTTTGATCAAGGTCACTTCCTGTCGACTTCAGCTCATTATCCAGGAAGCTGATCTAGAGACTCCCTTTCGGTGCCTTGGAGCCTGCATGCCTCAATGGCAGGTTCCTCGTGTTCGACGTGAGGTTTTCATCATTGGCCTCCAATCGAATGATTCTACGGGTGTTCGACGCCAGCTCACTCATTTGCACGTCGTAGATTGTACCTGTAGTACCTTGAGGGACATTGTCATTATTGGTGGTACCTCTCGCGTCTGTTAAATTTTTCATTATTGACTGGTAATCAGACGATGTTCATGCATGTTCGACTTCAACTCCTGTATTCGCATGCTTGGACTTGTACTCTATTCGGGTCGAGATGGAGCGCAAGACCCTGGATTTTGTCTGTTGGAATCTAGGTTGTGATTTGTGGTTTATTATGATCACTACATGACTCATTCACTGGATGGCTGCGACCATGCCTGAGTCTATTTATCGATCCTCTCTGGATGGCTGCGTCCATACCATGGATCTAGATTATTATGTACTCTGTTATGGATGGCTGCGCCCATACCACATATATCATGTACTTGAGATATCAGTTGTACTTCTTTACGCAGGTTCTCCGGCGGCCATGTTTTCAGTCACGCATGTTCTTGTAAAGCATTTCACCCCTCTCTCTCTCGGGCCTCATGCTTTAGGGGGCATCTGTTACACAGCAATTTGTCACCGTTTGTCACCATCCCTGTTACCCCTCACCCGCACACTGGAGGACTCATTCCGGGACCTGTGAGAAGTGACATGACCTGAAACCACTTGCATCATATTCCTCTAAGTATGAGCTTTATGTGCCCTGAAGACATCTCCTACAAAATATCCATGAAAATAGCTCTTTTTGCATTAGCGCGAGTCCACAGTTCACTGCCCGCGCCAATGAGGGAAATCCTCTAAAAGGGCGCGCCATTGGCGCTCTGTCCCAGAGTCGCACTTGCGCCAACCGAATTGAGTAAAGTTTTTAACCAACAAGCTTCCGAAGGTTCTCTTCAACCCATTCACCAACTGAATCTATCTTGAGCTAGGATGGTTTGGCCTCGAATCTCCATAGAAGGGAAAGTGGTTTGCCACCTTTCATGGAAGTTTCCAAGTGATAAAGCCAATCCCATGAATAATGTGGTTGATCCTATCTCTTTCTTCTCTATCTATAAAAGCTTGCCTCTATGCCTTGAGCAAGATAGTTACAGTAGTTCTAGTTCCAGCATAGTGATAGAGAGTTTGAAGCTGCAAGAGCCTTCTTTGCACCCATAAGGCCAAATCTAAGGAGATTCTTGTCACCCAAAGAGAGAGAGGCTTGTTCCTCATCCCAACAAGCTTTGCAAGACTTGTGTAGCTGACTACCCAGCCAAAGGAGGATTTGACGTCAGAACAATGGTTGTATTCTTCTTTGTTATTTATTAATAATAGATGACTATAATTATGGTTCCACTCTCATTATCTTATGTTTGATGTTGAGTTATATCTTTTCTGACTAATATATAATTGCATCTACTAGATTTTATGCTTGTATTCATGTTGTTCTTTGCATGTGCAGGTGTCCAATCACGGAGATCGTGGGGATCGTGACCGCCCGAGGCAAAGGAACGAGGGCGACATCTCTTCTACGAACACTAGCGTTGGGATCCAAGTAGGTTCTCACCATCTATTTTTTATTTGCAATTAGGAACTTGCGTGATAGCATTGTGTGATTGTTGCTAGACCCGGTCTAGGCTAGTAGGGATCGTCTCTGTCCGCAGAGAGGATTTACCTCCACAACAGAGTTGGTCATGTATTTTGTTGGCTATAAACTTGGCAAAGTTATATTTGTAAGCAGGAGGTTGGCCTGGGCTATAAGCAGCTAATAATACCAGCACTGTCTCATCAATGTGCTCACTGGTTTTGTAGCCCAACACATAGGAGATCATATCAACTAGGAGCTTGCCTACATCAATGAAATGGACATACAAGAAAGGAGGTGGCCCTGTAGGCTGGCAGTCTGCCCTCATGAATGTCTTGGTGACCTTCTCAATGTGAGCAGTGGAAATTTTGGCGCCTGCATCCAGCAAATAGTTCATGGAGAAGGGAAATAGCAGCTGAGTCTGCTTGAAATTGAGCATTTGGTTGATGGAGTCAGGATTGATGTGGAAAATTATGCTCCCAGATGGAGACTTGACAGTTCTCCGAGTTGGATCATAATTCTCAGCACATAAGCAGATGATTTCTGGAAAAATATTAACATATGGGAGGAAATAGTAAGGCGGATTGGACTCCCATATCCCATATGTGTCATTGTTGCTCAAATAGCTGTCTCTCAATCGGCGGAAGGTCTGTAAATGGTTCCTGTCACCCACAAGGTCTTCGATGAGGTAATCTCTGTCAGCAAGAGGCATGGCTTCAATCTCCTTGTTTTGGGGATTCATAGGAGCGACACTGAGAGCTGATGGTGTAGCCATTTGTAAAACTTTCAGGTCTTGACTATAGAGTGTAGCTTCTTAGTGTAACAATCTAAATATGATAGCTTATGAGGCTTTAGAAGTGAGTTGGCAGAATGAATGCAGTTGGGGCCACAGTTGCCTTTTGGGAGCAACTTGAAGGAGTTGACTAAACTCTGGATTCTTCTGGTGAATTCTTAGGATTTATGGACAGTGAGGGCAATTGTAGAGGAGAGAAGGAATACAAGTTGGTATAATGGGGTCTTTAAATCAAAAATTCGGCAAAAGGGAACAATGTCGGGCAGGTGGGAGAGTGAGTCGAATTTAAGCCCGAAAGCGACTGTGCATCGGTGAAAATATGTATGGTGCCTGGATATTTTGAACAAAGGGTGCTTTAGATTATTTTAGGCTAATCATTACCAGGCCCACACCATTAATTTAGGAGTTCTTAGGCAATTCAGTGGAAAATTTACAGAGAATGGGAAGAACATGGGCAAACGGGTTGGTTTTGGCAAATACCTGGTTTAGCCAATGCCGAAGGTCGTCGAATTGTTGAGAAGACGAAGAACGCTGTTGAATTGGCGAGTGGCAGCGTCCGCAACGGTGAATTTGAAGTCTGGAGGTCGTTGGAGGTTATCAGCAGAACAGTGCGGCCAAGTTTGTATTTGTGAAAATGACAAGAAACGGTCATTTTTGGCCTTTTTAACCACAAATTTGGCGCATTAGCGCTTTTGGCGCTTTCCCGCGATGACGTCAGCATGATGTCATCAGCGGGCCCCGGGTACGGATGGTGACGTGGATGCTGACTGGGATGCCAGCTTGGCGGGACACGGCGGCGGAATGCAGGGGTGGCAGGACAGAATGGCGGGCGACGTGGAATAGTGGCGGGGGCCCGGGCGTGACGTCACGCTGACGAAGTGCCGACGTAATGGGCACGGCGGTTTGCGGGAGGCGGTTTCTGGTTTCCCCGCACCGCCTTTGGGGAAAGGTGGTTTCGGGGGGGAGGGCTCCGAACACCGCGGGCTGCCGCCACGTGGCGGGGGTACGGCGGCAATACCGCCCATCCCCCGGACGTTAAATGGCGGCATGTCTATGGCCCATATCGCCCGCCCACCGTTAGATCAAGCCGGGTGGGAGATCAACGGCTGGCGGGGCCTGCTGTGTGGCGCGCAAGTTTGGGAAGCGGGACCCGCCCTACGTTTAATTAATATTTTACGGCGCGGGCCCAAACTTTGGATCGGGTGGGTTATGGTTTGAAATTTATGTATGCGAGGGTGCTGCAATACATAATAAAAATGCCTTTTAACCATTTTTACCAAAACATTTGGGTTTTAACTTTGAGGGGGGTATTATTTTGCAAGGGTTTAAGGTGAACTATGGTTTAGGAATAGGCTATTAATTTAACCAGGGGTTAGATTAATTCCAGGGTAAGGACTCGGAAGGGTTGACTATAGTCCCAAATGGACTAATGTCTCCCATGACATGTTATTTAGCTATAATGCTAAAGGGGGGGATATTTAATATATTTTTTGGAAATTTTCTATAGTTTTTTGTAAGAAATAGGGGTGGGGAGTACTTAGGGGGCTATATAATAGGGTTAGGAGTTAATATGGGTATGTGTGGTGAAGGTGGGAAACCAGAGACAGATGAAGTGTGAAGTGATGACTTTACACAAGAAATGTGGCTTCCTTTTGAAGAAGAAGGCCACAACTTGCAATGGTTTTGACAAAGGAGAAGTACAGGGAGGACTGTTTAGGCAGATCCTAAAGTCCTCAAGGGGATGTCAGTAAGAAATCCTTTGAAGGGGAATGAGGGAAGTTAGACATGCTTTGATATTTTGCCATATAGACCATTGTTCTTGCTTTTGTCTTGTTGGTGAGATCAGATATGATCTACCATATATCATGTGGCTAGACCTTATTTCTGCAACCCTCAACTGCCTACCCTGCGTAATACACCTAGCATTTTTTCTTCTTTTTGATGGGTGCACTTAGCCTTGCAAACCCTGATAATCCTCTTTTCTTTTTGCTGCCCTCCTATCTAGGTCTACCCTTATGTCTTCCAAGGCCCAGATTAAGCAATTGGGCTCCTCCCTTTCTCTATCCAGCTAATCATCTGCCAAGCTTGAGCTGTTTTGAACAGGTATTCATTCTCTAGTCTAGAACAGGAAATTTAAAACATGGCATGGCCCAGCTTGCACTGTTGAGTCACCCATCAAGATAGTAGTGGCATTTTGGTTGGCCATTTTCCTGGTCTTTCTTTGGGGTTCATTTCAATTATTTTTTCTGACCAATTCATTTTCTTGCCTTTTGATTATTCTTTTAAGGCATACCCTCTTTACATTTTTTAACTGTCTGTTTCTCTCTCAAAAGATGGAACCTTTGTATCACCAAAGATGAGCATTTTTGGCACTTCCACTGTCAATCATGAAAAATGATATCCTATTGGTATAGTAGACTAACAGGTAGAACTTGCAGAGAAGTACTGTAGACAATAAGGGACGCAAAGAAGTTTATTGGAGCTCCTAGAACTGAGAAAACGCAGCATAGAAAACTTGACAGATACCAGGCATTGGTAGCTTAGGATGAAGAACCCTCTAGCTTCCACGAAGTGTTTCAACACCAAGTGTGGGTGGATGCCATGGTAGAAGAGTACAACTCTATCATGACGAACGTTGTCTAGGAAGTAGTACCTAGACGAGAGGATAGATGAGTTGCAGGATCACGATGGATCTACAAGATCAAGTATGCTACAGATGGCAATATAGAGAAGTATAAGACTAGGTTCGTGGAAAAGGGGTATGCTCAGAAAGAAGGAATAGACTATGAATATACCTTCTCTGAAGTTGCTTGATACGCCTCTATCAGATCCATTATATCCCTACCAACTCAAATGGGATGGGAGATTCACCAGATGGATGTAAAGACAACATTCTTGAATGGGGTGATAGAAGAGGAGGTGTATATAGAACAACCCGAAGGCTTCGAAACTCATGAAAAGAGAACTCATGTTTGTAGACTAAAGAAATCCTTGTATGGGCTCAAGCAAGCACCCAGAGCATGGTATGGTTGGATTGATAGTTACTTGCAGCAGTTGGGATTTTTCAAAAGTGATGCTAATCCCAATCTCTAATACATAATGATAGAGAATGAGCCACTTATTCTGGTATTATATGTGGATGAATTGTTTTTAACAGGGTCATCTAGGCTCATATAGGATTGCAAGAAGAATCTTGAAGTTGAATTCGACATGAAGGACATGGGGTTGAAGCATAATTTTCTAGGGTTGGAAGTTTGGCAGAAGAATGGGGAGATCATACTTGGGCAAGGAAGATATGCTACAGATATTCTGAAGAGATTCAGAATGCAAGATTTTCGACCCATGGCTACTCCCATGATCACCAACTAGAATAAAATAGATGCATCAGGAGACAAGGAAGTGGACCCCACCTTGTACATACAACTCATTGGGTCGCTCATGTATATGGTCAACACTAGGCCAGACATTTTCTTTGTTGTCAACACTCTTAGTCAATTCATGGTGAAACCAAAAAAGGTGCATTGGGCGGCAACTAGACAAATTCTTAGTTATGTGTGTGGAACAGTTGCATATGGGTTGAAATACTCCTCAGGGGAGGATGTCAGATTGAATGGGTTCACAAATGCAAATTTAGAATGAAAAAGTACTTTGGGGTACTGCTTCAGTGTTGGATCAGGGATGATATCTTGGTGTAGCATGAAGCAAAAGTCGGTAGCTCTGAGATCAATAGAATCAGAATATATGGAAACCAAAACATCCACATGTGAAGTTAAATGGCTTAGAAGATTGCTTGTGATCTTGTTCAGAAAAAGGATGGAAGTGACCAGGGTTTACTATGATAATCAGAGTTGTATCAAACTCTTCGAGAATCCAGTATTTCATGATTGGTCAAAACACATTGATATCATATGTCACTTTATCAGAGACTGTGTTCAGCAAGGGGCAGTACAACTACAATATGTCCCCACAGGAGATTAGGTAGCAGGCATACTCACAAAGGCTCTAGGAAGAGCTAAGTTCATTTAGCTCGGAGAGAAGATGGGTATGGTAGAGAATTTGTTTCAGTAGCAAAAACAAGTGATTTCTCAATTACAGTGGTAGAGGGAGTTGTAGTACTGATGCAATGTTGATAGTGGCAGGGTCAACATAAGTACATATGCAACATTTGCGTAGTGGTTGGTGGACAACATGTCAGACATCAACAGCACGGAGGGAGATGTTATAGAACAGATTGATGCTTCAGGAGGTTACATTTCTAGACAACACTCCTCTCTAAGAGGGAGTGTTGATTTCTGGTAGCATCAGATGTGCTCTAAGTCTCAAATTTTGTGGGGAGGCTTAGACACGTGCATTCTCCAGTACCCATAAATCATTTTGGGAAATTCCACCCGAAAACAGTTTTATTAAAATAATTAATTATTTTTAATGAGACTCTAAGTCTAAACTTAGGAAATTAAAATAATTAATGGGTATTAATATAAACTGTGGGTGAAACTTCTAGAAGAAGGTGGAGATCAAGTCAATATGATCCTAGCCATTGATTAGGATCTAATCTAGGTCATTGATTGATCAAAGAGAGGATTATAACAGAAGGCTTGATGGGCACTTACAGAACACACCAGAGGCAGATACTCAGTTACCTGAGTAAGATCAATTTTCTCACTGGTCGAAGTTCAGTAAGAGAAAATCAAATCAGAGGGAGAGTTGCAAGTGAGAAAGGAAGGTAGGGCATCAACATATTTCAAGAGTGCAAGGCAAGAAGACGCAAAGCAAGGAGAGATAGCTCAAAAGCAATTTGATGTAGAAAGAGGCAGCACAGGGGCAGGTTGATGGTGGGACTGTGTGGGAAGCTTAACGCTGGCCCAATGTGGGAAAATTGATGCAAAGGCACGCAGAAGGACTCAGAGGGAAGAAGAGTACTTCTCCTAGATCAGAGATTTGTCAGGAAGTGTCTGTAAATTTTCTCACTTATGTTTTGCTGGTTGTAACTTGTACATGAGATTTTCTTGTCTTTGAGGTTTCTGTGAGTTACATCATTGTTTAGATTCTCTTCCGGATCCATCGCATAAGGATTCTTTTCCATGAGATTTTGCTGAAGCATAATAAAAAAACCCTCATCTGTTTCACCGATTTACCCACATTGGGTTTTTCTAGGGACGATTGTCCAAAAATAACTATCATTGTGATTGAATTTGTGTTAGTATTTTTCTTTGCATTTACTTTCCATAATATTTCAATTTTGAAGGTTGCAATAGAATATGTTTCTATATTTTCCGTAACAACATTGTGAATAACTTATTTCTGAGATAATAAGCAGAAGAAATAATATTAATCACTACAGCTGGATTTCTATTTAGAAATTTTCACACATATCACCCCACATTGAATGTATGTTAATTCTCAGTGTACAATTATTTTTCAGCTTTTCCTTGGTGTCATTTAATGGGATACAATATTATTTTAATTTAAATTGTTTCTCCCGTCATTGCAGACCCAGTTTTTGGGTCAACGTGGCATTTATTTCACTGGCTCTAGAAGGTGACTCATTAGAGTTTCATTTTTTCCATGACACGGTATATCGAGTAGTGGTAATGTTGAGTGTCGGCTTCCGATGAACTAACAACTGGTATTAGTTTCTTGATAGGAATTGGAATGCGATATCTAGTAATCGAAATTGTTGGGTTTTGTTATATTCTTTCCACGACTAGCCCACGTAGTTAATCGGGGAGTTAGAGGGGGGGCGGAGCGCCCCTTCGTTGTGCCGATTGTGTAGTGGGGGGGGGGGGGTTCATAAGGGGTTTGAGGTGTACCCATAACCCCACTTTATGGGGTCCAGGGCAGCGCCCCCAAAAATTTTTGTTTTGGACCCTATGTTAGGATGGGCAGACCCACCTATGGTTTTGTGCATGATTTTCGCAGATGTTTTTGGACGCGATGGTTTTCGGTCCATGGTATTGGATGCTTCGACACGTATAAATATGTATTATAACATTGAAAGGAACATAATGAAAAATCAAGTTGGTAATCCCGATTTTGGGATCTAGGGAAAATATTTGTGTATATGTGTTTTGTGTTATGCTCTCGCATTTTTTATTTTCTGTGTTTTAGAATTTGTATGAAGGTAATTTCTATACGGGGTTAAAACCTAAATTTGGTATCGGAGCAGTCTTGGCATCAAGGGGACGCCTTTGTTGCTGAGGGGTTTCGCTCGGGCCTGTGGTAGACCTTGTTCAGTGGGAGATCTGTGAGGTCGATTCTGGTGGTGAAAGAAGATGGTGAGTAGTGGAAAGATAGAGATCGAGAAATTTAATGGTCAGAGTTTTGAGTTGCGAAAACTCAAGATGGAGGATCTGCTGGTGGATAAAGATCAATGGATCGTGGTAGATCTGGTTACTAAACCAACGGGAGTGTCCGATGAAGAATGGAAGAAGTTGGATCGAAAGGCAAAGAGCACAATACAATTGTGTGTCTTAGATTTAGTATTGCTCAATGTATCAGGGGAAGCTACGGCAAAGGCTTTGTGGGACAAGTTAGGGACTTTGTACCAATTTAAGTCTCTGGTGAATAAATTGTTCCTGCGGAAAAAGCTATATAACCTGAGGATGAAAGATGGAGACTCAATGACAGAGCATCTGAATGCATATAATACTGTGGTAAGTCAGTTAGCATATGTTGATATTAAAATTTCAGATGAAGATAAGTGCATCTTTTTGTTGTGTTCTCTACTAGATTTGTGGGATAATCTAGTTATTGCAATAGGTAGTAATGCAACTGCCTTGCAGTTTGATGAAATAGTCTCATCCTTGCTGACGGAGGAGATGAGACGGAAGAATATGGAGAGCCAGAATGGTGGTGACTTGTCTATACGAGGATGGTCCCAGAACAGAGAAAAAAAAAAAAAAAATCATCGAGTGGGAGATCTAAATCTCTAGGAAAACCTGTAAAGGTGGTGTGCTGGAAATGCGGAAAGGAAGGGTACTATAAAAGGGACTGTAAATCTAAAGCTCTTGATAAAGGAAAGGGATCTGATGATGCTCCTTCTGCAGAGGCGAAAACCATCTCAGATGAAGGTGGGGATGTGTACTTGGCTTCTTCAAGTACACATGTAGATCATGAAGCATGGTTGATTGACTCAAGTGCATCCTTTCACTTCACTCCCCATAGAGAGTGGTTCTGTGAGTATGAGAAATACGATGGTGGTGATGTCTTCTTAGGGGATGATAGGAAGGCTAGAATCATTGGTTGCGGAAAAGTAAAGTTGAAGTTGCAAGGTGGAAGGGTTAGAACACTTCCAGGTGTTCTGCATATTCCTGCATTGGCCAGAAATCTGATTTTTGTAAGCAAGCTGGATGATGCAGGTGTAAAAACAGTGTTCGAGAAGGATACCTACAAAATGGTTTGGGGAGCACTGGTATTGATGCGGGGAGTTCAAATTGGAACTCTGTACAAGCTACAAGGTAGCACTATTATTGATGAGTGCAATAGTGTTGTGGTTCTTGAAAGTGGAGCAGAAAATCTAGTGGTCTCCGGAGAGAAGACCATGTTGTGGCATCAAAGGCTTGGACATATTAGAGAGAAGGGCCTTCGAATACTTCATGGTAAAGGTATGGTAGAAGGTATGAGTAATAGCTCTCTGAATTTTGATTTCTGTGAAAATTGTGTATATGGGAAGCAGAATCGGGTGAGTTTCCCCTCTGGTAGTAAGAGGGCAAAACAGATATTATAACTTGTGTATAGTGATGTGTTTGGACCTGTGAAGGTTCCATCACTGAGTAAGTATGTGTACTATGTATCATTTATAGATGACTTCTCAAGGAATACATGGATATATTTCCTTAAGAATAAATCTGAAGCCTTTGACAGGTTTAAAGAATTTAAGGCTCTCGTGGAAAATCAGACAGAGAAGAAGATAAAGGTGCTGAGGACAGATAATGGTGGAGAGTTTTGCAGCAAGGAATTTGAAGAATTCTGTAAGAAGTGTGGTATAGCACGACAGAAGACTACTCCATATACACCTCAGCAAAATGGAGCTGCAGAAAGAATGAATAAGACGTTGATGGAAAGGGCAAGAAGCATGCTCAGTGGTGTCGAGTTAGGACAGGAATTCTGGGCAGAGGCGGTGGATACTGAATGTTACCTGGTCAACAGGTCACCTTCATCAGCGTTGGAGGATAAGACTCCACAAGAGGTATGGACTGGTAAAAAAACCCCTCTCTTTCGCATCTAAGGGTATTTGGATGTGATGCATATGTACATGTTCCAAAGGAGAAACGAACCAAGTTGGATAGTAAATCTGAAAAGTGCATCTTTATTGGGCATAAGGATGGTTTAAGGGTTATAAGCTTTGGAACCTAGTCACACGGAAGGTTGTGTATAGCCGATATGTGGTGTTCAGAGAGGTAAAAGATGTTATTAAACATGAAGTCCAACCAAAGGAACCTGAGAAGATAGAGTTTGAGCTTAAGGAGGAAGAATCAAACTCTACAGCAGAGGAGGAATCAAAAGATGAAGAGCCACAAACTCTGGAAGATCAGTTCGAGAAAGAAGGCAGCCAGAAAGGTATACTCCATCTTCTTTCTATTCAAATTTTGCTTTATCTATTACTGACGATGATCCCAGAACTGTGAACGAAGTAGTAGATTCAGAGGATGGAAAACTCTGGAAAGAGGCCATGGTTGATGAAATGGCATATTTGCACAAAAATGAGGCTTGGGATCTGGTGGAGTTGTTGGCTGGAAGGAAACCCATTGGCAGCAAATGGGTGTTCAAGAAGAAGATAAATGTAGAAGGAAAGATGGAGAAATACAAAGCTCAGTTGGTAGCAAAAGGTTATTCCCAGGTGCCGGGAATTGATTTTGGTGATATTTTTTCTCCTGTTGCCAAGGTAACTTCTATTATATTACTTTATCTATTGTTGTTGCTTTTGAATTTGAGGTAGAATAGATGGATGTGAAGACAACATTTCTTCACGAGGATCTGGAAGAGGAAATATACATGAAGCAACTGGAAGGCTTTGCGGTGAAAGGTAAGTAAGAACTAGTATGCAAGTTAAAGAAGTCTTTGTATGGGTTAAAACAGTCACCAAGGATGTGGTATCGGAAATTTGATATCTTTATATGGGGACTTGGCTTCACCAGAAGCAAAGCAGATCATTGTGTGTATTTTAAATTAATTGGTGACCGTGTTATTTATCTGGTCTTGTATGTGGATGATATGTTGCTGGTTGGAAATGACAAAGAAATTATCCAGGATTTGAAGACCCAATTGTCCTCCAAATTTGACATGAAAGATCTTGGTGCTACAAACTATATTTTGGGCATGGAAATTAAAAGAGCAAAGAGGAAGCTCTGGTTAAACCAGAGGAAGTATGTCGAGACAATACTATAGACGTTTAATATGCAGGATAGTAAACCGGTGAAGGTTCCTACTCCTGTAGGTGTGAGGTTATTTGTTGAACAGTGTCCCAAGACACAAGAAGAGGAAGAGGACATGTCCCGTGTTCCATATGCAAGTGTAGTCAGTAGCCTAATGTATGTAATGGTCTGTACTAGACCAGACATTGCACATGCAGTGGGAGTATTGAGCAGGTTTATGTCAAAACCAAAGAAGGAGCATTGGACAACACTGAAGTGGGTTTTCAGGTATTTGTGTGGCACTAGTGATTATGGTTTGTGCTACCAAGAAAGATTAGGATTGGACAGAATGTTGGATATTCATGGCTTTGTTGATGCAGACTGGGCTGGAGATCTGGATCAAAGAAGATCTACAGGTGGGCATGTGTTTAACCTATTTGGAGGTGTAGTCAGTTGGATGAGTAAAAAACAATTTGTAGTGGCACTATCAACTACAGAGGTAGAATACATGGCAGCCACTCATGCAAGCAAGGAAGCAGTTTGGTTGCAGAGATTGTGTTCAAGTATGGGGTTAGTACAGGGAGCTATAAGGATAGACTGTGACAGCCAAAGTGCAATTTTCTTGGCAAAGAACCTCGCATATCATTCAAAGACAAAGCACATAGATGTTTAGTATCACTTTGTGAGGGATATGATAGAAGACAAAAAGGTGTTGCTAGTAAAGGTGGACACTTTGAAGAATATTGTAGATGCATTAACAAAATATGTGAGATCTAAGAAGTTCTCTTTGTGTAGAGACACAATGGGCGTTTTAGGGCTGGAAAAATGACTAAGCTCTCTTGTGACCCCCTGTGGAAAGAAAACAACAAGTGGGAGAATGTTGGGTTGTGTTATATTCTTTCCACGACTAGCCCATGTAGTTAACCGGGGGGTTAGAGGGGGGGCAGAGCCCCCCTTTGTTGTGCCGATTGTGTAGCGGGGGGGTCATAGGGGGTTTGAGGCGAACCCGTAACCCCACTTTATGGGGTCTGGAGCAGCGCTCCAGAAAATTTTGGTTTTGGACCCTATGTTAGGATGGGTGTACCCACTTATGGTTTTGTGCATGATTTTTGCACATGTTTTTGGACGCGATGGTTTTCGGTCCATGGTATTGGATGCTTCGGCATGTATAAATATGTATTATAACATTGAAAGGAACATAATGAAAAATCAAGCTGGTTTCCCCGATTTTGGGATCCAGGGGAAAATCTTTGTGTATATGCGTTTTGTGTTATGCTCTCACATTGTTTATTTTCTGTGTTTTAGAATTTGTATGCAGGTAATTTCTGTACGGGGTTAAAACCTACAGAAATTGAGGCAGATTTTATTTGGGATACAGAGGATGTAAAGTCTCTTTACCTTTGAAAACATTATGGTCTTACTTCCACTAGTACTATGTCTAGTTCTGCTTTTCCTTTATCATTTAATATAGCGGGGGTGGGTGCCAATTGATCCCACTATCCATTTGATTCATATTGATAACAATAAGATTGCATAGGGGCGTCATCAAAAGGTGGTGTGGATAGTGGAGGAGTTTATTTATCTCACATTCGGAAGGGACATTTATTAGGATCGAGGGGTGGGATTACAACATAGGGTGATTGTGAGGCACTGGGAATTTGGCTCCATGGATGGTCTGAAGATGAAGAATTGGGATGAATGAAATTCGGCCCCCATTATAAAATATTCACCTTAGATTAGACTGTTATTGAACAATTTGTACATTTTCCTTTTTTTTTTAATTTAGATGATGTGGACACGATATTGGCTCTTCCTTGGGTGCGTGGGCATAGGTTTCTTATGTAGAGATTGTACAATGGTTTCAACTCCCTCAAGGAAGTTCTAAGGAAAAAATTGGTATTGGTAAATTTAACGGGTTTGCCACTAGAGCTTTGGTCGAGGCCAATCTTAATGGCTATTGGGAACCTGCTAGTAAAATTATTTTTCATGGAGCAGTGAAGCTTGCATGATCTTAACAAGTGTATGGCATGGATGTTGGTGGAGGTGTACTTCTCTGGGGTTTTAATTGCTAAAGTGGACCTGATATGGGGAGATATGAATTTTAGACAAAGGGCCAATTAACTGGCATATACTTTTCAAGTGTCTGGGTTGTCACCCTACCAGGCACATGCGTGCAGAATTCCCTCATAGATTTGGGGTGGCTCGTCAAAAAAATTATCAACAGGTCATCTTAGGATTTAGGCAAAAGATGGATTCCAATCGATACAAATTGATTTCGGCAGGGATCACTTCACATGAACCATGACATTTTTTTGGTATTAAATATCCCATACCCAATTCTTCCCCTATTCTTTCTCCTATTGTTGAGCATGAACAACATGTGTTTTCTCCTCCACATAATTATGTTGAAAAGGTGGTTCATGAAAAAACTTGTTTGAATCCTTGCATTAGGGTGGGAAATGTTGGTATGCCTACTATTTTTACCTCTATATCTCTTCTCATGTCCCCTCCCCAAGATTTTTTGACTTTTGGTATTGATATTTCATTGGTGGTTCTTGACCTTACAGTTGAGAATGGGGATGGAGACCAATTCCATGAGATTTTATCACCCAAGTTTCTTTTAGGATACCACATTGTGGACCTCTCCCTGACAAATTCTATTGGTAGTGATATTGAGATGTTGGGGCACATTCCATTACTAGATTTGGCACCACTTACCATCAGATTGTCTCAATCTCCATCGAGGCTAATATATATTAGTCCATTTTCTAGGAGTAACGTGACCATCAGGAAAAAGAGAGGTGGGTTTGACATGCAGGTGTCGTCTAGGGACAAGCCTTATGTTGTTCTTACTCTTAATTTTGAGGAGGGTTGGGAATCCATTCCAGATTCGTCCATTTCAGGTATTGATACTCGGGAACTTAGAGACGTTTCGCCCACACAAAATTTGTCACCATGATGATCATGCCTATAAACATGTAGGGAATGGGAGGTTTCCACAAATGTTTATCCTTGTTTCATATCATCAGGACACATCATCCTGCAAGTGTCCCTATTTAGGAGTCTATGGATGATAGGGAAAAATATTGGTCATATTTGTTGAAAATATGTCAGGGGTGGAAGATATGTGTGATAAGTGCCTCTAGATAATCTAGAGGTTTAGCATCTATTTGGGATCTTGTTGTTGCTACAACAAACACCCTCCAAAATTTTGCCTACACTTGAATTTTGGAACCTATTGAGGATGTCGCGATCTTTCGTTCCATGGTCACTTCATGGTTGGTATAATTTTTGAAAAGTTTTTAAGTATTCTTCTCTAATTCTAAGTGTCAAATTCACTTTCTCACACATGCTCAGTCCTTGATGAACTCATACATGCACTTCTTTCTATGCAATCTTAGATAGGTATTTTGCAATTTTTGAAAGTAAGGCTTGCACAATCACTATTGAAAGTCACTGCATAGTCCATAAACATAGTGCAATGTGCAACCTACACTGACAATTAGTGTGCAACATCATTTGACAATTACTCTCACTTCTGGTTGCAATTGTGTCATCATTCCAGTGAATTTTCCAAACTGTCGCTTTTGCGCAACTTTTTTCAAAGTGTTATTTCACTTTCGCGATTGTTATTTTTTCTTGCTTTCACTTTAACAAGTCTCGTTTTCACTTTATCTTCACCTTTGCATGTGTCACTTTCACTTCCTTAAGTTTTTGCAAGTGTCATTTTCACTTTTTCTTACTGTCGCAAGTGTCTCCTTTTGGTAAGGGAAGTGTCACATCTAGTAAAAGGGAGTCATCTATACAGTCTTGAAGGGAATATTTGATGAAAACTCTTGTACTTTTATGTTATATTTACCATAGGGTTATGCATTATATTCATTCCCAAAGTCTTGTACATTGTTTTGTTGGTGTCGTCACTTGTGTCACAAAGTGTACTTTAAGTGTCATACTTGGAGGTAAGTGTCATATTGATGTCGTTTCAAAGAAAACATGTTGATTTTTGGTGTTAAGTGCTTCTTTGTCTTATGTTTGATCATTTATGAGTGTGTGATCATATTCAAGTTATGTTATGATTTCATCCCTCACCTCATTAATCCTACACTTAGTCAAATTCTGGAGAAACTCCTTGTCAGATCAACCCTTCTTTGGTCTACTTTCCTAAACTGCGCATTGCGTAATCTTGGGCCCTAGTCATTATCTCCTACCTCCTTGAACTACGCAATGCGCAGTCACTTCCTCCAAGGATTGTGAACTGTGCAGTCACATTACCCAGTTCAACCTTCTACCCTTTGATACTGTAAATTTTCAGTTAGCAGTCAGGCCTCTCTAACTCGCTAATTTCCACAACTATGCAATCATTGGCCTCTTAGAACTATGCACTATGCAATCACAGTGGGTAAACCCTTTGTGTCTTTATCCTTGATTTTCTCAACTTTGTAATCCTTAGTCACTGGACTTCTTGAACTACGCACTATGCAATCATAGTGAGTAAGCCTTCCTCACTGTCTCATTTTGTTTCCCAACTACGTAATCTTGTGCCTCTTGCCTTCTAGAATAGCACACTATGAAGTTACAGTGAGCAATCCCTCACCCCTTTCTCACTAACTCCCTCAATCACATAATCTAGCTTCCTTGAACCTCAATCATTGTGCATTATGCAATCATAGTCACCATACCTCCATCACTACCCTCTAGAATTGCACATTGTGCAATCCCTTAGCCTCCTCCTTAGCCCAGTGTCTTGTTTCATATCAGTCGATGAATTGCACGAAGAATCAAATAGACTAGGATATTTCCAGGTTGATTTCATATTTTCATGAGTGAATTCCATTTGCAGGTATTGTATCTTATTATGATAGGTTGACTCTTAAGAAGTATTCTTAGGAGATCATGCAAAAAGACACTTGTGAAGTTGGAACCATGAAGAGATAATCAAGCAAGAGGATGAAGGGACACAAGACCACGAAAAAATATTGAAGATCAAGATCACATGAAGACCTCATATCAATCAACCTCTTGGAGGATGAAGATGAAGCACATGCAATATCATTCATGAAGATATCAAGGAAGCAACAAGAAAAGAAGCTTGGCATTGACATATCATCATGAAGATCCAAGTCATATGTTGTCAAGTCATGGCTTGTACAAAATTCATCTCAAGAGTCACATGTGTCATAGTGTCTTGTCGCATCATTTTTGGAATGTAACTATTGTAAAATGTGTGGAAGACCAAGCCTTCCCACATGGAATATTAAGAGTCACTACAAAGTTCTAAATTCATGTAGAATCTTAAAGGTCATATAGGAATTACAAAAGTCATAGTAGAAACTCAAGAGTCATGAGGAGGCTCAAGAGTCAAATGGGAGGTGGAGAGTCACCTCATTAGTTATAAGACACCCTCATAACTCAAGCAAAGGGACATTTGGGACTTGAACTTCCCACCTTGGCTTCTCTAGCTTAGAATAGAAGAGAAGATATTTATTTGGAGGAGAAAGTGGTGACTTAATGTTCCACTATTGAGGCTAGTGTGAAACATTGTAATTGTATATCTCGGGACTTTCACTTGATATATGAAGCTCATAGTGTCGATGCATGTTCATGCATATGTCGTGAATGATTATGAGACTATTCCTTCATTGTTTATGATGTATGTTTATGTTAACACATACTAATGAAAATGATATTATTTCATTGGCTTTGGTATGTATCTTGTTGAATGTGCATTGTTACTTGCTTTTATGATCATTGTTTTCTTGTGAACTACTTTGCAGGTTAGCTAATGATCCTCTTATGCTCTTGTGTGTCTCTTTTAGGATGGTATTATTACTTTCTTCTAGAGGCTCACTCCCTCTTTCCTTGCCATGAAAGCACCTTATATACATTGAAATTGTATGTCTCATAGTGTCAACTTGCTTGTTTCAAAGATTGTTTGTATAATATCTTATGTTAATAATTGCAGCCAAGGAAGATTCCTAAGAGTAATGGAAACTGATTGTATTTCTGGTTGGGGCTCCTACTCCAAACAATGTGAGGTCTAATTGGGACTTTATACTAGGGATACCCTCTTAGTTGATGGATTTCCATCACCGTCAACAATTAGCACTAGAAGGAGGATGGAAAATGACAAGTTGATCCCGTTGAGTCTGTTTTGAATCTCTTATCTTGAATGGCTCATTCCCAAATCATAATTCGAGGGTGATTTTCTAAAAGATTATATCTTAAAATCCCCATGAGAATAATCAATAACTTGTCTCAATTTAATTTTGATGATGAGGGTGAAATAATTTTCCTTGGAAACTTCTTTCAATAGATTCAATTTTGTATCTCTAATGGAATTCATTATAAATATGTTTTGAGCAAGTTGATATCCCTCACCCTTGAAGGTCACATCAAACAACGGTGTGAAACATTGCCAATTGCTTCCATCCATTCATTCAAACAACTTGTTAAGAAACTTTGTGAATCCTTTGACATGTATGATTATCAAGATGTATATGAAAGGATCAATCAACTTAGAATATATTTTGATAAAACATTAGAGGATTTTCTTGATCGGTTTATTCATATTTGTTATGAATTTTCAGAAGAAGATGTGGATTGGGATTTCATGGCTGAAAAGTTTCAACGCTTGGTTCAAATAGCCCCAAAATCTTGTGAATTTGAATCCTTGGGTGATTATGATCTCTCAACTTTTGAAAACCATGAGGCGCCTCTAATTTCAGAGGAGGAACCTACTATTCCTTTTGTTCCTTGTCCTCCTTTCTTAGTACCAATTTGGGTTCCTCCTTGTGATTATATTGAAGTTGGTAAATCTATAAATCAAATTGTTGATCCATCTTTTCCACCTTCCTCCATGTTCCATGATCTAGATCTTATTGAGGAGAACTTGGAATAGTTTAGTAATTATACAGATCCTGTGGTGAAAATTGGTCCCTTGGTTTTTCAATATCACATCAATGTACGTAATCATATTCTTGAATCCAATCGAATTAAAAACATGATTTCCTCTCAGCATACCTCAAAACCTATGTCACGTATGACTCATGATTCCTTGTTTCATGATCTGCTTGATCAATCTGCTTCAAACCCATTGGAATTTCAACTTGTTGTTTCAAGAAGTGATCAAGAAAAAGGTAGTTACATTTCACGTGTAAAGGAGACAAGTGTTGAGGATATGTCCCATATTTATTCGCTCTCTCAAGATGATAATCTTGCATTTCTAGATGATCATAAATCTTGTAATATTGATAATCTATCAAGTGATTCCAAACCCTTCATTCAAGTCAAGACCTTGGACAACCATCACCATAACATTCTTATTTCCATTAACTCATGTGGTGATGAATATCCAAGTACATTGAATGATATATTTTCTTCTTTTGAAGGTTGCGAGGTATTAATTCAGAATTTGGTTCTCATAGTTTGCAATCTTGATTTATGGATTGGGGTAAGCTTTCAGTTCGAGTTGCTTCTGAAATTTCTTCGATACATGCATCTTCAGATATCAAATTTGAAGAAACAAGTTGTCAAGATTTTGAATCTTCAATATACCCTGTTGAAGTAAAGGCAGGTCAATCAGAAGATCATAGTGAAATGCATTTATTTAATCATTAAGTTGATGAAGATTATGAGGATTCAATTAATCTTTAGCTTGATTCAGTTACAACTGACATCCCTTCTTGTGATTCTTTTCATCTTTCCTCACCCTTAGCACACTATTCATTGTACCCAAATGTGTTTTATAAATATTTTATAGCAGAAGTTTATCAAAATGCTTCATATCCTTATCATGTTGGCCGAGATTTCAATCAGGCGCAAGTTGGTGTGATCTTACAATCAGAGTATGAAAATCTTGAATCCATTATTCATGATATGTTTAACTATAAATATTTCATAAGTCAAGAAGAAGATGTTATAACTCTAAATTATCAAGGGAATTTTCTAATTGATGCATCTAAATTCCTTATCAATCAAGAGTCTGATATGCTTAATCTTAAATCTGATCAAACTAGTAGCAATAACAATGTTTTCACTGATACATATGATGATACTGTTGCATATCTACCTGTTGATTTTTCTAAGCCACCCAAATTTGACGATCCATTGTTAGAAAGTTCATAAACTTATTAGGGATTCATGGCACTTCATATTCTGATGATGTTTATGTTAGATTCCCACAATCCTGAAGGGATCTCCAAACTAGATTGGATCCAGATGTTCATGTGTAATCCTCTCCTTAAAATTCTTCCACTAGATGCGAGCTCATTCTTGAAGGAATTTTGGCATTTTCAAGCTAATACTCTTAATCCTCAAGATAGGGCCAAATATCAGATAAAATATTCTTGTTTGGTTAATATTTCTTCATCATATGAATCCCTTGTAGCAGACCCGATATTGGAATGCATATCATACACGAATGTACACAAGTTCAAATCCTATCATTTTGATTATCAAGACAAAGGCCATCTTTGGCTGAAATATTTCTCCCTGTCAAATTATTCCAAGATTGGTCACCTTGTAATCCCCCTTATGAATTTAATCTTCTTTATGGAACAATATATCTTCTTGAATGCTATCAAATTCTTGGGTCATTCGGCGAATCAAAACCTTGTGTCGATATAAATGTTTAGACCGATTTGACATCCACTTTCAATATTTTGACACCCCGGTATCCTAATTGGGTTCTTAAATTTATGATGTCAGCAATTGTTTTAAATTTTCTAAGATTTTATATTGTTGGTCTGATAAGCAATCAGATACAAAGGGAACCAATAGACAATCAAGACTCTTGTATGCTAGTCCACCAATCTAATCATCACATAGGCGCTAACAATTGTCATTCAATTAATCATTTTCCCACCAGTACATTTGATGATAGTTTATTTACTTCAATTGATTTTGTCGAGCATGTTGATCTTTATGGTCCATTGTTGTATTATTCAGATACTTGTCAGATAGCTGAGGCACTTTAGCCCGTGTTCATGGTCATTTTAGGTCCTCACCATCTCGATAAGATCTATAAACAAGATCAAATTGAATCCTCCTTACAAGATTCTCATTGTGGTTTGAATTCATTTATAGAAATTTTATTTTCTCATGAGTCTAAGAGTTTTCATATGGATCAATTCAAATATCATGATCCATTTGTTGAATGGTTAGATAAATCTTACCTGGAAAACTCAATTGCAAGTAATAGATTTTGATCTTTCTTTATGTTTTCTAAAACTAACAATACAGATGGATGTATATGCAAAAATAGTCTTCAAGGTCTGTATGATCATTATTTTAATCAAAGACATAAAGTTCGAGACTAGTTGAAACCAGTCAGTAGGGCACATATTTCCACTAATAAGAAATACCTTCAATTCATTGTGCCATATTTTCAAATTGTTATCTTTTCTCTTACACATTGCTTTATATTGTTTTAATTGATTGCATCTTTGTGTTTGTAGGTCGAGAGAAATTACTGTGGCTACATTGGAAATTTCACTTCACGTAGCTCTTACCTTCTAGCTCGTTAGGTTAGGAGTAGGTCTAGCTACATTCTAGCTTTTAGTTGCATCACATGACCCTACATTTCGCTATTCATCTAGTCCTAGCCTTTCTTTTTGTTTCCCTGCTTTC
Organism: Pinus tabuliformis; assembly: GCA_031772625.1. Taxonomy (NCBI): domain Eukaryota; kingdom Viridiplantae; phylum Streptophyta; class Pinopsida; order Pinales; family Pinaceae; genus Pinus; species Pinus tabuliformis. The sequence continues at coordinate 656,594,795 of CM062807.1, read as the reverse complement.
CACCTTGCATGTTGCTCTACATTTTAGTTTTACATTTTCTTTTTTCTTCTTCTTTTGTTTTCTTGTTTTTCCATGATTTTTCTTTTGTGTTTTTGTTTAATAATACCATGCATGAAGAATGTTTTGTTGGCCCGGAATACAATGTCGAAAATCTTTAAAAGGGAAATTGTGATGACAAACAACACTTGGCTAATATGCAATCATCTTCTTTTTCCTAATTTGTATATCTTTAAATTCAATGATGTATGAACGGAAAATATGATTTGTTCCAGATGGAAATCCTTTGGCTAGACTACGAAGCTTGTCTCTTTATTAGGATCTTCATCCTGACTCATCCTTGTATTGAATGATGTTTTGACCTTTTGACTCAATTGAGTAGAGAAGGGAAAGGAGAAAACCTTAAATGAGCATATTAGTTTCAGATACCTTTCAAGTCCCTTAAGCAAGGAACAATATCTCTTAAAAATTAAATAAGTCAGGATCCCTCTTTCACCTATGCTACAAAATTTCAATAAATTCCTCAAGCATATCTCTTAGATAAAATAAAGGTGAAGAAGAGAAAGGCTTCCTACGCAGAGAGGTGAAGCAAGCAACTTCGTCAGGGTACTAAACAGGCTTGCTGGCAGTGAAGCGATGCTTGTGATTCCTTGAGGTGCATTAGAGAAATTTTGAGGTCTAAAATGGACCTCAAAGAAAAATTGTACAACCCAAATGAACATTATAAGAACCAATAGGATTCAATATGATGATGTCATCCATGGGGGATGATTCACCATTTTTGGAGTAACAAGTAAAAATATTAAAAAATTAAAAAATAAACAAACTACTTTTTCAACTCGCATTTCAACTTATCTCCCTATGATTTTACTCAAATTTTAAGCAAGAGGACTCGTTGGATGCGAAATTTAATTCCTCATCCAAGCATTACCCATGTTGCATACTTTCAATGGACCCTGCTACACAATAAATGATAAATACATGAAAAACATGATTGCAATCAAGTTTTTTAATGTATTTCTAATTTTTCGTGTACCAGGGTCCTTCAAAAGTATGTAACATCGGTAATCCTTGGATGAGGAATTAAATTATGCATCCAACAAGTGCTTCCACTCGAAATTTGAGTAAAATAGTAGGGAGATAAGTTGAAAAGATAGTTTTTTTCTTTTTTCCCTCTAAAATTTGATGATGTAATCTAATATTATTTTTTAATTTCCACTATTATTTATAATGCTCCTTATGTTAGTGTCGGTATTTTCATCCCTTTGTCAGAGATCAAATCCTCTTGTTGCATTGCATATTAGGTGTCCTGCTCATTCAGTTGCATTCAATTAGGCGCATGGATCATCTGACAGTAGTGGCTTCTCGTACATTTTCCCTCATGTCATTTACCTGCCGGTTCATGTTTTTTTCATCAAAAAGTGTATACAGTCACCGTTTTGTCTTAAATATTGCAGAGGTCTTTTCTAGGGTTTCATTGTCATTTAGGTCTAGGGTTTCATCAAAAGGTGTTTCAAAGTGTCCAATAACAACCAGCAGGCACATGAGGAGGTTCCAGCATCAATAAATTTCATCATCAAGTATCCAGAGATGTGTCTTTCCTCAAAACTCTATTTTGAGGAAAAACAGAGTATTTTTGCTTTTATGGTATAAATTTATGTAATTTCATTTTCTTCATATGTAAATCACTCCACCTGTAACCCTGGTCTCTTTCCCTAGCCCCAGTAGCTCCAACCACCTGCAAAACAAACAAAGCACAGGTCATTCAGTCCATCAAAACATTTTAAATAAAGTGAAAAAAGCTCAAAACAGAGTCAAAAACAAAGTCATTTTCAAAACATTGTAAAAATGGGTTTTATAAGCCAAAAATTTGAAAGCTCCATATATAAGTCATTTCTTCATTTGAAAAGTTCATTTTCACTCCAAGACAAAGTGGAAGCAAGGCAAAGTCGTGTTGGTGAGCAAGTGAGAGGAATTGGTGAAAATCGGCCAAAAAACAGAGGTGCGGCGCACTGGGCAGGTGGCGTGGCGCACATAGCAGGTGCGGCACACTGGGCAGGTGGCGTGGCGCACATAGCATGTGCGGCGCACTGGGCAGGTGGCGCAGCGCACATAGCAGGCGCGGCGCACTGGGCTTCAACCTCCAGTTCAAAATTGCACGAGCACGGTGCATTGGTTTGATGCACGGCGCATACAGCCGGCAAGCCCGAAAACTTCAATAACTTGCTCCAAATCGCCCAAAACTTGTGGATCATCACTTGTCCAAGTAGGTTGACCCTCTGTCACCGCTTTTCATCCAAATTTGGTGATTGTTTTATGGTGTTTGTTGTATTTTAAATTTCTCAAAGGAAATTGCTGCCTATGGTTAGTATTGACTGTTTTGCTACCAATTCCATCCTTCTATTCCCTTAATCACTCCCTTACTCCATTTTTCCCTTGATTTCCCTATTCCTTAAATTCACACACCCTTATATTCACTAATTCCATATCCCAGATCCCCTTTCCCAAAGTCCCAAATACTCTCTAATTCCCAAACCCTAGTCCTATATCTAAAATTCCTAAATCACTCCCTAATTCCCTATTTCCCTAATTAAACACTACCCCAACAGTCCCTGAATCACTATTTTCTCCCTCCACAATCCCTCATATCATTCTTTCCCTTGGTGGAAAAAATCAAAACACATCACAACTCACCTATTTCTCATCAAGACAGCTCCAAAACAGTCCATCCACTAGCAGACATGGCATTTGATCCCTCATATGATTATGAAGAGGAGACCCACAGTGATTCACCTATAGAGGTACATGCACCCAGGAGGCCTCATAGAGGTGGCAAACATATTAGAGAAGAACCAACTAATCTTGCCGAATTACAGACCTGCCCTCTTGCCATCTCTTGTTTCCAACATCAGTCCTGCTATGAATTTTGTGAGAAGGTTGCTAGCATTCAGTTTCATCATGAGTTGGCTCGTTTGTTTGTGCTGCATTTACATGATGGTCAAGCCACTCTAGCTGGTGTCACTTTTACATTAACACCAGAATCCATTTCACTAGCAACCAGTATTCCTAACACTGGAGAGCAATGGAACAAGAGGCAGCAAATTGACTAGCAGCATTATGAACCATACATCAAACTTGGCTATTTGAGACAACTCAGGAGAGTGTTTCCCTTTTGGTACCTCAAAGATGCTTATGCTCCTTTGATGAAATTGATCATGAGGTATTTCGTTGTGAGGGTCGGTTTTCACATTTATATTCTTATCATATGAGGCTGCTGATGCATTTTACCAAGGTAAGGATGATGAAAATCCCTTACTTCATGTGCCAAAATATCGAGAAGATGACCATTCTAGTGCAGCACAAGACTCCTCAGCAGCAGTTCAACAGTATTTACCATTTTGCTCTCATTAAAATTGTGGTCATTCATCAGCTTGGCTTACAGGGCATCACTTGGGAGGACTTCATCTCTCGTGAGTTTTTCACAGCTCCTCAGGGATCTTTAGAGGTTTTACATGAGACAGGTGGACCTTCTTATCAGCATGAGGGTCATGAGACACAGACCGCTAGCATGCCAGTGTTTATCACCTATCAGAAGGGCACTAGACAGTTGTTTGCAGCATCTAAGCGAGTGTTATCTCCACCCGGGGTGGAAAGGGCCTCGCTTCCGTCATCAACACAATAGGTTCAGGACAAAGGAAAGAGGCCACTACAGGATGAAGGACCATCAGGTAAGCATGAGACTGATTTCATTCTCATTGAGGGTGATGATACTGATATGGGCCCACAAAGCACAAATCTCAAAGATGTCATTCAAGAGCAACAGGCGAACATCAATGCCTTGTCCCTCAACATGGAGAGGGCCAAGTGGACAATAAAGTATCTAGAGCAAAGAAATAAGCAACTTGAGGATCAGAAAGTTATGATGGAATTACAAATCATTAAAGAAAACCGGCAAGAAATCAAGAGGGCACAAGGCAAGTTGACACCCATTGAGCAAAAGGATGAGGACCGGGAATATGTGTTGGAGAAAGTGAATACTTATTTGGAGAAGTTGCAGGAGAAGGCCAATGGGGAGAAAGCAATGTTGAGGTGCATGGCCTGCCATTACATGGCGAGAAATATGAGTTGCAAGGCAAGAATTAGAAACTTGAAAGCAAAGTTGAAAAGGGCATCGAGGAGGCGAAAGGAGCATGATAAACTTCAGATATTGGCTGAGGCTTCCTTGGCCCAATGCAATGTTTGGTGGAGAAGACTCAACCCAAATTTCAAAAAATTTGGGATACTTTTTTCATTTTTCAAATTTTTGGCACAAAAAACAGAATTTTCTGCCCTATGCGCCGCACCGCGTGGTACTCGCTTTTGCTAGGAGCCTCCAAATGACAAAACTCAACATTTTTGGATTTGGCATGGAAAAATGTGTTTTCCTACCAATGGCCAAGAAATTTGGACAGCTTTTGAGCCCTCAAAAAGGTCAAAGACACTCAAAAAAATGACCTCACTGCCCCTATTTTGACACACAAGAAGCAGTGTTGGGAGAACTGAATTTTTGAGGGGAAAATGGAGGCCAAATTGGAAAATTACACTTGGGTTGGAAAGTAGATAGGCAAACCTTTCCAACAAGAACACTTGGAGAAAATTTGGACACCAGGAAGGCCTCCGAAATTGGGTCCAAACAGGCGCTACGCATAGAGAATCAGGCGTGGCGCATAGAGGAAAAATTGCCAGTTTGACCAAGTATTGCTCTGTTTTTCACCCAGCTTTGGCCAGTTTGACTTTTTCACTTTCTTAATGGAAAATTTTTGATGTAATGTAATGTACATTGATGGATCATTATGTAAGTGTGTCAAATGTTCACTTATAGAGGTAGATTCATTAGTTTAAAAGTTGTTTGAAACTGAATGAATTAGTTCCCTTGTTTCTAGAGGTAGGCTGTTCTGTTGCCTGATTTCTAGTTCTCAGTTTAGAATTAGTTGAAACAGCTCCTAAACATGTGAGCTCAACCCCTAAAGGCTAGGATGATCTATGGTTGTCTATATTATGTTGTTTTTCAGTCATTAGCATGGTTGAACTTTTGAGAAAGCCTTGAGCTTCATTGTACACTCATATCAGCATTTTGGCTAAGGAATTGAGACCAGGATTTGCAGCACTCTTTCAGATCCATGTGGCAATTTATCTTGGTACATTTCTTTCTTTTGTAATGGTGAATTTGCTTATGTGTTATGTATGCCATTCTCTATCTTATTTCTTCTTAACTAAACAAACAAGAGTGTAAGTAGAATCCATTGAAATTGCAGTGCTCTACTTGAGGTTTTCTTTAGTTTCTTGATGTTTTCAGCTGTTTGGAGAGGATCCATGGTTTCTCTTGCCCTCTTCAACTCCTCACCTGTCTAATCCCTCCATCACATTCAATTTGAAGTGCTAAAATCAATTTCCTACCTTGCCCCATTGGGACCTCTACAAGACTGAGCCTCACCCAAAAATCTACCTTTCCATCTGAGCCAACAAAAACATCATTTTATTCAATAAAACTTTTTCACACATATACCTAGCCTAAGCTCAGTATTTCTATCAGTCATATCAAGCCCTCATTGATCATAATTTGCTGAGATTGACTCGGAGAGAGCCCTCTCCCGACCTGGTAGGGCTAGCTACCAGGTTAAGCGTGGTTTGATGTTGGCCCTGGATCCTACCTTTCCTCAGCCTAAGGTAAATCTAGGCACTAACATAATGGTGACCATACTGGGGAAGAAAATTTTATTTGTTTTTTAGTGTTCTTTGTTTTATAAACTAAAGACGGAGCCTGAAGATTAGCCAGGTAGCCTTCGAAACACTTTTGCTTTGCATTAGCGCAAGTAGATAAACACTACTTCAGTCAATCTCCAGTCTAGTCTTATAAACGGAATATCTAACTTGCAGATCACCCCAGTACATCTGATAATTCTAAGCTTTTGGATGATAATTTTAGGATTTGATAGGCTGAACAAGTTGTTAAAATCCATTTGATTTCTTGGAAATAATATCACACTAGCTTCCAAAAGACACACTAGAGAAAATCCGGATCCTCATCCCCCTCCTGTGTACGAAAATCCCAATCTTATTCCGAGAATCCTTTGTCAAGGAAGTTCTGTGATTCCCATGTTCAAAGCTCATTCATGTCCTGTTGGCTTTGAGTATCTCGAGGATCTTGACTTTGATGAGCAGTTCGAGTTGTCTTTGTTTGAAACCAAATCTAAAAGCGTTGTTGCTTCAACTGCCATAAATCCTAAGTTTATTAGAAATCTTGAAACTGAAAGGGCTAATAAATCCATTGACAGTTATATCTTGAATCAGCTCCAAACTTCAATTGTGGCTTCTAATATTGCTGATTTCTTAGAGACTGCTTCTGCAACCCTTGGGTCATCTACAATTGCATCTAGTTCAAGAATTCCCACTGAACCTCCTTTCATTCCTACCATTCCTGTGCAGCCTACTGTTTCTGATCAAAAATCTGCAGTAGTGTCGCCTCCATCTACTCCTTCTACTCCTCAAACCTCCAAGATTGCTTCTCCTCCACATACACCTCCTCATACCCCCCATACATCAGCTGCACCCACTCCCCCAACATCTCCAAGACTAATTGCAAATCCACCAAGAGCAATGGCTGCTCGTTTTGCACCTCTTGTACTGCCTCAAAATTTGGATGATATGCCCACCGATTATCAAAGCAAAATTCCTTTGTTTGATGGCACTCCTCATAGTGTTACAACTCAGCAACATGTGGACAGAATGACGGATTTCTTCGATCTTCATGAGATTGATGCAGAAAATGTGACAATGAGACTCTTTGTACAAACATTTGGTGGTGAAGTAAGGAAATGGTTCAGGGCTTTGCCGGCTGCAAGCATCACTACATTGGCCAATCTATAGAGACAATTATTAGACCGTTGGGAAGTGAAGAAAAATCCTCTTCAGATCCTTTCCGAATATGAACACATCAAGTGGAATTTTGGTGAGTCTGTTCAAGATTACTGTATTAGATTCAATTCAATTTACAATGCAATTCCTGATCATATAAAGCCACCCATGGGGCTAGCCTTGATTAAGTTTCCAGACAGTTTTGATACTAAAATGGCTTATCAATTAAGAGAGAGAGATATGGCTACTTTGGAAGACATGCTGAAGATTGTGGTCAGCGTTGAAGCAAATCTGCTTTCCAAGAGAGCTAGAGCAAGAGCTGAAAAGAAAGTCACAATAAAAGAAGAGTCTTCCTCGTCAGATCAAGTGCTTCAGAAGGTGTAGCAGATGCTTGATAGGTGAAACTTGATGTTGAGATTGCAACAAGATGATGGAGCTTAGTGAAAAGAGTCGCCTTCACTAAGTGGGCCCGCAGGCTATTTTCGGCGCAAGTCTATTTTTAGACATATGGATCATGTCTATGGATTTCAGGTTGCTGTTTATGGATGATTGATCAAGTTGGGAAAAATAGATGGACTTCTATTTTTTATGAAAGTGTGAGTGATCACAGTGTGAGTGATCAAAGTCTATTTTTAGACTGGCTGTCAAAAATAGAAAAGTCAAATATTATTATCTCACAATAATATTTGGACTATAAACTTAATCTTATTCTCTTGGAGCACTTCAGTTTGAGCTACAGAGGTGGCACATGCAGCTATCAGAAGGAAATACGCTTTTCTTATGAGTCAGCTGAGTTGTTGCATGCATGACTTCAGTTAGAACTCAATCAGTTGAGTTTGGTGGAGTTGATTGTGGAGTTGATGGAGTTGTGTTCAGTTTAGCTTTGTTAAACTGGTTGTATTTAGTCTAACTGGAAAATAGACTAGATATGAGTTGGGTGAATTAGTTATTAATTAATTCACAAGTTATTAACTCATAATACAACTAATGAATACATCAGTTAACTCAATTGCATGTCAGTGCATGTTCAGTTCAACAGGGACAAGTGGTAGAGAATCAGATTGCTATCAGTTGTGACTATAGTTGTGCACCAGATCTTGCACAATCAAGGGATTGAGTATGCCAATGAGTTTGCTCACGTATTTGCCCACATTATAGCTTGTGCTCACGTCCAAAAAAGTGTGAGTGACTATTTTGCAGGTGAAAAACAATTTTGGTGAGCCATTCTCATCAGTTCTTGAGAAGGTATTGAGCAGTGGAGGCAGGCAAGCAGTGGAGGAGATTTGGAGATCAGATCTGAGCTGTATTGTGTGTAACAGAGGTGGAGATACTTGTGAGAAGTATTATGTTGTGTAATGTTACATGACTCAATCATTAATATACAGATAGTTGGGGTTTTTAGCGAGATGCTTTCCCCGGGATACATACTGTGTTAATGTGTGAATGCTCTTGATGTTTTATTGTTATTGATGCTGCTATATTGATGATCAACGTAGAGGAGCTTATGTATTGTGTATGTTTTCCGCAATAGTACATGATCAGGATAATCTCCATTGAATATGTGTTAAATTATTCAAAATTTCTACATGGTATCAGAGCAAGCTAGATAATTGTAGAAAAAGTTTCTACATGGTATCGGAGTTGTTGATCATCAGATCTACTATTCAGGAAGTGTTTACATTCTATTTCTTCAGGCAGAGTCTGTAATCGGGCCAGGTAGCCTCTGGATTCATCCTTCCTTTGGAAGGTGAGATATCCGGTGAATGCCCATACAGTCAATCTCTGTACGAGAAATATTGTGTTCTCACGAATTCTAGATCGGAGGCGGTTGAGTTTGGAGCTGGTGGAAATCGAATTTGCAGCAGTGTTGTTGAAATGTCTTTCAACGGATTGCAAATGTTATTCCAAAGCAAGAGCGACCTGGCACTCAAGGATAAACTCAGTAACAATAAAGGTGAGAATGGATCTTCATCAAAGGTATCTGATGAAGAGAATTGCGCTTTGGCTGCCAAAGTAAAGAAGGGGAAGAACAAGAAAGCTTCTCATTCCGGTGCGAAAGGCAAGAAGCAGAATATGTCCAAGGTGAAGTGTTTTCACTGTCACCGGCACGGACACTATGCCACAAATTGTCCACAGAAGAAGAAGAACAAGCAAGTTGTTGGATCTGTAGGGGGAGAGGCCTTAGCTTCTCAGTTTGAGCTTGATTTTTCATTGATCGCATGCTTGGTTTCAACTGTGATGGGATCAGTGTGGTTCTTGGACAGTGGTGCGTCTTTTCACATGACGGGAGATAGAGATTTGTTCTCTGATCTGGAGGACAAGGATCTTGGAGTGCACATCGAGATGGGCGATGATGGTAGATACAGTGCGACCGGTATCGATACCATTTCCTTTGAGATGGAGTCTGGTAAACCCTTTGTATTGAAGGAAGTCATGCATGTTCCAGGATTGAAGAAGAATCTCATCTCAGTGGCGATGTTAGAAGACAAGGGGTATGATGTTATTTTCAGCGAGGGAAAGGCCTTCCTGCGCAGCAAGACAACTGGTGAGACCCGGAAGATAGGGGTTCGAGTGAGGAACCTTTATCAGTTGCATGTAGATGGATGCGCAGCAATGGCAGGCAAGGCAGAAGGATTGGTGAGCCGGGATGATGGCGAGTTGTGGCATAGGAGATTGGGTCACCTTCACCATGGAGCCTTGAAGATACTAGAGCAGATCACTACAGGGCTTCCTAAAGGCACACTTGTGCAGTCAGATCAGTGCAAGGGGTGTACTTTGGGGAAGTTTGTGAAAGCCACCTTTCACGAGAAGGATAGTCGCGCCACGACGATCCTTGAGAGAATTCACACAGACGTGTGTGGACCTTTCTCAGTTGCTTTGACAGCAAAACACAGGTATTATGTGATTTTTGTTGATGATTTCTCTCGTAATTGCTGGATCTTCTTCATGCAGAAGAAGAGCGAGACATATTCAAAGTTCTGTGAATTCAAAGCATTGCTCGAGAAGGATTCGGGGAAGAAGGTGAAGGCTCTTAGGAGCGATAATGGTGGTGAATACATCTCGGACGAGTTCAAGGATTTCTGCAAGACAGAAGGGATTCGTAGAGAGCTCATAGCTCCCCATAACCCATAGCAGAACGGGGTAGCTGAGCGGAAGAACAAAACGATTGTGGGTGCTGCACGGGCAATGTTGCATGATCAGGGCCTACCCCTTCACTTGTGGGCAGAAGCATGCAATACAGCAGTTTATGTGCAGAACCGTTGTCCTCATAGGATACTTGGCATGAGTACACCTGAGGAGACTTATTCTAGTAAGAAGCTTGATCTTTCTCATTTGAGGATTTTTGGTGCTAACGTTTACATGCATGTGACGAAGGATGCCAGGAAGAAGTTGGAGCCGACCGCAGAGGTTGGGATATTTGTGGGGTACACTGATACGCCCCACAACTATCGTGTGTATTTGCCAGACAGTGGTAAAACTGTTGTGCGACGGGATATAAAATTTCAGGAGGAGAAAGCCATGAAGTGTTCGCTTGAGAGGGAGCTACACTTGCATGCAGATGAGGAGCTATTAGTTCCTAAGGATGAGCTTCAGGATGTGGATCAGCCACAGGATGAGGTTCATGGCGTGGACGAGTCCACTCATGCAGCACCAACCATCAGAGGGCGAAAGCGCTTGACAAAAGCTGAGCAACTGGCTCAAGATGCAGAGAAAGTTGTAGGACCACCTACAGCCCAACGCAGGCAGAGACAGTCACCTAATCGGTACACTGGATACATGGCTCTTATGAGCAAGTGTGTTGTGACTGAGCCATCCTCTTTCGAGGAAGCTGTGGAGGATCCCGCATGGGTAGACGCCATGGTGGAAGAGTATGATTCTATTGTCAGAAACAGTGCATGGGAGATTGTTCCTAGACCGGAAGGGAAATCAGTGGTGGGTTCGAGATGGATCTACAAAGTTAAGCAGGCAGCTGACGGGAGTGTGGAGAAGTACAAGGCAAGATTTGTTGCCCGAGGCTTTTCACAGATTGAGGGGATCGATTATGAGGAGACCTTTGCACCTGTCGCAAGGTATTCTTCCATACGGACGATTCTTGCTCTCTCAACGCAGATGGGATGGCACATTCATCAGATGGATGTGAAGACTGCATTCCTCAACGGAGTCATTGAGGAGGAGGTGTACATTGAGCAACCCGAAGGCTTTGAAGTCTTCAGCAGCGAGTCGCGTGTGTGCAGGCTCAAGAGAGCACTGTATGGGTTGAAGCAAGCACCACGTGCTTGGTACACACGGATAGACAGCTATTTCACAGGACTTGGATTCTCCAAGAGCGAGGCGGATCCGAACCTATACCAGATTGTGGTGGAGGGTAAGTTGCTTATCATTGTACTGTATGTTGATGATTTGATTCTAACGGGTGATGAGTTTTTGATACTATCATGCAAGAAGGATCTTGCTACAGAGTTTGAGATGAAGGATTTGGGCCTCCTTCACTATTTCCTGGGATTGGAAATATGGCAGCGCAGTGGTGGACTGTTTGTTTCTCAGGGCAAGTATGCTCGGGAGATACTGGAGAAGTTCAACATGCATGGTTGCAAGCCTGTTGATACTCCTCTTCCTGGAGGTTGGAGGAAGGAGGATGCCACTTCGGGAGAAGAAGTGGATGCCACTGTTTATCGACAGTTGGTGGGGTCGCTGATGTATTTGGTCAATACACGACCTGATATATGCTATGAAGTTAACCAGCTTTCACAAGCTATGGTTAAGCCTACCAAGCTCTTCTGGAAGGCAGGCAAGCATGTATTGCGCTACTTGAGAGGCACATCGAGATATGGTTTGTGGTACAGACAGGAGGATGAGGTGAAGCTATGTGGCTTCACGGATGCAGATTGGGCAGGGAGCCCAATAGACAGAAAGAGCACATCAGGAGGGGTCTTCAGTATTGGATCGACAGCAGTTTCTTGGTACAGCAGGAAACAGAGATCCGTGGCACTCAGTTCAGCGGAGGCCGAGTATATGGCAGCAAGTTTGGCTGCATGCGAGGCTATATGGATGAGGAAGATCCTAGTTGGTTTGTTCGGTTCTCATTTGGATCCTACTGTGATTTACTGTGATAACCAGAGTTGCATTAAACTCTCGGCTAATCCTGCATTTCATGATAGATCTAAACATATTGACATCAGGTACCATCATATCAGAGATTGTGTGCAGTGGAGGATCATGTTACTTTCGTACATTCCAACAAAGGATCAGGATGCTGATATTCTGAAGAAGGCTCTCACCAGGAGCAAATTCGAGTACCACCGAGGCAGGATAGGGGTTGCTGATAATCCATATCTTGTCGAGAGGGAGTTTTGAGATTGCAACAAGATGATGGAGATTAGTGAAAAGAGTCGCCTTCACTAAGTGGGCCCGCAGGCTATTTTTGGCGCAAGTCTATTTTTAGACATATGGATCATGTCTATGGATTTCAGGTTGTTGTTTATGGATGATTGATCAAGTTGGGAAAAATAGATGGACTTCTATTTTTGATGAAAGTGTGAGTGATCACAGTGTGAGTGATCAAAGTCTATTTTTAGACTGGTTGTCAAAAATAGAAAAAGTCAAATATTATTATCTCACAATAATATTTGGACTATAAACTTAATCTTATTCTCTTGGAGCACTTCAGTTTGAGTTACAGAGGTGGCACATACAGCTTTCAGAAGGAAATACGCTTTTCTTATGAGTCAGTTGAGTTGTTGCATGCATGACTTCAGTTAGAACTCAATCAGTTGAGTTTGGTGGAGTTGATTGTGGAGTTGATGGAGTTGTGTTCAGTTTAGCTTTGTTAAACTGGTTGTATTTAGTCTAACTGGCAAATAGACTAGAGATGAGTTGGGTGAATTAGTTATTAATTAATTCACAAGTTATTAACTCATAATACAACTAATGAATACATCAGTTAACTCAGTGCATGTTCAGTTCAACAGGGACAGGTGGTAGAGAATCAGATTGCTATCAGTTGTGACTATAGTTGTGCACTAGATCTTGCACAATCAAGGGATTGAGTATGCCAATGAGTTTGCTCACGTATTTTCCCACATTATAGCTTGTGCTCACGTCCAAAAAAGTGTGAGTGACTATTTTGCAGGTGAAAAACAAGTTTGGTGAGCCATTCTCATCAGTTCTTGAGCAGGTATTGAGCAGTGGAGGCAGCCAAGCAGTGGAAGAGATTTGGAGATCAGATCTGAGCTGTATTGTGTGTAACAGAGGTGGAGATACTTGTGAGAAGTATTATGCTGTGTAATGTTACATGACTCAATCATTAATATACAGATAGATGGGGTTTTTAGCGAGATGCTTTCCCCGGGATACAGAGTATGTTAATGTGTGAATGCTCTTGATGTTTTATTGTTATTGATGTTGCTATATTGATGATCAACGTAGAGGAGCTTATGTATTTTGTATGTTTTCCGCAATAGTACATGATCAGGATAATCTCCATTGAATATGTGTTAAATTATTTAAAATTTCTACACTTGACAAGTCTAAACCACAAGTCAGAAATCCTAACTTCCGTGGCCAGCAGCTGCCACAATATAGGATCAAACAAAGAGAGCAGCAAGCCCAAGATCAAGCAGCGCAACAGCAAGTGCAGACACCTCTACCGCAGAATTTTGTGCATGGTCTAGAATCAGATGAAGAGGAGAATGTGATTGGAGAAGAAAATTATTTCTTTACGCCCGATGATATGCCAATTTTCATCACTAAAGATGAGGAGTACTCCGAGAATTCAGCTGAACAAAGGGATGGAAATTTCATTTTTGCAAATGAGACAGTTCTTGAGGGAGAGTCCGATGAATACCAAAGAGGATACATGAATGCTCTGTCAGCTTAGCAGCGGCAATATTCACTCCGAAATAGAGATGTGCCCGTGAATCCAATTCAGAAAAGGAAGGAGGCAACAACGTCAAAGAATGATCCTCCTAATGTGCAAAAAAAGGGAAAAGAGACATCCGATTCTAACACCAAAAAAATGACATCAACAAGTGAAATATCCAATCAGCCAAATGTGTCAAAGGAGAAAACGGAAAAGAAGGATGTTCCAGCGAAAGAGGAAGAAAAAGTTTCAGTTTTTAACTTAGAAAACGAAATTTCTAAGTTGAAAATATCCATTCCTTTGACTGAGTTGATGAAGAACAGCAATTATAAAGGTCAGGTGTCTAAAATTTTGAATTAAGATCCATCATCTGACATGGTGAACGTGGAGGATGACAGTCCCGAGTTGATTTTTAGGCCAGCATTGGAACTTCAGTCTCAAGATAGTGATGTCGCTCCTTTTTATATCAGTCTCAGGGTGCATGACTTTGTGCTACATAATGCTATGTTTGATTCCGGAGCCTCTCATAATCTCATGCCTAAGGCCATCATGGAGAAATTGGGATTGGATATCACTAGAAAATATCATGACCTTTTCTCTTTCGATTCCGGTAGAGTAAGGTGCATTGGTCTTATCAAGGATTTGGTGGTCAGTTTGGATCAGATTCCGGCTAAAAATGTTTTGATGGACGTGGTGGTGGTGGATATACCTCCTAGATTTGGCATGCTTCTTTCCAGATCTTGGGGAGCAAAGATTAAAGGGACAATGCAACTTGATTTCTCCTATGCTACCATTCCTGTGTTCGGTCAGATGAGGAAACTATACCGGGAACAGAAAATGAAGTACATGATCACTAGCAAGGAGAAACTGGTAAATCATCCAATCAACTATGTACATACTGATCTAGAATCATTTGTTTTGTATTCAGATAGCTTTAATGATGTAAATAGCCAAATAGTTGAAGTAGAAGACATTCCCGAGATCACTGAAAATTTCAGAGAAGTCTTAAAACAAGAAAGGCAAAGACTTGATAGTACCGCTGAGCAATCAGCCGTCCGACAGCAGCAACATATTGATGGACAGCAAGGAAAAGAAAAAGAATTTCAGCATTTGGAAGAGGATGAAATAGGCCTATGGAGCATGGACTTTGATGGCACGGTAGGAAGGGAAGGTGCTGGAATTGGTATTTGGATACGCAGCCCTGTTTTCACCCCAAACAAAGTTCCAAGCAATGTAAGGGTCTGCTCTTATAAACTAGCTTTTGATTGTTCAAACAATGAGGCTGAATATGAAGCTTTAATTTCTAGTTTGAAAGTTCTTAGAAAATTGAATGCTAAAAGGATTTTAGTGTATGGCGACTCTGAGTTAGTTATAAAGCAGGTGAAATGGGAATACCAAGCTAAGCATCCTCGATTGCGGGCCTACCGCAATGCAGTGTTGGATATCTTGAAAGTATTTTCTGATTATACTATAACCTGTGTGCCCCATGCTCAGAATGTCATTGCAGATTCACTTGCAACAACAGCAAGTAATTTGAAAATTCTGATGAATTCAAACAACAAGTTTGAGATTCACGTGAAGCATCGCCCAGCTGTCCCTGACAATCAAAGGTATTGGCAAGTGTTTCAAGATGATGATGAGATCAATGAATTTCTGCAAAATAAAGGTAAATTCAAGGACACTTCTATTGATGTGGAGTATGATGATGGTGATGCAGATATGGAAGTCAATCAGATGGAAGTTTTGCAGCTCAAAGACAACATCATTCCTAAAGGTCTAATACCTTTAGAGGAGCTCTTTGATCAGGACAATGTGGCTAGAAAACCGAGCTTGCTGCCAACCGAAAAAGGAGTTGAGGATGTGAACATTGGATCAGCTGAAAATCCTAAGATGGTGAAATTATCAAAGGCATTGCCTCCACAGGTAAAAGCGAAGTATATCAATTTGTTATCCTCTTTTACTGATGTATTTGCTTGGGATTATTCAGATTTGAAGGCATATGACACAAGCATAATTCAGCATGTCATCCCGATCAAGCCAAATCAAAAGCCTTTTCGTCAGAAGCTAAGAAGAATAAATCCAAAGCTGCTACCCTCAATCGAGAAGGAAGTGAAAAGATTGTATAAAACTGGTATCATAGTCCCCATAAGATTTTCAGATTGGATTTCAAGCTTGGTGCCCATTTGCAAGAAAACAGGTGAGATCCATTTATGCATTGATTTTAGAAATCTGAACAAATTTTCCTTGAAGGACAACTATCCATTGCCCAAGATGGATCACATACTTCAAAGAGTAGTTGGAGCATCACGAATGTCACTACTCAATGGTTATTCGGGTTATAACCAAATTCTGGTCCATGAGGATGATAGAGACAAAACAGCGTTCACCACTCCGTGGGGAACTTTTCATTATGCAAAGATGTCGTTTGGATTGAAAAATGCTGGTGCAACCTTTCAACGGGCGATGGATATAGCATTTGCTAATGAAAAAGATGTCTTTCTAGTTGTTTATCTTGATGACTTAACAGTTTTCTCTAATACAGATGAAGATCACCTCTATCATTTGAAGATTGTTTTTCAGTGGTGTAGGAAATATGGCATCTCGCTCAATCCAAAGAAAAGTTTGTTTGCCATGGATGAAGGCAAGCTTCTCGGGCATATTATTTCAAAGGAGGGCATCCGCATCGATCCATCTTGGGTGGAGGCCATTCAAAAGATTGAATTTCCACGAAGTAAGAAAGAAATCCAATCCTTCAATGGTAAAGTAAATTTCTTATGTCACTTTGTGCCCAATCTTGCAGAACATTTAAGAGAAATCACAAACATGCTCAAAAAGATAGTGCAGTAAGGTGGACCAAAGAAGCAGTTAAGTCTTTTAATTTGGTGAAATTAGCTCTTTCTTCAGCTCCGGTTTTGATCAGCTCGGACTATACTCGGGATTTTATTTTGTTTTCATTTGCCTTGGATCATACTATGGCAGCAGTCTTGATGCAGAAGAGAGACCAGCTCGAGAAACCAATTACATTCTTCAGTAGAACCATAAGGGATGCGGCATTGAAGTATAATATTATTGAAAAACAGGCCCTTGCATTGGTAAAGGCATTGAAAGATTTTCGGGTTTATATTTTGCATTCTCACATCCTTGCTTATGTCCCTAATGCTGCTGTTAAGGATGTCTTAGTGCAAACAGATCCGGAGGGGAGAAGAGGCAAATGGATTGCTGCTTTGCTGGAATATGACATGGAAATCAAACCAACGAAGCTCATTAAAGGATAGGGGCTGGCTAAACTAATGGCTGAGTCAAATCTGCATGCCTTGGACATTAATCTAATTGTTGCTATGTCCGAGGAAGATGAAGAAAATCTGCCCACTCAGGTATCAGAAATTTTCCTTCTTTCTCCTTGGTATTCGAACATTGTTTATGTACTCCAAAATCTGTCATCACCACCTGGAATGGCTAAGAACAAAAGTAGGACACTGAAATTGAAGGCTGCAAAATTTTGTATCATGAATGGTGCACTTTATTGGAAAGATCCCGGTGGTGTCCTGCTGAATTGTTTAGTAGAAGAAGAGGCAAAACAAGTTATGGAAGATTTTCACAAGGGAGATTGCGGAGGCCATCTTTTCTGGAAAACTACAGCCAATAAAATCTTAAGAGTGGGGTATTATTGGCCAATTCTTTTTGCTGATGTGTACAAAACAATGGCCAGCTGCCACGAATGTCAAATTTTTCAAGGTAAGAGGAAGTTGCAGCCTTTACCACTCAAGCCCATTGAAGTAAGTGCTCCATTTCAGCAATGGGGTTTGGATTTTATTGGTGAGATACATCCTTCTTCTTCAGCGCAGCATAAGTGGATCCTCATAGCGACGGATTATTTCACCAAATGGATTGAGGCAATTCCTACAATGCAGGCTACCGATTCGGTAATTATCTCATTTCTTGAAAACAACATTTTGTCTCGTTTTGGATGTCCAAATAAGCTAATCACTGACAATGCAACAGCCTTTAAATCGAAAAGAATGATTGAATTTTTTTCACAAGTATCAAATCACTTTGGGGCATTTGAATGCCTATTACCCACAAGGCAATGGATTGGCGGAATCCTCAAACAAATCTCTTGTCAACATTATCAAAAAGTTGTTGGAAACTAACAAGAAGAGTTGGCACAAAAAGCTGGTCAATGCACTTTGGGCAGACAGGGTAAGTCAAAATAGATCTATAGGAATGTCTCCTTTCGAGCTTGTGTACGGTGTGGACACAGTCTTCCCGACCTCTCTGGCAGTCCCGGTGGTCAAACTGTTGCAAGAAACTGGCAGCGAAGATGATAGTTTGCAGCGGAGGATCAATCAAATGATACATTTGCAACAAACTAGAGAGGAGGTATTTCAAAACACTTCCAAGCTACAGGAAAGAATTAAGAGGATATATGACCGAAAAGCAAAGGTGGACAGGTTTGAAATCGAAGACATAGTGCTGAAATGGGATGCAAGGAACGAAGAGAAAGGTAAACATGGCAAATTTGAAAATCTTTGGAAAGGACCGTACAAGATTGCTGCATATCGGGGCCAGAATGCTTTCCTTTTGCAAGAGATGAATGGCGAAGACTATCCTGGTGGGCCAGTCAACGGTCGGCTCCTCAAATGGTATTATGTGTGAATTGTTTTCTATTGTCCTATTCATCATTGTACATACCGGTTTGTTTAAATTCCATTGCAAGTGTGAACTATTTTCATTCTTCATTTTGGGGCCCGAGGTGAAGGCTATAAAACTGAGGTTTGATTTCAGTTTTGGTTTGGTTTGATAGAGTCAGGTCTTTCAGTCAATTTTAGTCTTGAAAATGAGTCAATTTGAGTCACGTTCAGTCCTAAAATTGAGTCTTTAAGTCAAGAGTTCAGTTTTGGTTTGTCGAAGTTATTGACTCCATAGCCCAATGGATGAAGGCACTGCCTACTTTCCTAGAGATCTGTAATTCTTGGCACCTCCAAGGAGCTACCATCCCCATTGGAGCCAATGTTAGTGTCGGTATCTTCATCCCTCCGTCAGAGATCAAATCCTCTTGTTGCATTTCATATTAGGTGTCCCGCTCAGTCAGTTGCATTCCATTAGGCACATGGATCATCTGACAGTAGTGGCTTCTCCTACAGTTTCCCTCATGTCATTTACCTGCTGGTTCATGTTTTTTTCATCAAAAAGTGTATACAGTCACTGTTTTGTCTTAAAGATTGCAGAAGTCTTTTCTAGGGTTTCATTGTCATTTAGGTCTAGGGTTTCATTAGGGTTTCATCAAAAGGTGTTTCAAAGTGTCCAATAACAACCAGCAGGCACATGAGGAGGTTCTAGCATCAATAAATTTCATCATCAAGTATCCAGAGATGTGTCTTTCCTCAAAACTCTGTTTTGAGGAAAAGCAGAGTATTTTTGCTTTTATGGTACAAATTTATGTAATTTCATTTTCTTCATATGTAAATCACTCCACCTGTAACCCTGGTCTCTTTCCCTAGCCCCAATAGCTCCAACCACCTGCAAAACAAACAAAGCACAGGTCATTCAGTCCATCAAGACATTTTTAATAAAGTGAAAAAAACTCAAAACAGAGTCAAAAACAAAGTCATTTTCAAAACATTGTAAAAATGGGTTTTATAAGCCAAAAATTTGAAAGCTCCATATATAAGTCATTTCTTCATTTGAAAAGTTCATTTGCACTCCAAGACAAAGTGGAAGCAAGGCAAAGTCGTGTTGGCGAGAAAGTGAGAGGAATTGGTGAAAATCGGCCAAAAAACAAAGACGTGGCGCATTGGGCAGGTGTCGCAGCGCACATAGCAGGCGCGGCGCACTGGGCTTCGCCCTCCAGTTCAAAATTGCACGGGCGCGGCGCATTGGGTTTGATGCGCGACGCATACAGCGGGCAAGCCCGAAAACTTCAAAAACTTGCTCCAAATCGCCCGAAACTTGTGGATCATCACTTGTCCAAGTAGGTTGACCCTCTGTCACTACTTTTCATCCAAATTTGGTGGTTGTTTTATGGTGTTTGTTGTATTTGAAATTTCTCAAAGGAAATTGTTGCCTAGGGTTAGTATTGATTGTTTTGCTACCAATTCCATCCTTCTATTCCCTCAGTCACTCCCTTACTCCATTTTTCCCTTGATTTCCCTATTCCCTAAATTCACACACCCTTATCTTCACTAATTCCATATCCCAAATCCCCTTTCCCAAAGTCCCAAATACTCTCTAATTCCCAAACCCTAGTCCTATATCTAAAATTTCTAAATCACTCCCTAATTCCCTATTTCCCTAATTAAACCCTACCCCAAGAGTCCCTAAATCCCTCACTATTTTCTCCCTCCACAGTCCCTCATATCACTGTTTCCCTTGGTGGCAAAATTTAAAACACATCACAGCACACCTATTTCTCATCAAGACAGCTCCAAAACAGTCCATCCACTAGCAAACATGGCATCTGATCCCTCATATGATTATGAAGAGGAGGCCCACATTGATTCACCTACAGAGGTACATGCACCCAGGAGGCCTCATAGAGGTGGCAAACATATTAGAGAAGAACCAACTACTCTTGCTGAATTACAGGCCTGCCCTCTTGCCATCTCTTGTTTCCAACATCAGTCCTGTTATGAATTTTGTGAGAAGGTTGCTAGCATTCAGTTTCATCATGAGTTGGCTCATTTGTTTGTGCTGCATTTACATGATGGTCAAGCCACTCTAGCTAGTGTCACTTTTACATTAACACCAGAATCCATTTCACTAGCAACCAGTATTCCTAACATTGGAGAGCAATGGAACAAGAGGCAGCAAATTGACCAACAACATTATGAACCATACATCAAACCTGGCTATTTGAGACAACTCAGGAGAGTGTTTCCTTTTCGGTACCTCAAATATGCTTATGCTCCTTTGATGAAATTGATCATGAGGTATTTCAGCTGTGAGGGCCGGTTTTCACGTTTATATGCTTATCATATTAGGTTGTTGATGCATTTTACCAGGGTAAGGATGATGAACATCCCTTACTTCATGTGCCAAAATATCGAGAAGATGACCACTCTAGTGCAGCACAAGACTCCTCAGCAGCAGTTCAATAGTATTTACCATTTTGCTCTCATTAAAATTGTGGTCATTCATCAGCTTGGCTTACAGGGCATCACTTGGGAGGACTTCATCTCTCGTGAGTTTTTCACAGCTCCTCAGGGATCTTCAGAGGTTTTACATGAGATAGGTGGACCTTCTTATCAGCATGAGGGTCATGAGACACAGACCGCTAGCATGCCAATGTTTATCACCTATCAGAAGGGCACCAGACAGTTGTTTGCAGCAGCTAAGCGAGTGTTATCTCCACCGGGGGTGGAAGGGGCCTCGCTTCCGTCATCAACACAACAGGTTCAGGACAAAGGAAAGAGGCCACTACAGGATGAAGGATCATCAGGTGAGCATGAGACTGATTTCATTCTCATTGAGGGTGATGATACTGATATGGGCCCACAAAGCACAAATCTCAAAGAAGTCATTCAAGAGCAGCAGGCGGACATCAATGCCTTGTCCCTCAACATGGAGAGGGCCAAGTGGACAATAAATTATATAGAGCAAATAAATAAGCAACTTGAGGATCAGCAAGCTATGATGGAATTACAAATCATTAAAGAAAACCGGCAATAAATCAAGAAGGCACAAGGCAAGTTGACACCCATTGAGCAAAAGGACGAGGACCGAGAATATGTGTTGGAGAAAGTGAATACTTATTTGGAGAAGTTGCAGAAGAAGGCCAATAGGGAGAAAGCAATGTTGAGGCGCATGGCCCACCATTACATGGCGAGGAATATGAGTTGCAAGGCAAGAATTAGAAACTTGAAAGCAAAGTTGAAAAGGGCATCGAGGAGGCGAAAGGAGCATGATAAACTTTAGATATT
Source organism: Pinus tabuliformis (assembly GCA_031772625.1). Lineage (NCBI taxonomy): Eukaryota > Viridiplantae > Streptophyta > Pinopsida > Pinales > Pinaceae > Pinus > Pinus tabuliformis. The sequence goes on along the minus strand of CM062807.1, from coordinate 656,573,126 downwards.
GGCTGAGGCTTCCTTGGCCCAACACAATGTTTGATGGAGAATACTTTTCCAAAGAAATTGGCACTTTTTGCATTTTTGAAATTTTTGACACAAAAAACAGAATTTTCTGCCCTATGCGCCGCGCCACATGGCGCTCGCTTTTGCTAGGAGCTTCCAAATGACAAAAACTCAACATTTTTGGATTTGGCATGGAAAAATATGTTTTCCTAACAATGGCCAATAAATTTGGACAGCTTTTGAGCCCTCAAAAAGGTCAAAGACCCTCAAAAAATGACCTCACTGCCCCTATTTTGACACACAGGAAGCAGTGTTGTGAGAACTGAATTTTGGAGGGGCAAATGGAGGCCAAATTTGAAAATTCCACTTGGTTTGGAAAGTAAACAGGTATACCTTTCCAACAAGCACACTTGGAGCAAATTTTGACACCTGAAAGGCCTCCAAACGTGGGTCCAAACAGGTGTTACGCATAGAGAATCAGGCGCGGTGCATAGAGGAAAAATTGCCAGTTTGACCAAGTATTGCTCTGTCTTTCGCCCAGCTTTGGCCAGTTTGACTTTTTCACTTTCTTAATGGAAAATTTTTTATGTAATGTAATTTACATTGATGTATCATGATGTAAATGTGTCAAATGTTCACTTATAGAGGTAGATTCATCAGTTTAAAAGTTGTTTGAAACTGAATGAATCAGTTCCCTTGTTTCTAGAGGCATGTTGTTCTGTTGCCTGATTTCTAGTTCTCAATTTAGAATTAGTTGAAACAACTCCTAAACATGTGAGCTCTACCCATAGAGGCTAGGATGAGCTATGGTTGTCTATATTATGTTGTTTTTCAGTCATTAGCATGGTTGGACTTTTGAGAAATCCTTGAGCTTCATTGTACACACATATCAGCATTTTGGCGAAGGAATTGAGACTAGGATTTGTAGCACTCTTTGGGATCCGTGTGGAAATTTATCTTGGTACAGTGCTTTCTTTTGTAATTGTGAATTTTCTTATGTGTTATGTATGCCATTCTCTATCTTATTTCTTCTTAACTAAACAAACGAGAGTGTAAGTAGAATCCATTGAAATTGCAGTGCTCTACTTGAGGTTTGCTTTAGTTTCTTGATGTTTTCAGCTGTTTGGAGAGGATCCATGGTTGCTCTTGCCCTCTTCAACTCCTCACCTGTCTAATCCCTCCATCACATTCAATTTGAAGTGCCAAAATCAATTTCCTACCTTTCCCCATTGAGACCTCTGCAAGACTGAGCCTCAATCCCCGCACCCAAAATCTACCTTTCCATCTGAGCCAACAAAAGCATCATTTTATTCAATCAAAATTTTTCACACATATACCTAGCATAAGATCAATATTTTTATCAGTCATCTCAAGCCCTGATCGATCATAATTTGCTGATATTGACCCGGAGAGAGCCCTCTCCCGACTTGGTAGGGCTAGCTACCAGGTTAAGCGTGGTTTGATGTTGGCCCTGGATCCTACCTTCCTTAGCCTAAGGTAAATCTAGGCACTAACACCTTAGAATGCCCATTTTAGACCTCAAAATTTCTCTAATGACTCCGTCGGGTACTGAACAAGCTCGTTGGCAGCGGAGCAACACCAGGGAACGTGTTTAGCTCTTATTATCAAAGGCTCAATATACTTATTACCCTTCTCCCTTATTGAAACAGTTGAGGTGTCACTAGTGATATGTCGATGTGTTTAAATTTGAGGAAGGAATAGAAGAGACTATATATTTTATCAGGATAAGTGGAAAACCCGGAGTAATCTACATGGTGAATGAATACTTCCTGAAAGACTGAGACCTTGCACTTAAATATAAGACCTAAGTAGAGAAGTTGGAGTTCTACCAGTGTCTCGCCAACTGTTGTCGCTGCGACAAACACCCTCCAAAATTTTTCCTACACTTGAATTTTGGATCCTACTAAGTATCTTGTGATTTGTCATTCCATGGTCACTTCATGGTCAGTGGAAGGTTTGGAAAGCATTTAATTCTTCTTCTCTGATTCTAAGTGTCAAAGTAACTTACTCACACATGCTCAGTCGTTGATGAACTTGTACATGCACTTATTTCTATGCAATCTTAGATAGGTATTGCACAACTTTTGAAAGTAAGGCTCACATAATCACTATTGACAATGACTGCACAGTCCTTAAAAGTAGTGCATTGTACAACCTACAATGACTGTCAGTGTGCATAATCATTTGACAATTACTTCACTTCTCGTTGCAATTGTGTCATCATTTCCCAACTGTCGCTTTTGTGAACCTTTGTTTTCGCAAGTGTTGCTTTCATTTTCACAAATATTGTTTTTGCTTGCTTTCACTTTAACAAGTGTTGTTTTCACTTTATCTTCGCTTTGGCATGTGTCACTTTCACTTCCTTCAGTTTTTGTAAGTGTATTTTCACTTTATTGTCGTAAGTGTCGCCTTTTGGGAAGGGAAATGTCGCATCTAGTAAAAAGGAGCCATCTATACACTCTTGAAGGGGAGCTTTGATGCAGTCTCTTGTACTATTGTGTTATATTTACAATAGGGGTATGCATTAGATACATTCGCAAAGTCATGTAAATTATTTGGTCGGTGTCATCGCTTGTGTCACAAAGTGTACCTTAAGTGTCGCACTTAGAGGTAGGTGCCATACTCATGTTGTTGCAACAAGAACATGTTGATTCTGGGTTTTAAGTGCTTCATTTTATTATGGTTGATCATTTATGAGTGTGTTAGCATGTTCAAGTTATTTTCTAATTTCATCCCTCGCCTCACTGATGCCACACTTAGTTAATTTCTGAAGAAAATCCTTACCTGATCAACCCTTCTCTGGTTTTCTTTCCTTAATTGCACATTGCATAGTCTTAGGCCCCAGTTAGCATCTCCTACCTCCTGGAATGACTCAATGTGCAAAAATTTCCTCCGAGGAATGTGCACTATGTAGTCACAGTGCTTATTTCAACCTCCTGCACTTGGAAATTGTGCAATTCTCCCCTCCAGTCACCCTCTCACTGCGCATTGCATAGTTTCAGTTAGTAGTCAAACCTCTCTCACTCATTTATTTCCCCAATTGCATAGTCATTGGCCTTCCATAACTGCACACTACGCAATCATAGTGAGTAAGCCCTCCCCGTCTACCTCCTTGACTTGCTCAATTGCACAATCCTTAGTCACTGGCCTTCTTGAACTATGCACTGCACAATCACAGTGAACAATCCTTCCTCATTGTCTCACTGAGTTTCCCAATTGTGCATTATTTTTCCTCCTTCCTTCCAAAACTGAGAAAACCCTCACCTTTGTCTCACTAACTCCCTCAACTACACAATCTGGCTTCCTTGACCCTCAGACATTGTGCATTGTGAAATCACAAACACCATACCTCCATCACTACCCTATAGAACTATGCACTACGCAATCCCTAAGCCTCCTCCTTGGTACAGTACCTTGTTTCAGATCAATAGGTGAATTGCATTAAGAATTAGATAGACTAGGATATTTCTAGACTGATGTCGTCTTGTCTTGAGTGAATTCCATCTGCAGTTACTATATATTGATATGACAGGATAATTCTTAAGGAGGATGCTTATGAGATCATGCATAAATACATTTGTGAAGTTGGAACCATGAAGATATCATCAAGCAAGAGGATGAAGGGACAGAAGATCACTACAGAAGATTGAAGATCAAGATCACATGAAGAATCCATATCAATCAACCTCTTGGAGGATGAATATGAAGCACATGTGATATCAATCATGAAGATTTAAATGAAGCAACAAGAAGAGAAGCTTGGCTTTGACATATCATCATGAAGATTCAATTCTTTTGTTGCCAAGTCATGGCTTGTACAAAATTCATCTCAAGAGTCACGTGTCATAGTCTCTTGTGGCATCATTTTTGGAATGTAACTATTATAAAATGTGTGGAAGACCAAGGGTCCCACATGGAATATGAAGAGTCACTACAAAATTCTAAATTCATCTAGAAGCTTAAAGGTCACATAGGAATTCGAAAAAGTCATAGTAGAAGCTCAAGAGTCATGAAGAAGCTCAAGAGTCACATGGGAGGTGTATAGTCACCACATTAGTTATAAATAAACCCTCATAGCTCAAGCAAAGGGAATTTTTGGGACTTTTGGGACTTTTGGGACTTTTGGGCTTCTCTAGATTGGCATGGGAGAGAATATATTTCTTTGGAGCAACAAGTGGTGACTTAATGTTCCACTATTGGGGCTAGTGTGGCAGCATTATAATTGTATATCTTGGGACTTTCACTTAATATATGAAGCTCATAGAGCTGATGCACTGTCATGAATTATTATGAGATTATTCTTTCATTGTTTACAGTGTATGTTTATGTTAACACATACTAATTAAAATGAACTATTTTGTTGTATTTGGTATGTATCTTGTTGAATGTGCATTGTTATTTTCTTTTATGATTGTTGTTGTCTTTTGAACTACTTTTCAGATTAAATAATGATCCTTTTATGCTCTTGTGTGTATATTTGAGGATGGTATTACTACTTTTCTTCTAGAGGCTCACTCCCCCTTTCCTTGCTATGAAATCACCTTATATACATTGCAAGGGTATGCCTCACAATGTCAAATTGCTTGTTTCAAAGATTGTTTTTATAACCCCTTATGTTAATAATTGCAACCAAGGCAGTTTCCTAAGAGTATTGGCAACCTGTCATATTTCTGGTTGGGGCTCCTACTCCAAACGATAAGAGGTCTAATTGGGACTTCATACTGGGGAGACCCTCTTGGTTAACATATTTCCAACACCGTCAATGTATCCTCATATATATAAATTCAGTGCATACAATACATGTGAAATGATTTACTAAAAATTGGATCACTTATTGTGGAAGGTGATTTCAACCTGACTATGGTTGCGACAGGGATATGGGGAAATAGATGCAATATGGACCCACTAAGGGGGTTTATATCAGCATCTATTTGGGAAAAATCATCTAGTGCATGTCAAGCCAAACCCTCTTGTGCCGACTTGGAAAAATTGGGCGCACGGGTTCAGAAGACATTGTAAAGAAACTTGACCGGTTCTTGGTCCATGAGAATTTGTTGGAGACACTTGGTGTGATGCGTTGATGGGTGGTCCCTTCTATGGTGTCAGACCATGATCCTATATTTATGCAATGGTATGGGGAAACAAATTGGAATGGTATACCTTTTAAATTCAATTATTCCTAGCAAAAGGATAAGGACTTTGAAGGCCTGGTTTGGGATTCCTAGAATTACTCTAGAAAACATTTATTTAGATCTCAAATAGATGTGAAGGATCATAAAATTACCAACTTGAAAGGGGTGGTAAAAAAATAGGAAAGGGAAAAAATGTGGTACCAAATAGAGGAACTATCGAATATCGGTATAAAATTGATGGAGATTCCTAACCCAAACAATGTTGATTTCTTCACAGTAGCAAATAAGAAATTTTTATTGGATCTCGAAGGTCAGCGACGGGAGATTTTAATGTTATAGGAGGAAGAGTGGTGACTAAAAACATGTGTTATCTGGATTAAAGTGGAGCATAAAAATGCAAAGTTCTTTCATCATTTTTCATCAAACCAGTGGTGACAAAACACCATTTAGGGTCTGAAGGATGGTGCAGATAAATATATTTATTCCTTAAATGAACTCCACTGTGAGGCAGTTCCTTCCTTTGGAAATTTATATTCTGCAAGGTCAGGTGTGGACATTGAAGATTAGTTGGAATATATGTAGGTATATCCCCGGATATTTAATGAATATGATAATATTGATATTGGCCGACTAGTCACATTGAGGAATTGGTGACAATTTTAAAAATATTTTCCAAGGATAAGAGCCCGGGTCCGGATAGGTGGTCAATGGAACTATTCTTACATTTCATCGACATCATGAGGCCTGGTCTGTTACTATTCATGGAAGAATCTAGGACATCGTCCTATATATCTGGTTCCATAAAATCTACATTTATCCCAGTGATCCCCAAAGTCAGAAAAATGGACACTATTGCTAATTACAAGTTGATCTCATTATCCAACACAATTTACAAAATGATCTCCAATATTATAGCATCCAGGATAAAATCCTCTCTATGAAAATTCATTTCTCCTGAATAATTCAGTTTTCTAGAGCATCGTTAGATCCAAGATATTTTGGTAATCACATAGGAATGTATACATTCCATCAAGGTAAAAAAAAATTGTTGTTACTAAAGTTAGACTTGATTAAGGCATATGACTGTGTCGATTGGGACTACTTAAGAATGGTTCTACACAAGATTGGTCTTTCCTTTGTGGGTTTTGAATGGATTATGACATGCATCACTATTGTTAATTTTGTGGTATTAATAAATGGTGTTCCATCTTGGTTCTTTAAAGCTTCATGTAGCCTCAAATAGGTATATTCTCTCTCCTTGCCTTTTTTCTTGATCGTTATTGATGGAATGAGTAGGAAGATCTCTGAGGCTCAATTTTGTTGTCTATTTTCAGGGTATTGGATCACCCAGAATATCTCCATTACCATACTATTTTTACAGTGGATGATGTTTTAAATATGGAGGAGGTATCATTTTTTGAATGGGAATATTTACATCGGATTATTTTCTCTTTTGGTGATGCATATAGGCTCTATATGAGCAAGTCAAAATGTTTACTAATTGCATCAATCTTGGATGGTGATTCTATATTGTTGATTGCAAATTTATTTCAGGTCAACATTTCTCCAATTGACAATGGATTCAAGTATTAAGGTTTCATGATCAAACCAAATAAATATGGCATTCGATATTGGAGTTAATTGATGGAGAAATTTGAAAGGTGAATTTCTCTATGAGTGCATAAATGGCTTACATTGGGTGGGAGGCTAGTCCTAATACAATCGGTTTTACAAAGAATAGGGGTATATTGGATGCATCTATATATGTTACCAAAATATATCCTTAAGCAAATAAATTCTTTTATCTCAAATTTCTTATGGGCAAGTTCGATGGGTGCGAATATGATACATCTTGTTTGATTGGAGGTTGTATCCATGCGATAGGTAGATGGCATATGGGGGTTAAAGAATATTGAGTTGGGCACTCCTCGTAAAAAGTTTATGCCATGCATTAAATGGAGGTGGTTTATGGCATAGGATCATCAGGAAAAATTTGGTTAAATGACATCGTGTTTGCAAGGAGATCTATAAATCGGTTGGGTCATAAAGGTTCCTTGCATAAAGAAGGAGGATAGACATAGTCCTCTAAGCAGATGAAGTCATTGAACATATTAAAATTTCTCCTCTAAATTCATGGAAAGGGATACTTATGAATGATCCCCTCATATAGAAATATTGGATACATCAAAGAGATGTATATGATAAAATCATTCTCTAAAGGTGCAATGAAGAAGGTCACATGAAATATTATCTACATGAAAGTAAAGGGTATCAAAGGATGTAGGATATCTTCATAAGGTCCCATCTACAAGATCTAGGAAGGAAGATAACCATCATTGATTCATAATGCACTAAAAATCAAGGTAACAAATATCCATGGGATAATAAATTTGCCGCATTCGGAAAATTATGGTCTCTATGCTAAATAGAGAAAGATAAGTTGATGGAAAAATTATTGAAGGATAAAAGAACTCAAACATGTGCAGAAAGGAAAGGAAAGTTTGGTCCTCAAGAAAGACATAATAGTATAGCTAAGATTCAATGCTATGGATATTATGGAAAGAAGATCATATCAATGGAAAGATGGAGCAAGCTGAAGAAAAAGGGCTAAGGAAAGAGGGAGTAACAAATATCTACCATGAGTAAGATGTATCCCTGACAAAAGGGTCCTATCATAAGCTCCTAAATCTTTTGTTATAGATGTGACCAAGATAATAAGATGCATCGTGGCATCATGAAAGCATTAGAAACAAGAACTCGTGACATCACCATGGGAATCATGTAGGACAAAATACATGTCAGTCAAACATGAAGGATATAGCTCTTGGGAACTTCATTGGACATGGTAGGAAAGAAAGAAGTCATCCAGGACAAGGTTCACCATACATCAAGAAACATCTACCAAATGGGGACATACAAGATCCTCAAGATTCTCTAATGGAATCCTCATCAGAGGGTTCACTAATCTAGAGAGGAAGAAAATGTTTCATCTGAAACTCCAACTTGTGGAATTTGTGAATGATGTTATGGTGACATAATGGGAGAAGTAGATCAAGAGGTTTAAGACACTTCAATCAAGGAAGTTGTTGAAGGAAGCCTAGATAATCTAAAGATGAAATATGGTATGTATTCTTGTGTTTAAATTTATAAATTCATGTCATATGGTTGCAAGTAACATGGATCATTACTTCTATCTTGAGAAGCATGATCAAGAGAAAAATTGATCTCCTCCTATGAAAGGATGCAGGAAGGCATAAGTCACACTAGATGAAATCAACATAATATGTCCTCATATGAAGTATCAGGTAGTTGACTACAATTAAGAAACTTTGATTGAAAGACCTTGGAAATGGAATGTGTGAGGAAGGAAGAGATCGTGAGATATGAAACCATGATGAAGGTGATCAACATCCAAAATACCAAGAAGATTTGACTAGGAAATCTCTCTGAAAGATATGAAGACTCTGATGAAAGTTTGAAAAAAAAAAGATGAAGACCCTTGACAATTGATATATTTGGGACATGTTTCAACATGTATGCATGATGTTGATACCTACAGGAAGATGTCATGATGAAGAGCCATCTCGAAAGGTGCAATTTGATTTAATGTTATTTTTTATTTCTTGAATAATATTGGGATGAGTTCATTCAAGGCTATTGGAACAAGAGTTGTAAGTACAATTTAAACTAGCATTCATGTGGTGGATGGAAATTCCAGAAAGAAACATGATGAGGAGGAAGTAGCCATATGACGAAGGTTCCAGATATGTATCACGAAGCCCACTTTCCATGAAGAAAGGAATGACATGACAAACCAAGAAGGAAAGTGATGTATGGCTAATGCCCTACAAGGAACAAGCTCGATTGAATTTCATGACATCAAGGAAAGAAATTGATCAAGAAACTGAAGGACCCATGAAGAAGAAGTTGTTGATGAAAAACAAGAGTCCCTAGTTAAGAGGAATCTCTAACAAGTCCCTAATTGAGAGGGAGCTTGGGAAATTTCCTATTCAGAGGGAACTTGGGTACATTCCTTTACAGGAATGGGCATATATTCCCTAGTTGAGAGGGAGAGATAGACACAACATTCTTATCTTCACTTGGGAAGAAAGGTTGGAGGATTGGGTAATCATCTGGAATCTGATGCTCTTTGAGGATGGGTAGGGCATCCACAATAAGAGTAGGCAAGAGGACCAATATTCTTGAGGGCTAGGAACCCAAGATAAGAATAAACCTAGAAGGTCATACTCAGTGAACACCTGGTTGGGTATGTACCTTGAGAGACAATGAAGAAGGTGTCTATAGCCATTGGTCTCGCCAACATTGCGCTCTGATCTAATGAGAGATAGAGTTTTCAGTCAAGGCCTTGTTGTGGAAACAATGTTTGTTACTATGATGCTATACTGTAGGAATTTACAGGGTAAGTTCCTCAGACAGAACACCAAAGGACACCGCTCACAAACAAATCACAGATCAATACACCAGTATTTTTGACGTGGTTAAAACCCTCAAAGAGGGAAACAATCCACGGCCTGAGCCAACGCGGCCACTTCAGGCAATTTATTAATAAAAGAATGAAAATTTACATAAGCTTCTCTCATGGAAGGTTACCCTACAAATGACCCTCCATGCTCTTTAAATAGAGATCATGGACCAATCGGGTGTTAAGCCATGGATCAAGTGTCGGTAATACCGAGGAGAGAATGAACCGTCGAATCACTACATATCGTGACCGTCGGATTGTAAGTTACAAAAAGTACATAGTAAAGAAACACACTTTACCTAACTCTATACTAGACCAAGTTATACTTAACTACTTCCTATGTGTTGGAATATCCTAACATTCCCCCTTAAGAACAACTTGGGATAGGATTGAAGGATGTACAAATATGACACAATAGGAGAAGGAAGGAGGCACTAGAGCCTATCCCCCCTTAGTGACAACTTCCTGAACTCCAACCATAAATCGAAGTTTAGTGAACTTCACCTCTGTGAGAGCCTTTGTAAAGATGTCTGCAACTTGATCATCTGTTGAACAATATTGCACTTCAAGAACATGGTCATGAATGAGCTTTCTGATGAAGTGCATGTGCAGTTCAATGTGTTTTCTACGCTGATGTTGGACTGGATCTTTGCATAGTTGAATGGCACTTTGATTATTACACCAAAGTGTAGTCGGATGCTGCTGCTGAAAGCCAAACTCTGATAGGATCTGACAAAGCCACAAGGCTTCCTTACTAGCTTCTACGGCACCACGATACTCTGCTTCTGCTGAAGAAAGAGAAATGGCACCTTGTTTCTTGCAAGCCCATGTAATAGGTGCTGAACCAAGAGTGAACACATAACCTACAGTAGACTTCCAATCATCAGGGTCACCAGCCCAATCGGAATCAGTGAAACCAAGCAATAGAGGAGCTGCTTCGGCACTGTAATGAATCCCAAACTGAACTGTACCTCGAACATAACGAAGTATTCTTTTAGATGCTTTCCAATGACTTTCATGTGGGTTTTGCATAAACCGGGCAACAAGACCAACAGCAAAGGAAAGTTCAGGACGAGGATGGGTTAGATACAAAAGTTTTCCTACAAGTTGACGGTATAAGGTGGCATCAACTTCAAGAGAAGTACAAGTGACTGAAAGTTTGACTCCAGACTGAAAGGGAGAAGGGGCTGGCTTACAGTCTTCCATGTGAAAATGGCGTAGAATATCACAGGCATACTTGGACTGGGAAAGGGAAATACCTTCCTTGGATTGCAAGACTTGAAGACCAAGAAAATAATGTAAGTGTCCTAAGTCTGTCATTTCAAACTTACTTTTAAGGCTAGACTTCACATGGTTTATAAGGTTTGGATCACTACCAGTGAGGATAAGATCATCAACATAAAGAACAAGAATGATAAGAGACTTGCCCACTTTCTTGGTGTAGACAGTATTGTCAGAATGACACCTAGAAAAGCCAGATTCTAAAAGAAAGTTATCCATTTTGGCATACCAAGCCCGAGGAGCTTGCTTGAGACCATAAAGGGATTTCTTAAGCCGACATACAAGGCTGGAGTCTATTTGTATAAATCCAATAGGTTGTTCCATATAGATTTCTTCATGCAAGTCCCCATGCAAGAAGGCAGATTTAACATCCATCTGATGGACTTCCCATTTGAAAGAGGCAGCAAGGGAAAGAACAAGGTGGATAGAGTTCATTTTGGAAATAGAGGAGAAGGTTTCAGTATATTCAATGCCTTCAACTTGTGAAAAACCCTTAGCAACAAGACGAGCTTTATGTTTATCAAATTTCCCATATGGTCCATAATTGGTTATGTAAACCCATTCGCATCTAACAAGTTTTTGTCCCTTTGGTAGAGGAACAAGATCCCATGTATCATTTGCCAATAATGAATGATATTCTCCATTCATAGTTGCTTCCCAATATGGATGGCCTGAAGCTTCTGCAAAGGTGTCGGGATCATAATTCACTGAAGCTTGAGCCAATAAAGAAGAGGCTCTATCAAACTGAGAACGTGTACGTCGTTGATCTATAGGATCACGGGCAAGATCACCTGCTGCATCCCGAGTAGCACGAACCCATTTTGGAAGCTGAGGAGCTGAAGGAGGATCCTGAGAAAGTGGGGGAGGATTTTCATCCTCGCTTTCATCATCTGAAGAAGAAATATTTTCAAAAGTAGAAGGGATAGGGAGAGGTGGCACATCCGCCGAACTAGGCTCGTAGGCCGATATATTTTCAAAAAAATTTACATCTCTTCTAATGATAACATTCTTGGACTTAAGTGGAATAAGTCTATATCCTTTTACATCTTTAGAATATCCAACAAAAATACACTTTTCACTCTTAGGTTCTAAAGCTTTATGTTTCTAATCTGGAATATGGGCCCATGCTTCACTTCCAAAAACACGAAAGTGACTTACATCTGGTTTAATTGAGCTCCATGCTTCTTCTGGAGTGATATTCTTTAAAACCTTAGTAGGAGTGCGATTTATTATGTAATTTGCAAAGTTAATTGCTTCTACCCAAAAATTAAGACCAAGTCCTTTAGATTGAAGCATACAATTAGCCATTTCCTTTAAGGTGCGATTCTTCCTTTCAGCTACACCATTTTGTTGTGGAGTATATGGAACAGTATGTTGCATTTGAATTCCATTCTCAGTGCAAAAGTTGATGAATTTTTTGTTAACATATTCTCTGCCATTTTCAGATCTTAGCTTAAGAATTTGATGTCCAGATTGTTTTTCAACAAAGGCCTTAAAGGCCAAGAACATGTTAAATACTTCAATCTTGAGTTTTAAGAAGTATACCCAAGTGCGTCTGGAGAAATCATCAATGAAAGTTAAGAAATACTTGTAGCCAGAGAATGAAACAACTGGAAGTGGACCACATAAATCACTATGCACAAGCTGTAAAGGGGCTAAGGCGTGCCAAGAGGCGCGTTTTTCAAAACTATCCCGATGATGTTTTCCGAGTACACATCCGGAACAAACACCATCTCTGCAAGATACCATTGGAAGACCTGCCACCATATTTTCTTTACATAGATTCTGAAGAGAGCGATAGTTTAAGTGACCAAATCGCTCATGCTAAAGTTTGCTCACTTCATCGTTGTGAGCAACAAATACTAAGGGAATATTTGATGACCCAAAGTTGTGAAACTTATACAACCTTGTAGAATCATCAGCAATGTCAGTAGCTAAAATCTATCTAGGATCTCTTAGGTCCTTAATTACAACATCGTGAGGTGAAAATTCAACGATTTTACCTTCACCTAAATGAGTTATCTGATATATAGATAGAAGGTTGCAGGATAAGGTTAAAACACATAATACATCATTAAATTGGACATTGTCTATATGAACAGTTCCAGTTCCTACAACACTAAGAGATCTATCATCACCAACATATATATTTTTGGTGTTACAATCATTTAAAGAAGAAAACATGGCTTTGTTTTTTGCCATGTGATAAGAAGCTCCAGAATCAATGAGCCACTCATGAGAATGAGAAGAAGAAGATACATTTAGTGCATAGCCAGACCGAGATGCTTGACAACCACATGCAGAAAGTGCTATTCCTGAAGATGAAGTTGAAGTTGAAGAGTGCTCCAAATGGATGTTATGCTTCTTCATTGTTGCTTCCAAGGCTTCCATCTTCTTAAAGAATTTGGATTCTAAGTGGCCATCTTGATTACAAAAGTTGCAATGTCTATCAGTTTTCTTCCCTTTGTTTTTATTTGTCTTATCATTTTGTTGAAATGATTTTTCATTTTGAGGCTGAAATTGCTTAGGACCCTTGTTTGGTTTAGGACCATTCCTTTTAGGATACAACTTCTTAGGATTCTTTGAATTTGGTTGTTGTTGGGCAGCTAACGCTTTCTTAGAAGAGTTTCCAAGATTAAGAAGACCAAGGTGTAAGAGTTTTTCTTGTTCTCTTATTAAAGAATCACAAAAGGAATCAAAGAAAGGGGATTTGTAGGCTTGTCCTTGAGAAATGAAAGCTTCTCTTGTAGAATGGAAGGTGGAAACAAACACAGAATAGGGTGGTCCCAACTTAGTAAGAATGGAATAGATAAGGTTACTATCTTCTTTCTTAACCTTAACACCTTCCAAGAGAAGTCTAAGGGTCTTGAACTTGGACAAAAAATCTTCAATGCAAGAAAAATTATTGGGGTCCAATGTAAACAACTCATTTTCGAGTTGATGGGCTTTAAGTTCATGTTTAATTCCAAAAACTTTAGTGATCTGTTTCATTGCTTCCTCAGGAGTATCAAGTTCTGCAATATGGAATCTAAGATATGGAGAAATAGACATCCCTATCAACCCTCGTGCTTGATCTTGCCTATTTTCCCATTTAGCTGCCTTATCTTCATCTTTCAGTTTGGTTTCTTGGCCTGAGGCTATTCTGTAGAGACCTTTACTTCTAAGTAAATCTACAATGTAGGACCACCATTGGAAGTAGTTAGTGCTGTCAAGAATAACTTGGCATGGACTTTCCATTTTAACAGAAACTGAAGCTATAGATGCTAAAACTAAGTGTTCCAATGGAAATATCTAGAAAAATTAGGCTGGTTAAAAAAAAACGGCTCTGAAAAAGGCTTCCGGATGGAGAAGTTATGGCTTTTTGAAGAAAGTTTGATGAAGATGTCAACGAAGTGCGGGAATGTGCGGAAATGAATGATAATGTTATATTTAAAAAAAAATCTGCCCCCTTTCCAAACTTAATCTAATTAGCTCAACAAAAAGAAGACTTGAACTCAAGACCTCTACTCTCATAAAGTAGCTTTGGACCAAGTGAGCTAAACTAAAAGTTTAGTAATTTTTGGAAAAGAGGAAGGGGTTTTTTTTTTTTTGGTCGTTGAAGCTTTGGGCTGCATGCTTACTTGAGAAAAATCTTTTTCCCTACAAAACAGAAAACACAAAACACAGAAATACAAAAAAAAACAAACCTCGCAGCTTGAAGTTAGCTTTACCCAGAAACTAAATATTTTCCTCAATGTTTCTGATTTTCCGAGATCACACTAAGGCGTGGCGGAAAAGAGCATACGCATGAGAAAAATCCTTCCTCTCTGTTTCTAATTTTCCCAGATCGCACAGAGTCACAGGGCAAAGAGCATACACAGAAATGACGTAGATAGAGAGAAAATAACTAGAAACTACAAAAAAAACATTGTATACCTCCAGATCTTAAAAATGACGTAGATAGAGCTACCAGAAACCTTTTCGCGTGAAACAAAAGGGGTTCCTCATTGGAACAGATGCTCCTAACACAACAAAGCAGTCCTCTCGGCTCGAAAGCAGTCAGAAACAATAGATCTAGGAAACGACAGTCGGATGCAGTTCTATCGGCTTGAGATTTGGATCACCAACGGACGCGGCCCTAAAATAGCTTTGATACCATGTAGGAATTTACAGGGTAAGTTCCTCAGACAGAACACCAAAGGACACCGCTCATAAACAGATCACAGATCAATACACCAGTATTTTTGACGTGGTTAAAACCCTCAAAGAGGGGAACAATCCACGGCCTGAGCCAACGCGGCCACTTCAGGCAATTTATTAATAAAAGAATCAAAATTTACATAAGCTTCTCTCATGGACGGTTACCCTACAAATTACCCTCCATGCTCTTTAAATAGAGATCATGGACCAATCGGGTGTTAAGCCATGGATCAAGTGTCGGTAATACCGAGGAGAGAATGAACCGTCGGATCACTACATATCGTGACCGTCGGATTGTAAGTTACAAAAAGTACATAGTAAAGAAACACATTTTACCTAACTCTATAGTAGACCAAGTTATACTTAACTACTTCCTATGTGTCGGAATATCCTAACATCCCCCCTTAAGAACAACTTGGGATAGGATTGAAGGATGTACAAATATGACACAATAGGAGAAGGAAGGAGGCACTAGAGCCTATTTATACAGATGGGTTACCAATCTGATTCTTCTTATGAGAAATTATCAGATTGAGAATGACCAAGTATCATTATGAATACCTCCCTAGTTAAGAGGGAATGTTGAAGAAAGTGTAACTAGGTTCGGTCTTCACAAATGTAATTTTGATCTTTGTACTTGTAAAAGAAAAGAAATATTATTTTTGTAAAAATTATAAAATGAGTTTCTTGCTCATTACATAGGTATAGCACATATTGAAGTGCTACAGGAAATTCAAAGAGTCAAAGAGCTTTTCTTTAGCATATATGTAATGTATATGATTTAATCCAGAGTCTAGATCAACCCTCCAAGACAATCACAATCCTCTTGAAGAATGCAGCAAGCTAAGCAATGTAAAACATAGTCATGTCGGCCTACAAATGAATATTAATGTCAAGTCGGATCACATATGGAGACACAACCTTTTGGTGGACATGTCGGCTCCAATATGGTAGACTAACAATTATATATACACATCTAGAGTCACCATAGTTGGACAGAATTTTGGAAAAGTGTTTGCAACTTCGGATGATGACAGAACCTCGACATACCTCTAAAATCTCGGTGACAACTACAGTGATCTCCTCACATACTTCTCTACACTCTTGACCTAGTTCAAGCTTACAGGAATATCAGATGAAGGAGTAGTATAGTGTTTCAGATTAGGAGAAGGGTCATGTCTGAGTAGTCTCGACATAATGATAATAAGAAGAAGCTCAGAGATCCCACAGTGATGGATTCTTGGCATACTAGACACAGTTCTGATTTTAGTAAGGTGGTAATCATATATCTTGGTATGGCTCTGATATAGTATAGAGACCTTTTTGACATGAATATGATCTCAGTAAGAGTGCAACAAGGATATAAGTGAAGGAGAAGTTATGGTGCAGTAATGATGATCTCGTTATTATGGTAAAGTCATCCATAAAGATGTTGCAACAATCTCGGTGATGACCTTGATAGTGCAGTAGTAGTGAAGACCTTGGTATATCAGTAATGATGATGATGATCTCAGCAGTAAGAAGAGGATTGGTGTCTTAGCCTTAGAATGGCCTAATAGGTCAAGGGTCATGGTCTTGGTATTCGTCAATTGGAATCTCTATAAGAAGAATTTTGTGTGGGTTTTTCCTCTCAAAGAGTGAGAGTTTTTGGCCCTAGAAGAATGCCAACATCTTGTGTTCTTGTCTATTTTGTTTGGGTAAATATTTGATGAATTGAGAAGACACACTCTAATAATAACAAGTGAATATTTTGCTAATAAGAAAAGTTGAAAATATCTCACAAATAGTTATCATACAAGAAGAATCTCATTAACTCTAACTATCCTAGATTCTTCAACAGTCATGACCATTGGATAGATACCAAGCATATATTGAGATACCTACATAGAAAAATTCATCATTGCCTGAAGTATGATTAAAAAGAAGTTAAGTTAGCAGGTTTTACTGATTCTGATTGGGGTGGAAATGAGAATGATGGAAGAAGCACTACCAGTGGCTCTTTCAATTTGGGATCTGCAATGATTTCATGGATGAGTAGAAAACAAGATCTTGCTGCGTTAAGTAGTGTTGATTTGAATATATTGTTGCATGTGAAGTAGGAAAAGAAGAAATTTGGTTAAAAAAACTCTTGTCATATTTGTTTTAAAATCCTTTATATCCTACAGTAATAAATTTTGATAATCAAGGCAGCATCAAGATTTCTGAAGACCCTGTATTTCATGCCAAAACAAAGAATATCAATAAAAAGTACCATTACATTATAGTTTTAGTACAATATGGGGTCATAAAGCTACAATATATTCTAACAAATAAACAGGTAGTTGACGTGTTGACAAAATATCTTCTAAATAAGAAGTTTGAATATTTCATAAGCATGCTTGGATTGGTCAATGTTACAGATTTATTTGAGAGGGATAGATGAAGCATCTTGTGGCAACAAGATGCTTGGGAGGACATATGGTCGACTTGTGTGTTGATGCTTAGATCCAAAAGTAGGGAGGGTGGTGTTGGTCATGGAGCTCTGACCTTGGATATGCACCTAGATTCTTGGATTGGTGTTAGATCTTAAAATCATAATGGTACGTAGAGTTGCTAAATCTTGAGTATATTGTAGTCCCACCTGATTAGAGTACCCTATTCAAGTATCTAATATGTAGCACTGCATGTGGTAGAGTTATTCATAGTTTAAATCATTTTGAGATCTTCCATGTACCAATATATATGTAATTATGAATACCTCCCTAGTTAAGAAGGAGTGTTAAGGGTGGCAGAAGGGGGAGGGATTCTCTCTCATCCCAAAGGAAAAATTGCTGGTAAGTATGCTTGGGTCCTGGGAAGGAAGAAAAAAAATAAAGAAGAAGCCTATGGACTCTATTTGGGCCTTCTTTTAGCTAAAAAAAGAGGAATCAAAGACATTTTCATCCTAGGAGACTCCCCTTTTGTAATTTGATTATTGAGAGCAGACTCCCTTCCTAGCGACAATTTTCTAAGTTTGTTACTTCAGTGAATCGAAGGCATCTTGTCTTCCTTCTCTTCCTCACAACCCTTCCATATTCTAATGACCCACAATGCCAATTCAGACCAAATGGCCAATAAGGCATGTTTGTTGCAAGAAGGTAAAATTGGCATAAATGGTGAGATGGACCAATTCCCTATCCCCTAATGCTATCTATGAATGCCAATTGTCCCTCCTCTTTACATTATCAAACCCAATGCAATTCAAATTTAAGTAAAAATCCTACCTCATCGTCAATGTCCTACACAAACCTTTCTCTCCCTCAGCTCCTTCTCTCCTTACACAATCATTCAGGCATAAAATTTAATGATGGCTCCATTACGGATTTTCCATGCTTGCTGGCATGCGATGCCATCAACGAGCTCAATGTGTCATCTCATAGGTTTTGGATTCACGCAAGTATTCTACTTCAAGTCGTAGAACCTCTGTTTAGGATTCACATAAGGCGAAATTAGGTGTATTCATTGTGTTGCAGCTTATCCAAGGTGATGCAAATAATATATGGGAAAAGGATTAGGTAGGCGAACCATTTAAAGGTTAGTTTGCATGAATTAAGTGCCATTTAATACACCAGAACAATGATGAATTTCAATTGGGGCCCTGATAATTTTGCAAAGACAATTCACCTGCGTACGTTCTCCTTGCCGAGATATTGGCATAAGTGGATGTTGAGATTCTTTCCTTACTTCATTCTAGAGGTTTGGAAGGAGTATGGATCTCAGCTGCTGACAGTGTGGTGGTGGGTTTTCAGGATTGAAGGCTTCAGGCCATCTAGAAGACAAAGGATTTGCATTAGCACATTTCGCTCTAGGAATGCAACTTCGTTGGCCTACTCTGGGATCGTCTCTCGGGTAACGCTAGTATCCCAATTATTTAAGAAAGAAAGATTGAGTCTTAATTTCTTAGCATCAGTAGGTGTCACCTCTAGCAGTGGTAGAGTGCACCATCTTCCCTCTCACGAGAGCACTCTTCATAGATATTTGGTTGTCGTGTCAATGGGGTCTTGGGGTCCTTGAAAATAGCGCACTAGACATGGTTCTGGAAGGGAGAATAAAAGACTTAATTTGAACGGTGGCCCATCAGACTCTACCCCCTGGGACCCTAGGCCCCTGATGCCTATGAACAATGAAAAATGGAACTTGGAGAGATGAGGGATGAGATATATGATCTTCAAGTGATGCTTCTTCAGGAGAACACCTCTCAGAGCATCACATTAGACACCATGTTGAGACAGCGTCTAAGTATTTCCTACTTGGAGGACGAAGTGGAGGTACTTCGCAACATCATGACCAGTATTCACCTTCAACAGAATGAGTCAAACAACCCCAAGGTGGAATTGAAACTAAAAATTGATTTGAACAATCCAGTGGACCCTTTAGATTAAGTTGTTATCAGATGAATGGGTTTAAATGCCTATTTCTTTTGTCTAAATTTTGTCAGATATATAAAAATAGTAGAATAAGATTATTTTCCAGTCCTGAGTTTTTATATGTAATTTGGTCACCACTACAACAAGCATATACTAGTCAAGAAGATCTTAATTAAATTTTTATTGTAAATCTTCCAGGATTTTTCCGCAACTGGGTGCAAATTTAATGAAAGAGTACTCATTCTTGTTGAAGAAAAAAAAAGGAGCGTTGAATAATGTAACTAGTGTCGATCTTCATAATTATATTTGTCAAAAGAAAAATTTATTGTTAAATAAATTGACTTATTAAAGCATGGGTTTCATGCTTGGGTCAATGATTTTTAGGTCAAATCCTCCATTGAAGGCTTCCACATTTTGTCTTAATTCAATAGAGTCATTGTCACTTTTATAATACCCTTCTTAGGATTTTGAATCATGCAAAAAGAATTATTTTTGAGTCAAAAGAGTCATTTCTCACCTCCACTCCAAGTTGTCCCTTCCCTCATGAAGTCAGCCTGGATTAGGGTTATTCAACCTAGTAGAAATGTTATATATAAAGGCAATTTGACTCATTTGCAGCACACACTCATGAAGTTAGATCTACAAGAAAAAGAGGCAGAAAAAGAAGAGTGAAGTTGAGGAGAAAGAAGGAATAATCTTAAGAAGTCAAGGATTGAATTTTTGGGCATCTCTATTTCACACGTGCAAGGTTAATACACTGTAGTTGGGGCCAAAATTCTGAAGCGGGGGCCTGAAATTCCTAATTAAAGCTGCAATTGAGAAGCTAACACTTGGAGTCTTTGGTAGGGATCATCTATTGAAAGGAAGGGCTGACTTGGTGACTGGAGGAGGTCTTTGTCTAGGTCTAAAAGGTATTGGATTGTCTCATCTTGATTTGAATCTGCTAGTGGAAGAGTTGGACTGGATTTTCCCCTTGGAGGGCGTTTACCTTGGCTAAGTGCCTACATCTTGTGTCTCTTGTTCTTGTGGTCTTCATATACATATAATTCTGTAATTTCTTGATGAAATATAAACTAACAAAGAAGTAAAAGAATCCAAAATAAATCACAAGTAATTATCACGAAAGAGGAATCAAACCCTAATTCATATAAGCATTGATTTCTCAACACCTTCAACTTATTCCATATGTTGAGGTTGACTTCATACAATCTACTTCATTTGGTACTAAGTCCTTGTACATATTTGAATGACTCAAATGCTTCATTCACTTTTTCTCTCTATTTCAGCTCTTCTGGTGGACTAGCTAGTTTACTTGTAGTTGGAGTTCTTCCAACTTCGCTTCTAGGCCATGAACAATCTCGTTGATCTTTGACAACTTCCCTTCCATAGTTGTGACAATGTCCATTTTAGATAGGCAGTTGTATAACTGTTTTATTTCTTATCTCAACTTCTCCTCCCTCTCTATTTCTTTGTGTTTCTCATCAAACAATTGTGCACACTCAACCTACAAAATTCCGTAATTGCTAGCCTGTTGAACCAATTTTGTGTTGAAAATGGCAACAAAAAAATGTTATAAATAGCATCTCAGGTACCAGTGTTGGACATAGCAACAAGGAATGAAAAATGGAAATGCTAAAAATAGCATTGCTATAAATAGTATTTCGAGATAGATTCCAATTTTAGTTAGTCCCTGAACTAAAATTGAGAATTAAAATTCGAATTTGATCTTAGCATCTGTTTGTAAAATAATAAATTAATTCATATTGAGTTAATTAGTTGGATAAAATAAAACATGAAATCTATGTGAAGGCATGCAATAGTTCTCCCTTTGATTGAGGAAGTTATCCCTTAATTAAAGTGATCAGGATGAGTTGTACTTTGAGTTGTAATTAGTTAGCTCAGTTAACTGAGTTAAGTCCAGTTAGATTAGTTCCAAAATTTTGTGTAACTGATTGTGAGTTCAGTTAGTTAATGCATGCATGCATGTAACTGCTGCACTTCAGATAACTGAATATTCTCTTATAAATAACTCATGCATGTCAGTTTAGTCAGAGACCCAATTGAGATCAGAGGAAGGGGAAATGTACTATTAGTTGGAGGAATTTTCCTATATAGGAAACTCATCCATGCAGAAGGAATTATCTCCTTTAGGATTGCGCAGTTACTTCTAAGTTTGGTGAGTTGTGTGTGAGGTGAATTCACACAGGTGGCAGCGTTGGACCCCAAGAGTAATTGAGCAAGGAAATAGGAGGCTTGGAGGGCAGAGGAGAAGGTTTGTGAGAAGCCTTTGACTATCTATGAGCGGCAGAGGGACTGTACTAAGAGTTGGATAGCTTGTGAGCTAAAGCTTTGTGTAATCCGGATATATTTCCAATTGTATGATAATACAGAGATCGGGGTTTTTAGCTGAGGCTTTCCCCAGAGTATTCTTCTGTGTTTCATGTGTGATTGAATCTTCTTCTCTATTATATGTGTTCTGGTTGATCTTGCTCAAAATCGATTAAGCTTCCGCAATTTTGATTGTAGAAGTAGATTAAGTATTTTGCTTTAGTACATTGCATAATCAGTTTAATCTACGGTGAAATTTCTACATGGTATCAGAGCTAGCTGACTTGTAGAATTTCTACATTTTGTTGAGGTAGCATGTGTGCGGAAATGAAACTCTTGTGTGACACTTTGTTGTAGCTAACTCAAGCTTTGTAATAGTAGCTATGACAAAATTATATCTATGTGGGACAATGACTATGCACGATGTTGAATTTCAATA
Source organism: Pinus tabuliformis (assembly GCA_031772625.1). NCBI lineage: Eukaryota > Viridiplantae > Streptophyta > Pinopsida > Pinales > Pinaceae > Pinus > Pinus tabuliformis. The sequence goes on along the minus strand of CM062807.1, from coordinate 656,550,881 downwards.
TCTGGAAAATGTACTTCCATTGGGGGAATGGAAAGTGCATGATGCTCCCCAAATGTAGAAGAAGGTTGAGACTGTGTCAACCCAAAATTTGATACCTATGATCATACCATCACCTCTGCTAAAATGGTGGGGTTCATTTTTTTTGGTTGTGGCATCATTTATTTAGTGGACTCGACCAGCTATTGCAATTTCTCCAACCATTCATGTGTTTTCATTTTCAAATCATTTTGCTCCTAGACTTCTTTCTTAATGGTGGAGACAAGAGGGGTGTTCCCTTTTTCGACCATATCTTTTATTTGTTTGACAATCCTTTCCAAGTCCTCCACTAACAGTGATGACATTTTTATAACTATCATATTTTTTTCCTTTCTCTTCTTTATTTGACATTTTGTGTCGCTTGCTAGCTAATCTGTTTGCAACCATTTACCACTTGATGTAACTAGTGTCTATCTTCATAATGTAATAAAATATATTTTTTATCATTGAAATATTATTATTATTATTTATTTTTTGTCAAAGTATGTTCTTCATGCTTATAGGAGTCAAATAAAATGTACTTTAGTCATGTCCCATCTATATATTCGACCTCCTAGACAAATATATATAGAGGACATTTAGATCACCTTGGAGCACATTCAATCATTATCATCAATCATATCATATGCACCTAACTGATGAAAAAAATGAGGGCGAAGAAGAAGGAAAGGAAGAGCTAGCACATGTGGAAGAATCTCTGTGAGGAAAGGCTGAATTTTTTTATCTAGTTGCATGCCTGAAATTTCAGGAGAAATATTTTAGGAAGGCCTGAAATTTCAGGACTGAGATCTCAGGAAGGCTCGAAATTTCAGGGGCCAAAATTTTAGGAAGTGGAATAGGTTGACCAGATTTGATGTAGTTTGACCTATGTTGACTTTGAATGTGAAGTGTTGATTTTTCCACAACACATGAGAATTTGGTTTGGGTCTTAGAATCTCTAACACAAACTCACTCAAATGCCACAACAAACTACTTTGCACAACAAAATAAACACACATCAGTGAATCAACTAGTGCACATGACCATTTTTAACTTTTTCAAACCCTTCTTCGTTATATTATAAACTATAATAAAATAGTCTTAGGGTTACCGTACTAGGGATCATGGCCCTCATACAATCAAACAGATACAAGAATAAAACTAGGGCTTAGTGTTAATCACTTTTACCACCAATATACCCTGAACAAGATAACACTTGACCCACTTGTTGATGGTGGCCACAAACAACCCTTTCAATCCATGTTCAATGAACACATATATTGGTCCTTTTGCTTCCCAATCTGGAGCTCCTCAATTTTCCTCTATTATTGAGCTCTGCTCCTTTAGGTCACTAAACTTGGCTCCAATTCAATCTCCCCTCTAGTTTCTCCATTTTCCTTCAAGGTCACCAACTCATAGGGTCTTCGATCAATTGTTCACAACTCCATTTGTGAACAACTCTTTGGTCTTCCCACTTTTTCCTTCTTATGCTACTACAATGATGGAAACTTTAGGGCTTAGAGGTTTCCCTTCTTGTCACTTAATCAACACTGTGAAACATAGTGAAATAGGGCTAGTTGCTTGACCCACTTGACTGCTAGGTATTCCTTCAAAGTCGCTACATCCTTGGGCCCAATACACCTACCCTTCTACCAGACTTGTTTTCGTTCACAAGTGTTGGACTTAGGGCTCTTTTGATAGTCACTTAAAAAACCTCCAATTATACATGGAATGTCCAACCAGATCTATCCCACTTGTCACTCTTCTTGTCACTTTAGAAGTTTGATCCTAAGGCTACCAAAACTTCCCTAACCCTATGAAAAATCAACTACTCTTGTCACTCTCCTTAGGGATTTCAAATATTCTCGTCTTTATTCAGAATATTGAAAAATCTAGGGCAATAGATGTTGCCCTCTATTCTAGCCTCCTTCAAATTTGTTGGTCAAAACCATGAAAAACCTTCCAAAATACTTCAACTTTTGTTCTTCTTCATGACAATTCCAACCATACTACTTCTTCCTCATATTTCTACTAAGGGTAAGGCTACCTTCTGGATCTGATATCCCACGAATACCCTCGCTCTCCACCTCAGGGTCAGTAATCTTATTTGTTAGGATAGCTTCCCAATCTAAAGGACTCGGCCCTTCCTCTTCTACTCAAATTTGGAGCAGTATGATGCACACTTTAGGCACATATATTTGGATTGATCATGTACTAGAGCTTCCCTAAACTAGAGCTTATAGATATATTGTCATAATCCCTTGAGGAAAACCTTCTCCACACTAGCAACAATATTCCCTGGCATCGAATTACTTGGAAACCTTCCCACAGATCAGATCTCATCTTCAGCCACCCTTTTATTTCATTGTAACCTACAGCAAGGACTCATCATATGCTTTAGATCTATGGTTTTCCTACTAGGCTTGGAAAAACCCTTACCTTGGCCTGATTATCCCTCCTACTCCTGTGTTAAGCTTTGAGGCTTCTAGGGTGCCTTTTCCATGAGAAAAAAATCCTTATGACCTCCTCTTTTGAGGCTCATCCCTTTCCACATAATTGCGATCCTTCTCTTCTATAGAACAGGGATATCATCTCTAGATTTTTGAGCTTCTAGTTGGCCAAACTCTCCTAACTCAGTTGCCACTTGAGGATGGCTATACTTGGGATCTGATCTGACCTTCTCTAGTAGTCCCACTCAACCTATTAACTTGACCTCTCTTTGAAAACATCTCTAGCAGCCCTACGACCAAATGAGCTTCTCCCACTTGGTCTGTCTAGCCTTGATCCTAAGGCCTCCTTATAACCTCTTCCTTAGGCCTCTTAGGAACCCTCTAAAACTTAGGGGTTTTGATTCTCTATACCTTAGGAAATAATTTTTTCTTTTAATTTTATTTTTAATTCCTTATTTAGATTTTAAACCCCATCATGGGTTTAAAACCCCTTCACTTGGGTTCTTTGCCCAAAAATCCTTTTTTACCAAACTCACACAAACCCAGAACTAGGCTTGTGGAGTACCTCCCAAGCTACACAATTCAAAGATCCTTCTTAGCGAGGGAGGTACTTCCACTGCTTGGAAGTAAATGACATCACCAGTGACACTAGCCCAACTAGAATCCATCTCTACAACATACCTTGTAGAATGGATCACGCTATCTCGATAGTGTTTATGCATCATCAAAACCTGATATATTGAACTTCCATGGGGTTGCTCTTTATGCAGGTAGACTCCCTCTGAATCCACATGATCTCCACTGGCTCAACCTGCTTCCACTGTGCACACTCTGATCCACTGATCCTTCAAATTCACTCTAATACATGTTGATTTTTCCATGGCATATGAGAATTTGGTTTGGAACTTAGAATCTCTATTACAAACTCACTCAAATTCCATAACAATCTACTTTTCATAGTGGAATAAACACACATCGGTGAATCAACTAGTGCACATGACCATTTTTAACTTTTTCAAATCCTTCTTCATTATATTACAAACTATAATACAACAGTCTTAAACCTCTCGTACCAGGGACCGTGGCCCTCATACAATCAACCAAATACAAGAATATGACTATGGCTTGGTGTTAGTCACTTTAACCACCAATATACCCTGTAGAAGACAACACTTGACCTACTTGCCGATGGTGGCCACACACAACCCTTTTAGTCCATGTTTCATGAACACATATATTGTGTCATGTCCCCAATTACAATTTTTGACAAGGAAATTCCCAATTTTGCAATTTTGGCGATTAATATATATATTTAGATAAATAAAATTAGGAGAAACAAGTTGTGGAGATATTTAATTAATTTTGGAAAAAAGGAAATGGTTGGGACTTAGGAAATATTAAAGTGAGTTATGTTGTGAAGATTACCAAGCATGGAAATTGAACAATGGGAAGATCCAAACCATGGTATCATCGCAGAATGTGAAAGAAGTCAAACCATGGTATGAGGAAGGGAAAGAAAAGATAAAAGTAAGGTTAGAGCCTCATTTTGGTCATTCTGGTTTTTGCATTTCATTTCTAAATGGGAGGTTTGCTTAAGTTGTTGAGCTAACTCAAACAATGTTGTGGAGCACATGGATTTCCAAGTGGATAATTCTAACTCTCTTTCAATGAACTTAGAGTGTCACCCTAGGAGAGAAAATTTAGAGATGATTGAACATTTCTTTTCCTCTATTTTGTGAGCCATTGCATCTCTACAGCGGGTAGGATGAATTTTTTAGTGGGACACAATAGTAGAATTAGAGTTGCTTGGACGAAGAGATTTTCGAGAATACTTGTCTTGAGAATTTGCAGGAACTTAGCTTGGAGAAGGATGAATTCCCTTGTGGAGTTCTAGATCCTAGATCTGTTGCATTTGTGTGGGTCATATTGTTCTTCCTCAGGGCCTACGTAGGGGTTTTGTAGGTCATTTTTGTTGTAGCAATCTTGTGTCAGGGAATAGCTGAAATTTCACTCTATGTTTTCAGCACTACTTTCAGTTATTTTTTAGTTATTTTTAATGGAGGATTTTGGGTGGAGAAGTTGTAGATTTTCTGGTGGGATGCAAAGCTTGGTAATGGGTGATTGCACTTGATTTTTGGGTAATTCCAGGAGGTTGGAATTAGCCTAAAATCTTTATGGGTTTTGTTGGTCCAGGGTTGGAAAGCATTGTCCTAATTTTTCAAAATTTGTAGAGCGGATTTGAGGCCTCAAATGTAAGTTTTCCTCTAGTAGCAACAATAGTAAATTTCTAGATAGAGCATACAGCCAGTGAGCCATTTTTAGTGTGGATTTTCCTTCATTCTCACCTGGGTTTTGTGTTCTTTCTTTGGAAATCCCAGGTGCACACATTCCACTATATTTTGTACTCAGCATCTCATTGGATAATTAACAAAATGGCTCAGCTCTATTTTTGCTCAATGGTGTTTTGAATTTATTGTTCTTGTGGAGTTTTCATATTGTGTGATTATTTTGTTTTTGTAGTTAGTTCATGTTTTGATATTTCACTGTATTTATCGAGCTAGAATATAACAATGGTATCATAGCATGCTCTTGGCTAGATATGGGCTCAAGAGCATGATATGACAAGACCATTTGGTGGACTTGTTTATTGCCCCAGAGGTAGAGACAGAGGTAGAGGTAGGGTCCATGGTAAAGAGGATGAGCCTAAGCATATTTCTGCTTCAAATATCGAAAACACTAGAGACTCATGGGGGACAATGGTGAGGAGAAACAAAGGGAGGGTGGGTGTGACCCACTACTGGAGGAGTTGGCCAGAGCGAATCATCAAATGATGGAAATGATGAGATATATGTTAACTCTACAAATGTAGAATATGCAGGGAGGATTGAAAGGTGGTGGAGGAGGAAATAATGAAGGAGAAGGAGGTTATAGAATAGGAGAAGGGAGCCATGTGGCTCCACACACAAATCATCCATATGGGCAGACTCCTAGACCAATTATGCCTCGATTCATTGAGGAACCAGAGTGAGAGAGAGGAGTTGATGCATTCACTAAGCTGATCAGATCATTCACAGATGGCATTAATGAGTATGAGGCATTGGATCTTAGAGTCAAGAAGATACTTACTTTTGCAGACTATTTCCATCTAAGGGAGAAGTATTGGCCCAAAATAGAGACTTCTAGAGGAGGATAGTAGAATCAAAATTGGGATAGTTAGAAGCTCGCGGGGAAGGTGACATTGTCAGGATTTGATGGGTCAGCCAAGAAATTTGCAAGGTCATGGGTTCATAAACTAGACACTTAACTTAATCTGAATCCTATGCAAGAGACATATGCCACCATATTTTCTACATTGCATTTGAAGGGTGATGCACAAGAGTGGTGGTATCACCGACTGGTTGCACTTGGACATGTGTTAATCACATCCTATAATGAGTTCACTCGCAGGCTGGTGGAAAGATTTGATAGGAAGGATCTGAAGTTGGACTTCAGGGAGCTGGCTAACCTGAAGTAGAAAGGCAGCGCAGAGTCTTACATAGCGAAGTTCCAGAGATTAGCAGTGATGGTCTCAGATATTTCGAAGGCAAGGTTGGTCATGTTATTCATTGAGGGTTTGGTTGAGTCATTACGAGGATGGGTGCAAGCTTATAGGCCAACATCATTGCAAGATGCCATTAGTTGGGCTCCAGACATGTTGTACATTGTTCTAAATATGAGGGCATAAGCACCTACTCGACTTCCTTTCCCTCACAAGGGAAAATATATCCGGCCTCCTCAGAAGGAGTGGATAGGGAAAGGACAATTCGATGATGATCAGGTGATCAAGTTAATTCTCAAATATCAAAGTTCATAGAATGGAATGTAAACCATATGGTTGGATAGATCTCAGTGATCTAAATCCAACGCAACTCATTTCATCGAAAACGAAGTTCGGATGCTCCCAGAAATGAGTTTTGATCAGTTTGCTAAACAGGCAAAATAAGTGCACAGTCAAAAAGTTCAAGTCTCTTTGACCAATCGAGAGGTGCCAAGTGTCACTCTGTCGTTGTTCCCACAAATCGGCCCATCGCATTGCATATTCATAATTTTTTTGTTAAAAATCGGCCCCTGGTCCCGCCAAGATGCGATATGCGATATCACATGGATCGCATCGCAAAATCGCATCGCAGCAGGAAGTCTTGTTAAGAATCACCCTACCCATGCCGATAGCGAAACGCCGATGGAACCAGATGCGAAAAAAGAATAGGTTGCAATGTATGGAATGTTCAGGTCTCATGCTGATTGTGACAAACCGATATATATCGGACGCGAAATTTTTATGAATCGTGGTGCATAAATCATTAAGTTCGCCATCACAAATCGCTCATCGCAATTTCAAAAGTGTGGCGTATTATGTGCGCCCATTTCTCCACTGATAGTCGATTGCAATGTGTTCCACCACCGATAGGCGATCGTAGTTTTTGAAAGGAGTTGTTCCGTCCGTCTCTCCACTGACACCAATTGGGATTGCAATTTCCGAACCCGTCGGGAAGTATGGCTCCGGTGGCCGAAATGTGGCAAATTTGGTGGATTTCAAGCCAAATTTGATGGTTAGTGGCCGAAAAAGAGGAATTTGTTGAGAAAATTGTGGGAGAACTGGGAGAGTTCATATCTACTTCAATTCTTATCCAAATTAGGTGCAAAAAAGAATGAATTCTAGTGGTTTTGGCTATTTTGAACTCATTGAGACAGGTTTCAGAGGCATTTGAGCATTATAAACACACTTTTGTTGTAAATTTGAGCATAATAGAGAGGCCCAAGCATTAGAAGATGGAACAAGGAGACGTAGCCCAAGAGGGGTGAACTCCTCATCAAATCTTTATGTTGTGTGTTGTATTTTGATTTTCTTTGTGGTTATTTTATTGGTCTTCAACATATATTTTATGTTAAATTTTTTATAACATTAACATAAGAAACTCTCATGGGAATCAGTTAATTAAGAAAAAATGGTGAATCCTTAAGCACTTGATAAGCATCTTGGGTTTTATTCTGAATGGGGAATTAGCACAGCATTACTAATCTGATCCATTTCAAATCAAGTTGGTATCAGAGCCATTGGTTTTTGCTTACTAGATTTGCTTGTGAAAAGGAGTATTGTTTCCTATTTTTGTGTCATGCTAACAAGGTTAAAACTCAAAAGAGGTGAAGGAAAGCTAGTTGGAAGCCCTGAAGTTGGGTCAGGGGGAAGAAGAGCAAGGTTGCCACAATCTCCAACACCAGTTTAGCCCCAAGTTGTAGTTGAGACTCCAAAGATCATGTCTCATGAAGGAGAACCTACAAAAATAACAAAAGATTAGAAGACCTTCAGAAAGGCTTTCTTTGATATGACATATTTGGTGAAGGTCCTCTATGAAGAGAGGAATAGCAGGTTACAAGGGGAAAGTTCCAAACCTCCCAAAGGAGAAGGATCTTCAGGAGGAGGTAATGGGAATGGAGACAAACCTCCACCCTCTCCACCATCTTCTTCATCTTCTTCTTCACAAGCATCTTCACACTCTTCCACTAATACAACCCTTACTCATACTCATCATCATTCTTCAAAAGGAGCTGGAAAATCACCTCTACTTAAACTAGATGTTAAATTCGAGTTGCCCATGTATAATGGTGAAGTGAATACAGAGAAGCTTGATAATTGGATTCGTCAGTTGGAGGTGTATTGTAGAATTCAGAACCTTCAAGAGGATGATATCAAAATTCAGTTGGCTTCATTGAGAATGGAGGGTGAAACACTCATTTGGTGGGAAGCAAGGACTCAAGACGAGATCAAAAACATGGTAATATCTCTATTACTTGGTATGATTTCATTGTTGCTATAAAAATACAATTCTACCCTTTAGCTCATATGAAAAAATATATCATGAATTGGCAAAATTTTAGATAGTTAAAAGTCAAAATTTGTAAGAGTATACTCAGGAGTTTAGGAGAAGAGCTCATATGCTAGGAGTAGACTTGCAGTCACAAGATACTTTGTTGAAATACATAGGAGGTTTGCATATCTATCTTCGACACACCATTCTTATGTTTAATCCCATGAATCTTTATGAGGTATGTGTTCAAGGTACACACCTTGAAGCAAGAGGGAAAAATGTATAAGAAGGTAAGAAGAAGCCATTCCGAAGTAGTGAAAAAGGAAAGAAATCTAAAGGAAAGCAAAAGAAAAATGCTTCTATTAAGAAATAAGGGGAGAAACCCATGTGCAATAATTGTTCCAAAGAGGGCCTTGATGACGCGCATTGTTGGAAGCTTCATCTTGAATTAAGACTAAAGAAATTTAACAATAAAGGGAAACAAAATACAAACACTATTGTACAACAAGACTTGGGTTCTTAGTCAGGTGATGAAACAAGGATTGCAGCCACAATCACTAGAGGAAAAGTCATGGAACAAACAAGCAAAGAGGAAGTTGTGGCAAGAACCAACGCAGAAAATAACTCCAACAATGCTTCAAATGAAGAAAATAGAATTGAGTTGTTCCATATCAGATTTATTTCCAAACACACCAAGATTGATACGTTGTTTGACAGTGGATCCCAGGCAAATTTAATTTCTACAGACTTGGTCAAGAAGTTGAATCTAGAAATCGTGCCTCATCATAAACCATATCCATTGGGTTTGATAACCAAGGATGCAAATCTTCAGGTCACAAGGAAATGCATTTTCAGGTTTTATATTACTGTCAATTTCGTTGATGAAGTCGAATTAGATGTAGTGTCGTTGGATATTTCTGGAATTGTGTTGGGAAGCCCGTATCTATATGACCGGAAGTCATTTTCCATAGATTTAAGAACAAATATCATTTGTTCAAAGATGGAGTGGAGTATATTGTGAGATCCCATCATAGAAAGCTTAATCTATCTTTAGCAAGTGCAGGGAAAATGAAGCAACTGGTCAATTCCAGCAAGAATCTCATGCTCCTTATGATCAAGCAGAAGAATGACATGGAGCATGAATCCTTTGTAGGTTTTGATGTGAATCTGGAAGCCGAATTGGTTGATGTGGTCAATCAATATGGAGATGTGTTTCAAGAACCAAAGGGATTGCCACCAAAAAGGGGAATTCAACATGAAATTTAGCTACAGCAAGATTGTCCACTCCCAAACATCGGTATGTAACGAATGTCAATTACGGAAAGTTTAGAAATTAAGAAACAAGTCCAGGAATTGTTAGATAAAGGTGTAATTCATCCCTCTACTTCTTCATGTCGTTCACCAATTGTTTTGGTACCCAAGAAAGATGGAACCTAGTGCATTTGTGTAGATTATTGATCTTTGGATAAAATTGCCTTAAAGAATTGATAACCACTGCCCAGAATAGATGATTTTCTAGATCAGTTGAAGAATGAAAAATATTTCACTAAATTAGACTTGAGAAGTGGATATCATCAAGTTAGAATAGTTGAGGAGGATATTTGGAAGACTACTTTTAAAACCAAACAGGGATTGTTTGAGTGGCTGGTTATGCCTTTCGGTCTTTGCAACGCTCCAGCTACATTCATGAGAGTTATGAATGATGTTTTAATATCCTTTCTTGATGAGTTTGTAATTGTCTATTTAGATGATATTTTGATATTCAGAAAATCACAAGAAGAGTATGTCGAACATGTTAGGAAAGTGTTGGATGTCTTGAAAAAAGAACAGTTATTTCTGAAGATGTCTAAATGTGAATTCGAGAAAACTTCCTTAGTGTATTTGGGCCACATAGTTGGAGGAGGTGAGCTGAAGATTGACCCCTCTAAAGTTTCAGTCATTGTGAATTGGCCAATACCCAAATCAGTCACAGAAGTAAGGAGTTTTCTGGGAGCAGCGCAGTACTAGAGGAAGTTCATTTCCAATTTCTCTTCCATAGAAGCTCCACTACATGCTTTGACCAGCATGAAGGTTGTCTTCCAGTGAGGAGGAATATAGCAAAAAGCATTCGATGCTTTAAAACAAAAGATCAATTCAGCGCCAGTTTTAGCATTGTCAGATTTGAAACAACCATTTGAAATACAAACAAATGCAAGTGACTATGCCATGGGTACAGTTCTTTTACAGCATGGTAAGCCCATTCCATTTCATTATGAGATTTTTAATGGTGATGTTATTAACTACCCTACATATGATAAATAACTTTACACATTGGTACACAGTGTGAAGAAATGGAAGCATTACTTAATCGAAAAAGAAACCATTATTCACACCGATCATCAACCTTTGCAATATCTACAATCTCAGACACAATTGCAGCAATCAAGGCACCTTCGTTGGATGGGATTCTTACAGCAATTCCCCTTAGTAATCAAGTACAAGAAAGGCATTTATAAAAGAGTTGTTGATATGCTTTCTAGACTGGTTGTTAATGTAGCTATTTTACTCAAGAATCATTATGTTTTGCCTGAAAGTTATGTTGAACAATACGCACATGATGCTGACTTTCAAGAGGTATATTCAAACTTGAGTCAAGGCCACCAAGTTGAGGAATTAGAATACCATGTACATGATAATCTGTTGTATCATTTGGGAAAACATTTTGTTCCACAGGGAGAGAGTAAATGTCACAAGGGAAGAGCACACTTCTCTTATTGCTAGAAATTTCATTGTAAGTAAAATAGTGGCAAATCTTTAGAGGTATTTTTACTAGCCTTGTATGCTTGAAAGTGTGTCACATCGTATCAGAGATTGTTCATTATGTGCAGTCAGTAAGCCTAGTAATAGGAAACTAGGATTGTACGCACCACTTCCAGTTCCTTCACATCCATGGGAGAGTGTTTCTATGGATTTTGTAGGAGGTCTTCCTTTATCAATAAAAGGTCATGATTATTTGTATGTATTTGTGGATAAGTTCAGCAAGATGTGCATATTAATGCCTTGTAAAAAAAAAAATTACAGCTAAACAAACAACTCAACTTATCTTTCAACATGTATGTATTCATTTTGGATTACCTACTTCTATTGTAAGTGATCGTAATTCCTGATTTGTTGGGAATGTTTTGTCAAATTTATGGAACTTGATGGACACCAAGTTGAAGAAAAGTACAGCCTTCCATCCGCAAACAAATGGTCAAACTAAAGTGGTTAACATGACAATTATTCATTTGCTAAGAGGATATTGCAGCAAACATCCTAAGTTGTGGGATGAACAGTTGCATTATATTCAGCATGCTTACAACCGAGAAAAACACTCTTCTACTCTAACTTCGCCTTTTGAGTCATGTCTTGGTTATTTGCCTAAATCACTTTTGGATTTCATCTTTGAGAAATATGTAGTTGTAGATGGACATAGCGACATAGACAGAGAAAAGAAATTCATTGAGCAAATTCAGTTGATTCACCAAACAGTTCAAGAACAACTAGAAAAGAGTCAAGGCAAGTATAAGGCAAGGCATGATAAGCATCGTATGGATCATCAGTTTCAAGTAGGTGATGAAGTTTGGTTTTACATTAGCAAGGAAAGGCTTCAAGGTGAAGGTAAAAAGCTTAAACCAATCCGTTATGGTCCATTTAAAATTCTGGAAAAGATTGGTAATAATGCCTTCAAGCTTGATTTGCCTTCACATATGCAAATTTATTCCCTTGTTAATTTTGAAAATTTGAGATTGTATGAGCCTCATTTGATTGATGATCAAGGAGAAAGTGTACAGATTCCATCAATTGAATATTTTTCTCCAGAATTTCTTGATGAGCTTCAGCAAGACACCATACTTAACATAAGAACGAGGTCATCAAAGAGGAGAGATGTTGATTATCTTCGAGTGGGTCTCAAAGGTACAAATCCATCAAAGGAAAATTGGATTGAAGAGGAGAAGGTGAGGTAATAGTACCCTCATCTGTTCAATAACTGAATATAATCTTTTGGGGTCCAAAAGCTTTCAGTGGGGAGGAGTGATCAGGTGCTCAAGTTTATGCTCAAAAATCAAAGTTCATATAATGGAATGAAAACTATATTTTTGTATAGATCTCGACGATCTAAATCCAATGCAACTCGTTTCATAAAAAACGGAGTTCGGATGCTCCCAAAAATGAGTTCTGATAAGTTTGCTAAACAGGAAAATAAGTGCACAGTCAGCAAGTTCAAGTCTCTTCAGCCAATTGGGAGGCGCCAAGTGTCACTTTGTCATTGGTCTTGCAAATCGGTCCATCGCATTGCATCGGCATAAGATTTCTGTTATAAATTGGCTCCCAGTCCCGCCAAGATGCGATATCGCATGGATCACATCGCAAAATCGCATCGTAGTAGGAAGTCTTGTTAAGAATCACCCTGCCCGCGCCGATAGCGAAAAGCTAATGGAACCATATGCGAAAAGATAATAGGTTGCAATGTATGGAATGTTCGAGTCCCGCACTGATTGCGACAAGCCGATATATACCGGATGCAAAATTGTTATGAATTGTGGTGCATAAATCGTTAAGTCTGCCATCGCAAATCGCTCATCGTAGTTTAAAAAGTGTGGTGTATTATGTGCACCCATTTCTCCGCCGATAGCCGATTGAGATGTGTTCCATCATCGATCTTCGATCGCAGTTTTTGAAAGGATTTGTTTCATCTCTCCTCCAATGTCAATTTCTATTGCGATTTTTGAACTCACCGGGAAGTATGGCTCTGCTAGCTGAAATGTGGCAAATTTGGTGGATTTCAGGTTGAATTTGATGGTTAGTGGCCGAAAAAGGGGAATTTGTTGAGAAAATTGTGGGAGAACTGGGAGAGGTCATAACTTCTTTAGTTCTTATCCAAATTAGGTGCAAAAAAGAGTGAATTCTAGCATTTTTGGCTATTCTAAACTCATTGAGACAGGTTTCAAAGGCATTTGAGCATTGTAAACACACTTTTGTTGTAATTTTGAGCATAATAGAGAGGCCCAAGCATTGGAAGTTGGACCAAGGAGACATAGCCCAGGAGGGGTGAACTCCTCATCAAATCTATAACATTTACATAAGAAACTCTAATGGGAATCAGTTAATTAAGCAAAAATGGTGAATCCTTAAGCACTTGATAAGCAAATGATAAGCATCTTGGGTTTTATTCAGAATGGGGAATTATCATAGCATTACTAATATGCTCCATTTCAAATCATGAGACTAGGAGGGACCTCTGGAGGAGGAAATTATGTTTTACTTGTTAGGAGCCATGGACACCGGGACATCGGTGTACCAAGGGAAAGGCCCACTACATACAGGTATTTTCAAACGGTGAACCAGAGGAGGAGGAGGATGTAGATTATTATATAGAGACAGGAGATGGTGGATCTTAGATCATGGGAGGAGTTGTCCCACTACCCCCACCTGGAGAAGGAGATTTCTTGCCTACTGTAGGAGTTATAGCTTCACTTTAGGGAATTCTGAAGTATTTGGCATTGTGGATTAGGGGCATCATTCAGGGACAACGAGTGTTAGTATTGGTGGACAGTGAGGCAAACCACAATTTTATTAATGCACAGTTGTTGGAGAGGAGAGGCATCCAGATAAAGGTGTTTGAGGGATTTTCAGTTTTGGTACCTGGTGATAGGACTATGCAATGTATGAGCTATGTTCCCTGCATGACACTGACCATGGGGAACTACTCGATGACAAATCACTTCTTCGTCATGGATGTTCCAGACACCAATGTAGTGTTGGGAGTCTAATGGATGTATTATTTGGGGTGTGCTACTACATATTGGAAGAAGTTGGAGATGGGGTTTGTTGGCCTAGATGGGAAGTTGGTAGTATTGAGAGGCATGCATTCATACCCACCTCAGGCAGTATCAGTGCATAGGATGGAGGCTTACTTGAGGCGGGGAGACATAGAGTGGGTTGTAGAGTTGAGGATCTTAGAGCCAAGGGGGGTGAAGAAAAAGACACATCCAAACATATTGGCTCTTTTGGAGAGGCATTGGCAGTATTTGGGGAGATTCCACAAGTAGGCCATCGAACAGAGTGTTTGAGAACACCATTGAACTAGAGGAAGGAGTACATGCAATCATCACCACTCCCTACAGGCATACTGAGATGAGATTGAGAGGGCTATACAAGAGTTGTTGAGATTGGGGCATATCAAGCCTAGCTCGAGTCCTTTCACTTCTTTCGTAGTGTTGGTGAAGAAGAAGGATGGGACCCTTCACATGTGCATAGACTACAGGGCCCTCAATAAGAATATATTGAAGAACAGGTATCCTATTCCACGCATTGATGAGATGATGGATGGGCTTAGAGGAGACAAGTACTTCTCTAAGATAGACTTGTGTTCAGGGTACCACCAAATATAGGTGAGGGACTAGGACATTCCCAATATTGTCTTATGTTACCACTATGGACACTTTAAGTTCTTGGTGATGCCCTTTGGCCTAACCAATGCACCATCCATGTTTTAGTCTTGAATGCACCATGCGTTCTATAGTATGTTTTGGTATTATTTGACAACATCTTGATATATATCAGGACTTGGGAGGAGCACCTCCAACACTTGGAGGAGGTCTTACACATACTAGAGGAGTAGCAGTTGTATGTAAAAATGTCCAAGCGTGAGTTTGTATTGACAGAGATGTTATATCATAGACATGTAATTGGGGAGGATGAAGTACAAGTGCATTAGGAGAAGATTAGGGCCATCCTGGATTGGCCTATGCCTAGGAATGTGACAGATTTGAGGTGATTCGTGGGCATATGTACTTATTACAGGAGATTCGTGAAGGGGTTTTCCCAACTAGCAGAACCCCTCATAGATTTGACAAATGAAAGGGGATTTTGATTGGACTGATGTGGCATAGGAGGCTTTTGAGCACATCAAGAGGGTGATGCGTAGTTATCATGTCTTGGACTTTCCATATTTTTCACACCCATTTGTTTTGGAGTGTGATGCATCAGGGGAAGGCATTGGAGAAGTTTTCTCACAGGGAGGTCACCCCATAGCCTTTGAGAGTCGAAAACTTTAGCCACATGAGTGATTTTGTCCAATATATGATAAAGAGATGCTAGTTATCATGAATTCATTGGCTAAGTTTCATAAATACTTAATGGGGAACAGGTTCAAGGTTAAGACTAATCACAACATTATTTGATTTTTCTTGGAGAAGAAAAACCTATAGGAGAGATAGTAGAAGTGGGTCAATAAGATCCAAGCGTATGTTTTTTAGATTGAGTATGTCAAGGGAAAGTGGAACATAGTAGTTGATGCATTATCACGGAGGCCCACGACACTCCCTTTAATGGATATCACACAGAATAGGAAGGCACAGCTATCAGTGGAGTACTCCAAGGATCGGTAGGCATGCAAGATCCTGGATGGTACTCATGGGAATGATAGGTACCAAGTGATGGATGATGTTATCTACTACAAAGATAGGATTTATTTGGTACTAGGAACACAATTGAGAGAGAAGATCCTGCACGCAGCTCATGTCTCACCTTTAGCAGGGCATCAGGGATTCTATAAGACTAACAAATCCATTAGGGATCGCTTCACTTGGAGGGATATTAAGGAGGATGTTCTAAAGCATGTTAGGGAGTGTGAGAAATGCCAAAGGAACAAGGGAGTGAACACACACCCAGCTGGATTGCTACAACTTCTTCTTATTCCTGAGAGGAAGTGGGAGAGCATATTGATGGATTTTATCGCATGATTGCCAATAGTATAGGGGAGATATTGCATATATGTGTTTTTTGATAGACTAACGAAGATTGCACACTTTTTCGACATTCCAGCTTGATACTCAGCATCACAAGTAGCCGAGTTATTTTTCCAGGAGGTGTTTAGATTACCTGGGTTTCCTAAGACGATTGTCAGTGACAGGATACCATATTTATGGGAGGATTTTGGCTGCAGTTATTTTTCTTTGTGAGAAAGGAGTTGAAAACTAGCACTAGCTACCACCCTTAGATAGATGGGCAGAAATATATAGTGAATAAGTGGCTGGAGGGATATATGCGCAACTATGTAACGGGACAACAGAGAGTGTGGGTGAAGTGGTTGAACCTTGGGGAGTATTGCTACAACACCACATACCATATGTCTATAGGTATAACACCCTTTCATGATTTGTATGGTTATGATGTATTGACTTTTGCTGATATGGTTTTTGGAGATAGAAGAGCTCCAAGGGCCAAAGATTGGATACAAGAGAGCCAATATATCCTTAAAGCACTCAAGGATAACTTGCAGATGGCACAAAACCAATAGAAGTTATATGCAGACAGGGGCAGAGTAGAGTGACATTTTGAGGTGGGAGATTTGGTTTTCCTAATATTGCAGCCATAGAAGAAATCCACACTGAAGCAAAAGGGAGCTGAGAAGCTTCAGCCTCATTTTTATGGGCCATACAGGGTGATCCGACGAGTGGGAGAGGTAGCTTATGAGTTGGAGCTTCCACCTAGAAGCTAGTTGCCTAATGTATTCCATGTCTCTTTCCTGAAAAGGGCTTTGGGACAACGAGTGAATTCTACCACTAATTTACCACCATTAGATGATGAGTGGCATTTAATTTTGACACCAGAGGACATTTTAAGGAGAGGGAAGGGAATCTGAGGAGCAAGACCATTAGATAATTCCTTGTCGTGTCGAAGGATTTGCCTGAAGAGGATGCCACTTGGGAGGGAGAACAGATTTTGCAGCATCTAACACTACAATTTCTTGAGGACAAGCAACATTGAGGAAGGGGGGACTGTTATGTCCCCAATTAAAAAATTTGATAAGTAAATTCTCAATTTTGCAATTTTTGAGATATATATGTATATGTATAGTGGAGATATTTAATTAATTTGGGAGAAAAGGCAATGGCTGAGACTTAGGAAAAGAAGAAAAATTAAAGTGAGTTAAGTTGTGGAGATTACCAAGCATGGCAATTGAACCATGGGAAGAACCAAACAATGGTATCAGAACATAATGTGAAAGAAATTGAACCATGGTATGAGGAAGGGAAAGCATAGATAAAAGGAAGGTTAGAGCCTCATTTTGATCATTCTGTTTTTGGCATTTCATTTCTAAATTGGAGGTTTTCTTTGAGTTAAGTCAACCAGTGTTATGGAGCACAGAGATTTCCAAGCAGAGAATCCCAACTCTCTTTCAGTGAACTTAGAGTGTCACCCTAGGAGAGAAAATTTGGAGTCGATTGAATATTTCTTTTCCTACATTTTGTGAGCCATTTCATCTCTACAATAGGTAGGACGCATTTTTCAGTGGGATGCAGTAGTAGAAGTAGAGTTGCTTGGAGGAAGAGATTGTAGGGAAGATTTGTCTTGAGAATTTTCAAGAATTTGGCTTGGAGGAGGATGAATTCCCTTGTGGATTTTCAGAGCCTGGATCAGTTGCATTTGTGTGGGTCATATTGTTCTTCCTCAGGGCCTGCGCAGGGGGTTTTTGGGCCATTTTTGCTATAGTAGTTGCTACAATCTTGTGTCAGGGAATAGCTGGAATTTCACTCTATCTTTTCAGCACTATCTTTCTGTAATTTTTCAGTTACTTTTGCGGAGGATTTTGGGTGGAGAAGCTGTATATTTTCTGGTGGGACGCAGAGTTGGGCAGTGGGTGATTTCACTTGATTTTTGGGTAATTTCATGAGGTTGGAATTAGCCCAAAATATTTTGGGTTTTGTTGGTCCGGGGTTGAAGAGAATTGTCCCAGTTTTTCAAATTTTTTGGAGCAAATTTGAGGCCTCAAATATCATTTTTCCTCCAGCAGCAACAACAATAAATTTATGGATAGAGCATATAACTAGTGAGCCATTTTTAGTGTAGAGTTTCCTTCATTCTCACCTAGGTTTTGTGTTCTTTCTTTGGCAAGCCCAAGTGCACACATTCCACTATATTTTTTTACTCAGCGTCTCATTTAATATTTAATAAAATGGCTCATATCTATTTCTGCTCAATGGTGTTATGAAATTATTGTTCTTGTGGAGTTTTCATATTACATGTTTATTTTGTTGTGTTATCTAGTTCATGTTTTGATATTTCACTATATTTAACTAGCTAGAATATTACATGTTGGTCCTTTCACTTCCTAATCTATATAGCTCCTCAATCTGCCTCTATCAATGAGCTCTGCTCCTTTAGGCCACTAAACTTGGCTCCAAGTCAATCTTTGGTCTAGTTTCTCCTTTGTCCTTCAATGTCACCCACTCATAGGATCTTCGATCAACTATTTACAACTCCTTTTGTGAACAACTCTTTGATCTTCCCCTTCTACCTTCTTTTGTTGTTACAATGATGGAAATTCTAGGGCTTGGAGGTTGCCCTTCTTCACATTGAATCAACCCTCTCTAACGCAATGAACTAGGGCTAGTTGGTTGGCCCACTTGACTACTACTTAGTCCTTCAAATTCTACACATCCTTAGGCCCAATACACCTGATGAGCCCCAAAAATGGATAATTATTTAGGCTCATTCAACCTCCTAATTCGACTTAATCCACCATTCTCATTAGTTTATTGCATGTTTTTGATTATATTTATGCTAATAGAGTGAATTGGGTTAGTCATTATGCCAACAAGTCTAATGTGTGCTTTGTGTAGCCTTTTTGGTCAATTTGGAGACAAAGTCAATGGTTGAAATGAGCACTTGGCAGCCAAATTCGTGGAGAGTATTTTTAGGAAGGTGTTCCCTTCATTTATGGGCCCTTACCTCGAATTCTCCACCATCAGCTCGGAGTTCAAGGGCCACCAAATCAATCAGCACAAGGGCAGCCAAGCAAGTCAAGTAGGACTGCTGTTAACTACAAGTCTTGGGCAGTCGTGTCCCTAAAGTTTAGGAGGACTGTTGGGGTCCTCAATTTGTACAAATAAGAAGGCTTAGGGCCTCATTTTGGTTAGCTGGTAGTTAGTCATTTCATAGTCTTGTTGTAGTCATTTTGTAGTTCGATTTTTAGGCAATAGATTAGTTTTGTTGTCAGCTCATTTTCAAGTTCTCCTTGTGGACAGTTTTGATGTAACTCTTCATTTCTTGATCAATAAAGATGAATCCAGCTTTGCACCAGCTCTAAATCTCTCTTAGGAGGCTGTAGCTCTTGGGGTTGGGCCCATCTCAAGCGCCCAGTACCTCCTTTGTTTACCTTTATGTGTCTTTGCTGCATTCTTAGAGTAAAATCTGTTATTTAGATTTAAAACTTGTTGTGTTATTTAGGTTGCTTTTGATGATTAAAGTAGATTTTCATGTTCAGATTGATTTGGATAGATTAATAACATAAAGGATCCTTGGAAAAAGGGGCTCAAGCACCTCTGATCTTACCTCTCCCTCAGTGGGATCGTGAGTTGGGACAAAGGTGACCTTGCTGCACACAAAAACGTTGTCTTGCTTCACCATGCAAGTATTAGTGTTGGATTCTTAGTTGTCAAACTTGATATCAGTTTTGACTGCATGCTTAGGGTTATGATTGCTTAGTTGCATAGTTAGTTCATCTGATTTTGTGCAAATAAACTTCTGTTCCATTTCTTTTGCTATTATCTAGGTCATATTAGGTCAAGGTAATTAGGTTCTTGATTTTCCAAGTCTTCATTTGTTAAATTCGAAAAATAACTTGCAGAGCACCTATTATCCTTCTCTATCTACCCATAATCCATCAGATAATCTGCTCCAACCCTTAGTCCATGATTCGTACCCTTCATTTGCCATACTTTCCCCACCTTGCCCTAATTCCTACATTCTTGTGCATCATCGCTTCCTCCATCCTTGAACAAACCCAATCGCTCCTTAGCCTCATCCACCAAGTCCTAGACCTCTTCACACCCCTATTTCACCTCCATACTCATTCCTCCATATTTTTCCCTCCATCCATGCTCCAAAATCCCATTTCGAAACATCCTGTAGAAGAATTACAGAACATCCTGTAGAAATCCTGAACATCCTGTAGAACCCCTGCAGACTTCCTGTAGAAGCTCATAAACACAGTTTCTTGGCAGCCAAACTTTGTGAGACTCTCTGGAAGGGTGTTAGGGACCCCTTAGACCCTCTCTGAACCTTCCCAACCTTTCCCAAGCATTTCTCCTCCTTGATCCACCTCTGCATAGTCAAAAATAGTTAGGAGCACATGCATGATAATTCCAACAACTTAAACAAAAATACAAAAAGATGTTTTCTTCAGATAGAGGTAGTCTAGACACATGTATTTTACCTTCATAGAAGTAATGGCATCTCTTTCAGTAGTTTGCATGCTCTTCTTTGCGTCAGCAGGACTAGCTGGTAGAATTAGGGTTTGCGTTTCTTTTTGGCTTTCAGTTTCTTGTTGCAATTAGATTAGCTTCCTTCGAGTTAGCTTTCATCCATCAATTAAAAAGATTCTTCTAAGAGCTCATAGAAGTTGGCTTAAGCTCCTAGTGGACTTGTGCCAGCTGACCAAGTGACAGCTGCGGCAAGAGCTAGTACTTGTGCATACAGCACCGTCGCTTCCAAGTTTGTTACGAACTACCGGGTTGATAAAATTAAAGAAGGGAGTTCCAGGAGTTGTAGCATTATTGCTACAATACTGGGGCCCACCATCTTTTTGGCGCCGTTGCCAGGGAAGCGTCAGAGTATTGGTGATTGCCGCTTTTCTTCTATTTTCCACTACAATCTTCTGCTAAGTAGTTTATTTCATTTCCATTATGCAATTTCGTTTCTGCAAAAGTAGATTAGCATTTCCCGCTTTCATAGATTAGCATTTCAATTCCGCAATTTCATTTATGCAAGCGTAGATTAGCATTTCAATTCCGCAAGCGTAGACTAGCATTTCATTCCTGCAATTTCATTTGAGCAAAATAGATTAGTCATTTCCTGCTTTCATTTCAATTCTGCATTTTCATTTTAGCAAGATAGTTAGTTGCAGTTCAATCTATTTCAGTTTTGCAGGTAGAAGTAGAAAAAAGCAAAAATCAACCAAAAAGATTTCATTTCATGCCTTGTAGGAGTAGAGATAAGTTAGAAAAATGATTGCACAATACCCCCACTGCTTCACACAGCCAACCTTCTCTCTTCTTCGATGGCTGTGATTAAAGAACCCTTAGGTGGAAAACAAGACATATTTGAAGAACCTCAAGGGAAGAAGAAGAAGAAAACATTCCTCTGGAGCAAATGGCTACAAGCAGAAATGTTGGGAGCAGTCCCTTGTCCAAAGATGAATTTGAAAATCAGATCGAAGATTTCAAGAGTGATATGAGGCAGTTTCTTGCCATGCAACTGGATACCTTGCGGATCCAAAAGAAGCAAGAAGAAGCCAAGAGGGCTTTGGCCATTTTTTGTCCTAGCTGCACTAGAAAGCATCCTAGGAACGAATGTCCATTGTACTCCATAGAAGTGTGTTTTGTATGTGAAGAATACCATCTTACAGATCAGTGCCCTTCCTTACCCAAAATCAAAGTTGCATATCAGAGAGCCAAAGGATCCACTGAATCACTCTATTATATGAACCAAAGGAGGCCACATGAACCTAGACCTTATCAGCAGGAACTGCAAGGGACAACCGAGACCTATTATGACCCCTATCAAGCCACTTTCATGCCTTCTTGGGGTCCCCCTGCTCATCCTTCCTGGTTCACACCTCCTCCTTGTTCCTTCATAGATCCATATTATGCCCAACCAGCTGCTCATTCGTTTCACTCTTATGCTCAGCCACAGCCTCAGTGGAATACACCTCATCAGGGGTGGAGGCCCCAGTACAACACTCCTCCCACTTATTTTCCTCCACCACCTGCTCAACCGCAACCATCACCTCCTCCTCCACCAAGGCAACCCCAAATTCCTACCCAACCACAACCCCATCCGCATCCATCTCAAATACACACCTCCACTCAACTACCCATAACACCATTTCCAAAACCATACAATGGAGCAGCTCAACCCAATTGCAAAGCTGAGGCACAACATGTCCAAATGACTCCTCTTGAGTTCAACGATCTTCACCATAGCTCAGGAAGAGTGTTGCAAAAAAGAGATTATCTTGAAAGCATTGAAGGACCACCTCCGGCAAAAGAAGATTCAAAAGAGGAGATCAAAGAACCATGGGCTGCACTTGATGAAGAGAAGAGATTAGAATCAGAGATCGAGAGAGTTCCCTCATGGTTACCATCAAATCCTCCATGTACTCAAGAGAAAGATCATCAAAAAGAGGAAGATGAGAAGGTCATGATAGAAGGTGACATGAAGAATGATCCAGATCAGCAAAAGGACCAAGGATATCAAAGCTATATTGAGATATGGTTTCAGATGGTCACTAAGTTGCAGCGATACTATCTTCCTCAGCTATGTTTGATCCCTTCAAAGTCAGATCATTTTGTCTCTGAAATCCAGATACATGTCAAAGCATGCATTTCGAGCCTTCACATCATCTTGTCTCTAATCTCGATGTGCACATGGCTCCATTGGAAGTATTCTTACACTTGAAAATGATTTTGTTTTTCAAGTAGGGTAGGGTAGAGAGAAAAAAAAAGAAAAAAAAAAAAAAAAGAGGAAAAAATGAAAATAAGAAGAGAATAAAAATCTAAGGTGAAAACCTCCTCGGAGGCGCCTTAGATTGGCTCATTGATTGAAAACCTCCATGAGGCGGTCAATGGGTTGGGAAAAAAGAGAAAAGAGAATAAGATCTCTGGGTGAAAACCTCCCTTGGAGGCGCCCAGGGCAGGCAATTAGGGTGAAAACCTCCATGAGGCGCCCTAGTTGGTTTTTTTTTTTTTAAAAGAGAAAAATAAAAATAAAAATAAATCTAATTCCCATTGAATAATTTCAGGTTGCAGCAATGACATTGCAGGTCAGGAGGATCACTCAAAACAAAGACAAAGGAGTTTTTGTGCCTTCTAGAGGAGGTTCTATATTTCTACAGGAAACATCCTGTAGAACCTTCAAGCGAGCCAGATTCGATTTTGGAAGGGGATCTAAAGCTTGGAATCCATTGGTTATGCCTGCAAGCATCCATGTTCCCATTCCTCACCCTTTTCCATCATCTTTTCCACCTCATTGTGCTTCTTCATTGTGCTTCTACAGGAAGTTCCTGTAGAAATTGTAGGAAGCTAGAAATGGATTTCAAAAAGGTGGTTTGGCGAACATGGTAGCTTCCTCAAGGGTTCAGAAGTCCTCCTGCAATCTTCAAACTCCTCCTCCATCATCTCCATACCTGCATCACATCCCAAGTTCATTTTTCTTACCATGCAACAAAACTGCAGAATGCCTTGAAGCAAAAATACATAGAACAGAATTTGTTTTTGCCATAACTTGAAAACCATGCATCCATTTGAAAAACCGTTTTACAAGGAATTGTATAGGGATGATGGCAACATGCCCGATCAGTTTCAGCATATTCCGGTGCACGGTTCCAAGAAATCAGCCTCCATCACCATCAGCCATTTTTGTATTTTCTCCATATCCGTGCATCCATTTCAAAACCTGTTTCATGGGGATATGCATATGGGTGATAGTAACCTATCCAAGCAGTTTCAGCCGATTCTGATGCACGGTTTCCGAGAAATTGATCTCTGAAATCTTCAGCCATTTTCCATTTTTCTCGAAATCTGTGCATCCATTGATCACGATTTTGCTATGGGAGGTGCATCATCATGATAGGAATGCGCTCAGCAAGTTTCAGATCAATCCGGTTTTCCGTTTGGGAGCAATGGCGAAAACAAGTTCCAGTCCTGTGAAAATTCAACGCAGCAGCTTGAAGGTGCAGATCTGAGCGTGGAAATGAACTCCTGCAGCATGCATCCGGCCAGAGGACACCTGCACAAGGAAAACAAGCAAAAACCATCAGCCAAGCCCTCATGCAACCAAAGAAGCTAGTGCATGCAGCAATGACTAGCCTCAGCACCTCACAGTAGCCATTTGACTTCAGGTACGTGACTGAAACTCGTTCTTCTATTGCACAAATCTAATTTAAAAACTGCATGAATGAATGGAATGGTGGAATTGAGCCACGAATATAGCAGGATTAAGCCGATAATTCCTTGTCCAATTCTCTATCAATCAGCCAAGAATCATGCAACGTATGTGTTAGACAACTCACGTGAAAATTAAAAATAAAAATAAAAACAGACAGTGGTAGAGGCTTTAACTCCAGTGCAACTGATTAACAAGAAGAGGACATGCAGCTCATTATAGCACTGTCATCTGCATGTGGTCATGTACACCTGGCCACCTCACTCCTTCACCACAAATGACGCAGCAATTAACGAAAGCTCAGCTGAAACTCACAGACTGCTGTTAACTTGCACTTGCAACATTTTCAACTGAAGTATGCATCCTCTGATTCCACAAAATGATTAACCCATCGTCCTCCATTGAGCTTTGTGGCCTGGTTCACAATTCTCCAGCGTATCGGACTCACTTAGAGGTGCAGGGGCACTCTACAGGCGTTTCTACAGGAAGTCGTCTACAAGAAACGCAGAAAACAGCTCTGCGGAAGGAAAACCCGAGATTCTTGTCAAAATTCAAGCTTGAAATGAGAAAAGTAGTTAAAGCTCGTGTCCAAGGTTACCAGGGTTCTTGAAAGTATTGATTTTGGAGTTTTTCAAACGCATTATAGATCTGTTAATGGTGGAGCACTCTGTTTGAATTCAGAATCTGATCATCTATTTCATAGTCCATGGAGGACAAGATATTCCGTGCTTGGTCTAAAACTGTTGAAGAATGCTTAGAAGAATATGATGTGAGCTTAGAGAATGGTTTAAATTCTCATGAAGTGGAAAAACGCCGTCAAATATATGGATGGAATGAGCTCCAGAAGAAAAATGGTACACCTTTGTGGAAGCTGGCAGTGGAGCAATTTGATGATACAGTTGTTAAAATACTTTTGCTGGCAGCTGGCATTTCATTTCTTCTCGCCTACTTTCGTGATAATGTGTCTTCTGAGGAGGGCATAACAGCCTATGTAGAGCCCCTGGTCATTCTCCTGATTCTCATCCTCAATGCCATTGTTGGAGTATGGCAGGAGAATAATTCTGAGAAGGCTTTGGAAGCTCTCAAATAAATGCAATCTGATCATGCAAAGGTCTTGAGAGATGGACATTATGTTGTAGATCTTCCCTCCAGAGAACTTGTTCCAGGAGATATAGTGGAACTGAAGGTGGGAGACAAGGTTCCTGCAGACATGAGAATTGTGTCCCTCAAGACATCCATCTTTAGGATGGCGCAGAGCTCCCTGACCAGAGAGAGCATGCCTGTGGTCAAAAGAACATATCCAGCCACCTTGTGTGACTGTGAGTTGCAGTCAAAGGAATGCATGGTGTTTGCAGGAACTACAGTTACCAATGGCTGCTGCACATGCATTGTTGTGAGCACTGGCATGTTTACAGAAATAGGTAAAATTCAGGCACAAATTCAGGAAGCTTCAATGGAATGTCATGATACCCCTTTGAAAAGAAAGTTAGATGAATTTGGTGAAAGACTGACAACAGTGATTGGTGCCATTTGTATTCTTGTCTGGATCATGAACTACAAATATTTTCTTTCATGGGAAGTCATAGATGGGTGGCCAAAAAATATCAAGTTTTCCTTTGAGAAATGTACGTACTACTTTAAGATTGTTGTTGCTCTGGCAGTTGCTGCTATACCAGAGGGATTGCCTGCTGTGATTACTACATGTTTGGCTCTTGGCACTTGTAAGATGGCACAAAAGAATGCTATTGTGCGTAAGTTACCGAGCGTGGAGACTTTGGGTTGCACCACAGTGATTTGCTCTGATAAGACAGGTACTCTTACAACCAATCAGATGTCTGTCAGTGAGTTTATAGCCATAGGGCACAGTGTTGGTTCACTTAGAGAGTTTACTGTTGAAGGAACAACATATAATCCTGAGGATGGAAAAATATTGGATTGGCCTGCACATAATATGGGGGAAAATTGAGAAACTCTGGCAGAAGTTGCTGCAGTTTGCAATGATGCAGGGATATCTTGTCAAGGTCACCAGTTCCGTGCTACTGGTATTCCCACTGAGGCAGCCTTGAAGGTATTGGTTGAAAAAATGGGAGTTCCAGACCCAATGGCAAGTGATACAAGTGCCATTCTCAACAATGGCACAGTGAAATTGGGCAATTGTGATTGGTGGATACAAACATCAAAGAGGCGGGCTTTATTGGAGTTTGATTGTGATTGAAAATCCATGGGTGTTATTGTCATGGAACCAATGGGACAAAATCGTCTGCTAGTGAAGGGCGCCATGGAAAATTTGCTTGAAAGGAGTGCTTTTCAACAACTTGTAGATGGATCAGTTGTTGAATGAGATGATGCATCAAGGGAATTACTCTTGAGGAAGTTTCATCAAATGAGTTCAAAGGCTTTGCGTTGTTTGGGATTGGCATACAAGGAAGTTTGGGGAGAGGGCAGCAGAAGGAGAAATTGGCCGAGATTTTAGCTAGGGAGGCAGCATCTGTGCTAGCCACCCTAAGCACATCCATCCCCTCCATGAACACTCATTTTTTCAAGGTTCGGACACAATCTAGTCATGGTTCAACCTTCTACAGGAAGTTCTGTATTTTTACCAGAAACATCCTGTAGAAGCCTTTGGGCAGGCCATAATCAATTATGGAGAGGGATTTGAAGCTTGAAGTTTGTTGAGGAGGCATGCAACCACTCTTTTCTTCCATCCTCCACTGGTTTCATCTCCTTTCACCACCATTGCCACCATCATATTGAATATACTTGCACAATCATACCAAAGTTGAGAATTCTCTAGGAAAAGAAGCACAGGCAGTGGGAAGAAGCAAAGAGAAAAGCATGGTTTCATGACTAAGAAGAGGGCATCACTTCAGAAGCTTGGCATGACAGGGAGGCCACCAGGGCCATCAAAGATGAGGAGATATATTGGTTGCTCAGAGGATGAGCAACACTTTCAGTAGGGGGTGATGATGAGCCCCAAAAATGGATAATTATTTGGGCTCATTCAACCTCCTAATTCGACTTAATCCACCATTCTCATTAGTTTATTGCATGTTTTTTATTATATTTATGCTAATAGAGTGAATTGGGTTAGTCATTATGCCAACAAGTCTAATGTGTGCTTTGTGTAGCCTTTTTGGTCAATTTGGAGACAAAGTCAATGGTTGAAATGAGCACTTGGCAGCCAAATTCGTGGAGAGTATTTTTAGGAAGGTGTTCCCTTCATTTATGGGCCCTTACTTCGAATTCTCCACCATCAGCTCGGAGTTCAAGGGCCACCAAATCAATCAGCACAAGGGCAGCCAAGCAAGTCAAGTAGGACTGCTGTTAACTACAAGTCTTGGGCAGCCGAGTCCCTAAAGTTTAGGAGGACTGTTGGGGTCCTCAATTTGTATAAATAAGAAGGCTTAGGGCCTCATTTTGGTTAGCTGGTAGTTAGTCATTTCATAGTCTTGTTGTAGTCATTTTGTAGTTCGATTTTTAAGCAATAGATTAGTTTTGCTGTCAGCTCATTTTCAAGTTCTCCTTGTGGACAGTTTTGATGTAACTCTTCATTTCTTGATCAATAAAGATGAATCCAGCTTTGCACCAACTCTAAATCTCTCTTAGGAGGCTGTAGCTCTTGGGGTTGGGCCCATCTCAAGCGCCCAGTACCTCCTTTGTTTACCTTTATGTGTCTTTGCTGCATTCTTAGAGTAAAATCTGCTATTTAGATTTAAAACTTGTTGTGTTATTTAGGTTGCTTTTGATGATTAAAGTAGATTTTCATGTTCAGATTGATTTGGATAGATTAATAACATAAAGGATCCTTGGAAAAAGGGGCTCAAGCACCTCTGATCTTACCTCTCCCTCAGTGGGATCGTGAGTTGGGACAAAGGTGACCATGTTGCCCACAAAAACGTTGTCTTGCTTCACCATGCAAGTATTAGTGTTGGATTCTTAGTTGTCAAACTTGATATCAGTTTTGACTGCATGCTTAGGGTTATGATTGCTTAGTTGCATAGTTAGTTCATCTGATTTTGTGCAAATAAACTTTTGTTCCATTTCTTTTGCTATTATCTAGGTCAGATTAGGTCAAGGTAATTAGGTTCTTGATTTTCCAAGTCTTCATTTGTTAAATTCGAAAAATAACTTGCAGAGCACCTGTTATCCTTCTCTATCTACCATAATCCATCAGATAATCTGCTCCAACCCTTAGTCCATGATTCGTACCCTTCATTTGCCATACTTTCCCCACCTTGCCCTAATTCCTACATTCTTGTGCATCATCGCTTCCTCCATCCTTGAACAAATCCAATCGCTCCTTAGCCTCATCCACCAAGTCCTAGACCTCTTCACACCCCTATTTCACCTCCATACTCATTCCTCCATCTTTTTCCCTCCATCCATGCTCCAAAATCCCATTTCGAAACATCCTGTAGAAGAATTACAGAACATCCTGTAGAAATCCTGAACATCCTGTAGAACCCCTGCAGACTTCCTATAGAAGCTCATAAACACGGTTTCTTGGCAGCCAAACTTTGTGAGACTCTCTGGAAGGGTGTTAGGGACCCCTTAGACCCTCTCTGAACCTTCCCAACCTTTCCCAAGCATTTCTCCTCCTTGATCCACCTCTGCACAGCCAAAAATAGTTAGGAGCACATGCATGATAATTCCAACAACTTAAACAAAAATACAAAAAGATGTTTTCTTCAGATAGAGGTAGTCTAGACACATGTATTTTACCTTCATAGAAGTAATGGCATCTCTTTCAGTAGTTTGCATGCTCTTCTTTGTGTCAGCAGGACCAGCTAGTAGAATTAGGGTTTGCTAGGGTTTGCGTTTCTTTTTGGCTTTCAGTTTCTTGTTGCAATTAGATTAGCTTCCTTCGAGTTAGCTTTCATCCATCAATTAAAAAGCTTCTTCTAAGAGCTCATAGAAGTTGGCTTAAGCTCCTAGTGGACTTGTGCCAGCTGACCAAGTGACAGCTGCGGCAAGAGCTAGTACTTGTGCATACAGCACCGTCGCTTCCAAGTTTGTTACGAACTACCGGGTTGATAAAATTAAAGAAGGGAGTTCCAGGAGTTGTAGCATTATTGCTACAATACTGGGGCCCACCAACACCTACCCTTCTACTAGACATATTGTCCTTCACAAGTGTTGGACTTAGGGCTCTTTTGACAGTCACCTAACATCCCTCCAACTATACATGGATTGTGTTGATGGTTTTGATTTAAGTTAATTAAACTTAAACAATCAACTCCTTGAATCTTGTTATCCTAACAAGATAGTGAGACAGTTTGCCCGAATTGTACAACTGAGGACTAAATGTTTTTTTTTTTGGAAAAATTTTATGTTACGGGAATGATAAGTAAATGAAAAGGAAAATAAGTATATACATCTGAAACATATTATTCACAACAAACTAGATGACAAAAAAAACTCAAAGTGAAAATCAAATTTAAATAACAATGAGCTAATTAGAATTTTGGGTCAAAGACCTTAAATTTTGTAGAGCATACGCTGTGAAAACTATGAAATTAAAGATATGACAAGAAGTAAGAGGTATACATAATAAAAAATACTGCAAAAATATAGGTTGATTTTATTAAATGAAAAAAGTATAGTTGATTTCTTAACAATATGTCTCTGCGAAGACCCTTGACCAATTTCAGTTAAAACTACTGCAATGTACCAAATTATATATAATAGCCAAGAAAAGTACGAAGTTTGGGCAACTTACTTTCTGAATAAATATGACTGTTAGCACTGGTTATTAAAAAGCAGACCTTCAAAATAACAAGGAAATAGTAAAAAACACATTATACCTTCACAAATCCTTGAGAGAATGGTGGAGTAACCCTAATTTATCTCTCATTTATCAAATGAATTTGTTTTCACCATTAAGATAAGCTCTCTGGTTTATAGAAAATAAAATCAAACGAATTAAAGATAACCTAAATATGTTGTAGCATACCTCTCTTCATAGTTTTTCCTCTCCTGCCTTCATAGATTCCTCCTCCTTTTAAAGGGTTCCAAAATAGTTTGGGTAGTTGTCTTAATTAGTATATTGTGTTTAGTTTAGTTTCTCATCTGAGTATTTAGAAAATAAGAGAAGGAATGCTCTAAAAGTCAACCGATAAAACCTTCTTCTTTTTTTAATTTTGACTCTACTAGGACCCCATTTATATTTTTTTATTTTTTATTTTTATTTTTTATATTTTAAAAGAAGCTGCTATGTAACCCAATATCTTTCATATAACCATGATGATAAAACATATTAACACATGTAACATCACCCACTGTTTACTACGTGTATATAAACAAAAATAAAATCATAGCATCATTAATCCATGGTGCCCCTTTTCACTCCTTGTTTCTCCTTATGCTTTTGGTTCCTATGTGAGCCCACGTCAAATATATCGGCAAATGAATATAAAATGCCGCATGCATGATATCATGCATAAACTCATATCACAAGTCAAAAAATAGTTTCATGAACATCCACGTAAGAAAACTGAAGAAATGTCACCTTTCGAAGTGTATCTGACAACAGAAAAGAAATCGAAGAGTATCCATAAAAATATAAAAGTAAACCATAAACAACCATAAATCATTGTCCGTGTCTGTGTGATGGAGTTGAGTCTACCTGATACTCCTCCTGGTGCAAACGATAAGTAACAAAGTGTGAGGACCCATGCTAAGAATCAGACAAGGTGACCTGTGTCTTTTGTCTTTTGTCACTTGGGACAGGTTGGGGAGGAGTTTGGTGTTTCATAGGCTGATTGACGGGTACAAAAGGTTGTCTAGTGGTGTCTTCAATTAATGGAATACGTTGACTGCAAATAATTGAGGGCTAAGGTGCAGTACGAGGTGAGTGAACAATGCGTGAGGTTGTAGACTATAAACGAGAAACATGTGCTTGAGGAGGAGGAGGCAGTGAAGCAGGAGGTCAACCTTGGAAAGAATGAAGGGGTTATGTAGGGGTGGGGTTCTCCCAGCCATCATAGTTTGGGGAAACTAGAGGAGAAGATGCATGCAGTGGTATAGGGATGATTTCATTTGGTGGACAAGGATCAGACAGTTGCGGTGGTTGGGCAGCTGGTTAGGGAATGGGTTGGCCAGAAGGTTAACTAGGTCAGCACGCACCAATTATCTGATTCCATCTGAGTAAGCATTGAAATAGATTGAACCTCTTATTCTTTTGTCCCCCTTGATAGCCAAATTTAGGTTTATGTTAGGTCCCCCTTTACCATTGCCCCTGTCTCTATTCCTATTGAAAAATCTCATGCTGGAGGAATTAGTAACAATTGATTTCACAAGCAATAAAAATTAAGCATTTTTCTTTGACAAACTGATTAATTGTTTAAGTAAAAAAAAACAGACACAGAAATAACAAAGAGGGGTGGGGGCGGTCACTCAGCAGATCAACATGATTAACTAATAAACAGTTGTATCATTCAAAATTTATTTCAAAAAATAGTACCAATCGAATTGAAAAACCAATCCATAGGAGTTCTTATGAAACCAGACTTTTGTCATGCATGTATTATAGAAAAAAAGCCATAACATGAACCGAACCAAACCCAAGTGAAGCATGCTCGTATTGTTTTGTTTGTTGCGATGCAAGTTAAAATTAATATGAAAACATGATGAAGAACATAGCTTATATGTGTGTGAGGCAAAATGAGACAAATGATCGAGCGTAAGGGGTTTAAACATCGTGGTATATATATAAGTACAGTATATTGTTTTACATTCAGGTTCCATGTTACATAATGAGAAGACAAGGAATCAAAGCATGGGATGCTTATACTTATCTCTTTTTCTTCTTCTTTTTTTGTGTAAATTTTTAATGGCCCATGTGTAACAAGTATTAACGATTAACCAAAATCAGTCTTGAATGACAGTTATGTAAATGGCAATAGATGATTGACAATAATTTCGTTCGTTTGCACACCGGAAAAGCCCAATGATTTTTTGACTGAGATGAAAGGCCTCAAAGGCTCCCATGGACCAATTAGTGTTCAGATTTTAACAATTGACCATAAAAAATTACCCTTCATAGTTAATTATATTTGATAACATGGGTGAAATATTAGGGAAAGATTAAGGAGAGAAACTTGTATTAGGGGGAAATCAACACAGGATGGCCCATATCATAATGTAATATGGACAAGAAAGACATTTTTTTGGCTCAAAATATAAAAAATATAACTTGTGCTATTACATTGATGACCTTGGTAAAATGTCGGGACTATGTGACTGAGGAGGCCCTCGAAGGCTTCGACCTGTGGTGTGCACTAGCCACATACAAGGTGGAAAAAAAACTTTTGCATTTCCCAAACCTTTTTAGACCCAAAACAACAAATATGTGTTGGAAAGGAGAGCAACATGTCACAAGCCAGGCCATGCCAAGTAACTGAAACCAAAAGGTAAGGAGGGGAAAATTTAGAGGGTAGACACAAGCAATCATCAATCTAATCATAAGAAAAAGCTTGTTGAAACATACCTATGAAATTAGAAAGGATAGGAGGAGAGACTTTGTCCACAATGGATGCCAAACAACTATTTTCCCCAAATTTCTCTACATGAACTGACGAGCCCTTAGCCGAAGAAAAATTCAGAAACTACTCACGGAGCCACCATCATTACTCTATTGTCTCAACACTAGGGTTTGTCTTGAGTTTTACTTCGTAGAATGCATGGATGGGGGAATGACCGACCTTCCATGGCTTGAGAGACAGACGAGAAAGGTGGTGAAGGTCAAGGTAACATTCAGTGAATGTAGGAGTAAAGGAAGAGTGGGGGATAACATGACGCATAAATCACACACAACCATTGAATACTATGTCACCATGATATACAACACATAGCAAGGGGAGATAGTCTGGGTTGGAAGTGTGGGAGATCGGTGGATAGGGACAACATCATATTGATGTTACAAAGAACAACCAGACCCAGCCGACACATCATGCCACGTTCATTGAATTGATATGTTAAGTCAACAATAAACATTTATTGCAATTTTTATTTGAGCGTTGCCAAAATTTTACCCATGTAACAAATCTTATGGAGCCTACCACCACATTAACCACACACAATGTCAAACCAAACTATGATCAACTCTTTGGCGATCAACAATTGGTTTCTGATGGGTATACTGTTTCACACTCTATTCTAATTGTTATGACAACCTCAGCACCATCAAACATTTAGAACATTGAATGTGCCAAAAACATCATACATTAAAATACTTATAATTGATCATAAAAATGTGTGTATCCATATTTTAAATTAATCTAACACTTTATGTTTTCAATGCTTCAAAGATTTATAAGGACTCAATTTATACCAAATGTCTAATGTTAAAGGTGTGCCCTCACATATATAACATATATGTAAAACAACTAATCATAACCCGGTGATAAACCATTTAACATTTAATTTATCAAAGCTCCCCACTGTCGTGTATGTCATATATATAATGTGAACCACCATAAATGTAGCCCAAAACATAGACAATGCCTGCAACCATCATCATATCATATGAGCTCTTATAACCAATCAAAAAAATATGTATGTAAGGCCTGCAATGCCTCAACTTTTCAACCTTTTATAATGATCTGATTTGTGCCAAACATGTAACATTACAAACTCGTTCTCAAATAAAAACCATATACACAATACAATCAACCAATAATGTGGTGAGAAACACATAAAACCATATATTCTGAAGGCACCCCCACTATTATAAGGCAACATCCAATATAAGGCAAGGGAGATTTCCCTCATTATCATTATGTAATATACCTGTGAGTGAGATCTTTGTAGCGAGCTTTTTGGCATACACATTTAGTTTCAGCACAAAAATATTAAGTAGGGGTCCCACGTACTAGGCCAATTAAAATTATAAGTTGCTAAGAGAGTGTTAGTTTAGGATAACCGCAATGCTTTGTCGAGATTTGTTAACGTAAACAGTCGTCAGCATTGGTAACTCCACAGGGTGACTTACTAGAGCAAGTCAGAACATAGTATCTGTGGTTAGAATCATGGAAACTTTAACCGTAGAGAGTAGACTATAGGTTGTCAAGGGTACAGGAAGCAAGGCACTGAGAAGAGGGACCAAGAAGGCATGATTTGAAGTGATTTTTTGCAAATAGTGATGAGGTTTAACATATTAAGGCTTGTCCTTGCAATGATAAGGGGAGAGGGTGTCTAGTTTCCTGTAAAAGATCTTGCTGCATGAGGTTTTGAAAAATACAGTGCATAAGATGTCAGAGAAGCATACTCCCCTTGAAATATAATTGTTGAAGGATATTGCCGCAAAATAGAGCTCCTTGCTATCAGAGTGAAGAAGCAGTAGAAATCAACGATAAAATAAAGAAAAAAATATATCATAAACAGTGAAGAATCATGAAAAACAAACCAAAAAGAAAACAGAAAAACTGAGACTGAAACAGACAAATAAAAGAAAACTACTATGTACAAAAAAATTTGGTGAGTGATGGTGATCTAACCAAGTTTAGTTTCCACAAATGGCTTTAGGTTTGAGGCATTTGTTGTGTAAGGGGGAGAATATGATCATTCATATCTTTAAGCAAATAAGTGTTTGGTCTAACAACCACAGAAATTTTGAAAAGGTCCATCCAAAATTCCTAAAATTTATGATAATTGTCTTTTTGCAGTGTGAACGTGGTTGCGAGGGTTTAATGATAACCTTGAGACGAATCCCATGACACAAGTATAGTGATAATCTTAGAAAATGCATTCTATATACAGCTATGCCGTGCTTCTCCTGTACTGAAAAAAAAAAAGAGTCCCAGAGGAAGACCTTTTGATTCACATCGAAACTAACATTTTTTCGATTTTTTCTCAAAATACCTTTTTACAGTTTTCATCCCGCATTGAAGATTTTCTGAGGCATGGTTTCGTTGTTCTTCAAGGGCCAGTAGTTCCAAAACTCTCTGTGGGACATTGTTTGAGGTAAGTTCTTCAGCCTGTATAGTGAGGCGGAGGGACAGTAATTCTAATTCAACACGCAATATTGCATCCTGCCCATAAACAAGCTGAAAAGGTGTAGTACCAGTAGTGTATTTACGGTAGTACGATCTTCCCATACCGCAAATTTCAAAAGAGTATGCCAGATACAGGGCTTGTCATGAATGGGCTTCTTCAAAATTTGAATAAAGTTTTTATTAGTGGACTCAGCTAGTCGATTGCCTTGTGGGTAGTAAGTAGAAAAAGTTGAGTGTTTTACATTGTACTGATTGTAGAATATGGTAAATTACGCAGAGATGAAGGCAGGTCCATTGTCTGAAATCAACTCTAAAGGGAGCCCAAAACGTGAGAAAAAAATAATTCTCCAAGAAGTCAATGACCTGTTCATCGCGAGCGTTCTTTAAAGGCACAACTTCTGCCCATTTAGTAAAGTAATCGGTAACGGTAGGTAATCAAATATGACCGGCTGAAGAATGGGGATTGATCGAAACAATGAAATCTAAACCCCATTTGGCGAATTGGAACTCAGGGATAACCGGGCAGAGGGGCATGGCATGAAACTTCTCTTTTCTAGCATCTTGTTGCCATTCTTTGCAGTTCCTAACGTATTTAAAACAATATGTGAAGATCATTGGCCAGTAAAAACCAAACCTTGGGATCTTAAAATCAGTAGTGTTCAGAATTAAATATTTATAAGATTCCAAGCATAGAAGTCTCCACTATGCTTGGTTTAAGTTTTTAGGACATTTCTAGTTTTGAAGATAGAAAATTAGGTCCTCATACCATGGGTGGTCTGCAAGTTGGATTTGTTGCTCGTAAATTAAAAATAAAGTAGGCAATGGTTTGTCATCATCAGTTGGATCATTTGGTTGGGGATGTTGGGCCAAATATAGAGCCAAGTCATGTCTCTTAATCGTTTTTTGGTTATGATAGATAGGTCATGTTCCTAGATTTTAGCCAAC
This sequence comes from Pinus tabuliformis, assembly GCA_031772625.1. Classification (NCBI taxonomy): domain Eukaryota; kingdom Viridiplantae; phylum Streptophyta; class Pinopsida; order Pinales; family Pinaceae; genus Pinus; species Pinus tabuliformis. The sequence continues at coordinate 656,514,659 of CM062807.1, read as the reverse complement.
CAATGTGCCAACTTACTTAAGAGATAAGTCTCTGACATTAAAAAGTTAACAGTAGGTAAAGGGACTTTTAATTCTATGTGCTTTCCTAAGGTATAATGGCAAAAACTTTCAATTGACTTTATTAGAGAAAAAGTATTTTTTATCGAAAAATAATACTTGGATTCATCATCAAACAAGATTTGACTCATAAAGGCAATAGGTTGATCAATTTTTTGGTCATTATTTTGCATGAGGATGCCAAAAATAACTTCATCGGTTGCATTGGTATAAATGCAGAATTCTTTGTTGAAGTCAAGCTTTGCCAATACATGAGTGGAAGCAATGGCTTCCTTGATGGCAAGAAAATATCGCTGAGTGGAATCGTCTCATTTGAAAACATTATCCTACTTTGTTATATTATGAATGGCTTTTGTAATTTTGGAAAAATCATTAATAAATATTCGAAGGAAATTCACTTTACCCATGAAAGGTTGAATTTCTTTCTTAGAAGTAGGAGGAGGAAGATATTTTATTACTTCTACTTTATCAGGATTGATATTGATGCATGTCTCAGAAATAATGTGGCCCAAGAGTTTTCTAGCAGTAACACCAACAACAATTTGTTTTGGATTTAATGAGATGTCAAACCTCCAAAGACGGATTATTTTGGATTTAGTGAGATGTCAAACCTCCTGCATCTAGCAAAAACTTTCCTTAAGTGTTGAAAGTGATCCTCACAGTGTTTTGAGTATAATTCCATGTCATTGAGGTAAATATGTATGATATCCCTGATTAAATCATCAAACGATAATTTCATATCCATTTGGAAAGTGGCACCCACGTTGATTAGGCCAAAAGGAATACACTCATAAGCAAAGGTGCCCCATCAGGTGGTAAAGGTGGTTTTGTATTTGTCCATCTTCTTGAATCTGATCTAGTTGTAACCAGAAAATCCATCAAGAAGAGACATCATTTGAGAACATGCCACCTGTTGCATAATATGGTCCATGTTAGACAAGGGAAACTTATCTTTAATACCTGCTTTGTTTAGAGAATGGTAATCAACGCATAAACGTATATCACAATTCTTTTTCCTAATTGGAACCAAGTTAGCTACCCAATTAGAATATTTAATTGGAAAGATGATTTGGGCCTGTAAAAGCTTGTCCTATTATTTTCTAATTGTGGCTTCAAGAGCGGGATTTATCGTTCTTTGTGTTTTCCTGACTGGCTTGGCATCTAGTTTGATAGGTATGGCATGCTAAATAACTCTAGGATCGAAGTCACAAAGGTATTTGAATGACCAGGCAAAGATGTCAGAGAATTCATTGAATAAGGAAATGAAATTCTCCTTTTCTTCTTGAGTAAATTAGGCCCCTATTTGTAATATTTTTGGATCATCGTGGGTCTGGATGTTTACTATTATGGTTTCTCCTACCTTCCTTTTGGATCCTTCTTCTCGCTTTCTTTTCGATGAAGGGACATCACTTGGGGAGAAGGAATTTTCAAGTGGAGTTAATCCACAAGGATACATGTTATCCTTTAGCGAAATAATGTGTTCATCATTGATTGGTTGATCTTGGATGAAGGCGTAAATGCTTTCATCGTCTTAGAAAAATTGCTAGTTTTCCTCATTATTTGAAAGGTGTGAGGCCTATATAAAGATCGAAATAAGAAATCAGGCCTATCAGGTAAAACTTGGCAAGAAGGAATGGAAATGTAAACAACCAAATGATTGGCTAAAGCAATAAGCTCTCTTTGTACATGAGTAATATTGAAGGCAGTGAAAAGAGAGATCTTCTCCCAAGCTAGTTGGGTGTAACATTTGATTAGATTTTCATTAGGAGAATAGATTTTTTTATTAGGTTAATGACAAGCTCATAATCACCAAAAGCAGTCAAATATTTTCACCCTAGTGTTAAACCCTGTTCAATCCCAGGGAGAAGAGCTTCAAACTTGACAATGTTTTTGGTACAGTCAAATTCAAGTCTAAAAGAAAATTGATGCACTTTACCTTAGGGTGAGTATAAAAGGATACCGACACCATTTCCTTCGTGAGATGAAGCACCATCAAAATGAAAATTCCAATGTTGATCATATAATAAAGGCTTACTTGGTGGGAGAGAGTCTTATTTTGTGAAAAGAGAATAGACGCCCATTTCATCTTCAACATAATTGACATGAGGTTGAGGTAAACCTTCGATAAAAGGGGAGATCTGGTGTTCATTATAAACAATGATGTTTTTGGAATTTTTAGTAATGGTCATATGTGTCTCATCTAAAGACAGGTATCCACCTGTGCGGGTCCGCCAATCCCTTCCCAAAATGATTGAATGGTTCAAGATAGCATATCCATTACTTGAATGTTACATGTGGTCCTAATTTCTATATGGGCACATACCACCAAGGTGACATCTTTAATTAGGCCAACAAAATCTTGCAATGAGTTATTGTAGCCTACTATCTTCCTTAGGGTATCATCGGTACATTTTAGGCCAATCTCTTCCATAATGATCTCGGGCATGACATTTGGTCCAGAACCCCCATCTACTAGACAACAATGTGCAATTTTATAATGAATTTTCATAGAGACATAAAATGGTGAGGTTCGAAAGGAAGTTGAAGGAGAATTATTATTTACAACGAGGGTTTTTTCTTGAGAAGACTCTTCAGGTTGAATTTCTAGATTATTAATGGAATAGAAAATCTTCCCTTCAGTAAAACCCTTTAGTTTCCTTCGTTGTTCAAGAATAGTGGCCATATCGAGTAATGAAATAGCAGCCTTAATATTGGCCATTTGGATTAGGATATTAAATCCTAAGGAGTTGGATAAAGAAGGAAGAGAATGTACATTTTGATAGGAAGCAGAAGTATTTACAGGCGAGGATTGGGAAACATGGGCGAAGGTCCTTTTGCCAGAAAAGTGTTTAAATGATTATTCCTTGTTAGTGTGGGTCTTATAGGCATTTTTGGTTTCAACAACCAAGACATATTCTTCATCAGCCCAATCAAGGTTAGCACCAGTAGGGTCCGTATTTTTACCTAAGATTTTATCTCTAGCCAGTTTCTGAATTTGACAAGTCTTCCCATAATGATATTCCTCGTAGAAGTCACACCATGGGTGAGAAAAAAAAAAGTATTAGGTTTGTATGAATATTAAACTACATTAACAAGAGTAAGAGAGGAAGGATTAGAGGAATACAGGGCGTTGAGTCTTATTTCACAAGTGATGAATCTATTACTCATATCATGCATGAGTTGAAAGATGGAATTCATATATGGCTGGTTAGTCTGGTTTTCTAGCAGAACTCCAGTCCTAAGTAGTTGCTCCTCATATTCAAGATAGATTTGAAGAACAGACTGCAAAATAGTAGCGTTTTTCTCCTCGAGGCACTCTCTGTTGGGAGGAGGAAGTGAAATATAATAATGCATCATTATTGCTTGGTTTTGTGGGTGAATGACCTATGGAATATGATTGTAAAGTTTCTTGAAACGAAGATTAAAATATTTATTGTTTTCCCTTTAGAAATTGAAACATTATTTTAATAAAAAAACAGATCAATCGGATTCTTCAGTTGACCATACGTTGACTTAAACTAGTAACATAACTCTTTCCAAGTTGTAAAGGCCCTAGGTGGCAATTCAAAGAAATCAACTGCTACTTTCCCTGGGAGGGAATTGAATAAAAACCTCATACAAGTATAATTGTCATTTGTGCCTGTATTATGATAGGCGTTAGAAAAATCAATGAGGTGTTCATTAGTGGTAATGCTACCATCGGTTGAAAACTTAGGTAGATGATATTTAAATTTAGGAAGTGGCGCATTAGCAGGTGCCAAATTTAAATGAGATGGCACAGTATTATGATCTTATTCAAAGTGGAAAAATCCATATTGTTGAAATACTTCCGCAGGGTTAGTAGTCGATTGGTGAGGGGTGAAGGATGAGTAAATGGACCCAATTGAAAGAGTATAAGTAGAAGTGGATCCTGATGCAGAGGAGGAGGAACAAGAAGAAATAGAACCTTGGGTTCCAGAAGAATTTTGTTTTGAGTTCCTGACATTACGCACTTTTCCAGAGATGTAGTCCTAGAAGAGCTTATGAGACTTGTTAAGAAACACCTACAGGATTCTACTTGTAAGATGGTTTTTTATCTTTAAACTTATATAACATGAGAATACTCCAGGCTATCACCTCTTATCCTTCTCGAGGATTGGGGTTCTTCACTCATACACAAACTTTATTCTCAGGGAGGGGGAAACTGTCTACATTGGCATTCGTGACGTTGGTAACTTAATGCTTCATGTTCATTAGCTTGGTCTATATCGTGTGTGATTACTGACCAGTCATGGTTTAATTCTTTGACAGAGAAAGCATTATTTAGGATGTAATCGAGTAGGGAAATTACGATATTGCATTGATCATTCAATTGAGGGAGGAGACCAAGCTATTGATTGAATCGAATGGTCATTGATTACAAGTAAATGGTTCAAAATTTGAAATTAGAGATGGTAAGGATGTTCACATGGAGAATCTCTTTGGCATGAAAATTCAAAATCATGAGAAACAAATGACTACTTCCTAGCACACTCCTCGTTAGAGGCAGGATTCCTAAGGATGAAGTTAAGTGAAGATCAAGCAATATCAGTTTGATCAGGAATCTGAAATTCAAGAGCAGCTTGCTCGAAAAACTGAATAATCATGGATTAGGTTAAGACATAGATGATCGAGGAATATGCGTCCCCAATATGGTCACCAAAATATGTTGGTGGTTTTGGTTTAAGTTAATTAAAATTAACTAATCAACTCCTCGAATCTTGTTATCCTAACTAGATAGTGAGACAGTTTGCTTGGAATGTACAACTGAGGACTAAATGTTTTTTTTATAAAGTTTATGTTAAGGAATGACAAGTAAATAAAAATGAAAATAATTATATACATATGAAATATAATATTCATAGATGACAAACAAAAATTGAAAGTGAAAAACAGATTTAAATAACAACGAGTGAATCATAATTTTGGGTCAAATACCTTAAATTATGTAGAGCATATGCTGTGAAAACTGTGAATATAAAGATATGACAAGAAGTAAGAGGTATAAATAATAAAAATGTTGTAAAAATAGAGGAATGTACACTTAATTTCTTAATAGCAAGTCCATCCAAAGAGCCTTGACAGGTTTCAGATTCAAACTACTGCAATGTACAAAATCATATACAATAGACAAGGAAAACAAATTAAGATAGCATCATAATGATCTTTCAAGCAAAGTATAAAGTTTGGGCATCTTGTTTTCTACATAAAGATTACCGTTAGCACTGATTATTAAAAATCAAACCTTCAAAACAACAAGGAAGCAATTAGAAAAACACAAGATACCTTCACAAATCCTTGAGAGATGGTGGAGTCACCCTAATTTGTCTCTCCTTTACAAAATGAAATTTTTGTCACCGTTAATATCAACTCTCTATTTGATAGAAAATAAAATCAAGGGAATAAAAGACAACCTAAAAATGTTGTAGAATACCTCTCTTCACAATTTTTCTCCTACCTTCATACATTCGTCCTCATTTTAAAGGGATCCAAAATAGTTTGGGCAGTTATCTTAATGAGGAAATTTTGTTTGGTTTAGTTTCTAATCTAATCAATTAGAAAATAGGAGAAAGAATGTTCTAAAGGCCAACCAAGATAACCTTCTTCTTTTTTTGATTCTAATAAGTGGGATCCCTCTTTATTTTTTGTATGTTTTAAAAGAAGTTATGTAACCCAATGCGTTTCATATAACCATGATATTAAAATATATTAACATACGCACGAGCAATCAACCAAACATATTTCACATCACTCAATGTTTACTGTGTGTGAAAAAAATAAAACCAAAATCATAGCATCATTAACCCATGGAACCCCCTGTCACTTCTTGTTTCTCCTTATACTCTTGGTTCCTCTGTGATCCCACATAAAAGATATCATCAAATATATATAAAATTTTGTATGCATGATATCATGTATAAACTCATATCACGAGTTAAAATGAGTGTCATGAACATCCACATGAACAAAACTGAAGAAATGTTGCTTTCCGAAGTGTATCTGACAACAAAAAAGAAACCGGAGAGTATCCATACACATATCATAAATAAACCATAAACACCCATAAATCATTGTGTTTCTCTGTGTGATGGCATTGATTCCTCCTATTTATCCTCCTAGCATGGACGAGAAGTGATAGAGTGTGTGGACCCATACGAAGAATCAAACAAGTAGTCCTATCCCTTTTGTCTTTTTTCGATTGGGACAAGTTGGGGAGGAGTCGGGTGTTTAACATACTAATTAACAGGTACATAAGGTTGTCTATAGGTCTCTTCAATTAATGGAATACATTGACTTGTAGGCATTGAGGGCAAAGGTGAAGCACGAGGTGAGTGAACAATGCATGAGGTTGCAGACTGTAAATGAGAAAGATGTGCCTAGGGAGGAGGAGTCAGTGAAGCAGGAGACCAACATTGGAAAGAACAAATGGGTTGTGCAAGGATGGGGTTCTGCCAACCATTTTTGTTTAGGGGAACTAGAGGAGAAGATGCATGCATTTGTATAGGGATGTCTCCATTTGGTGGATCAGGATCAAAGGGTTGTGTTGGTTGGTAAGTTGGTTGGGGAATGGACTGGTCTAGAAGGTTAAATAGGTCAAAACGCACCAATTGTTTGTTTTCCTCTAACTAGGAATCGAAATGGATTGAAACTCTTAGTCTTTTGTCCCCCCTAACAACCAAATTTAGGTTTCTTTTGGATCCTCTCTACCTCTTCCCATGCCTCTATTCCTATTGAAAAATCTCATGCTAGAGCAACTGGTAACAATTGTTTTCACAGGCAATAAAACTTAGGCATTTTTCTTTGACAAACTGATTAATTGTTTGAGTAAAAAACAAACGAAGGCAAAAATAAAAAAGAGGGGAGGGGTTGGTCACTCGGAAGGTCAACATGATTAACCAATAAACAACCATATAATTCAAAGTTTATTTCAGAAAATAGTACCAATCGAATTGAAAAACCAATCAATAGGAATTCTTATGAACTCAAACTTTTTCCATGCATGTATTAGAGAAAAAAGGCCATAACATGAATCAAACCCAAGTGAAGTACATTCGTACTATTTTTTTTGTTGTGATGCAATTTAAAATTAATATGAAAACATAACGAAGAACATAGCTTATATGTGTGCAAGGTAGAAGGAGACAGAAGCTCGAGCATAATGGCTTTGAAGACCACTGTGTGTGTGTGTGCGCGCGCGCGTTTGTGTGTGTGTGAAATAATCGAGTTTTCAATGCAGTATATTTTTTCACGTTCATGTTTCATGCTACAGAACAAGAAGACAGGGAATCAAAGCATGGCAGAGTTATGAGAACAAGAAGACAGGGAATCAAAGCATGGCAGAGTTATGAGAGGAGACTTCTCTCTTTTTATTATTTTTTTGTGTAAATTTTTAATAGCCCATGTGTAACCAAGTATGAATGAATAACCAAAACTAGTCTTGAATGACAGTTATGGAAATGCCAACAGGGGATTAACAATAAAATTTTTCGTTTGCGCACTAACAAAGCCCATGGTTTTTTGCCTGAGACGAAAGGCCTCAAAGGCTCCCATGGACCAATTAGGGTTCATACATTAACAATTGACCATAAAAAATTACCCCCCATAATTAATTATATTTGATGAAGTGGGTGAAATATTAGGGCGAGACTAAGGAGAGAAACTTGTATTAGGAGGAAATCAACACATGATGGCCCATATCATAATGTAATGTGGATGAGAAATACATTCGTTTTTGGGTCAAAACATAAAAATATAACTTCTTCAATTAGATTGATTACCTTGGTAAAATATCAAGTCTATATGCCCAAGGAGGCCCTCAAAGGCTTTGACTTGTGTTGCACACCAGCCACATACAAGGTAGCAAAAAAAACTTAAGCATTTCCCAAACCTTTTTAGACCCAAAACAATAGACATGTTGGAAAGGAGACATAAAAGAGAAACAGGTCATAAGTCAGGCCATGCCAAGTAATTGAAATCGAAAGGTAAGGAGGGGAAAATTTAGGGAGTAGACATAAACAATCATCAAGATCATCATAAGAAAAATCATGTCGAAGCATATCTGTGAAATCAGCACAACTGGGAGGAGACACTTTTTCCACAATGGATTCCAAACAATATTTTCCTCACATTTCTCTAGATGAGTTGACGAACTCCAAGCCAAAGAAAACTTCAGAAACTATTCACAAAGCCACCACCATTACTCTCTTGTCTCAAGACTAGGGTTTGTCTTAAGTTTTACTCCACAGAATGCATGAATGGGGGGAATTACCGACCTCTTATGGCTTGAGAGATTAATGAGAAAGGTGGTGAAGGTTGAGGTAACATTCAGCAAATGCAAGAATAAAGGTGAAGTGGGGAGATAACACAACACATAAAGCATACATAACTATTGAATACCATGTCACCATGTTCTAAATTACATAGTGAGGGGAGATATTCTGAGTTTCATAGTGTGGGAGACCGGTGGATGGGGACAACATCATATTGGTGTTACAAGGAACAACCAGAACCGACCCACGCATCATGTCATGTTCATTGAATTAATATGTTGAGTCAACAATCAACATTTATAGTATTTTTTTTTTAGAGTTGCCAAAATTTGACCCATTGGACAAGTCTTACAAAGTGTGCCACCACATTAACCACCCACAATTCCAAACCAACCAACCATCAACTCTCAAGCAATCAACTATTAGTCTCCGATGGATAGATTGTTTCACACTATATTCTAATTGTTATGACAACCTCAACACCATCAAACATTTGGAACATCGACTGTGTCAAACACATCATACACTACAAATCATATAATTTACCATAGAAATATGTGTATTTGTATTTTAAATTAATCCAACACTTTATCTTTTCAATGCTTCGAAGATATATAATGACTCGAGTTGTACCAAATGTGTAATGTTACAAATGTGCCCATATATATATATATATATATATATATATATATATATATATATATATATATATAACAACTAATCATAACACGGTGATAAACCATTTAACAATTAATTTATCAAAGCCCCCAATGTCATGTATGTCGTATATATGATGTGAACAACCATAAATGTGGCCCAAAACCTATACAATGCATACTGCCATCATCAATCAGATAAATTTATATGTTCAAACCTTTAAGTCCTGCAATACCTCGAATTTTCAACCTTTTATATTGATCGTATTCGTGCCAAACATGTAACATTACAAACTCATTATCAAAATCCATATACACCGTACAATTGACCAATAATCTGGTGAGAAACAGATAAAACTATGAATTTTAAAGGCATCCCCACTAGTGTAAGGAAACATCCAATATAAGGCAAGGGAGGTTTTCCCCATTCTCATTATGTAATATACCCAAGAGTAAGATATTTGTAGAGAGCTTCTCTGGCATACACATTAACTTTAGATTCGACACAGAAATCTTAATTAGGTGTTCCACCTATAAGCCCACTTAAAATTATAAGTTGTTAAGATAGTGTTAATTTAGGGTAACCGCAATGGTTTGTGGAGATATGTTAACGTCAACATTCTTCAACAGATTGTCCAACCAGGTTTGTCCCACTTTCCATTATTCTTGTCACTTCATAAGTTTGATCCTAGGGCTACCAAAATTTCCCTAACCCTATGAAAAATCAACTTCTCTTGTCACTCTCCTTAGGGATTTTAGATCTTCCCATCTTTAGTCATAATCTTGACAAATCTACAACCATATATTATGCCCTTTGTTCTGCAATTTGACTCCTCAAATTGCATGTGGAAATTCCAACTCTACTGCTTAAATCCTTTTCGACAATTGGAAATTATTTTTTTAATTATTAATTAATTTTGTTGAGAAATCTAGGGGCAACAAGTGTAGGAGATTTCTATTACTTTGATAATTGCTTTTGATGTATTTTTCCTTTACTAGATTAACTTCTTATTTTCTTTATTATTATTAGTGTTCTATATCATCAAACAACTACCAAATCATAAAGAACAATGAGATAATAGGACATAAGACATAGGAGATCAGCTAGTGCCAAAACCTCTCTAACTGAGAGGAAAACCCATTAGAATCCATCTCTTCTTATATAACTTTAATTGACTAATTCCAAGACCTATGACCCTTAACCAAGACCCTCCACCAAGACCCTCCAAAACCAATTCATCCTTCCTTCTTGATGAGCTTTATTTTCAGCAACAAACTTCGACCTTCCAACGACTTCTATCCCAACAACAATTTCTGCAACTTCGACCTAGCAACTTCAACCTTGCAGCTTTGATGTAGCTTCAAAATTTCTTCTAGCCTAGAAAATGTAGAAACCCTAACGAAAGAGAGAGAGAGAGAAAGAGAGAGGCCCAAAAACTTCAATCTTGATCTTCTTCTTCTTCATCGTCCTTTTCCATCTTCTATCTTGAGGAGATCGAACTTTCTTGAGTGAGTGTGAGAATGAGGTCGAATTCCTTCTTATCTATAAGCTTGTGAGGGGTATGAATTGTTATCTTGAGGCAAACTTGTCCCTTCATGTAGGCTGACTTGATCTTTGTTCCATGACGAGGCCTTGGAGGGTCTTTTGACTCTATTTTGACTCAATAACTTTTTCCTTAAAATATGTAACATGCCCAAATGGGTTTTCAATACATGATAATGACAAAAATGACTTTATGACAAACCTCGAAGCACTCAATGGGTGCTTGACAAAAAAAAGTTTCCCTTAAGCATGAAACCCATGCCTTAAGAATACAAATAATAAATATATTTTTCTCTTTTCATTAAATACATAAAATCATGATTACATATGCCATTATGAAGACCGAACCTAGTTACATATTTCAACACTCCCTCTTAACTAGGGAGGTATTCATAATCCATACAAGGTACTTGGACATTCTCAATCTGAAGAATTCTCATAAGAAGAGTCGAATTGGTAACCCATCTATATAGCATCATATCATCCAGCAATGTCACATAGCAACCCCTTGACTAACAGAGCTATCCCTCCACAAGTTCAGAGCACAATGTTGGCGAGCTAAATGATTTATAGACACTCTCATCATTGTCTCTCTCATAACACACCCCACCTGAGTTCTCTTAGAGTATATTCCACCAGGAATATTCTTATCTTGGATTCCCAACCCTCAAAGAATATTGGTCCTCTACGACTACTCTTATCTTGGATGCCCTACCACATCCTCAAAGAGTATATGATTCCATATGCTTACCCAATCCTCCATTCTATCTTCCTAGGTGAAGACAAGAATGATGTGTCTATCTCTCTTCATGGCATGCACTAATACTTACGCTTGTTAGTCCTGGTCTAGCGCATGACACATGAAGTAGAGAACCATATTTGTCACTTCCTCTTAACCAGGGATGACCAACCCATTCCATAAAAGGAATGTACCCAAGTTCCCTCTTAATCAGGGACTTTTCCAAGCTCCCTCTTGAACAAGGACTTGCTTCCATCATCTCCTTAGGTGGAGATCATGGGAGAACTAGACGCTTGAAGAGTTCCTCCTTTCGATGTCATGAACTTATTTTTCTTTATTCAGGATTCTTCATATTTTTGGGACTTCTTCGTAGGCCATTAACCATCCATCACTTTCATTGATGAATTATCTCATTCATGTCATCCTTTCTTTCATTGGAAAGTGATCCGTTAGTCCATATTTGGCCTTTCCTTCATGCCTTTCTACCTTCTTCGCAATATGTTTCCTTCAGGATCTTTCATCCTACCACATGAGTGTCAGTTTCATATGACATATATAGCTCTTCCTTTGGTAGCCCTGCATTAGCCCATACAAATATTGTTCAAAAATAGAAAATGAACATTAAATCAAAAAATACCTTTGTGATGGTGTTTCATCATGACATCTCCTTGTTTGCATCACCATCCTACATATATATTGACACATCTCCAAAAATATATACAACGTCAAGGGTCTCTTTCTTTTTCAGACTTTATCAGGATCTTCATATCTTTCCCATGGAGATATCATAGTCAAATCTTCTAGTCCTTGGATGTTGATTTCCTTCTCCATAGTTGCATTTTTCATGATCTCTTCCTTTTTTTATTCACACATTTCCTCCTTGGAACTTTCAATCATAGTTCCTTCAACTTTTTCAACCACCTCATATTTCATATGAGGACATATTGTGTTGATTTCATCTAGTCAATGTTCGAACCATGCCTTCATACATCCTTTCATTGGAGGATATCCTTTATTTTGATCATTCTTTTGAGATAGAGCACTCATTCATGGTATCTGCAACCATATGACATGACTCTATTTTATCAAGTACAAGCATACATACCTCATTTATTTCTTTTGGTTATCCAAACTTCCTTTGGCAGCTTCCTTGATTGAAATAACTTCAATCCCTTCACCTGCTCCACTTATTTTTGACATCATACCATCATCCTATGAATCCCATACAAGTTGGAATTCCTGGCGAAACACTTGCTTCTTCTAGTAGTTGAACCTTTCAATGAAGATTCCAATGGAGGATCTTGATCATCCTCATCTTACAAATGCTCCCTTTGAATGATGTATGATGAGCTCTATACTATATGACTTTCTTTTTCCCATAAGTACTACTTATGATTCTAATGAGGTTACTAAGAGCTACATCCTTCTATAGGTGACAGCCATAGACTTCTATTTCAGCTAGCTTTCATGCTTCTTTATGATGATGTCACGAGCTCTTGCATTCAATCGTATGCTTCTATGATGCCATCTCCTAATGTGATGTGTCCTATCATGCTTCTAATGATTCCTACCATGATAGTTATACTTTACAATAGAAAACTTGAAAAAGAAACTTGAAAATAACTAGGTGAGGAAGACTATCTCAATCATAGTAGAGACCTTTTACCTCCTCCTTCTTGGATTTCTTTTTCTCAGATTCTTCCACTTCTTAAGTGATATGGGATTCTTCCCTTCCTCTTTTTTTTTGTCCTTCTTAAGACTTGGACAATCTCTCTTGTAGTGCCCATATTCATGACAGCCATAACATTGAACCTTTGACGTGTTCTTCTTCTTTTTTTGAGGACCAAGCTTCCCAAACTTCCCTTTTCTTCTAGCCATGACAGCAAATGCTTGAGCTTTCTCACTTGATCCTACATTGATTTTTTCCTTTAGCCTTGTTTATTTGATTTTTCACAATGACCATAGTTCATTTAATGGAGTAACCTCCTTCTTCCCATAGATGCTTGATGTGAAGTTGCCCCATTCCTCTGGTAGTGCATTGAGCATTATGGTAGTCATTTCCTTGTCAGGCATTATTTCTCCCAACTCTTGGAGTTGGTCTCTTATTTCTAACACCCTCATAAAGTATAAGGTTATTCCTTCTTCTTTTGATATATTCATCTTGTAGAGCTTGAGCTTATTCTTTTGGAGATTCAACAATTGAACCCTTAACATGGCCAACGACTTCATTCTCTATGAGGATCAAATCTATCCTCTTCTTCCATGCAAGAAAGTTTGGCGAGCAAGCCAATTTGTTTCTCTCCTTGCAATATGAAGTCATTTTGACATATTCAAATATATATATATATATATATATATATATATATACTTACTTGTCAAGTGAAGATACTCCTAGATGATGAAATCTTCAACTTAATGCCTTCTTGATTTTGATGATGATGTAGATAATAGAAGATGTCTTCTTGGTGAATATGTTTTTCTCCAAAAGTGATCCTTGGCTCAAAGGGAGAACACAATGATTCCTTGATGATGATGATAACGCTTTTCCCTTATTTTCTTCCTTCAAGACAATGCTAGTTAAACTTGTTTCACAACTTCAAATTTCAGCCCTTCTTCAAACTTTCAGCTTATTGTAGCAATTCTGTAATTTCAGCCTTTTCTACAATAACCCTAGTTCACACATATGGCTAGAAGATGGAAAAATTGTCCTCATTTCTACTTCACTTGACTTGACTACTTTTTCTTGTTATTTCGACTTGCAAAGGAGACCTTTCTTGGCACATAAATAGATCCTTGATGGTGGTTGCAATTCGATACTTGCTGCTACATAAGGATGTCTTAATACTTCGCACGAGTGGAGAATATAGCCCAGAAAAGCAAACTCAAAAGTGCTTCGCTCTTCCTTCCTCGTGATAATGATTGTAGAATGTGTGAGATTCCCAAGAAAGCTTCAAGTTTGGAACCCTTCTTTGGATGAGCTAGGGTTTTTGAGGTCTTCTTTGATGCTCTTAATTATTCCCTTTCAATATGATGAGAGGGTTATTCCTTCTTTATAATTGATGTTTCCAAGATGATCTCTTTATACTTTGGCCCTAGAGTATCATTCTTTGTGTTTCCCTTCCTTGATGTAGTCACCTTAGCTCTGACACCATGTTGAGAAATCTAAGGGACAACAAGTGTAGGAGATTTCTCTTACTTTGATAACTGCTTGTGATGTATTTTTAATTTACTAGATTAAATTATTATTTCATTTATTATTATTATTGTTCTCTATCATCAAAAAGCTACCGAATCATAAAGAACAATGAGATAATAGCAATAGGACACAAGATATAGGCGATCAGTTAGAGCCAAAACATCTCCAACTGAGAGGAAAAGCCATCATAATCCTTCTCTTCTTATAGAAATTCAATTGATGAATTCCAAAACCTATGACCCTTGACCAAGACCCTCCAAGACCAAGTCATCCTTCCTTCTTGATGAGCTTTCTTTTCAGCAACAAACTTCGACCTTCCAATAACTTCGACCCCAACAACAATTTCTACAACTTCAACCTAGCAGCTTCAGCAACTTCATAGCTTCGACCTAGAAGTTTCGCAGCTTCAATCTAGAGGCATCTTCATAGCTTCAACCTTTCAGCTTCACAACTTTGATGCATCTTCAAAATTTTGTTTAGCCTATAAAATATAAAAACGCTAACGAAAGAGAGATAAAGAGGCCCAAAAAAATTGATCTTGATCTTCTTCTTCTTCGTCATCCTTTTCCATCTTCTATCTTGAGGAGATCTAACTTGCTTGAGTGAATTTGAAAATGAGGTTGAATTCCTTCTTATTTATAGGTTTGTGAGGGGTACGAATTACTATCTTGAGGCCAACTTGTCCCTTCATGTAGGTCGACTTTATCTTTGTGCCATGATGAGGCCTTGGAGGGTCTTTTGACTCTATTTTGACTCAATAAATTTTTCTTTACAATATGTAACATGCACAAATGCATCTTCAATACATGACTATGACTCAGAAGTACTCAATGGGTTCTTGACTTAAAAATAACTTTCCCTTGAGCATGAAACCCATGCCTCAAGAATGCAAATAATAAATTTATTTTTCTCTTTCATTAAATATATAAAATCATGATTGCATATGTCATTATGAAGACCGAACCTAGTTACATATTTCAACAAATTTAACAATTTATATATTATGGAAAATACCAAATAATTCACACTGTAACCTTCACAAATAAATTGTGGAAGAAAATAGCGTTGGAAACTGAGAAAATACTAGCACACACACGTAAAAATTAACGCAGTTATTTTTGGACAAATGTCCTTGGAAAAACCCAACTTGGGAAAATCAGTGCAGCAGTTGAGGGTTTTATTATGATGCAGCAGTGAGAAGAGTACAATCTGGATGCTAAAAACTAGCAATCTAGCAAATAAAATACTAGAAAAAATATCTTGAGGTAAATTACCCTCACTCCGAGCAATCCCGACTCTCAATTGCTACTGAAAAGAAAGTTGTATGACTGGGCCTGCACAAGCTCTATGACAACCTAATGTTGCCTGCCACATGTGATGTCTAGATCGTCTACTAATCAAGTCATCATGACTGGGAAAATGCTTCTTCGGCACTCTGGAACCTATGTCCAGCCTCTGGAACTAAAAACCTCTTCCTTCCTAGTAAATAAAACTACCTACTTGAGGCTTCTGCGTTGCCTCTGCACAACCTCCTGGAGAAATATCAGCCTCTCGGGAAATGAACTCGCTGGATCAAGAAATATTCCTCCAGCCTTGATGTCTCTGCCCCTCACTATCTCTACTTCCTTTTGAAGCTCAAAATCTTCCAGCGATTAACTAATGCTACTCTAGAAAATATAACTCTCTAAGGAAATCAATATCAATTTTGTTCTCCATCCACCCATTGACTTCTTCTTATAATCGTTTGTTGGAGCACCAACGACCAATTTTAAAACTTAATCAAGGACCAATATGATATCGGAGTCGACCCGTGTGAGTTTCTATAGAATTCTCACCTTATCTTAATTAATTATGTTTAATTAACTAGTTTTCCTAAGTTTAGACTTAGGAAACCTTAAAGAATAGGTTAATAATCTAATTAAGACAATTCTAGGTGGAATTTCCATAAATGATTTCTAGGTTATGGAGAAACATTGTATTCTAGCCTCTCCATAAAGTTTTGAGACTAGAATACAATTGATGCTACAAAAACTAACACTCACCGTTAGTGAGGACTATGTTCTAGTGTTTCACACTCTGCCACAACACCATGTCTTTGTACCACCTCTTGTTAGGTTGTTGATGCCATACAGACCACCAACCACTACGCAATTCTGATGTTGTATATGTGTTGTTGCTGACACTACTATGTTGCTGCCAATTCTGCATCTGCACTGCAACTCCCTCTCAATTGTTGTTGTTGCAACTGTAACTACTACAATTGAGAAGCATTAAAAATGTTGAATCATTTGTGTATGTTGCATACGTCTCTAGAGTCCTGAATTCTATTATTTATTATAATTTCTACTGAATAATTTGCATTGCTGCTGAATCTACTACTGAGCCTCATGCTCTGTTGTCAAATCTGCATTATGCTCCTCAGTAATTGACTGCTACTAGTGTTTTCCATCATCACTTAGGAATCTGACTTCAACTACTAACATTGATCCATCCTACTACTGAATACAGTGGGCCCCTGTAGCAAGGTGATTATCCATGAGGAGGACACCTCAATGGACCCTTCTCTAACCTATGCAGTTCTAGACTACAACTCCAAGTCACCCCACCTCACTCCTAGAGGTATGGCTTCCATCATAGCGAATTATTGTTCCAACCTAAACGACAACTTGTCTATCTCAATTAACACTGCCTATTGGTCTTGTTTCTCCTGCTTGTCCTTCTTCCTAAGATGATACTACATTTTGTAGTAGCCAATATCACCACACCTGAAGCACTTGACCTTTGACAGGTCCTTCTCCTTCTTCTTTTTCTCCCCCTGCCCTTGACTAATACCCTTGGATGCTAGGGCTACATTCTGCTCCTCCTTTGCACCCTTCGATTTGCTACTATTTCTACCATCGATGGATCTCTTTAGCATAGCTCACCTCAACTCCTCCTGTTGCAAGTTAGACCACATCATATCTCATTTTAGTAGCTTGTCTCTGCCCCATACACTTTGGACAAAAACTTTCCAATCATGTGAGACATTGTTCAGTGCCAATCATACTAGCTCTATTAGTTGAGGTGTTGCCCCAATAGTTGCAAGTTGATCTCTGACCTCCTGAATCCTGGTGAGGAAGGGATCTATGCCTTCTCCCTTCTACATCCTTATGCATCTCATATTTTCTTCTAGTAACATCTTTTGTTGCTCGAAAATACCCTAATATAGTTGGGTGAGAGCATCCCACATTTGTTTGGCAAAATCCTTACCAGATACATGTGAGACTATATGGTCTTGAAATCCATTTATGATTAACCACTTCACCTTCTCCATCTCCTTCCTATATTCCTTCAGTTGATCTTCATCTTGGGGAACTGCTACAACGTTGTTTATGTAGAGCTTCATGCCATATTCATCTAACAATAAGGATATCCTAGCCTTCCAGATGACATAGTTAAAGGAACCCTCCAACCTATCCTAATCTCTAAGCCCGATTATGGTCATCTCTGAATATGTCTAAAACTCCCTCTTTCCTTCTTCTTGGTTGTTGGTTTTGCTACACTCACTCACTTCTGGAGTGAGCAAATTTGCACTTAGCTACTACAAATCTGGAAAATCAAAATTCTGGAGCTTGAAATCCCTTGAGATAAATTTTCCCTCTATTGTGTCATTAGGGGAATTTTGAGGTATAAAATGGGCCTCCTAAAGAAATTATAAAATAATAGTGGAAATAATAAAATAATATTACATTCCATCGTCAAATATTAGAGGGAAAAATAAAAAACTACCTTTTCAACTTGTATTTTCAACTTATCTCCCTATCAGTTTACTCAAATTTTGAGTGGGAACACTCATTGGATGCATAATTCGATTCATCGTCCAAGGAGTACCCATGTTGCATACTTTTGATGGACCCTGCTACACGAAAAATGAGAAATACATGAAAAACGTGATTTCAATCACGTTTTTTCATGTATTTCTCATTTTTCACATAGCAGGGTCCATCGAAAGTATGCAACATGGGTACTCCTTGGATGAGGAATTAAATTTTGCATCCAATGAGTAGTCACACTTGAAAGTTAAGTAAAACATTAGGGAGATAAGTTGAAAAAGTAGTTTTATTATTTTATTATTTTTTAATCTTTTTACTTTTTTACCCCAAAAATGGTGAATCATCCCCCATGGTTGACATTATCATCTTGAATCTTATTGGTTCTTATAAAATTTATTTTGGTTGTACATTTTTCTTAGGAGGCCCATTTTAGACCTCAACAGTTCTCTAATGGTCTTTTTCTCTTCCACCAAACGTTGATTCTGCTGCTGCAAACTGCAGCAAAACCCTCTGCGTCCAACCATGAAATCTTCTTAGCGAAAATATGAGTTGTTGTTGCTCCATCTACCTGTTGGAATCATTATTTTGGGTAGGTCGAATATTCTGCAACCCTGCAACTTAAAATCGAACTTCCCCAAGAAATTTGATCTTCTTGGCCTAGGCTTTCTTCTTGGCCTAGGCTTTGCACAGTCTCTGAGGATTTCAGCCTGTTGCTCCCTCTAAACAGTGAAATTATCTTCTTTTGCTTCTGAACTTCCCGGCTAATAAATCATGCTCCGATACCATGTGAAAATTTCAAATATAATACTAAAATTCTATTGCAGCAACTGGAAATTATTTTTCTAATTAGTAATTAATTTAACAATTTATCTACTACGACAAATACCAAATAATTCACACTACACCCTTCATAAATAAACTACAGAAGAAAATAGCACTGGAAATTGAGAAAATACTGGCACACACACATAAAAATTAACACGTTTATTTTTGGCAAATTGTTCCCAGAAAAACCCAACTTAGAAAAATTGGTGCAACAGCTGAGGGTTTTATTAATATGCAAGCAGTGAGAAATTTTGAGTACAATCTGGATGTCGAAAATTGGCAATCTTGCAGAGAAAAAATTGTCAAAAAGATATTGAGGTAAATTACCCTCACTCCGAGCAATTCTGTCCCTTGAATGATAGTAAAAAGCAATTCGTCCAACTGGGCCTACGCAGGCTCCGCATCAACCTAATGTTGCCTGCCACATGTGCTGCCCAGGTCGTCTGCTAATCAAGTTGTCCTGACTGGGAAAACACTTCTCCGAAAGTCTGAAAACTTTTTCTGACCTCTGGAACTAAAAATTTCTTCCTTCCCAACAAATCGAACTACCTACTTGAGGCTTATGCGTAGCCTCCTGGAGAAATCTCAGCCTCTTTGCAAATGCACTCACTGGATCTGGAAATCTTCCACCAGCGTCACTGTCTCTGCCCCTCACTGTCTTTGCTTCCTTCTAAAGCTCATATTCTTCCGGCAACTAACTGTTGCTACTCTAGAAAATCAAACTCTCCAATATAATCGATCTCAAGTGTGTTCTCCATCTACCCATCGACTTCTTCTTATAATCCTCTGTTGTGTTAAGAAATCTAGGGCATCAAGATTAGGTGATTTATCTATAATGATAACTACTTGTGAATGATTTTTACTTATTTAGATTAGTATCTTCTCTTTACTTAGATTATTATAGTGTTCTTCTTCATCAAACATCTACCAATGCATAAATAATAAAGAGAGAATAGACATAGAATGTAGGTGATCATTTAGGGCCAAAACCTCTCCAAACTGAGAGGAAAACCCAAACAAACTCTTCTTCCTATAGAGACTTCAATTGATGGACACCAAGACCAAGACCCTTGACTTAATTACCTCTCCAAGACCAAGTCAAAAGACTCCCTTGTTTAACTTCTTCTTCTTTCAGATAATGATAGTCAAACTTCTCTCTCCTCCCACTTCTCTTGCCTAGACTTCAGATTTCACTCGTTGACTCAGATCTGCACTTTTTTGCCCCTCTTTAGAATCCCTAGATTCGGTCCTTGAGAAACTTTGACCTTCAACCTTCTTCGCTTGAGATGGAGACTATCCTTCCTCAATTCGGCTTGACGATTCACTTGATTCCTTCCCAATTTCTCCTTCTTAAGATGATTGTAGTACTTTGTCCCTTTCTGCAATAGACAATACCATAATCTCTCACATTTGGAAGAGTAAAACATATCCAAATGAACTTGTTTATATTCCTCCTTTGCTTGGTGGTAATACTTCTCCTTTTGTTATCTTCACACATTTTCTTACTCATATTACCTTGACCGAAATTATGTTCTCCAAATAAAATTCGAGTTGCCTATATGTCATGTTTTGTCCATCAAATAAGTCGACTTGTGCCACTAGTAAGCCGACTTGTGTTCCAAGGAGCATCCTTTTCTTCCTTTGAAGGTTGACATGAGGAGGAGCTTGTGACAAGGTCTTGAAAGGTTTATAGCATAATATTTTACAATGTGTAACATACCCAAATGGGTCTTACATCTTAGACATTGACTCTATAGACTTTTATGACATGATGACTAATATTAAAGGCTCACAATGGGAGCCTTAACTAAAAATAAAAATTCCTTTCTCACAAAACTCATGAGAAAATCATTACAAAAATAATTTTATTTATCTTCTTTACATCAACATATAATCATAATTACACGTCATTATGAAGACCAAACCTAGTTACACTTTTCAACACTTCCTCTTAACTAGGGAGGTATTCATAATCCATACAAGGTAGTTGGACATTCTTAATCTAAAGAATTCTCATAAGAAGAGTCGGATTGGTAACCCATTTGTATAGCATCATATCCACCAACATTGTCACATAGCAAGGCCTTGACTAACAACTCTACCTATCCACAAGATTAGAGCTCAATGCTAGTGAGACCAATGATGTATAGACACCCTCATCATTTACTCTCTGGTAACATATCCTACCCGGGTCCTCAAAGTGTGTTCCATTAGGACTATTCTTATCTTGGATTCCCAGTACTCAAATAATATCAATCCTCTGCAACTACTCTTATGTTGGATGCCCTAACTCATCCTCAAAGAGTATCAGATGCCAGATGTTTACCCAATCCTCCATTATGTCTTCCCAAGTGAATACAAGAATGATGTTTCTATCTCTCCCTATTAATTAGGTAGGATATATCTATTCCAATGAAGGAATGTACTCATTCATATGGAAGGAATGTATCTAAGATTCCTCTTGGCTTAGGAATTTGCTTCCAAGTTTATACCAAGCTAGAAATTTGTTTCCAGACTCCCTCTTAGTTAGGGACCTACAATAGCTCTTTAGGTGGAGATGATGGGACAGCCATCTTCTTGAAGAACTCCTCCTCGCGATGTCATTAACTTATTTTCTTTACTCACTAGTCTTCATGTTTTTGGGACTTCTTCGTAGGGCATAGACCATCCATCACTTTCATCCACGAGTCAGTCATGTCTTTATTTATTTCATCAAAAAGTGATCCATCGATTCCTATCTAGCCTTCCTTCATGTGATGTTTCCTTAAGGATCTTTCATCCTACAACACGGACATCAATAGTGGAAGATATCCATAGCTCTTCCCTTGGCAGCCCTGAGTAATCCCATCCAAATATCATTCAAAAATAAGGAATGTGTTGGGTTGTGTTATATTCTTTCATTGTTCCGATTGCGCAGCAGGGGGGTCACATGGGGGGTAGCAGCCCCCCCTCTCCAGGGGGTTTGAGGGGGGGGGTAGCCCCCCTCTACGGGGTCAAGAGCAGTGCCCCGAGGAAAAAAATTTGGGACCCTATATTAGGTGGGACAAACCTACCTATGGTTTTGTGCATGGTTTTAGCACATGGTTTTGGACACGATGGTTTTTCGGTCCATGGTTTTGGGCACGATGGTTTTCGGTCTGTGGTATTGGATGCTTCGGCATGTATATATATGTATTGTAACATTGAAAGGAACATAATGAAAAATCAAGCTAGTAGTCCCGGTTTTGGGATCCAGGGGAAAATCTCTGTGTATGTGTGTTTTATGTGTTATGCTCTGGCATTGTTTATTTTCTGTGTTTTAGAATTCGTATGCAGGTAATTTCTATATAATCTTAAAACCTACAGAATGAACATTAAATCAAAATTACCTTTGTGATTGTCTTTCATCATGACATCATCTAGTTTGCATCGCCATCTTTCATACACATTGACACACACACACACACACACATATATATTGTCAAGGGTCTCATTCTTTTTCCGACTTCATCAAAGTCTTCATATATTTCATGGAGATATCTAGTCAAACCTCTCATTCCTTATATGTTGATTTCATTTTCCATAGTTTCATATTTCATGATCTCTTCCTTTCTTTCTTCACACATTTCCTTCTAGAAACTTCTAGTCGTAGCTCCCCCAATTTTCGTCAACTACTTCATATTTAATATGATGACATATTTGTGTTGATTTCATCTAGACAATGTGTGACCCATGCCTTCCTGCATCCTTTGAAAGGAGGATATCCTTTCTTTTAATCATGCTCTCGAGATAGAGCATTTATCCATGTTACTTGTAACCATATGACATGACTCTACAATATTGAATACAAGCATACATACCTCATTTTTCTTTAGGTCATATAGACTTCTCTCAGCAAATTCCTTGATTGAAAGAACATTAATCCCTTGATATACTTCACCTCTTTTTTCATCATACCATCATCCCACGAATTCCCACAAGTTGGAATTTTTTATGAAACACTTGCTTCCTTTTGATTGGCAAATATTCCGATGAATATTCCAATAGAGGATCTTGAGTATCCTCATCCTGTAGATGTTTCCTTTTGACTGGTGTATGATGAGATTTGTACTATATGACTTTTTCTTTTTTTCCCATAAGTACCACTTATGTTTCTAATGAGGTTACCAAGAGTTATATCCTTTCATGGGTGACTGCCATAGACTTCAGTTATCTTTTATGCTTCTCTATGACGGTGTCGCGAGCTCTTGATTTTAATGTTTCTATGATGCCATGATGCATCCTATCATTTTCCTTAGAGACTCATGATAGCCATATATTACAACATAAAACTTGAAAAGAACTAGGTGAGAAATACTATCTCAATCATAGTAGAGATCTCTTACTTCCTCTTTCTTGGAATTATTTTTTCCATATTCCTCCTTCTTCAATGATATGAGCTTATTCTCTTCCTCTTTTTTATTGTCCTTCTATAGCTTAGGAAAATATCTTTCCTTGACATCCATAGCATTGAACCTTAGCCATGTTCTTCTTCTTTTTCTGAGGACCAAATTTCCTAGACTTTCCTCTTCTCTTTGCCATAGAAACATATGCTTGATTTTGCTCACTTGATCCCACATCAGTTTTAGCCTTCAGCCTGGTTTCTTCAATCTTGCATAGTGACCATAGATCCTAGAATGGAGTAGCTTCTTTCTTCCCATAAATACTTGAAGTAAAGTTACCCCACTCCTCTGGTAGTGCATTTAGTACTATAGTGGTCATCTCCTTGTTAGACATTATTTCTCCTAGATCTTGAAGTTGATCCCTTATTTTATATATCCTCATAAAGTATGAGGTTATTCCTTATTATTTTGATATCCTTAGATTTTATAGTTCTTTCCTTAGAGAGATAACTTCTCCTGCAATGCTTATAGAAAACAACTCTACCAATTTGTCATATATTTCTTTCAGGGTGTCGAGTTTAGATACATATGGAATGAGTGAATCCTTTATGGATTATATGAGAATGCTTTGAGCCCTCACTTCCATTTCATAAACTTTGAATGTTCTTGAGCATCATCCTTTAATGGTTTGGTGATAGAACCTTTGACATGATACATCACCTCATTTTGAATGAGATTGAGATTTTTCATCTTCTTCCACGCAAGATAGTTTGAAGCCCCGACCAATTTGTTTCTTTCCTTACAAAAAGACATTTTGACAAATTTAGACATAAATATACTTATTTGTGAAGATACTTCCACTTGTTACCTCCTTGAATTTGATGATAATATAGATGATAGAAAACTCCTCCTTGATGAATATAGAACTCTTCAAGCGTGATCCTTGACTCCACAAAGAAGGAGATCACTTTAGATCCTTTGATAGTGATGTCATTTTTTATAATGATGACTTCTTGATGATGTCTTGATGCTTCTTGGATGATCTTCTTCAATGGCAAGGTCCTTGCTTCAATGAGAGGAAATTTCCTTATAACTTTTCGCGATGATGACAACGTATTTGATCTTGCTTCTCTATGATGAATAGTCTTCAAGAAACTTGATTTATAGGTCCCTTAAACTTGAGTGGGGTCTTTGTGGTCCCTTAAGGATCCCAAGACTTCTTCCAGTGTAGACTTATTTCGATGTAGAGTTCTTCTTCGATCTAGGGTTTTGACACTTCTTGACTTCACTTTGATATCCTACAAGATTTGATCCCTGAGTGTTTTTGTGTTCCTTGATGAGATGCCCTTTCCTTGATTTGTCACCTTAGCTCTGATACCATGTTAAGAAATCTAGGGCATCAATAGGTGATTTATCTATAATGATAACTGGTTGTGAATTATTTTTACTTCTTTATATTAGGATCTTCTCTTTACTTATATTATTATAGTGTTCTTCTTCATCAAACAGCTACCAATGCATAAACAATAAAGAGACAAGAGACACAGAATGTAGGTGATCAGCCAATGCCAAAACCTCTCCAAACTTGAGAGGAAAACCCAAACGAATTATTCTTCTTATATATACTTCAATTGATGAACACCAAGACCAATACCCTTGACCTATTTAACTCTCCAAGACCAAGTCACAAGACTCACTTGTTTAACTTCTTCTTCCTTGAGACAATGATATTCAAACTTCTTCCTCCTCCCACTTCCCTTTCCTAGACTTCAGATTTCACTGCTTGACTCAGACCTGCACTTTTTGGCCCCTCATTAGAAGCCCTAGATTTGGTCCCTAAGAAAAATTGACCTTCAACCTTCTTCACTTGAGATGGATACTATCCTTCCTCAATTTGCCTTGAGGATTCACTTGATTCGTTCCCAATTCCTCCTTCTGAAGATGACGGTAGTACTTCGTCCCTTTCTACAATAGAAAGTACTATAATATCGCATGTGTGGAAGAGTTTAGCCTTAAAACATATCCAAATGAACTAGGTTATCATCCTCCTACTTCGCTTTATGGTAAGACTTCTCCTTTTGTGATCTTCCCACCGTTTCTTACTCAGATTGCCTTGACCGAAATTGTGTTCTCCAAATGAATGTCAAGTTGCCTATATATAGTGATTTTTCCATCAAATAAGCCGACTTGTGCCAAGGCTAAGCCGACTTGTCTTCCACGGAGCACAATTTTATTCTTTTCAAGGCCAGAGGAGGAGCTTGTGACAAGGTCTTGGAGGGTTTATAAAATAATCTCTTACACTGTGCAACATACCCAAATGGGTCTTACATCTTAGACATTGACTCTATAGACTTTTATGACATGATCACTAATCGTAAAGGCTCACAATGGGAGTCTTAACTAAAAATAAAAATTCCTTGCTCATGAAACTCATGAGAAAAGCATTACAAAAATAATTTTATTTTTCTTCTTTACATCAATTACATAAAATCATAATTACACATGCCATTATGAAGACCGAACCTAGTTACACTTTTCAACATGTTGGAGAATTGATGGACAATATTAAAACTTAATCAAGGGCCAAGATCATATCAGAGTCTACCTGTGTGAGTTTCTAGATAATTATCACCTTATCTTAATTAATGTTGATTAATTAACCAGTTTTCCTAAGTTTAGACTTAGGAAATATTAAAAAATATGTTAATAATCTAATTAAGACACTTCTAGGTGGAATTTACATAAACGGTTTATGGGTTATGGAGAAATCCTATATTCTAGCCTCTCCATAAAGTTTTGATACTATAACACATCCGATGCTACAAAAACTAACATTGCACAGATCTAGCTCCTTCAATCTGTTGTTCAAGCCCATGAATTCCTTCCAAAATACTTCAACTTGTGCTCCTCTTCATGACAATTCTGACTGTCCTTCTTCTGCCTCATATTTATGCTTAGGGTAAGGCCGCCTTTTGGATCTTTATCGCACAAAAATGCTCGCTCTCTACCTCAGGGTCTGTGGTCTTATTTGTGAGATAGCTTCCAATATAAGGGATTTGACCCTTCCTCTTCTACTCAGCTATGGAGTGGTATGATGCACACTTTAGGCACATATATTTGGATTGATAATGTACTAAAGCTACCCTAAACTAGGGGTTGCATATCTGTTGTCCTAAGTCCTTTTTGACATCCTTCTCCACACTAGCAACAACCCTCCTTGGAATCAAATTAATTAGCAACCTTCCCACATACTAGATCTCATCTTCGACCACCCTTTTATGTCACTGTAACCTACAACAAGGACTTGGCCTATGATTCAAGTTTGTAGTTATCCTACTAGGCTTGGAACAACCCTTATCTCGACCCGATTAGCCCTCCTACACTTGCATTTTTCTTTTAGGCTTCTAGGGTTCCTTTTCTGTGAGCAAACAGGCCTTATAGCCTCCTCTTCTGAGGTTTGACCCTGTCCCGAGATCTTCGGCCCTTTTCCTCTATAGAATAGGGATATTGGCCCTATATTTATGCGATTCTCATTGTCCAAACTCTCCTAACGCATCTGCCACTTGAGGATGGTTGTACTTGGGATCAGATCTAGACTTCTCTAGTAGCCCTACTTGGCCTACTAGCTCAACCTCTCTTTCGCTACATCTCTAGCAACCCTACAACCAAATGAGATCCTCTCACTTGATGTTTCTAGCCTTGATCATAAGGCATCCTTAAATAACCTCTTCCTTAGGCCTCTTGGGAACCCTCTAGAACTTAGGGGTTTTGATCCTCTAGACCTTAAGAATTAATTTTTCCCTTTAATTTTATTTTTAATTAATTATTTATATTTTAAACCCCATCATGGGTCTAAAACCACTTCACTTAGTTTCTTTGCCAACAAATCCTTTTTTGACCAAACTCACACAAACCCAAATCTAAGCAAGTGGAGCACCTCCCAAGCTACACAATTCAACATGGAGGTGACTTGGAGGAGCGCTATACTTGAGGTTTTGGTGGCAGTTTTAAGTCTAGTCTTGGTCTTGGGTATCTCATTTAATCTAATTCTATAAGAGAAGGATTGTTGTTGGTTTTCCCCCTGTGGGGTTTTTCCCTCACTTGGAGCCTAATTTCTGGTGTCTTTTGTCTCTTGTGCATTATTTTCTCTATACTTTGCTAATGTGTAATTACTTGATGACATAAATAACAAGTAAAAACTAAAGAATGAATATCAGTGACAAGTAATTACCATGAAAAGAAATTCAATCATCTATACGAATTTCAACATTATTAAAACTATGGTAAGGACAAGAACACCACTGAAGAATCCAGAAAATGAAGAAGCATCCTCTTGTCGCTCTTGTAATTTATTCCTTTAAT